>CM065595.1:60414928-61109094 GCA_033119425.1 Bufotes viridis
CTTGGTCAGATCATGCCCCCATTACCCTGACTATCAAGGACCTGTATACTAATTGTAGATATTCCCCATGGAGAATGAACAACTCACTCCTCCAATCTGCATATGTTTCAGACAACATTACTGAATCAATTAAGGAATACTTCTTGTTGAATGATAATAACTTAGTGTCGGAAACAACACTGTGGTGTGCACATAAAGCATACATTAGGGGTCAGTTTCTTAAACACGCCTCACATCAGAAAAAAGTGCGTCAGAAGACCTTTGATGATTTAACAGCATTGATCAGAGAGTTAGAAAAGAAACATAAGGTCACCCTAGACCCGGTTGTTGGATCCCAACTTAAAACAGCGAGACATAACTTATATCTGCATTGCCGCAATAAATATGAATTCCACCTTCGTAGATTAAACGTAGAACATTACTGTCAAGGGAACAAAGTATCTAAACTATTAGCTAACAGGGTCAAGAAGCGAGAACTCAAAACTAGAATCCCCTATTTGCTTGACTCTTCAGGTAGAAAAGTGATTAACCCTAAAGAAATTGCTGAGGAATTTGCATCCTATTACTCAAATCTATATAATTTAAAGAACTCCCGAATACTGCCCAACCAAATACGAGTTCAATTTCCACCTTTCTGGAAACATTAAAACTTCCTTCAGTGTCCGAAGACCAACTAATGGTGATAAATAGGGAAATTTCTGAATCAGATGTACTTAAGGCCATTTCCACACTAAAACTAAATAAATCCCCAGGACCGGATGGTTTATCGAATGAATACTACAAAACATTCTCCCACATTCTGGCCCCCTATTTGGCACGTACCTTTAACCATATAGCCAACATGGAATCGGCCCCAAAAGACATGTTACATGCTCTTATCATCACACTCCCTAAACCAGGAAAATCAAGTGACTCCCCTGCTAATTTCAGACCTATTTCCCTATTAAACTCAGATATAAAAATATATGCTAAAATTCTAGCTGAAAGGTTAGCGACAATCCTCCCAACATTAGTTAATAGTGATCAAATTGGATTTGTCACTAATAGGCAATCTTCTGATGGCACAAGAAGGTTTATAGACCTACTAGACGTGGCCAGGGCGTCTCGAATGCCTTCTCTGATCCTATCCTTGGATGCGGAGAAGGCGTTTGATAGAATTCATTGGAGTTATGTCAGGGAAACGCTGAAGAAGTTTGGTTTTCAGGGATTCTTTCTGAGAGCCACTATGGCGCTTTACTCTCATCCAAGTGCCTCAGTATACACATCCAGTTTCTTGTCTAGCCCCTTTAATATAACGAATGGGACTAGACAAGGTTGTCCTATGTCCCCTTTAATATTTGCCCTTTCCATGGAGCCATTTGCAGAACATATTAGATGTCACTCAAATATACAGGGTCTTACGACAGGTTCTGTTGTCCACAAAATAGGGCTATTCGCAGATGATGTGCTTATCATTACATCTAACCCTTTGACATCTTTACCATTTATCAAAGAAATTATTTATAAATTTGGCTGTGCGTCTTATTATAAAGTAAACGTGACTAAATCACAAATGCTCAGCTTGGGTCTCCCTCAAAGATCTATAACAGAAATTTCTAAATCTCATGATTTTGTGTGGGCGAAGGAGTCTCTTACATACTTGGGTATTCAACTAACCTACCCCTCCAATAATCTCTTCAAATATAATTATACTCCCCTCCTTGATAAGGTCAAGAAAAGCTTGGAAGGTCTCCGTCTCCAGTCATTATCCTGGTTGGGAAGAATGGCTGCCATAAAAATGGTAATTCTCCCGAAAATTCTATATATGTTTAGAAATGTCCCTATATGGGTTCCGGATTATTTTATAAAAAAATTACAATCCATGCTCAATATGTACTCATGGAATAAACGGAAACCTAGGGTCAAAGCAACCATTTTAAACATGACTACCAAACAAGGAGGTCTGAATTTTCCCTCTATATCCCATTATTATAAAGCCACGATTTTAACCCAACTTAAGGGGTTATTGCAAAATGACACATCTAAAAAATGGGTATTACTGGAACAGCATGCTCTTTCCCCACATGATGTACATTCTTATCTCCTAGCAAATAGTATATTTACTTGCTCTAATAGCTTATATCTTCTTCCGCTGCAAGCAGCTATTAAGACATGGCGTGTTATTACCAACACAGAGAGATGAGTGCCAATCAATCTGATGGCTGCTCCGCTATCCATATGTGAAATAGCAATTCCACATCTTTCTCTTAACCTTTGGTCCTCTGCTGGTCTTACAAACATTTCACAACTTTGGATCCAAGGTTCATTTTCAGATTTTGCATCTTTGAACAAAAACTATGGGATTCCGCACTCCGAATTCTATAAGTTTCTTCAAATTAGACATCTATTGACCAATAGACGTAATTTCACATGCTCTCCGGTAGATAATGGACTCCATGACTGGATATTCTCCACAAATCCCGCACACTCTCGGGATCCCCCAGTATTTAAAGATTATATGCACAACGAGGGCCTATATGATACCTGGCGGGTATTACATGCCAATGAAAGGGATTACTCATTTTATTCCCATCCCCATAACTCATTTTCAAGAATAGATTTGTTCCTTACGGATAAATGGTTACTCCAGAAAATTTTATCCTCAAACATCCACTCTATTACTTGGTCAGATCATGCCCCCATTACCCTGACTATCAAGGACCTGTATACTAATTGTAGATATTCCCCATGGAGAATGAACAACTCACTCCTCCAATCTGCATATGTTTCAGACAACATTACTGAATCAATTAAGGAATACTTCTTGTTGAATGATAATAACTTAGTGTCGGAAACAACACTGTGGTGTGCACATAAAGCATACATTAGGGGTCAGTTTCTTAAACACGCCTCACATCAGAAAAAAGTGCGTCAGAAGACCTTTGATGATTTAACAGCATTGATCAGAGAGTTAGAAAAGAAACATAAGGTCACCCTAGACCCGGTTGTTGGATCCCAACTTAAAACAGCGAGACATAACTTATATCTGCATTGCCGCAATAAATATGAATTCCACCTTCGTAGATTAAACGTAGAACATTACTGTCAAGGGAACAAAGTATCTAAACTATTAGCTAACAGGGTCAAGAAGCGAGAACTCAAAACTAGAATCCCTATTTGCTTGACTCTTCAGGTAGAAAAGTGATTAACCCTAAAGAAATTGCTGAGGAATTTGCATCCTATTACTCAAATCTATATAATTTAAAGAACTCCCGAATACTGCCCAACCAAATACGAGTTCAATTTCCACCTTTCTGGAAACATTAAAACTTCCTTCAGTGTCCGAAGACCAACTAATGGTGATAAATAGGGAAATTTCTGAATCAGATGTACTTAAGGCCATTTCCACACTAAAACTAAATAAATCCCCAGGACCGGATGGTTTATCGAATGAATACTACAAAACATTCTCCCACATTCTGGCCCCCTATTTGGCACGTACCTTTAACCATATAGCCAACATGGAATCGGCCCCAAAAGACATGTTACATGCTCTTATCATCACACTCCCTAAACCAGGAAAATCAAGTGACTCCCCTGCTAATTTCAGACCTATTTCCCTATTAAACTCAGATATAAAAATATATGCTAAAATTCTAGCTGAAAGGTTAGCGACAATCCTCCCAACATTAGTTAATAGTGATCAAATTGGATTTGTCACTAATAGGCAATCTTCTGATGGCACAAGAAGGTTTATAGACCTACTAGACGTGGCCAGGGCGTCTCGAATGCCTTCTCTGATCCTATCCTTGGATGCGGAGAAGGCGTTTGATAGAATTCATTGGAGTTATGTCAGGGAAACGCTGAAGAAGTTTGGTTTTCAGGGATTCTTTCTGAGAGCCACTATGGCGCTTTACTCTCATCCAAGTGCCTCAGTATACACATCCAGTTTCTTGTCTAGCCCCTTTAATATAACGAATGGGACTAGACAAGGTTGTCCTATGTCCCCTTTAATATTTGCCCTTTCCATGGAGCCATTTGCAGAACATATTAGATGTCACTCAAATATACAGGGTCTTACGACAGGTTCTGCTGTCCATAAAATAGGGCTATTCGCAGATGATGTGCTTATTATTACATCTAACCCCTTGACATCATTACCATTTATCAAAGAAATTATTTACAAATTTGGCTGTGCGCCTTATTATAAAGTGAACGTGACTAAATCACAAATGCTCAGCTTAGGTCTTTCTCAAAGATTAATAACAGAAATTTCCAAATCTCATGATTTTATATGTGTTTAGAAATGTCCCTATATGGGTTCCGGATTATTTTATAAAAAAATTACAATCCATGCTCAATATGTACTCATGGAATAGGCGGAAACCTAGGGTGAAAGCAACCATTTTATACATGACCACCAAACAAGGAGGTTTGAACTTTCCTTCTATATCTCATTATTATAAAGCCACGATTTTAACCCAACTTAAGGGATTATTGCAAGATGACACATCTAAAAAATGGGTATTACTGGAACAGCATGTTCTTTCCCCACATGATGTACATTCTTATCTCCTAGCAAATAGTATATTTACCTGCTCTAATAACTTATATCTTTTACCGCTGCAAGCAGCCATTAAGACGTGGCGTGTTATCGCCAACACAGAGAGAAGAGTACCAATCAATTTGATGGATGCCCTGATATCCATATGTGAAATAGCAATTCCACATCTTTCTCTTAGCCTTTGGTCCTCTGCTGGTCTTATAAACATTTCACAACTTTGGACTCAAGGTTCATTTTCAGATTTTACATCTCTGAACAAAAATATGGGATTCCGCATTCTGAATTCTATAAATTTCTTCAAATTAGACATTTATTGACCAATAGACGTAATTTCACATGCTCTTCGGTAGATAATGGGCTCCATGACTGGATATTCTCCATAAATCCCTTATGTAAAGGCATCACGCTAGGGTATCAATTGCTAAAAGCTACTCCTGTAGACCCTTTATCTAGAATCCTAGAACTATGGCAATCAGACCTGGCGACTACTATTACACAACATGATTGGATGGAGGTATTCACTTCTATTTCTAAAATCTCTAGGTGTATAGATCACTTGGAATCGGCTAGAAAGATTTTTACAGATGGTATAAAACCCCATTATCCATACACAGCATTTATTCAGTTTTTCACCATACTGTTGGAGATGTAAAATGAAATTGGTTCATACCTACATATGTGGTGGCACTGTCCTCCTGTTAAGCATATATGGGTTCAGGTCTTCTCAGACATTTCTCATATTACTGGAATACCAACTTCACCTGACCCAGCACTGGCTTTGCTATTGATGGGCCTTAACTCTTTCCCGAGAATCATGAGAACTGCTGTAGCTCATATTATTATTGCTACCCGCAACAAAATAGCTTCGGCATGGAAATCTGACGATTTGCCTAACATTAAACGTATCTACAGATCTGTAGATATTAATTGTAGATATGGAAATATATGGGCATCTACCAAACTTAAAAACCCCAATTCAGGGAAAATTGGGAGATATGGCTTTCTAGCTCACTGTGTCAAATAGACCTGAACTCAGAAGTTCGTTCATAATACTTACAGCGCTAGTTTCTCGACTGTCCAGTCTTAACTTGACTTGTAGGCTTATCTGCTTTAAGATACTATTACCTCCATTTATACCATATTTTACAATTTTCCGTTGTATGTTTTTATTTTATTTTATTGTACATTTATTTGATGTATTGTGTAATTTATGGGTACATTGTACTTTTCCTTGATTATCTCATTTGGTCACTAATTGTAAGTGAATGTCATGTACAAATTCATTTTTGTTACTTGTGACCTTTTGTGGAATTACAATACTGATGATTACTTAAAAAAAACTCAATAAAACTACATGTTTATAAAAAAAAAGATTTGGCAGGGAGGAAGGGAGCAGTGTACTCAGGTCAGAAAAGGGGCGGGGCCAATCAGCCTGGCAGGGCCCTTTTAACTCACGGGCCCCATAGCAGCTGCGTAGTCTGCCTCTATGGGCGGTATGCCAGTGCTCGCTCCCACCTGACTACTCTTTGCGGACTCGTCTGGTACTTCTCTAATCTCCTGGTATTTGACCCCGGCTTCTCCTGAGCATTCTTTACTTAACCCTTTGTACTGCGTAGCTCTCTTGGTTCTGACCCGGTCTGTTCACGTTCCATATTTTGTCTCGTCTGTCTTCCCTGCACATATCCTAAATAAGAGACTGTCATCCGGTTGTCCCCTGTCATCAGGACTCGTGAGGCAAGTAGGCAGGGCCAGGGGTGAGGGTGGAGCGCAGTGGTTACTATCCTTCCCCCTGTGTGTGTGTGGACGTGACCGTTTCAGTGCCCCAGTTTACAGTATGTCGGGAGAACCTTGCGTAAACTTAAGACTAGGATATGTGAACACATTAGAAGCATCAAGAAGGGTCTGGAAACACATAGTGTTTCAGCCCATTTTAAAAGCGCTCATCAAAAAAATCCCTCTGGTTTAAAATTCATGGCTGTAGAACGTGTTATTAGGCACTGGAGAGGAGGCGATCCTGTCAAACAAATCAACAAAAGAGAGGCACAGTGGATTTTTGACACCCTCCAACCTTGTGGTTTAAATATCGAATGGGATATCAGAGCAGCGATGTGAAGAAAACTTTGCGGTAATTGCCTAGTGTTCTGATGTTCTATTAGATAGAATATGGTAAGGGGGCCCGTATTGTAGCTATTAAGGTAGTGTTCTGTTGCTTGTTCGTGGATAATATAATCTTGATATATATTAAATATTTGAAGGTGTACCACAACCCCTAATTAATATATTTTCTTGCACATTTGGAGGATAGGATTACGAAGATTTTATTATGTGATTAATTGCTTATTTTACATATTTTAATATGTATTGATCTAATAATCATGTTTAAATACCATACTATTTATGTAAATTTTAATACGTTTTTTGGCAAAATATGTACAGATCAACCATTTGCATTTTGTTACTAATCATGTGCAAAAAGAGCGAAACCGGAAAAAAACTGACACAGAATTAGTCACCCAGGTAGATAAAAAGCTACCGGTTGTGAGTCTCGTAGAGACCCTGACGAAGCCAACGGCAAAACCAGGGTCGGGCAGCGACATGATGGTTTTTTAAATGCTGATTTTTAGTGTACCATTGTGTATGCTGGTTTGTGAGCTGTTGGTCGGCTTTGTGGCGTGAGAGCAACCCCTTTAGAAAAGTGAAGTACCTGCCACCGATTGAGCTATTTGTGGTGATTTCCTTGATAAGCGCGGACCTGGACTCTGTTTTTTTACTTTGTTCCTAAGGAGGAAGGACCGACTCAGTTTTCCCGGGACTGCTGCTGCAAAAAAAAAATCTCAAGTGTACACAAAGACATTTTCTCGTTTTTGTTTCCTCCGTTAGACGGCCATGACAAATTCTTTCAGCCGCATCTCGTCTCTATAGAGTTTTTAATACAGAAACGTCATCAATGTCATCCTGCTGCCACCCCCAATACTGTGCCCGTTGTGCTCCCAAATGTCCCAGGTACTATATTGCTGAAAAAATAGTGATCCCAGTAAACATAATTGGGGTCATTTATCAAACTGCTGTAAAGTAGAACTGGATTTCCAAATGTGCTGTCAAAAATGAAAGGTGGAATCTAATTGGTTGCTATGGGCAACTAAGCCAGTTTGATAAATTACCCCAAATGTCCCAATAATATCATCAGCCTGCCAGCGATGATCATTGGCTGGCAGGCTGATGACCTATACTTGAACTTGTTCTCTAACTTTTCACTGCCGCACATGCACGGCGGCATCAGCGCAAATCTCGCATCTCGTGAGATGACGAGCCGATGCGTCGAGTCAGAACTACAGGAGCGCCTGCCGGACGCATCCGTGCGTTAGGCGGTCCTGTAGTGGTTAACTAGTAGACTCATTAGATTCTTAGACTCGGTGTAGTGTGTGTGTAGACTCCTCCAGTTCAGTGAAAGGAATTGATTCAAAAGAATGATTTGTTCATGTACTGGACAACTCTACTGGGGAGCTGCAAGTGGAGCGAAAGGTTGAATAAATTAGTTAAATAGATAATTAGTGAGCAGTTAAAGGAACAGGGGAATAATAATCACAAGGGACCTAATAAAAAATAGAATCATATTAATCAAAATCATTATTGATGGCCAAAATAAAATATACAATAAATAGAAATACTAAGGGGCTGACAAAAAATGCATATTTAGAATATAAATTAAGTTTGATAAAAAAAAGTTTTTAAAAATCACAAATAAAAAGATACCATAGTCAATTGGTATTCAATAATAATGCAGTTTTCAAAATTTCAATTTCTCTGCTTTTAAAACAGAAAGTGATATCTCATAAAATATGTATTACTTAACATTCCCCATATGTCTACTATATGTTGGCATCATTTTGTAAATGTCATTTTATTTTTTTAGAATGTTAAAAGGCTTAGAATTTTAGAAGTAATTCTTAAAATATTTAAGGAAATTCTCCAAAACCCACTTTTTAAGGACCAGTTCAGGTCTGAAGTCACTTACAGTGGAAACCCCCCATAAATGACCCCATTGTAGCAACTACACCCCTCAAGTTACTAAAAACTGATTTTACAAACTTTGTTAACCCTTTAGGAAAATGGAGATAAAAAGGAGGTTAAAGGAAAATGGAGAATACATTTTTAAATTTCCCTTTTTTGTCAGATTTTCTATTTTAATCCATTTTTTTCTTTAAGACATCTAGGGTTAACAGCCAAACAAAACTCTATATTTATAACCCTGATTCTGCGGTTTACAGAAACACCCCACATATGGTCGTAAACTGATGAAAGGGCACACGGCAGGGCACAGAAGAAAAGTAGTGCCATATCGTTTTTGGAAGGCAGATTTTGCTGGACTGGTATTTAGAGGCCATGTTTTAGTTGAAGCCCCCCTGATGCACCCTTACAGTAGAAACTCCCAAAAAGTGAACCCATTTTGGAAATTAGGGGATAAGGTGCCAGTTTTATTGGTACTATTTTGGGGACTATTTTGGGGTATATATGATTTTTAATTGCTCTATATTAAGTTTTTTATGAGGAAAGGTAACCAAAAATGGCTGTTTTGTAACCATTTTTTTTTTTACAACATTCATCTGACAATAGTAGATCATGTGCTATTTTTATAGAGCAGGTTGTTACGGACGCAATGGTATAAAATATGTCTATTTTCTTTGTTTGTTTCAAATTTACATAATAAAGCATTTTATAATAATAAAGCAATTATGTTTTTGTGTCTCCATTTTCTGAATGCCATACTTTTTTTTTTTTTTTCTGCCGATCGTCTTGTGCACGGGATTTTTGATCATTCATTATTACACTTTATGGGGCAAGGTGACCAAAAATTGGTTGTTTTGGCAGTTGTTATTTATTTATTATTACAGCCTTCATCTGAGGGGTTAGGTCATGTGACATTTTTATAAAGCAGATTGTTATGGATGTGGCAATACCTAATATGTAGAATTTTTCTTATTTAAGTTTTACACAATAATAGCATTTTTTAAACCAAAATTAATGCTTTAGTGTCTAAATAGTCTGAGAGCCATAGCTTTTTTATTTTTCCAGTGTGCCCCACAACGGCACTAAGCAAGAGGGTTACCCCACCCCCAGGGACAGGAAACAACGTTGAGACCAATCTTTAAATGCTTCCTCCCCTAATCCGTCTCCAGTTGTTTCCTGTCCCTCTGAGATGAAGTGGAGAAGGGAGCGGGGTTCTTCCTGCTCCAGGATTTATATCGCACGGCCTAGCAGTTTACCTTTGCTCTGGCTGGGAGTTCAGGAGGGCCATTGCAGGATGCCGGGCCGCGGGGCAAGATAGGGGCCCTTCCGGCAACTCAGGTGTAAGCCCTGAGTATGTCAGGCAACTCCGGGCGACGCTGCTTCTCTTCAGGGCTGCAGGTGGAGGAGTCGGATTTGCGGGATGCTGGGGCCGACATCTCGCGAGAATTGGGTTACGTGGGTGCCACGCTGTGTTAGCAGTGCACGCGGGACCACGTGACCCGGAAGTTCCATTTAAAATGCCGACTGGAGGTAGGATTCGGCGTCCAAATGTGGCACACAAGCCAGAGGAGAAGGAGTGCTTCAGTCACCATGTCTCTGCCTGCCGATCTACCTATAGAACCTCCAAAGGCCCCAAGCCCGGTAAGCCTCCTCCTTGAGGGGAACCTTGCACTGTTTTGTATGCCACACTGACCATTATTTTGTCACTGGGGGCTCTATCTTGGTGTTGGTTCCTTCTGATAGAAAAAAGTCCTTTTGATTTTCTTAAAGGAGTTTTTATTTCCTTTATAGGGGGACCCCTGGCCCGGGAATCTTTTATAAAGAGGAAATGTGCCATCTGCAAAAAACAATTGGGCAGCCATTCCAAAAAATCATTATGTCAAAAATGTACGGACAAGATTATGGCAGAGGAAACACCTTCCCTAGTGGACAACCTTAGATAAATAATAAAGAAAGAAGTCTCCTCAGTCATTGAGACCCGGATAGCCTCCCTGCCACAAGCCCCTTCCAACTCAAAATCCATTCCTGACATCCCGCCGGACTCAGGATTTTGATTTTGACGAAGGCAAAGTGTCTTCGGATTCAGACTCTGACTCTTCCGATGACATTTCTGGCAAACCCCTTTGTTCTATGGAGGATACAGACTCGCTATTAAAAACTATCAGGGCGAACATGAACATAGAACAAACAAAACGACAGTCTATTTAAGACCAAATGTTCAGGGGTTTGGCCGATAAAAGAGATGAGTATTTCCTGTCCATGAAAACATAAAGAAATTAATTACAAGTGAATGGAAGGACACCGAGAGAAGATCTGGGAACTCAAATGTTTAAACGTAAATATCCCATTAGTGATGCAGACTCGACTCCTGGGATAAATCTCCGAGGGTTGATGCACCGATGGCCAGGATTTCGAAAAATCCTTTCTCCCCTTTGAGGACGTGGGTCTCCTCAGATTCAATGGATAAGAAATGTGAATCCATCCTTAAGAAGTCCTGGGATACATGCACGCCTATGCTTCGTCCCAGTATTGCAGCCACCTGCACCGCTAGGTCTTTATCTTTATGGCTGACCCAGTTAGAAGAGCACTTACAGGCAGGCACCCCTATGGATGACATTCTAGCCTCCCTTCCCGTCCTAAAGCAGGCCACAAATTTTTTGTCTGACGCCTCAGCGGATTTAGTCAGACTATCTGCCAGATCAGCCGCCCTAGCAAATTCAGCCCAAAGAGTAGTCTGGTTAATTTCCTGGTCTAGGGACAAGATATCTAAGAATAAGTTATGTAATATCCCCTGTGAAGGCGATCGACTCTTTGGCTCAGTCCTGGACGATATTCTGGACAAAGCCTCTGACAAGAAAAAGGGCTTCCCGTCAGAGTCAAAAAATTTTCATAACAGTCGTTCCTTTTGTGCCCAAAGAAGGGGCAGACCAGACCCCAAAAAAAGAGAAAGTTCTAATACCTAGCAGTCCTCCAGGGGCCGTGGCAGGGGTTTCTAATTCAACCCGGACAAATCATCCAAACAGGCTGGACAATGACGCCAGAAGTCCGGTGGGGGGAAGGCGTTCAAATTTTTTACCTGCCTGGGAAAATATTACAAACTCACCCTGGGTTTTAGATCTTGTCTCTTCAGGATACAAAATAGAATTCGCTTCGGTTCCCCCACAAAGATTCCTTATAAATAGAGATGAGCGAACACCTGGATGTTCGGGTTCGAGAAGTTTGGCTGAACTTCCGAAAATGTTCGGGTTCGGGATCCGAACTAGACCCGAACTTTATCCCGAGCCCCATTGAAGTCAATGGGGACCCGAACTTTAGCCACTAAAAGGCTGCAAAATAGTCCAGGAAAGGGCTAGAGGGCTGCAAAGGCAGCAAAATGTAGATAAATGCCCTGCAAACAAATGTGGATAGGGAAATGACTTAAAATAAAATAAATAAAAATTAACCAATATCAATTGGAGAGAGGTCCCACAGCAAGGAATCATGCGTCATATCACCCACCACTGGAGAAGGCCACTTTCAGTTATTTAGGCCCCAGCACCCAGACAGAGGAAAGGTCCCACAGCAAGGAATAAGGCGTCATATGACCCACCACTGGAGAAGGCCACTTTCAGTTATTTAGGCCCCAGCACCCAGACAGAGAAGAGAGGTCCCACAGCAAGGAATAAGGCGTTATATCACCCACCACTGGAGAAGGCCACTTTCAGTTATTTAGGCCCCGGCGCCCAGATTGAGGAGAGGTTCATTCAACTTTGGGTTGCACAGCAAGATCATGGTAAAGTTAAAAAATTAGGATTCAATAAAGAAGTGCCCTGGAGTACAAGAATACATGGTTGAGGGGAGGCAGTTATAAATGTCTATTCTGCACAAGGAAGGGACAGGTCCTGTGGGATCCATGCCTGGTTCATTTTTATGAACGTCAGCTTGTCCACGTTGGCTGTGGACAGGCGGCTGCGTTTATCAGTAATGACGCCCCTGCCGTGCTGAATACACGTTCAGACAAAACGCTGGCCGCCGGGCAGGCCAGCAACTCCAAGACATAAAATGCTGACTCTGGCCACGTGGACAATTTGGAGACCCAGAAGTTGAATGGGGCCGAAACATCAGTCAGTACGTGGAGGGGGTGCAGACGTACTGTTCAACCATGTTAGTGAAATGCTGCCTCCTGCTAACACGTTCCGTATCAGGTGGTGGTGCAGTTAGCTGTGGCGTGGAGACAAAACTTTTCGACATTTCTGCCATGCTAAACCTGCCCTCTGAGGAGCTGGCCGTGACACAGCTGTGTTGGCGACCTCTTGCTCCTCCTCAGCCTTCGCCTTGGGCTTCCACCTGTGACATTTGGGAATGCCTCAGGAGCCAGTCTACCAGCGTGCGCTGTACTCGCGCATCTTCCTATCACGCTCCAGTGCAGGAAGTAAGGTGGGCACATTGTCTTTGTACCGGGGATCCAGCAGGGTGGCAACCCAGTAGTCCGCACACGTTAAAATGTGGGCAACTCTGCTGTCGTTGCGCAGGCACTGCAGCATGTAGTCGCTCATGTGTGCCAGGCTCCCCAGAGGTAAGGACAAGCTGTCCTCTGTGGGAGGCATATCGTCATCGTCCTCCATATCCCCCAGCCACACACCAGTGATGGGCCTGAGCTGTGTCGGGTGCCACGCTGCTGTGAACCTGCTTTATTCTCATCCTCCTCCACCTCCTCCTCATCCTCCTCATCCTCCAGTAGTGGGCCCTGGCTGGCCACATTTGTACCTGGCCTCTGCTGCTGCAAAAACCTCCCTCTGAGCCACTTCTAACAGACTGGCCTGAAAGTGCTAAAAATGACCCCTCCTCCTCCTGGGCCACCTCCTCTTCCATCATCGCCCTAAGTATTTTCTCAAGGAGTCATAGAAGTGGTATTGTAACGCTGATAACGGTGTCATCGCCACTGGCCATGTTGGTGGAGTACTCGAAACAGCGCAACAGGGCACACGGGTCTCGCATGGAGGCCCAACCATTGGTGGTGAAGTGCTGCTGTTCCGCAGTGCGACTGACGCGTGCGTGCTGCAGCTGGAACTCCACTATGGCCTGCTGCTGCTCGCACTTTATGAAGCAGCTCTGACATGTCGAGGTAGTTGTGAATGAACTTCTGCACCACCAAATTCAGCACATGCGCCAGGCAAGGGATTTGCGTCAAACCGGCTAGTCCAAGAGCTGCGACGAGATTTCGTCCATTATCGCACACCACCAGGCCGGGCTTGAGGCCCACCGGCAGAAACCACTCGTAGGTCTGTTGTTCAATACCCCTCCACAACTCCTGCGCGGTGTGGGGCCTGTCCCCAAACATATGAGTTTCAGAATGTCCTGCTGACTTTTACCCCGGGCTGTGCTGAAGTTGGTGGTGAAGGTGTGTGGCTGACTGGATGAGCTGGTGGAAGCAGAGGAGGAGGAAGCCGAGTAGGAGGCTACAGGAGGCAAAGAATGATGCCCCTGCGATCCTTGGCGGCGGAAGGACATGCGCCAAGGAACTCTCCGCCTGCGGCCCAGCCGCCACTACATTTACCCAGTGTGCAGTTAGAGAGATATAGCATCCCTGGCCGTGCTTACTGGTCCACGTATCTGTGGTTAGGTTGACCTTGCCACAGATGGCATTGCGCAGTGCACACTTGATTTTATCGGATACTTGGTTGTGCAAGGAAGGCACGGCTGTCTTGGAGAAGTAGTGGCGGCTGGGAACAACATACTGTGGGACAGCGATGGACATCAGCTGTTTGAAGCTGTCTGTGTCCACCAGCCTGAATGAGAGCATTTCAAAGGCCAGAAGTTTAGAAATGCTGGCATTCAGGCCCAGGGCTCGAGGGTGGCTAGGTGGAAATTTACGCTTTCTCTCCAAGGTTTGTGAGATGGAGAGCTGAACGCTGCCGTGTGACTTGGTGGAGATGCTTGGTGACGCAAGTGGTGGTGTCGGTCACACATCCTCTGTTTGGTGGGCGGTAGGTGGCAACGTTCCTCCCGAGGCAGAGAAGGAGGCCGAGGCAGCAGCAGAAGAGGGAGCAGGGGAGCCAGAGTGAGTTCCTTGCTTTTAAGGTGTTTACTCCACTGCAGTTGATGCTTTGCATGTACAAACCGGATTCCAAAAATGTTGGGACACTAAACAAATTGTGAATAAAAACTGAATGCAATGATGTGGAGATGGCAAATGTCAATATTTTATTTGTAATAGAACGTAGATGACAGATCAAACGTTTAATCCGAGTAAATGTATCATTTTAAAGGAAAAATATGTTGATTCAAAATTTCATGGTGTCAACAAATCCCCAAAAAGTTGGGAAAAGAAGCAATAAGAGGCTGGAAAAAGTAAATTTGAGCATAACGAAGAGCTGGAAGACCAATTAACACTAATTAGGTCAATAGCAACATGATTGGGTCAATAGCAACATGATTGGGTATAAAAAGAGCTTCTCAGAGTGGCAGTGTCTCTCAGAAGCCAAGATGGGTAGAAGATCACCAATTCCCACAATGTTGCGCAGAAAGATAGTGGAGCTATATCAGAAAGGTGTTACCCAGTGAAAAATTGCAAAGACTTTGCATCTATCATCATCAACTGTGCATAACATCATCCGAAGATTCTGAGAATCTGGAACAATCTCTGTGTGTAAGGGTCAAGGCCGTAAAACTATACTGGATGCCCGTGATCTCCGGGCCCTTAAACGACACCGCACCACAAACAGGAATGCTACTGTAAAGGAAATCACAGAATGGGCTCAGGAATACTTCCAGAAACCATTGTCAGTGAACACAATCCACCGTGCCATCCGCCGTTGCCAGCTGAAACTCTACAGTGCAAAGAAGAAGCCTTTTCTAAGCAAGATCCACAAGCTCAGGCGTTTTCACTGGGCCAGGGATCATTTAAAATGGAGTGTGGCAAAATGGAAGACTGTTCTGTGGTCAGACGAGTCACGATTTAAAGTTCTTTTTGGAAATCTGGGACACCATGTCATCCGGACCAAAGAGGACAAGGACAACCCAAGTTATTATCAACGCTCAGTTCAGAATCCTGCATCTCTGATGGTATGGGGTTGCATGAGTGCGTGTGGCATGGGCAGCTTGCATGTCTGGAAAGGCACCATCAATGCAGAAAAATATATTCAGGTTCTAGAACAACATATGCTCCCATCCAGACGTCATCTCTTTCAGGGAAGACCCTGCATTTTTCAACAAGATAATGCCAGACCACATTCTGCATCAATTACAACATCATGGCTGGGTAGGAGAAGGATCCGGGTACTGAAATGGCCAGTCTGCAGTCCAGATCTTTCACCTATAGAGAACATTTGGCGCATCATAAAGAGGAAGGTGCAACAAAGAAGGCCCAAGACGATTGAACAGTTAGAGGCCTGTATTAGACAAAAATGGGAGAGCATTCCTATTTCTAAACTTGAGAAACTGGTCTCCTCGGTCCCCAGACGTCTGTTGAGTGTTGTAAGAAGAAGGTGAGATGCCACACAGTGGTGAAAATGGCCTTGTCCCAACTTTTTTGGGATTTGTTAACACCATGAAATTCTGAATCAACATATTTTTCCCTTAAAATGGTACATTTTCTCAGTTTAAACTTTTGTTCCGTGATTTATGTTCTATTCTGAATAAAATATTAGAAGTTGGCACCTCCACATCATTGCATTCAGTTTTTATTCACGATTTGTATAGTGTGCCAACTTTTTGGAATCCGGTTTGTAGATGCATTGTCATGCAGGTTGTGCTAAGGTTCAGAACTTTAATGCCTCGCGTCCAGGCTCTGATGGCACAGCGTGCAAACCACTCGGGTCTTGTCATCAGCACATTTTTAAAAGAAGTGCCATGCCAGGGAACTCCTTGAAGCTGCCTTTAGGGTGCTCGTTCCCTGGTGGCGGTGGCCAGTAGCAGGCGAACTTTCTTGGCGGCGGCTGTTCTGCTTTTGCCCCCTGCTCCCTCTTTTGCTACGCTGTTGGCTCGGTTTCACCACTGCCTCTTCCTCTGAACTATGAAAGTCAATGGCACGACCTTCATTCCATGTGGGGTCTAGGACCTCATCGTCCCCTGCATCGTCTTCCACACAGTCTTCCTCCCTGACCTCCTGTTCGGTCTGCACACTGCAGAAAGACGCAACAGTTGGCAGCTATGTTTCCTCATCATCAGAGACGTGCGGACTCTGATAAGGTGGTATACCCATGTCCTCATCATCAGGAAACATAAGTGGTTGTGCATCAGTGCATTCTATGTCTTCCACCACTGGGGAGAGGCTAGGTGGATTCCCTTGGGAAACCCTGCCAGCAGAGTCTTCAAACAGCATAAGAGACTGCTGCATAACTTGAGGCTCAGACAGTTTCCCTGATATGCATGGGGGTGATGTGACAGACTGATGGGCTTGGTTTTCAGGCGCCACCTGTGCGCTTTCTGCAGAAGACTGGGTGGGAGATAATGTTGTGAACGTGCTGAATCCACTGTCAGCCACCCAATTGACTAGCGCCTGTACCTGCTCAGGCCTTACCATCCTTAGAACGCATTCTGGCAGGTACTGGAACCTGAGGTAGTTGGTTCACTAGGACGTGTAGCTGTGGCAGAATGGCCACGTCCTCTCCAAGCACCAGAGGGTACACTAACACCACCACGACCGCGTCCGCCTCCCTTACTAGATGTTTTCCTCATTGTTACCGTTCACCAAGCACCACAATAAGAAAAAAATATTTGGCCCAATGTATTGATTTCAAATTCAGGCCTTTTTTACAGGCACCAAACACTATCTGCCTATTTGTTTATGTAGCGTATTACACTAATCCAGGCACAGCAGTAACCACTGATTTAGGGAATATCTGTTTTAGGGCTAGTATTTAGGCCCTGGATGAAAGGTATCCTTTTATGGACAGATTTATACTTGGAGATGAACAGTAGCGTGAGAAAAATATGTAGGATTATGCCTTCAGCAATTGTATTTTAACACTTTGCGTAATATACCCTTTAACGGACAGAAATACAATGAGAGATGCACGGTAGCGTGTGAAATTATTGAGGATGACCCTCTCAGCACTTGTATATGCACCTTGAGTGTAATATACCCTTTACGGACAGATTAACACTTGGCCTGCAACTGCTGGAACACCAGATTTAGGCTACGTTCACACGACGACAATTGTCGTGCGACATTTTAGTCGCACTATTGTCGTAGCGACAATTTTATAATGGGAGTCTATGGTGTCGCATTGCGACATGCAACATGCTGCGACTGCGACGCGACAGTCGCAAAAATCCATTCAAGATGGGTTTTCTGCGACTGTCGCGTCGCAGTCGCAGCATGTCGCATGTCGCAATGCGACACCTAGACTCCATTATAAAATTTGTCGCGCGACAATAGTGCGACAAATGTCGCGCAACAAATGTTGCAGTGAAGTTGTGTCCTATTTGTCGTGCGACTTTTTGTCGCGCGACAAATGTCGATCGTGTGAACGTAGCCTTAGGGTATTGCTATTTTGGCAATTGAATTTCACCCCAGAACAAAATATATGATTTGGCGGACACTATTATTCTTTGCCAGCCACAGCTGTGACACCAGATTTATGGTATTGCTATTTTGGCAATTGAATTTCACCCCAGAACAAAATATATGTTTTGGCTGACACTATTATACTTTGCCAGCCACTACTGGAACACCAGATTTAGGGTATTGCTATTTTAGCAATTAAATTTCACCCCAGAACAAAATTAATGTTTTGGCGGACACTATTATACTTTGCCAGCCACAACTGTGACACCAGATTCATGGTATTGCTATTTTGGCAATTGAATTTCACCCCAGAACAAAATATCTGTTTGGGCGGACAATATTATACTTTGCCAGCCACTACTGGAACACCAGATTCAGGGTATTGCTATTTTGGCAATTGAATTTCATCCCAGAACAAAAAATACCCTTTTACGGACAGAATAACACTTGGCCTGCAACAGCTGGGACACCAGATTCAGGGTATTGCTATTTTGGCAATTGAATTTTACCCCAGAACAAAATATATGTTTTGGCGGACACTATTATACTTTGCCAGCCACTATGGAACACTAAATTCAGGGTATTGCTATTTTAGCAATTAAATTTTACCCCAGAACAAAATATATGTTTTGGCGGACACTATTATACGTTGCCAGCCACAACTGTGACACCAGATTTATGGTATTGCTTTTTGGCAATTGAAATTCACCCCAGAACAAAATATATGTTTTTGCGGACACTATTATACTTTGCCAGCCACTATTGGAACACCAGATACAGGGTATTGCTATTTTGGCAATTGAATTTCACCCCAGAAAAAAATATCTGTTTGGGCGGACAATATTATACTTTGCCAGCCACAGCTGTGAAACCAGATTTATGGTATTGCTATTTTGGCAATTGAATTTCACCCCAGAACAAAATATATGTTTTGGCGGACACTATTATACTTTGCCAGCCACTACTGGAACACCAGATTCAGGGTATTGCTATTTTGGCAATTAAATTTCACCCCAGAACAAAATGTACCCTTTACGGACAGATTAACACTTGGCCTGCAACAGCTGGGACACCATATTCAGGGTAATGCTATTTTGGCAATTGAATTTCACCCCAGAAGAAAATATATGTTTCGCGGACACTATTATACTTTGCCAGCCACAGCTGTGACACCAGATTTATGGTATTGCTATTTTTGCAATTGAATTTCACCCCAGAACAAATTATATGTTTTGGCGGACACTATTATACTTTCCCAGCCACAGCTGTGACACCAGATTTATGGTATTGCTATTTTGGCAATTGAATTTCACCCCAGAACAAAATATATGTTTTGGCGGACACTATTATACTTTGCCAGCTAGTGCAGGGACACCAGATTTAGGGATTGCTATTTTGGCAATTGAATTTCACCACAGAAAATAATCTATCCTTTGCTTGACAGCAGACAGTATTATACTTGTCTAGCCAAAGCTGGAACACCAGATTTAAGGGATTGGTATTTTGGCAATTGTATTTAACCCCTTAATAAAATATAGAAATTGCTATCCTGAGTTTCTAGGGGTGACAATAAGCACAGCCAAGCCCCTGATGTAGGATATAGCAAAAAAAACTAGTATTGATGGACATGGTGGCAGCTTGTTCTGGTGCACCACAAGTCACAAAATGTCCGCCGATCACCCCAGAAATAAAGTGACAGAAAACGCACTGTGCAGCCTAAAAACCAGTGAGCAATCAACTAGCAGAAGATGAATCATTCACAGCTGTAGATCGATCACTTCATTAGGTGCTAATGCTGACTTTTCCCTGCCTAATCTCGCCCTCACAGAAGCTGCGTCCTCTCCCTACACTAATCAGAACAGTGTGACGTGCGGCGCTACGTGATTCCAGCTTAAATAGAGGCTGGGTCACATGCTGCACTTTGCCAATCACAGCCATGCCATTAGTAGGCATGGCTGTGATGAGCTCTTAGGCCAAGAAGTAAAACACTAGCTGATTGGCTGCTGTGCAGCCCTTCAGAAAGCTGGAAAAAATCGCCGAACAACGGACCCGAACCCGAACTTTTTGAAAATGTTCGGGTCGGGTCAGTGTTCAACGCCCTTCTTGTGATGTAAGGTGACAAAAATGGCTTTTGACACAGTTTTTATTTTCTTTTAGGGTGTTTATCGGATGGGGTGAATCATGTGATATATTTATAAAGCTGGTAGTTACGGACGCGGTGATACATAATGTTTTTTCTGTTTTCTCTATTTTTTATTATAAAATCAGGGCAACAGGGTGTTTTTGTATTTTAAACTTTTTTGCTTTTTTATACTTTTTTGTCCCACTCTGGGACTTAAACTTTGAAGGTCTGATCCCCTCTGCAATGCATTACAATACATCTGTATTGTAATGCATTGCCTCCAATGTATTACACTGAATAATACACTAACAGGTTGCCTAGGAGACCCTACCTGGGGCTTGATCTTCTCGGCACCTGAGGGGTTAATTGCCGTGGATCGCAGTGCCCGGTCACAGGCAGGTGCCGACCCAGCAATGAGTTTCTTCTGCTTGCATTTGTATAGTAAACGTTACTCCTCACTGGTGGCCAGTGACCCCGCCTCCTCCTCCCATCTCTCCTCATTGGCAGAGCGGCACAGGGGGAGGGAGACACTGCTTCCTTCTCCCCGTGCTGCCGAGGAGAACATGGCCGTGCTGAGAGCAGCGCGTTCTCTGATACTGGGCTGTGCATTAGCACAGCCTAGTATCGATAAAAGGCAAATCCCGGTATCGTATCGATACCGGGCTAAAAGTATCGAATGGGTATCGAAACTTCGATACCTGAAACAACCCTAGTATATAATATAAAATACCATATGATAGAATTCTCCACTTGATGAGGAGTGTCTTCACTGTGTTCCATGGTATATCTAATGCCTTGGAAATTATTTTGTACCCTTCTCCTGACCTGATGCTTTTTAACAATGAGATCCATCTGATGCTTTGAAAGCTCTCTGTGGACCATGGCTTTTGCTGTGGGATGCAACTAAGAAAATTTCAGAAAAAAACAACTAGAGCAGCTGAACTTTATTTGGGGTTAATCAGAGGCACTGTAAATGATGGCAGGTGTATGATGACTCCTATTTAACATAATTTTGAATACATTCCCAGTTATAAGAGGGTGTGCACACTTGTGCAACCACGTTCTTTTATTTTTCTTTTTTTTTCTTCTCTCCACCTAAAAGATTTCAGTTTGTTTTTCAATTGAGTGGTACAGTTTATAGGTCACATTAAAGGTGGAAAAAGTTCTGAAATTATTTATCCTTGTCTCATTTTAACAGGGGTGTGTAGACCTTTTATATCCACTGTATATGTGAAGCAGATTCTATGAGATCCTTAAATTCAGATATATATATATTGCTCTAAAGGGTCCTCATTCAGAGATAAATAATACTCTGTATCCGACAGTATAAGAACGGCTTTCTTAACATAGACCTTCCTGTCCTGAATAGCTATCCCCCTTTATCAGCACTACGGATAATTATTTAAGTATTACTTTGAAGGCGTTTGACTGCTGCTCTCTCTTTGGTACTGAGATTGGGGTTCAGAATTGGTTTTTGGTGTATACTACGGAAATCATCCATTACCAAATTGTAAAAGTGTCAATGAAATTAGCTTGATGATAGGGTATAGGGTAGAAACTGGAAGGTGGTTTTAAACATGTGTGAAGATATTGGGAAATATGAGTGTTGAGAGGGCCCACTGAGTCAGTGGTTTCCTTTTGTTTACATGAACTTTCTAAAATTCCAAAATGTCCTTTTAACCCTTTAAGGACTCCTGCCATACATGTATGGCACTGATGGACGTCACTTAGGGACCAGCACCGCACATGTATGGCGGGCTGATTGGGCGGGTGCAGGAGCTGCACCCGCTCGATCAACTACACGGACCAGGCAGTCACTGAGAGCCGGGCCCCTGCTGCATATACGCCGGCATCAGTGAAGACATCGATGCTGGCGTATTAACCCTTTGTATGCTGTGGTCAAAGCTGACCGCAGCATGCAGAGGGTTTGCAGAGGGTACAGGTGTCTTCCGCATCTCCATCCGGTCCCGCGCTGCAGTGTATCGGGGTTTGCCTCCTACGGAAGCCTGTGAGATCCAGGCCTTAGGCTGGGTCTCACAGACAGGCTGTCAGCATAAAAGGTGACAGTCAATGCATTACAATACAGGTTGTATTGTAATGCATTGCAGAAAGGATCAGACCCCAGAAGTTGAAATCCCAGAGTGGGGCAGAAATAAAGAGTAAAAAAAGTGTTTTTCATAATAAAAAAAAAAGAAATTAAGTTTTAAGTATAAAGAAAAAAAAATCCCAATATAAAACATAAAATTGTAAAACAAAAATTTAAAAAAATATAAAAACAGGGTATTATAATATAAATATAAAAAATTGGGTATTACCGCGTCCGCAATGACCAGCTCTATAAAAATATCCCATGATCCACCCCTAGAGATGAGCGAACACCTGGATGTTCGGGTTCGAGAGGTTCGGCCGAACTTCCGGAAAATGTCGGGTTCGTGATCTGAACTCAACCCGAACTTCATCCCGAACCCGAACCCCATAGAAGTCAATGGGGACCCGAACTTTTGGGCACTAAAAAGGCTGTAAAAGACACCCAGAGGGATAATATACCGCAATAAACGCATTGCGATTACAACTTTGAGCTAACCGATCACCCTGGGAACGCATCCTCCAGTAGAATGTACTGTCGGATCTGAGAATTAAGTTGAAATCGCAATGCGATTCTTATATATTTGCTTAATCGCATTGCGATTTCAACTTAGCATTGCTAAATAATTCCATCCATATCGTTAACTTACTGAGTCAGTAAGTTAACGAATATGGATGGAATTATTAGCAATGCTAAGTTGAAACGGCATTGCGATTAAGCAGATATATAAGAATCGCATTGCGATTTCAACTTAATTCTCACATCCGACAGTACATTCTACTGGAGGAGGCGTTCCCATGGTGATCGGTAGTTCAAAGTTGTAATCGCAATGCGATGCTAAATACATAAGAATCGCATTGCGATTCCAACTTTTAGTACTCAACTTTTAAAATCGTACACCACTTTAAGTTCCAAAGTTGCAATCGCGTTCGAATAGAACTTAAAGCTGTCTCTTAGTCAGTTTTAGTATTGGTGTGCTGTAATAGAAGTTACATTCGTGCGCGAATATAACAGAGCAATACAGTCAACTTTACACTGTTAGTTTTATTATCGCGATAATACAACTATTCAAGAATCGGTGTACGTGCGTCTGTACGTGTGTGCGTTACCTCGGACACTATTCTATTTTGCCAGCCACAGCTGAAACCACTGATTTATGGTATTGCTATTTTGGCAATTGAATTTAACCTCAGAAAATAATCTATCCTTTGCCAGACAGCAGACAGTATTATACTTGTCTAACCAAAGCTGGAACACCAGATTTAGGGGATTGGTATTTGGGCAATTGTATTTAACCCCTTAATAAAATATAGAAATTTCTTTCCTGAGTTTCTAGGGGTGACAATTAGCACAGCCAAGCCCCTGATGTAGGATATAGCAAAAAAACTAGTATTGATGGATTGATGGACTTGGTGGCAGCTTCTTCTGGCGCACCACAAGTCACAAAATGGCCGCCGATCAACCCAGAAAATAAGTGACAGAAAAACGCTCTGTGCAGCCTAAAAACCAGCGAGCAAGTAACTAGCAGAAGTTCAATGATTCTCAGCTGTAAATTGATCCGTTCATTAGGTGCTGTTGCTGACTTTAACCTGCCTAATCTCGCCCTGACAGAAGCTGCGTCCTCTCCCTACACTAATCAGAGCAGTGTGACGTGCGGCGCTACGTGACTCCAGCTTAAATAGAGGCTGGGTCACATGCTGCACTGGCCAATCACAGCCATGGCATTAGTAGGCATGGCTGTGATGGGCTCTTAGAGCAGAAGTAAACGCAAGCTGATTGGCTGCTGTGCAGTCCTTCAGAAAGCGGGAAGTAATCGGCGAACACCGAACCCGAACCCGAACTTTTTGAAAATGTCCGGGTTCGGGTCCGGGTCCCGGACACCCCAAAATTCGGTACGAACCCGAACTATTCTCAAACTGTTCGCTCAACACTATCCACCCCCTCACCTGAACCGTAGAAAAAAATTAAATAAAAACTGTGCTAAAACAGACATTTTGTCACCTTACATCACAAAAGTGCAATACCAAGCGATCAAAAAGGCGTATGTGTCCCAAAATAGTACCAATCAAACCGTCACTTCATCCTGCAAAAAATTAGCCACTACATAAAACAATCGGGCAAAAAAATTTAAAACTATGTCTCTCAGAATATGGAGATACTAAAATATTATTTACTTTGCACTAGCATTAATGTTTTCCGGTATTTAGATCCGCAGATAGAGTCTCAATACCGGAAAACGCTCCGCTTTGTCACCATTCATTGTCAATGTGGACAAACGTAACTGAACAGAACGGAATGCTCCAAAATGCATTCCGTTCTCATACTGAGAGCAAACCGCAGCATGCTGCGGTTTGCTTTCCGCCCTGAATACAATGCAAGTCAATGGGGACGGATCCGTTTTCTCTGACACAATAGAAAGCGGATTCGTCCCCAATTGACTTTCAATGGAGTTCATGACGGATCCGTCTTTGGCATATTAAAGATAATACAACCGGATCTGTTCATACCGGATGCAGAGGATCAGTAACGGAAGTTTCTACTTTAGGAGTGCATCAAAGGGTCTTCAAATGTGACATGGCAACTTAAAATTATCCCAGTGAAATCTGCCCTCCAAAAACCATATGGAGTTCCCTTCTTTCTGCGCCCTGCCTTGTGCCCGTACAGCAGTTTATGACTACATATGGGGTGTTTCTGCAAACTACAGAATCAAGGTAATAAATATTGAGTTGTTTGGCTGTTGACCCTTGCTTTGTTACTGGAAAAATAGGATTAGAATGGAAAATCTTCTAAAAAAGTGAAATTCAGAAATTTCTTCTACATTTTCCTTTAATTCTTGTGGAACATCTAAAGGGGTAACAAAGTTTGTAAAATCAATTTTGAATACCTTGAGGGGAGTAGTTTCTAAAATGGGGCCATTTATGGGTGGCTTCTATTATGTAAACTGGTCCTTAAAAATTGGGTTTGAGAAATTTTGTTAAAAATTTTAAGATTTGCTTCTAAGCCTTCCGATGTCCCCAAAAAAGAAAATATAATTTACAAAATGATCCAAACATGAACTAGACATATAGGAAATGTAAAATAATAACTATTTTAAGAGGTATCACTATCTGTTTTAAAAGCAGAGAAATAAAAATGTTATTTATTAAAATTGAGAATTTTTCCAAATTTTGGGTAAATTTGGTATTTTTTATAAATAAAAATGAAATATTTTGACTCAAATTTACCATTGTCATGAAGTACAATATGTGACGAGAAAACAGTCTCAGAATGGCTTAGATAAGTAAAAGGGTTTTAAAGTTATCACCACATAAAGTGACATATGTCAGATTTGCAAGTCTTGTGCCGTTCATTATTTGGAGCAGGCGCAGTAAGGGAAGTGATGCTTGCTGGCTGCCAGCTATAATCACTGCGCCTGCGCCGAATACTGAACGGCGAGAGACTTCACCAGAGCACAGGGCTGGCAGACAGACGCAGCGCTGCCTGGCCCTGTCAATCAGGACTTGGAGGAGGAGACCAAGGTGGGAGAACGAAGGCTCTAGGAGCAGGAGCAATGCCCACACCTGCTCCTAGAGCCTCATTAGCATATTATAAAAGTTAGATTTTTGGCGTAACAGAGGCACTGATAAAAGTAGGAATAGGCTACTTAGGTTTAGCTGACATTAGCACATCGCTAATGTAAGCTAGCTTAATAGGGTTAAAACTGGTGACAGAAACCCTTTAAGGTGAAAAATGGCAGGGTCATGAAGGGGTTAAAGTAAGTTTTATAATAAAATTGTAAAGAACCAGAAACAGATCAAACCCTTTGGTTTTGGATGAGGGGCAAAAAAATAGACCCTTTGATAGAAGGGAAATCTTTTCAAAGGTAAGTATATGAGTAGATAAGTTAAAAATTTTATGACAACATACGGCAGTAATCATAATATCATCAGAAGTATACTGTCCAAACATTGGACAGATAGAAGATATCCCTTACCTCCCTTACATTTAGAACAGCAAAACTTTGAAGAACATCCTGGCACCTAGTAAACTCAGACTCATTACACAGAATGTAATGAGGCCTACCTATGAGGCTCTGCGTTCCGTACCACCTGGCAGCTATAGATGCAATCAACCCAGAGGCCTTTTGTTGCAACACTGTTAGTGTTTCCTTCTCATTTTGTAGCAATTTTAGTGGAGAATCTTTTTATTAAGAACCATTTTGTGGGTCACAAAATATGATTTATTTATTAGAATGTCCATGTAGCTTACAATCCGTAGGTCATAAGACCCAGACCCTGCGACATAGGTTGAATAAGCATAGGTCAAATGTAAAGAAACAATTTCTACAACATAGCGTCTCGCGCCATGCTGCCTTGCAACATGAAGGCACCTTTCCGGTTTCAAAGTTATGTTCATTAAGCAGGTAGCCAATGTTTTGAATGAGGCATTTGAAATCAATTTATAATAATGATATTATATTACATTATATGGTATTTTATATTATATAAACACAAATGCAACAGCACTCTGCAACCAGCACTCTGCCCTGCCTCTATACTAGAAGTTATCAGAGAACGTTAGTGTACATTTTGATCAAAAAGTAATAAGCCACTCGTCGCGCCAAGGCCGCCTCTATGAGTGGTCCTAACGCTAAACCCTACCTGTTGTGGGCCATGACAGCCACATAAAATCCAGGGAGTGCAGGCCCAGCATGCATGCTGGATCAAACCCTGCTTTTTAACATTTTTAGTGCCATAACAGCCTCCATTAAATCAAGGGATGCAGGTACCAACATACATGCTGAGCCCACTATGTACTCCTCCTGTTGTGGGCCATGACAGCCACATAAAATCCAGGGAATGCAGGCCCAGCATGCATGCTGGATCAAACCTGCTTTATAACCATTTTAGTGCCATAACAGCCTCCATTAAATCCAGGGATGCAGATACCAACATGCATGCTGAGCCCACTATGTACTCCTCCTGGAGCCAAATGGCTACTAGTAGGTACTATGAGTGCAAATAAAGTTTTATACTTACTGACCCCCCCCTTGTGTTTCTGTGTTTTATATTATATACATATAATAATTTTTATTTTATATGTATATAATTTTTATACAATTCATACATACTTTATGGTATACACCACAATTCATTTTTTTTAAGAAATCATTGTTTTTGTCTATTAACTAAAGAAGTGCATTATTATTGTGTACTAATTTACTATGGTATCTATTTATTAGTGATTTTTTTTATCAAACTGTATGCAACATAATTTATATTCTAAATATGCTTTTTTGTCAGCCCCTTATTATTTCTATTTATTGTATATTTCGTTTTATTTTGGCCGTCAATATTTATTTTGATTAATATGATTCTATTTTTTATCAGGTTCCTTATGATTATTGTTCCCCCTGTTCCTTTAATTGCTCACTAATTATTTAATTAATTTATTCATCCTTTCGCCCCACTTGCAGCTCCCCAGCCTGTCAGCACTCATGAGCGCTGACTGGATCGCTCTGCTGGAGCTCTAGGCGTCCTGTTGCTATGGAGCTGGCAGCATCATGTGATCGCAGTTGCAGTCACGTGACTGTGGAGTGCGGTCATGTGACTGCACACAGCCGACGTTCACAGTGACATCATCCGGGGCTGATCAGGAGATCATGCTTCCTTATTATTTTATCAAATTACATTTGTTTGTATATTTTTCTATTATTTCTTATTATAGTATTGACCATATGCCTCCCAGTAATAGCGTTTTATCTCTATATGGTAAATTGTTTTAGGGGTGCTCCTGGGGCTCTTGGGACTGCCCCCATTTACTTCTGACCCCTGTTTTTTGGCGCCCCTACTATGGGTGTGTCTGTATATATATTGTAGGGATTTCCCGAATGGTAGCTTCCGGATAAACACAGTGCAGTCTTTTACTGGTGGAAATCAAAGTAATAAATGTCTTTATTGTTGAAACATAACAATTCAACAGACGGCGGTGATCAGCTTGCTTCAGCCAAAACTAAAAAAAAACAATACAATCTAGAATCTGAATAAATCACACAGTTCTGTTTAGAGCACATTACAGTAATCCTCAGAGTGGATGGGGACCTTGCTTTGGTCCTCTCTCCTCGGCAGAGACCCTCCGACTTTTATTCGGTTCCAAAACTCACCCACCACGCAGAGCTCCACCGTCAGCCACATACTATTGGTTCCGACTTCAACGAGGCCAGGAACCTCGGTGACACATATCTCCCATCTATGATGGTCCCTTGTGCCTTCCTACAATATGTGTATGTGTATATATATATATATATATATATATCTGTATCGGTGATGCTAAGCAGTTTTTTCCCTGAAGAAGGGAAAATTTTATCCCGAAATGCATTGTATGGTTTTGCAATAAAAGTTTAAAGATTCTTCTGCCATCTTATGCACTCCGGTTGGTTTCTTGCTCCCATTGGTGAGCGTTCTGGAGGAGGGATCCATAGCATTTCCTCTAGAAAAGTAAAAAAGAGTGAAACATGGGAATACTGTAACTCCCTCAAGGGAACCTCAAGTTTCCCCTATAATTTTTCACTATTGGACTATGACAGATTCCGTGGGCTACTTCAAAGAGCCATAGTGGAATTTATTTGCTTTATAAAATGGTGAAAAGGGCCGGATTCAAGGACTGTATATTTAAAGTATTTTTGTGTGTATTTTCTTTCACACTTTATTACAGTGTTAGTAATTGAGGTATCTAACAGACAGCTCTACATTACTATCAGTGGGTATTAGTGTCAGCCAGTGGTGTTTTTCCCCCAAAGCTGACATTAACACCCTTTATTAAACCTGTACTCAAATCCCCAGGGGTGCCAGGAAAAAACAAGTTGCTATCATAAGAAAAACAATCTTATGTGATGGTTAAGTTTCAGGGGTGGCTGTGGGATGGTATTTTTAGGGTGAGAAGGGGCCAATAACCAGGAACATTCCCAGCCTACGTTAGAGTGGCAGCTGGGAGCAGGATAGGAATGTCCATGGAGCTTGCAGCAACCCTTCTCTTACTGGAACTCCTGGGGCTTTGGGTACTGGGGCAATGACAGAAGGGGAGGGGGCATTAATGTAGGACTGCAGTAAAAAACACTGCTGGCTAATAGAGTTGAGCGAACACCTGGATGTTCGGGTTCGAGAAGTTCGGCCGAACTTCCGAAAATGTTCGGGATCGGAACTCGACCCGAACTTCAACGGAACCCGAACCCCATTGAAGTCAATGGGGACACGAACTTTTGGGCACTAAATTGGCTGTAAAATAGTCCAGGAAAGGGCTAGAGGGCTGCAAAGGCAGCAAAATGTAGGTAAATGCCCTGCAAACAAATGTGGATAGGGAAATGCATTACAATAAAATAAAACAAAATTAACCAATATCAATTGGAGAGAGGTCCCATAGCAGAGAATCAGGCTTCAAGTCACCCACCAATGGAGAAGGTCACTTTCTGTTATTTCGGCCCTAGCACCCAGACAGAGGAGAGAAGTCCCACAGCAAGGAATAAGGCGTCATATCACCCACCACTAGAGAAGGCCACTTCCAGATATTTATCCCACGGCATCCAGACAGAGGAGAGAGGTCGCATGGCAGAGGTTCAGGCTTCATGTCACCAACCATTGTAACAGGCCACTTTCAGTTATTTAGACCCGGCGCCAAGATTGAGGAGAGGTTCATTAAAATTTGGGTTACACCGCAAGATCATGGTAAAGTTAAATAAATGAGGATTCAATAAAGAAGTGCCCTGGAGTACAAGAATACATGGTTGAGGGGAGGCAGTTATAAATGTTTATTCTGCACAAGGGAGGGACAGGTCCTGTGGGATCCATGCCTGGTTAATTTTTATGAACGTCAGCTTGTCCAAGTTGGCTGTGGACAGGCGGCTGCGTTTGTCAGTAATGACTCCCCTGCTCTCAGGAGCGTGTCTACCAGCGTGCGCTTGTACTCTCGCATCTTCCTATCACGCTCCAGTGCAGGAAGTAAGGTGGGCACATTGTCTTTGTACCGGGGATCCAGCAGGATGGCAACCCAGTAGTCCGCACACGTTAAAATGTGGGCAACTCTGCTGTCGTTGCGCAGGCACTGCAACATGTAGTCGCTCATGTGTGCCAGGCTCCCCAGAGGCAAGGACAAGCTGTTCTCTGTGGGAGGCATATCGTCATCGTCCTCGGTATCCCCCAGCCACGCACCAGTGATGGGCCTGAGCTGTGTCGGGTGCCACCCCGCTGTGAACCTGCTTCATCCTCATCCTCCTCCACCTCCTCCTCATCCTCCTCGTCCTCCAGTAGTGGGCCCTGGCTGGCCACATTTGTACCTGTTGCAAAAAACCTCCCTCTGATCCACTTCTAACAGACTGGCCTGAAAGTGCTAAAAATGATCCCTCATCCTCCTCCTCCTCCTCCTCCTGGGCCACCTCCTCTTCCATCATCGACCTAAGTGTTTTCTCAAGGAGACATAGAAGTGGTATTGTGACGCTGATATGATAATGGTGTCATCGCCGCTGGCCATGTTGGTGGAGCACTCGAAACAGCGCAACAGGGCACACAGGTCTCGCATGGAGGCCCAATCATTGGTGGTGAAGTGCTGCTTTTCCGCAGTGCGACTGCTGCGTGCGTGCTGCAGATGAAACTCCACTATGGCCTGCTGCTGCTCGCAAAGTCTCTCCAGCATGTGCAAGGTGGAATTCCACCTGGTGGGCACGTTGCATATGAGGCGGTGAGCGGGAAGGCCGAGTTACGCTGTAGCGCAGACAGGCGAGCAGCGGCAGGATGTGAACGCCTGAAGCGCGCACAGACGGCCCGCACTTTATGCAGCAGCTCTGACATGTCGGGTAGTTGTGAATGAACTTCTGCACCACCAAATTCAGCACATGCGTCAGGCAAGGGATGTGCGTCAAACCGGCTAGTCCCAGAGCTGCAACGAGATTTGGCCCATTATCGCAAACGACCAGGCCGGGCTTGAGGCCCATCAGCAGAAACCACTCGTCGGTCTGTTGTTCAATACTCCGCCACAACTCGTGGGTAGTGTGGGTCTCTGCTGAAGTTGGTGGTGAAGGTGTGTAGCTGACTGGATGAGCTGGTGGAAGCAGAGGAGGCTACAGGAGGCAAAGAATGATGCCCTGCGATCCTTGGCGGCGGAAGGACGTGCGCCAAGGAACTCTCCGCCTGGGGCCCAGCCACCACTACATTTATCCAGTGTGCAGTTAGGGAAATATAGCGTCCCTGGCCGTGCTTACTGGTCCACGTATTTGTGGTTAGGTGGACCTCGCCACAGATGGCGTTGCGCAGTGCACACTTGATTTTATCGGATACTTGGTTGTGGAGGGAAGGCACGGCTGTCTTGGAGAAGTAGTGGCGGCTGGGAACAACATACTGTGGGACAGCCATGTCCATCAGCTGTTTGAAGCTGTCTGTGTCCACCAGCCTGAATGACAGCATTTCAAAGGCTAGTAGTTTAGAAATGCTGGTATTCAGGCCCAGGGCTCGAGGGTGGCTAGGTGGGAATTTAAGCTTTCTCTCCAAGGTTTGTGAGATGGAGAGCTGGACGCTGCAATGTGACATGGTGTAGATGCTGGTAGGTGTTGGTGGCACATCCTCTGTTTGGTGGGCGGCAGGTGTCAACATTCCTCCCGCGGCGGAGGAAGAGGCCGAGGCAGCAGCAAAAGAGGGAGCAGGGGAGCCTGAGTGAGTTCCTTGTTTTTAAGGTGTTTACTCCACTGCAGTTCATGCTTTGCATGTAGATGCCTGGTCATGCAGGTTGTGTTAAGGTTCAGAACTTTAATGACTCGCTTCAGGCTCTGATGGCACAGCGTGCAAACCACTCGGGTCTTGTCGTCAGCACTAGTGTTGAGTGCGAATATTCGAATTGCAAGTTTTATCGCTAATATCGCAACTCGATAATTCACGAATATTTAGAATATGATGCTATATATTCGCTAATCGAATATTCGCCATTTTCCAATATCTGAAAGCGAAAACAGGACTTGTCCCTGCTTCCTTCTTGTGGGCCAATGAGTCATTGGGCCACAAGCAAGTTAAGCAGGAAGGAATCATGTTTTCATTGTAAATGGGAATCCATCAACCCAACTCTGACGTTAATTCTCAATGCGAGTATATGTTCGCATCGCGAATTAAACTTAGATCTGGGTTCCTCATGGTTGTTGCTAGAAGATGATTGAGAATATAGTGCTATATCCTCAATCTTCGTCAATTGTAGCAATGCAACCGTTAGGAGCTCAACTCAAAGCTTAATTCGCGATGCGAAAATATACTCGCATCGTAAATTAAACTTTGAGCTGAGCTCCTAATGGTTGGTTGAACTTGCTACTTGCTGGAATATAACGAAGATTGTGAATATAGTGCTATATTCGTGAATTCGTTATAATCGTAATATTCTAGCAAGCCATTGCCAACCTTTAGGAACCCAGCTCTAAGTTGAATTCGCTATCGCGAGTATTACAGGTTATATTAATCGTAATGCGAATTCAACTTAGATCTTATGAGTATGACCTAGACGACCAAGACAACCCATGAAATGAACCTAATAGTATATTTCCCTTATGCGGTGCGATTCACGCGCATATGTAATTGCCAATTTTTCACATGACATAAACTATCTTACATACAGAGGACAATTATAAATCAGTAATGAGAATTGTTACTGTGATGTATAATCTGCCTCTTTATGTAGGAAACTGTATTTTAAGTCATGCGAAAAAAATCAACAATTGCATATGCGCGTGAATCGGATTGCATAATGCCAGTATATTATTAGGTTGGCTTGCTGGGTTGAATAGACGAAGATAAAGAAAATAGCGAATGTAGTGCTATATTCGCAATATTCGTCTATTCGAGTAGACCAACCAAGACAACCCATTGAATGAACCCAATATAATACTGCCCTTATGCGGAGCGATTCACGCGCATAGGTGATTGCCGATTTTTCGCATGATGTAAAATATAGTTTACTACAAGAAGAGGCAGATTATACATCACAGTAACAATTCTCATTACTGATTTATAATTGTCCTCTGTATGTAAGATAGTTTGTGTAGTGCGAAAAATCGGCAATTACATATGCGCGTGAATCGCACAGCATTAGAGAGTATGATATTGTGTTCATTCAATGGGTTATCTTGGTCTACTCGAATAGACAAATATTGCGAATATAGCAGTATATTCGCTATCTTCTCTATATTCGACCCAACAAGCCAACCTAATAGTATACTGCCCTTATGCGGTGCGATTCACGCGCATATGTAATTGCCAATTTTTCAGCACTACACAAACTATCTTACATACAGAAGACAATTATAAATCAGTAATGAGAATTGTTACTGTGATGTATAATCTGCCTCTTCTTGTAGTAAACTGTATTTTACATCATGCGAAAAATCGGCAATCACCTATGCGCGTGAATCGCACCGCATAATGGCAGTATTATATTGGGTTCATTCAATGGGTTGTCTTGGTTGGTCTACTCGAATAGACGAATATTGCGAATATTGCACTACATTCGCTATTTTCTTTATCTTCGTCTATTCGACCCAGCAAGCCAACCTAATAGTATACTGGCATTGTGCGATCCGATTCATGCGCATATGTAATTGCCGATTTTTCGCATGACGTAAAATACAGTTTCCTACATAAAGAGGCAAATTATACATCACAGTAACAATTTTCATTACTGATTTATAATTGTCCTCTGTATGTAAGATAGTTTGTGTCATGCGAAAATTCGGCAATTACATATGCACGTGAATCGCACCGCACAAGGGCAGTATGATATTGTGTTCATTAAATGGGTTATCTTGGTTGGTCTACTCGAGTAGATCGAATATTGCGAATATAGCAATATATTCGTTATCTTCTCTATATTCGACCCAACAAGCCAACCTAATTGTATACTGCCCTTATGCGATCAGATTCACGCGCATATGTAATTGCCGAATTTTCGCATGACATAAAAATACAGTAAAGAGGAAAATTATACATCAGTATTCAATAATTAGAGTCATTTAGAATGCAATATTTGCATTTTTGTAACTGCGTAGGGGCATCAAGCTATTTTCATACAGGTTTTGTTTGTTAGAATTTTCGAATATGTAGAATATAGTGATATATTCTCCATGCAAATTATTTATTTTTTTATTATTATTTTTTTTTCTCTACAATGTATGAGGTGACTCATCATTATCATTTTCCCTCCCTTCTCCTAGCTTGAATAGCCAATGAGAAGGCTATGTCACAACTTAGCAACATCCCTAGCAACCAATAGGAAACTAGACTACCCCTTCACTATATAAGTGACGACATCACCCAGCAGCCATTTTGTGGTGTTGGATTTGTTGGAGCTTGGAGTTGTGCTATTTTGTCTGCTGTGCGTTTTATATAATCTCGATTTAATTTATAATATTCTAGTTAGTTAGTTTCAGGTAGTGATTAGGGAATAGTGTAGTTTAGTTTTATAGCTGATAGGGTTGAAATAATTTGAGATAGTTTAGTAGAGTTAGGAGAAAAATATAGTTAGTGTTAGGGCCTAGTGTAGCAGATAGGGTTCAGTGCAGGGTTAAGTGTAGGGCATTGAGTTAGGTAGGTAGCTGTTAGATAGATAGATAGATAGATAGATAGATAGATAGATAGATAGATAGATAGATAGATAGATAGATAGTGCTTGATAGTTAGGTATTAGGGTAGGTATTAACTTGTTAGGTTAGGTATTAGGGCTACAGTTAGGGAATAGTAAAGTTTAGATTTTTCAGGGCAGTGTGTAGTTTAGGTTAGTTACTGATATAGTATAGTGTAGGGTCTATCTGTCTGTTTTGTCTGTCAGTTAGTGTCCGTCCAGTTAGTGTATTATTTTTTTGTTTTTTTTCCATTATTTGTTAATTTTAAAAAGTGTTTTAGTCTAAGATAGTGTCTGTGTTTAGTTTAAGAAAAAATAAATAAAAAAATATTGAAGTTTTATATGTTCTTTGTTTAGTCTAGTTCTGTCTGTCCTCCGTTAAAAAAAAACCTTTTTTTTTTGTCTGTGTGTCAGTGTCTGTCTTAGTTTTATTTTTACACAAAAGTGACTCATTAGCCACTAAACTTCCTGTTTCTGGCTTAAAATATAACTTTTATTTAAGTTCTTTTTAAAAAGATAAACACAAACCAACAATGTATATTTACTAAATAAAAATAAAAAAAACAGACCTAGGGTATGTTTTTACTTACATTCGGTCGATACAAGAAAAAGTAATACACAACACATCCAGATGCAGGAAGTGATTAAAGAATGTGAAAGATACAATATAAGGGAAATTGAATTAAAAACATACCCTAGGTCTGTTTTTTTTTTTTTTAAATTTAGTAAATATACATTGTTGGTTTGTGTTTATCTTATAAAAAAGAACTTAAATAAAAGTTATATTTTAAGCTAAGTTTAGTGGCTAATGAGCCACTTTTGTGTAAAAATATAGAGTTTTTCCTGGGCTATACAGGGTCACATGGGTGATATGTCTTAGGTTTAAAAACAATAAAATCTACAAAAAAAGTTTATAGGTTTACGTGTTTAGTTTAGTTTTTTCTGTCTTACGTTAAAAAAAACCCGTCTTGTAGTCTCTGTGTGTCAGTTACTGTTTGTGTTAGGTTAAATAAAGAGTGTACGTTTTAAGTGTTTGGCATTTAGTGTAGTTTTGTTAGTCGTCCGTTAAGAAAAAAACGTTTTTTAGTCTCTGTGTCAGTTAGTGTCTGTCTTAGGTAAAAAAAAAAAAAGTTTTAAAGTTTTACGTTTTTTGTGTTTAGTGTAGTTTTGTCAGTCCTCCGTTAAAAAAAAAAAAAAAAAGTTTTTGTCTCTGTCTGTTAGTTTAGTCTTAGGTTTGATAGCTTTACGTGTTTAGTGTCGTAGTGTTACAGTTTTCGTCCTTTCATTTTTCACCCATCGTCCCCACCCCAATAAAGTTTTCCCTAATCCCCAGTATGAGTGCAGGCAGTCGTGGGCGTGGTCGGGTAACAGGGGAGTTGGTTCCCGCGCTGGACCACTCCCAGAACGGGCCGCTCATCAAGCCACGGACAGGCAGGTGCAGGTGGCAGGGGTGTCCGCCTGATCCGTGACTTTTTCATAAGTGGCAGCCAGCCCATTACTTCCCAGGATGAAGAGGCTTTCTTGGCTCTCGTGGCCGATTCGAGTGCCACGGAGTCCTCTGCCCCGGCTGCCAGCAACTGCAGCACACCGCCTCCTGTAGAACCAACCCCCAGCTCCCAAGAATTGTCCCCTCTCATGTTTGAAGACTTTGAGACTGAGAGGGACATCTTGGGGAGGCAATGCAGGAGGCGGAAATACTGTTCAGCCCTGAGGATGGGCAGGACCTGTTGGAAGGGATTGGGGATGAGGAGGAGGAGGGGCCTATAAATCCCCTATGAAATCCCTTCCAACTGGTGCAAGTGGTGTTAGCCACACAACCCCTGCACCTATTCAGACCCAGGCGCCAGCAAGGGGACAGCAGAGCCCGGTCAGGGGCTCCATGTCAGCTGTTCCCGTCAGTCCACCACAGGTTGGCCTTGGGTCTGACATATCAGGGGGTGAAGAGGAGGGTGACCCCGAATGGGTGCCACCTCCTTTGTCAGGTGATGGCAGCACTGATGAAGGTAGGCACCCGAGGCAAATGGTGCGCCAGGTCACCAGGAGCCCAGTGTCAGGGGCTTCACTGGTAATGGCAGCAGGAGTAGGCAGCAGCAGCCAGCTCCACCTGTGCTCACCGAGCCCGAACAGGCGCAAGCCAGCACCACTCCATCTGACAGGAGGTCTGTGCGGAAGTCGCCTGTTTGGGCTTACTTCACCCTGGCAGCAGATGATGTCACAGTTGGCATTTGTAAGCTGTGCAATGCCAGGGTGAGGAGAGGAGATCTATGGCCCGGCTGGGTACCCGGCCCTCAACCAGCACATCCAAGTCAACCACTGGCGGGAGTGGGAACAGATGCGGGGTGGTCAAAGCAGCAGCGCCACCAGCAGTGTGCGGGAGACAGCAGCTCCTGCCACTGTACTGCAGCCACCCCAACCCGTTCCACCAACTCATTCCCACTCCCCCGCTCCCTCTAATAGAGGTACTGGTACCGGCAGCCATACCTCTGCCTCCACTGCACCCTCCTCTGCCATCCGGCTCCAGCCATCTATTGCAGATGCTTTTGAACGCACCACGCCCTAGGCCCCCGGGGACCGTCGTGTGCGTTCACTCAATGGGCTCCTGGCAGGGTTATCGCCCAACATCTGCTGCCTTACAATCTGGTGGATAGCAATCCATTTAGGCAGATGTTGGAGCAGGCCCAACCCAGATGGCGTGTCCCCAGCCGCAATTACTTTGCCAGGACCGGCGTCCCTGCCCTTCACCAGCACATTGTGCGGAATGTATCCCTGTCGCTGGATCATGCTGTCAGCGACAGGGTGCATCTCACAATGGATGCCTGGACCAGCAGGCATGGGCAGGGACGCTATATAAGCTTCACAGCCCATTGGGTGTCCCTCCGAGGCGCCGGGAGGGATTGGCGGCATCTGATTTTGTGGTGCCGCCCGGGGTGTCCAGGGGACAACTGCTGCTCTCCCGCAAGCCACTGTCTCCACAGCTGCTGAGCCCCCCAGCAAGCGTCCCCGTTGCTACGCAAGTGTGGGGCACGTCCGCTGCCAGGCCGTGCTCCAGCTTGTGAGCTTAGGGGACCGGAGACACACTGGACCTGATGTTCTGTCCGCACTACAGGCTCAGATTCAGAAGTGGCTGACACCCCGAAGGCTCCAAGCAGGTATGGTTGTCTGTGACAACGGCAGCAACCTACTCGCCGCCCTTCATGCTGGCAGCCTGACCCACGTGCCCTGCATGGCACATGTCCTCAACCTAGTGGTACAGAAGTTCCTTCATACATACCCAGGGTTGAGTGACATTGTGCTGAGGGTACGTAGGATTGCCAGCCACTTCAGACGCTCCCCAACTGCCGCCGCGTCCCTGTCCAAACTACAGAGGGACAACAGCCTGCCCCATCACAGGCTGATTGTGGACAGTGTGACGCGGTGGAACTCCACCCTCCACATGCTGGAGAGGTTGTGGGAGCAGCGACGGGCGGTGAGAGAATACCTGCTGGACCTAGGCACTTCAGGGCCATCACACCCACTTCCCTACATCACCAATGCGGAGTGGGGGCAGATACAGCAGGTCTACCACATGCTGGCCCCATTCGAGCAGGCGACAAAGATGGTCAGCGGGGAGCATGTCGGTCTGAATGACGTGCTCCCCTAGTGTTCCTGCTGGACAGGACACTAGATCACCTGCTCGAAGCTGGGAGAGTGCCTTGGTGGAGTAAGATGAGGCGGCCTTGCTCCACCAGGACCAGGCCCAGGACGAGGAGGAGGAGGAATCAGTGTACGTCCAGGAGTCTGGGCCTGGTCAGGAGGGAGAGCTGGTGCCGAGGGCACCGTTAGTCCAGGGGTGGGGCATTTCTGACCGGGAGCAGCAGCATGAGCAGCAGGAGGACCAAGAGGTCATGGTCCTGGGCAGTCGTGAAGAGTCACAGCGGGCTGTGCTCTTCCCCATGGCTGCCCATATGCTGCGATGCCTCCGGAGGGACCCCCGGATCAAAAATTTTAAGGAGAGGGAAGACATTTGGTTGGCCACCCTTTTAGACCCTCGCTGCAAGGGGAAACTGGAGCAGTTAATCCCAGCCAGCCGGAGGCAGGCCCGTCTCGAAAAATTGCGGGCCTGTCTTATCCACCTGCTGGAAGAGGCAAACCCTCAGCCTCAAGCTCCAGTTCTCCCCGCCCATTTCACCCAGCAGGCGGCTGGCACCAGCAGCACCAGCAGCACCAGCCGAGCAGGTGACCTTCTGGGTGAGATGAGGCTCTTCTACCAGTCTGCGCGACCCAGTACCAGCAGCAGCATCAGTCACCACCAGCGGCTGGCCCGCATGGTGGCAGACTACATGGGGTTGGTCGGTGCTTCTGACAGCATGACCACCGACGACCCCATGGAGTACTGGGTTGCCAGGCTGGACACCTGCCGTGAGCTCGCTCAGTATGCGCTGGAGTTACTATCTTGCCCTCCCTCCAGCGTACTGTCTGAGCGGGCATTCAGCGCGGCAGGTGGGGTGGTCACAGACAAGCGGACCCGTCTGTCCACAGACTCCGTGGACAGACTCACATTCATTAAGATGAATGAGTCCTGGATCGGCAGTGACTTCATGGCCCCCGCTGTCGGTTCAGGGCGCTGAAGGGTGCCTTGTCCATCCCTCTCCTTTGCTCTCCCTCCCAAATTCCGTTGTTTTTTTAATTGTTCCCTCTGTTTTTAACTTTATATGAATTACTTTTTTTAGTTATTTATTGATATTTATTTGATCAATATTTTTTGTCTAGTTTGTATCATGTATGTATTAATTTAATTTTTTAATTATGAATTTGTTTTGAACATGTTGAGTTACATTTGGGCCTTTAAACATAATGTCTGCTGTTGCCTGTGCTGCTGAATTTGGCCAAGCTACATGTGGCCATGAAAATAGACCACTTCTGAAATCCTGGTTGGGAACTGAGAACATGACCAAGCAGACAATCCTTTACAGCTTTACAGTTTAAACACTCCCCTACGAAATTCTCCCCTCTGCCTGTAAAACAATTACCTTACACAATGGGTTGATGTAATTATCACAGGCAGGAGAATACATAGTTTTAAACAATGTCTTCTGTCCTGGAGACAACAGAGGAGTCATTCAATTATCTCTCAGGACAAAGGGAAATCGCCAATACACATGTGGGGACAATAGGACAGACATCACTATTCAAATATACAATGTCCCAACCATTATAGTAAATATAGACATTTATCATATCCCCAGATGGCTTGGATCTGAGCGCTCAATATATCCAAACAGCGCTCAGATGCCACAAACACAGTCAAATCACCATGTGGTTTAATTTTAGCATGGGCTGATGAGAGGGGCCATAATCCTGGGTCAAGATCAAGACCTGGCAACAAGGCTTCTCAAGCACCCATTGGCCAGGTTGGTTCCGCCACACTGCCGTTGATCCCACTGCCATTGATGCTGCTGCATGTCATGAAAATTTTGACTTACATTTGATCCTTTTAACAGAACGCCTGCTGCTGCCTGTGAAGCCGAATCGGGCCAAGCTAGATGTTGCCCTGATAATACACCACTCCCTAAATCCTGCCGTTGATGCTGCTGCATGTCATGAAAATTTTGACTTACATTTGATCCTTTTAACATAACGCCTGCTGCTGCCTGTGAAGCCGAATCGGGCCTAGCTACATGTTGCCCTGATAATACACCACTCCCTAAATCCTGCCGTTAATGCTGCTGCATGTCATGAAAATTTTGACTTACATTTGATCCTTTTAACATAACGTATGCTGCTGCCTGTGAAGCCGAATCGGGCCTAGCTGCATGTTGCCCTGATAATACACCACTCCCTAAATCCTGCCGTTGATGCTGCTGCATGTCATGAAAATTTTGAGTGACATTTGATCGCACAAGGAATAATCATAGAGTCCAGACCTTCACACTTTTTTTAAAGTAAAATTTCGATTGGGTTATTTAATTTTGTATTATAAACTGGAAGTGTACTTACCTGCCAGTGCCTGGCGTTATTCTGCCTAGTTACAAATGGAAACTTATGAGTCAGCATTCTAGTACTGTGTTAACTCTAGATGCTGTATGTCCTGATCGTGCATAGACAACCATCATGGACCTGATTTTATCTTTTGCACTTTAACAAGTATAGAATTATGAATTCTCTTAACCTGGTTTGCATGTTTCGTATTCTCGCATGTGCTCAGCTTAATTATGTATTGTCAATATTTCGACATAAAAATATTAATTCAAATAATCTTTTAAAAAGACATTTTATCTAGCGTTGTTTGGCTTCATTCACAAAATGAAATGATTTTACTTTATTTTGTTATTTTTATTTTAAATTAAGTGTGGTTTGGGGCGGCTATGTTGTGGTTCACGCTGTAGCACGGTGTGGACCGCATGTGGCTTTCCTTGTCAAAAGGTCTTGTGCAGTTGGCATTGTACAGGACTGATTGATGAACCTACGAAAATTTATATATTTTATTTTTATTTTATTTTTTTGTTGTCACACGGATTTAAGATCCAACATGGTGTTGTCTGTCGTTCTGGGAGGGATGGCTGACTTCCGTGTTGACCTCTCTACATGGTTGGGTGTGACTGGCGTTATACTCATCCGTGTGGAAATCCGGTTTTGTGAATGGAGCTGTGTAGCAACATGTAAATATGTATAGGTACTTTTCTTGTTTATGTCACTTATTGGCAATTATGTAATAAGGATTTGCACATGCTAATTATATATAACCACTGCTTTAAGATTTTAAGTATAAACTGTGTACTATATGATGTTCTTGGACACATGTCACCGGTTATAGAATTCATATAATCATAGTCATGTAATCAATCATATGTTTCTATGTGTACGGCGGAAGCAATGCTACAACATGCAAATTATTAAAATATTGGACGCTATCGAAGAACCATGCTGGTTAGTTCTTACCCCTACCATTTTATTGTTCCAACATTGTTCCTTTTTTTTGTTTTATAGTTCTGATAACAAGATTTGATTGTAAAGAAGTTTTTTGAATTTGTAAAGTTTATAATTTTGCTAATTTGATAAATCAAACAAGGTTTTTGTAGTTATTATTACTCTGTTCAAGTTTTGTATTTTAGTAGTTAATTGTTTGATGAAAAATACATTTATTATTCATGATAATTTGAAATTTATGTTACTATATAAAATAATTTAGTTACTAGGAAAATTAACCAAAAATTTATTTTGAATGTAACTCTGGACTATTAGAATGCTTTGCTTTGTACTTAATATTTAATACACAACCATTACCAATGACTACTACTATTGTGATTAGAGATGAGCGAACACCTGGATGTTCGGGTTCGAGAGGTTCGGCCGAACTTCCGGAAAATGTCCGGTTCGTGATCCGAACTCAACCCGAACTTCATCCCGAACCCGAACCCCATAGAAGTCAATGGGGACCCGAACTTTGGGCACTAAAAGGCTGTAAAAGACACCCAGAGGGATAATATACCGCAATAAACGCATTGCGATTACAACTTTGAGCTACCGATCACCATGGGAACGCCTCCTCCAGTGGAATGTACTGTCGGATCTGAGAATTAGTTGAAATCGCAATGTGATTCTTATATATTTGCTTAATCGCATTGCGATTTCAACTTAGCATTGCTAAATAATTCCATCCATATCGTTAACTTACTGAGTCAGTAAGTTAACGAATATGGATGGAATTATTTAGCAATGCTAAGTTGAAACGGCAATGCGATTAAGCAGATATATAAGAATCGCATTGCGATTTCAACTTAATTCTCACATCCGACAGTACATTCTACTGGAGGAAGCGTTCCCATGGTGATCGGTAGCTCAAAGTTGTAATCGCAATGCGATTAAGCAAATACATAAGAATCGCATTGCGATTCCAACTTTTTAGTACTCAACTTTTAAAATCGTACACCACTTTAAGTTTAACTTAGAGCAATACAGTCAACTTTACACTGTTAGTTTTATTATCGCGATAATACAACTATTCAAGAATCGTGTACGTGCGTCTGTACGTGTGTGCGTTACCTCGGACACTATTCTATTTTGCCAGCCACAGCTGAAACCACTGATTTATGGTATTGCTATTTTGGCAATTGAATTTAACCCCAGAAAATAATCTATCCTTTGCCAGACAGCAGACAGTATTATACTTGTCTAACCAAAGCTGGAACACCAGATTTAGGGGATTGGTATTTGGGCAATTGTATTTAACCCCTTAATAAAATATAGAAATTTCTTTCCTGAGTTTCTAGGGGTGACAATTAGCACAGCCAAGCCCCTGATGTAGGATATAGCAAAAAAAAAAACTAGTATTGATGGATTGATGGACTTGGTGGCAGCTTCTTCTGGCGCACCACAAGTCACAAAATGGCCGCCGATCAACCCAGAAAATAAGTGACAGAAAACGCTCTGTGCAGCCTAAAAACCAGCGAGCAAGTAACTAGCAGAAGTTCAATGATTCTCAGCTGTAAATTGATCCGTTCATTAGGTGCTGTTGCTGACTTTAACCTGCCTAATCTCGCCCTGACAGAAGCTGCGTCCTCTCCCTACACTAATCAGAGCAGTGTGACGTGCAGCGCTACGTGACTCCAGCTTAAATAGAGGCTGGGTCACATGCTGCACTTGGCCAATCACAGCCATGCCATTAGTAGGCATGGCTGTGATGGGCTCTTAGGGCAAGAAGTAAAATGCTAACTGATTGGCTGCTGTGCAGCCCTTCAGAAAGCGGGAAGAAATCGATGAACACCGGACCCGAACCCAAACTTTTTTGAAAATGTTCGGGTCCGTGTCACGGACACCCCAAAATTCGGTACGAACCCGAACTATTCTCGAACTGTTCGCTCAACACTAATCGTGATCCATTTGAGTTATGTGTAGGCCTCATACTACCCTATTTCTATATACCTGCGGATGCTGTATGTCAGGATACTGATTAGTTTGGGAATGTACTCTGGGGCCTTTACTAAAAAATAAATGTTTAACCTTTATAGTGAAAACTTTAAAGTTTTTTAATTAAAAATAAAATAAAATAAACAATATAATTACAAAAAAATAAAATAAAACTATTGCAAAGATGTTATTAGGGCAATGCCCTCATAGCTTTAACCATATTTTTTAAATCCCCCACGTCCTTGGCATTCTTCTCCTCCATTTCTCTCATGCCATTTGAGAACTGGAGCTTCATCTCCCGCATCTTCCAGAGATGATGCTCCCGGAAGGCCTTCATTCCAGCCTGGTGCTCCCTCTCCATCTTCTTTATTTTTAAGTCCATTTGTTTTAATAATGTAAAAAAATAAAAACAATAAATAAAATAGACGGTGTCGTTTCTGAAGAAACCACATGATGTTGGCTTAAAATCTGATTGGCTGTTGGTGGCTCCACCCACTTTTTTGAATTTTTATCCCAGTCCTCCAGTGACCAACTTTGCAAAGTTTGAAGACTGTGACAATAAAAGTCTAAGAGCAGTGGCAGTTTGATTTCCCACCTTTAAACAAATGCCTGAAATTTGATTGGGCAGTGTAGACTCCACCCACTTTTTTATACATTTTAATCCCAGTCACCTAGTAACCCACAGTGCCAAGTTTGGGGACCCTGGCTTAAATACCATGGGAATGACAGCTTTTTAACGTTTTCACACTGAAGTCAACAGTGAAAATTTGTTTGGTTGTTTGTGGCTCTGCCCACTTTTTAATGTCCCCCAAATTTGACACAAATTTTTAGGGTGACCCCATGAATAAGTGACACAAGTTTGGTGACTTTAACTTGAAAGCTGAAGGAGTGACAAAACTTAGTTTTCCTATGAAAGTCGATTGGACAAAATGGGGTCTCCGGGGGGCCGCTCCAGGGGCCCGGACGGGGGGATCTGTTAACAAAGCACAAGCAAAGTTTGTTAATTGTACTGAATTGCTAAATTTTCATTGGCCAATGGTATCTCCGCCCACTTTGGGGTGCCCCCCCCCCAAATATACCCGTTTATTTGGGTTGACAACAACAATATCTGGTCCGAGTTTGGGGAATAATCATGGCTTCTCGGTATGTCTCAATGGGAATGTGGGAATGTATGCCTCGGTGAATCAGTATGGCTGTAACAATAGGTTTCAGGGAGGTTTTCTTTAGAAATTATTTGGGGCCTGGGTTTTAATAGTCAGAGACATTGGGTGGGACAGGTCACACCCGTACTACATCTTGCGGTTTTCATAACATTGTGGTTAAAAAGGCTCGTAAAGTACAGTTTGGCTAGGTGATCGGAACGCAGAACAATTCTAGAGGGGAACCAGACCTCTGGAAGACTGTAAAGAGTGTTGGGATAGTACTTCTTTGTTATCCCATTTGTACCGAACTGTAAGTGTGGGACTATAGGTTCTCCGATATGTGTGGGCTGAAGAAAGATTATTAGTAAAGCTTTAACAAGCCTATTGTTTGCTCCAAAAAAGTGTGTCTATGGTGACTAAACTGACACGTGTGTGTGTGTGTGAACAGTGAGTGAGTGAAAACAGCCACAGCACATACTTACTCTCCTTGTGGGGGGTGGTGATGAGCTCCTCCTCTTCTTCTTCTTCCTCCTCCTCGTCCCCGTTATCACCAACTTGAGGGGGTGAGGCGGGTTGGGGTGAGGGTCCACCCTCCGCTCCTGCCTCTGACTCCTCTGGGGGGCTAGGGGCATGAAGTTGCCCTGAGGGTCCGGCCTCCTCCTCCTCCCCTGACGCAGATACCTCCCACACCTGCTGTCTGGGAGGCCTGCGCCTGACTGCAGGCAAAGGAACACCTATAATAACAAATTTTACTACTTTTAGAAAAAAATCTAAAAACAAAAATGTACAGATGCTTTACATTACTTTTGTATCTTTATTCCAACACTCAGTAATCATTATACCTGGGCATTTTTCGTCCCGTATTTCGCTGATTCTTTCCGCGTGCCTCCTCTTTAAATCTGACCATTTTTTAAAATGGCCAGACGTTTGTGCTTGGTGTCGTAGTCCGGCCACAGCTCATAGGCAAGCCTGCGCACAATGGCGTTTTTCTCTGCATGGGAGCGGGTCAGGTCATAGCCCTTCTCCAACATGTGCTGCAGTATAAAAAAAAAAAGCATATAATCAGATTTTATAACGGTAACTTTAAATCTAATATTTCACTTTCAAACACTAATAATTTTTGGTTTGGTGGTTGAGATGATGAATAAATGTTGGTGACTATGGCTAAGGCAGCGCATGGCGAGAGGTTCCCCGGGCTTAAACTATGACATGCAGATCTTTCAGTTAGACTGTCTCTCGCCGTGCGCTGCATTGCTGCTGCCGTACCGCCGCCCCCGCCACCATTATAGTCAATAGGGACGAAGCGTGGGAGAACTAGCGGCAGTACACATCCGACAGGCTGTTCATCCCACTGGAATAGTCAGACGTACTCCCCTGCCGCTAATGTGAAAGTCGCCTAATCTTATTTTTTTAAAATTTGGGATTGTGTTGAAAATGTTTGTGTGTGTAGTATGAGATATTGGATATTGGCCATCTGGGGAGAGATGTACCCGTCTAGTGAAGTGACGGTACGGGGTGTAAGGCTGGTTCGCCTTCCCGTGGTGCACCCTGGGTAACGCTAAATGAACCAGCAAATACTGAATGTCAAACATTACTTCTCCTGGCCAACGGGACACTTATTAGAATCTATATACTAGGCATCCTCAAACTACGGCCCTCCAGGAAACTGCGGCCCTCCTGCAAACTTCGGCCCTCCTGCTTTTTCCAAACTAAAAATCACATCATTCCATGACATCCTACAGCTATCATCCTATAGTGGGGCATCATGGGAGTTGTAGTTTTACAACAGCTGGAGGGCCGCAGTTTGAGAATGCCTGCTATAGACTGTGTATGTGTGTGTGTGTGTGTGTTGGGGGTGGGGGGTGGTCAAAGGTGGTGTGGGTTTGAGGGGGGGTCTGGTGGTATGTAGTGGTGGGTATATAGTGTGGGTATATTGTGTGAGGCGGAAGATTAGATGTGCAATGTGAATCATATATAGATTTATCTGCCATCCTTTTTTTTTAACCATTAGAAAACGTGGTGTGGTGTTAAACAAGCAGGATATGCTCGAACCCACATGCGGTCGTGCATATATATATAGGGGAGCACATCCTGCACTTGTAGTCCGTTGCTGATGGTGATCAACAGCAAAAAATGCATACAATGGAAGATGCCAGGAACGGACTACAAGTACCACAATAACCATCCTACATACGATAACGATAATGTGGAGAACAATCAAAAACATAACCATAGCAAAGACTGGCTGGCATCTTCCACTGTATGTATTTTTTTGCTGTTGCTTGCCATCAGCAACGGATTTCCGACATCAGGATCCCCTGGGCACCCGTAGAAGGCAGGTCCCGATGCCATGCAAGGCATTGGGCAGCCTCTGCATGGCATCAGTCTGCCTTCTCACACATCGCGTCCCTGTCACAGCAGCACGGGGACCTGATGCGCTCGTTCACTAACCGCAAAACACTTCTATGTTGCGGTCAGCGCTGACCGCGACATCGAAGGGTTTAATCCGCCAGCATCGCTGTAAACAGCGATGCCGGCGGATACAGCAGGGGCCTTGCTATCAGGGACTGCCGTACCCCTGCAGTGAATGGTCAGGCGCAGCTCCTGCACCCGCCCGATCATCTAGCCGTGCATGCACAGCGTTTTGCGTTAAGGGGTTAATGACAGTGAACTCCACAATGCCTGCCCCTTTAATAGTGGCCCCTGCCCCCCATGCATGTAGCAGTGTAGTTTTGTCGTCATACATGATATAAATGAACATTTAAGGACCTGAAAACTATTGAAACCCGTGATCACTTGTTTTAGCAACCAGGGGACATGCCAGCTTCTATTGGCTGATAAGGGACATGTGACGTGTGGATGGCAGTTGGGGGCTTGTTTTTGCTAATGCAGGTCATTTTTGGGGGAATATCTCAGGAATAATACGTCCTATAGAGCTGAGCCCCGGTCTAAAACCTTCCCAGACACCTGATGTACCCGTCTGCCAAACTTAGTGAAGATCGGTCCAGTCGTTTGGTCGGCCATAAATAACAGACAGACAGAAACTCATTTTTATATATATAAGAGATTAGTAGATAGTAATGATTTGGGGCAATAAGTATTGTTTTTGAATGCCAACAATACTTGTTTCCACAAATCAATTCTATGTAAGCACTGCAGTAAGCAAACTATGTGAAATGAGATTTTATATGTATTGCAAAAATGTGAGAATGTTTTATCTCCATAAACATACATTTGAATGTTACAAGCGTCACATGTACTTATAGCTGTAATGTAATGTTCAATAACTTACTGTAATCAGGATATCTTCCTCCTCTCTTGTGAAGTTGTTGCCCACCATCTTTATTCGCATGGATCGCATGCACAACAAGAAAACGTGTTGGAACTGCTCCCAGGAAGAAGCCACGCCTGTATGTGCGCATGCGCACGAACACGCGCACAACATGCGCACAAAAACGCGCACGAGCACATGCGAATAAGTTGTTATTGCCACCTAACTTGAACAATAACATCTGTACGCACACGAATGTTTATATGGAAATTATTTGCATTAAAGTCGCGTTGTACAGCTACAGAACTACGAATACAATTGGCTTGTTCGAATTAGCAAATATGGTGAATGCGAATATATTGCTATATTCTATTCGCTAATTCAAAAAATGCATTTGCAATAGGAAAGTTGCCTATATTGACACTCAGCTCCAAGTTGGATGCGCAATGCGAAAAAAATTTTTTTTCCCCAATGAACAGAATATGAAGTTGAACACTTCTAAGTAAGTATTCTGATTGTTGAAAAAAAATAATGGTAATTTTTTATCGCAATGCGCATACAACTTAGAATATTCGTTCATGTTTGCAAGCCAGTAGGAGATATGCCTTTATATAAGAAGTTCAATTCGCGTTATGCGAAAAAAATATTCGCATATCAGCGCGATTAGGTTAATAATGGCGAATATTCGATTTCGGCGAATATATTACGAATATACATTCGAATATTCGCGATATATCGCGAATTCGAATATGGCACCTCCCGCTCATCACTAGTCAGCACATTGTTTAAAGAAGTGCCATGCCAGGGAATTCCTTAAAGGCTGCCTTTGGGGTGCTCGGTCCCTGGTGGCGGTGGCCAGTAGCAGGCGAACACTCTTGGCGGCGGCTGTTCTGCTTTTGCCCCCTGCTCCCTCTTTTGCTACGCTGTTGGCTCGGTCTCACCACTGCCTCTTCCACTGAACTATGAAAGTCAGTGGCACGACCTTCATTCCATGTGGGGTCTAGGACCTCATCATCCCCTGCATCATCCTCCACACAGTCTTCTTCCCTGACCTCCTGTTCGGTCTGCACACTGCAAAAAGACGCAGCAGTTGGCACCTGTGTTTCATCATCATCAAAGACGTGCGGACTCCGATGAGGTGGTATACTCATGTCCACATCATCAGGAAACATAAGTGGTTGTGCATCAGTGCATTCTATGTCTTCCACCACTGGGGAAGGGCTACGTGGATTCCCTTGGGAAACTCTGCCAGCAGAGTCTTCAAACAGCATAAGAGACTGCTGCATAACTTGAGGCTCAGACAGTTTCCCTGATATGCATGGGGGTGATGTGATCTGTGCGCTTTCTTCAGAAGACTGGGTGGGAGATAATGTTGTGAACGTGCTGGATCCACTGTCGGCCACCCAATTGACGAGCGCCTGTACCTGCTCAGGCCTTACCATCCTTAGAACGGCATTGGGCCCCACCAAATATCGCTGTAAATTCTGGCGGGTACTGGAACCTGAGGTAGTTGGTTTACTAGGACGTGTGGCTGTGGCAGAACGGCCACGTCCTCTCCCAGCACCAGAGGGTACACTAACACCACCATGACCGTGTCCGCGTCCCTTACTAGATGTTTTCCTCATTGTTACTGTTCACCAAGCACCACAATAAGAAAAAAAAATATTTGGCCCAATGTATTGATTTCAAATTCAGGCCTTTTTTTTGCAGGCACCTAACACTATCTGCCTATTTATTTATGTACCGTATTACACTAATCCTGGCACAGCAGTAACCACTGATTTAGGGGAAGATCAATTGTAGGCCTAGTATTTAGACCCTGGATGAAAGGTATCCTTTTATGGACAGATTTTCACTTGGAGATGCACAGTAGTGTGTGAAAAAATATGTGGGATTATGCCTTCAGCAATTGTATTTTAACACTTTGTGTAATATACCCTTTAACGGACAGAAATACAATGGGAGATGCACGGTAGCGTGTGAAGTTATTGAGGATGACCCTCTCTGCACTTGTATATACACCTTGAGTGTAATATACCCTTTTACGGACAGATTAACACTTGGCCTGCAACAGCTGGAGCACCAGATTCAGGGTATTGCTATATTGGCAAGTGAATTTCACCCCAGAACAAAATCTATCCTTTGATGGATACTATTAAACTTTTCCAGTCACAGCTGGAACACCAGAGTTATTGTATTTCTATTTTGGTAACTGAATTTCACCGCAGAAAATAATAAATCCTTTGACGGACACTATTAAACTTGGCCAGCCACTGCTGGCCCCTTTGGTAGGTAGTTAGCGTTAGCGCCCAGCCCACCGCACCGCAGTCACTGGTTCGCTGATTAGCGTAGCGCTAATCAGCGTTTGTACTTTTATAGTATCTGTAAGTGATCAGAACTGATCGAAGTCAGATATATAATAGTACTAGTGTCACTTTAGTTCGCCCTCCACCCAAAATGCAGTGTTTGCCCGATCAGACCTGATCGGTCGCCCACACCTGCGTTCACCCACGCCCGCCCGCCGCAGTGACAAAAATTTTTTTTTTTTTGTAATCACTGCACAATCCCTTCACAAGCACTGCGGCGATAAAAAAATCAGTTTTGATCTTTTTTATCAATCGCAGCGGCTTCTGTACTTCGCTACCCTCTCAATTGTAAGACAGGCTTGCTTTTTTTCTTGGGTAGTCTCAGGGGATACCCCCTAAATTTAGACGCCCAAATGTCAAACAAGGGGTATTCCTCTGAAGAGGCCTACAGGATTCTGACCCAGTCGGATGAGGAATGGGAACCCTCATCTGACGAATCTAGCGGGTCAGAATACAAACCTGTAGAGAGCAGTGGCAGTCTGACCCAAAGTTCGGACAAGGAGGTTGAGGTCCCTGATACCACCAGGCGTACCCGGCCCCGTGTTGCTAGACCGCAGGTTGCGCAGGATCCGCTTCAAGGGCAGCAGAGTGGGGCTGGCGCTGCCGGATTACGTGGTGAGGCATACACCAGCAGTGCAGCCCGTCCTGGACCTTCTACCAGCACTGCCGTACAACATGGTGAAGTGGCGAGCACCAGAAGGGCAGTAGAAGCTGGTACGGTGGCACGTGCAGTAGTTTCCCCGTCGCAGCCACCGCGCAGACAGGCCCGTAGAGCCCCTAGAGTCCCTGAGGTGCTGGCAAATCCTGATTGGCAGCCCCCAACTTCAGCCGCACCATTAGTTCCCCTTTCACCGCCCAGTCAGGAGTTCGGGTGGAAACAGCTCAGATAGGATCGGTGCTGGGGTTTTTGAGCTGTTTTTCACTGCGGAGCTCTATGACTTAGTCGTGGCAGAAACAAACAGATATGCCACTCAATTTATCGCCGACAACCCGGGAAGCTCTTATGCCCAGCCTTTCCGGTGGAAACCAGTCCAAGTTTCCGAATTTAGAACTTTTCTGGGCCTTCTCCTCAGCATGGGCATAACCAAAAACATGAATTGCGGTCATATTGGTCCACGAACCCAATTCATCACATGCCCATGTACTCTGCTGCCATGTCCAGGACACGTTTGAGACCATCCTGCGTTTCCTGCACTTTAGTGACAACACCACCTCCCGTCCCAGAGGCCACCCAGCTTTTGACCGGCTCCATAAAATTCGGCCCCTCATAGACCATTTCAACCAGAAATTTGCAGATTTGTATACCCCTGCACAAAACATCTGCGTAGACGAGTCCCTTGTACATTTTACCAGGCGCCTTGGCTTCAAGCAGTACATCCCAAGCAAGCGCGCCCGGTATGGGGTCAAATTGTATAAGCTCTGTGAAAGGGCCACAGGCTATACGCACAAATTTCGGATCTATGAGGGAGAACATCAGATCCTGGAGCTGGTCGGTTGCCCTGACTACCTGGGGAGCAGTGGGAAGATAGTCTGGGACTTGGTGTCACCCTTATTCGGCAAGGGGTACCATCTTTATGTGGACAACTTTTACACAAGTGTGGCCCTCTTCAGGCATTTGTTCCTTGAACAGATTGGCTGCTGCGGCACCGTGCGACCTAGTCGCCGGGGCTTCCCCCAACGGCTCATTACCACCAGACTTACAAGGGGGCAGAGGGCTGCATTGTGTAACGAAGAACTGCTCGCGGTGAAATGGAGAGACAAGCGTTACGTTTACATGCTCTCCTCCATTCACGCAGACACGACAGTCCAAATTGAACGGGCAACCAGTGTCGTTGAAAAGCCCCTCTCGGTCCACGACTATAACCTCCACATGGGAGGGGTGGACTTCAATGACCAGATGTTGGCCCCTTATTTGGTTTCCCTAAAGACCAGACGCTGGTATAAGAAGGTGTCTGTATATTTGATTCAATTGGCTCTATATAACAGTTACGTTCTCTACAGTAAGGCTGGGAGAACGGGATCCTTCCTCAAATTCCAGGAAGAGATCATCGAGAACCTCCTGTATCCAGGAAATTCCGTGGCCCCAACCACCAGTGTAGTTAGCCGTCTACACGAGCGGCACTTCCCCAGCGTTGTGCCTGGTACCTCAACCCAACCGCCACCCCGAAAAAGATGTCGTGTCTGTAGCAGGAGTGGAATAAGGCGTGACACCCGCTATTTCTGTCCTGACTGTCCTGACCACCCTGCCCTATGCCTTGGAGAGTGCTTCCGGAAGTACCACACTCAGGTACACTTAGGGACCTAGGGACAGCACTACACAGGTAGTTTTTTTTCCACTCAGGCTCTAGGGTCTCTCAGGACACTAGGTTTTGAGAGACCCTAACACATAGGGACGGTGCTAGTGTGCTACAGCAGAAGTGTGAAACGGTAGAAACGTCTCCTTTCACTTGGGATAACGCGTATAATGTACTTCGCACCATCTCTGTGTGATTTACACTTTACACATTGTCCCATGGGAAAGGAGAGGTTTCTGCTAGGAAAATAAAGAGTGACATGGAAAACAAAAAAAAATTAAACAGGTAGCAAAAAAAAAATCTTGAGTTAGTTCAGGTTTTTATGTTCATGTTTTATAAAAGTTTTAAAATGTTCTGGTTTTATAAAGTTTGCAACGTTCAAGTCATGTGCCTGCTGCCTGTTTTTTCTTCTTTTTTTTTTTCCCCCATAACCACCCTTTATTTTCCAGGTATACCAACAGACCAACGGACCAACCGACTAAAACGCCGCAGCACTGATGTGAATTCTGAGAGAAGCATTGCTGCTATCAGAAGACACGTGAAGTCAGTGTATGCGGCGCTGCAAGACGAGATTTCTCCTCTGCAGGACAGGTACGTTTGCCCTGGCATGTGAGCTGAGGAGAGGTGTTGGAGTTCATATGCTTTGGCAAACACTTTGTATCAAAAATCTGGCAAAGATGTCTTCCTCCACACCGATCGATTGATCGATGTGAATGGAGAAATCACGTTTGCCAGGACATAGGAGCTGAGTGGGTATGGATGTTTGGGCGGAGCCCCTATGTCCTGGCAATCGCCAGGCCCCTCTTTTTTTTCTTGCATATTTTTTGGCAGAGATTTTTTCATCCACATCGATCGATGCGAATGAGGAAATCTGTGCCGTTCGTTTTTCTTTCAGCCCAGAGGCTGAACAGAAAAAAATCTCATTACCTGTATGCTCCATATAAGGAGAATAGCAGAAACTCCTAATGCTGGCCATACAGGTAATGATTGCGGAGACCCTCAAATGCCAGGGCAGTACAAAAACCTCACATGTGACCCCATTTCGGAAAGAAGACACCCCAAGGTATTCGCTGAGGGGCATATTGAGTCCATGAAAGATTGAACTTTTTGTCACAAGTTAGCGGAAAGGGAGACTTTGTGGAAAAAAACAAAAAAATCAAATTCCGCTAACTTGTGCAAAAAAAATCTTCTATGAACTCGCCATGCCCCTCACAGAATACCTTGGGGTGTCTTCTTTCTAAAATGGGGTCACATGTGGAGCATTTATACTGCCCTGGCATTTTAGGGGCCCTGAAGCGTGAGAAGAAAAATGCGTAAAAATACCGTCCTAAAAGGTACTCATTGGATTTAGGGCCGATTTGCGCAACTTGGCTGAATAAAGTGGCACACATGTGGTATCGCTGTACTCAGGAGAAGTAGGGCAATGTGTTTTGGGGTGTATTTTTACATATACCCATGCTGGGTGAGAGAAATATCTCTGTAAATGACAACTTTTTAAAAAAATTTATACAAAGTTGTCATTTACAGAGATATTTTTCACACCCAGTAGGGGTATATGTAAAAAGACACCCCAAAACTCATTGCCCTACTTCTCCCGAGTACGGCGATACCCCATGTGTGCCACTTTTTTGCAACCAAGATGCGCAAAGGGGCCCTAAATGGAAAGGGTACCTTTAGGATTTCACAGGACATTTTTTACGCATTTGGATTCCAAACTGCTTCTGACGTTTAGGGGCCCCTAAAATGCCAGGGCAGTAAAAATACCACACAAGTGACCCCATATTAGAAAGAAGACACCCCAAGGTATTCTGTGAGGGGTATGGTGAGTTCATGTAAAATTTTATTTTTTGGCACAAGTTAGTGGATTATGAGACTTTGTAAAAAAAAAAAAAAATCCATTTCCGCTAACTTGTGCCAAAAAATAAAAACTTCCATGAACTCACTATGCCCATCAGCGAATACCTTGGGGTGTCTACTTTCCGAAATGGGGTCACTTGTGTGGTATTTTTACTGCCCTGGCATTTTAGGGGCCCCTAAACGTCAAAAGCAGTTTGGAATCCAAATGCGTAAAATGTCCTGTAAAATCCTAAAGGTACTCATTGGATTTAGGGCCCATTTGCGCATCTTGGATGCAAAAAGTGGCACACATGAGGTATCGCCGTACTCAGGAGAAGTAGGGCAATGTGTTTTGGGGTGTATTTTTACATATACCCATGCAGGGTGTGAGAATATCTCTGTAAATGACAACTTTTAAAAAAAATTTATACAAAGTTGTCATTTACAGAGATATTTTTCACACCCAGTAGGGGTATTTGTAAAAAGACACCCCAAAACACATTGCCCTACTTCTCCTGAGTACGGCGATACCCCATGTGTGCCACTTTTTTGCATCCAAGATGCGCAAATGGGCCCTAAATCCAATGAGTACCTTTAGGATTTTACAGGGCATTTTTACGCATTTGGATTCTCACGCTTTAGGGGCCCCTAAAATGCCAGGGCAGTATAAATACCCCACAAGTGACCCCATTTCGGAAAGAAGACACCCCAAGGTATTCTGTGAGGGGTATGGTGAGTTCATGTAAAATTGTATTTTTTGGCACAAGTTAGTAGAATATGAGACTTTTTTTAAAAATAAATATATATATACATTTCCGCTAACTTGTGACAAAAAATAAAAACTTCCATGAACTCACTATGCCCCTCAGTGAATAGCTTAGGGTGTCTATTTTCGGAAATGGGGTCATTTATGGGGTATTTCTACTGTCTGGGCATTGTAGTACGTCAGGAAACAGGACAGGTGCTCAGAAAGTCAAAGTGCGGAAATTCACTTTTTTGCACCATAGTTTGTAAACGCTATAACTTTTACCCAAACCAATAAATATACACTTATTGCATTTTTTTTTTATCAAAGACATGTAGAACAATAAATTTAGAGAAAATTTTTTAGAGAAATGTAGTTTTATTTGACAAATTTTCCAACATAAAGTGAAAAATATCATTTTTTTGCAAAAATTTCATCAAATAAAGTAAAATATCAAAAAAAGTAAAAATGTAAACAAGAAAGAAATAGCACCAAATGAAAGCTCTATTAGTGAGAAGAAAAGGAGGTAAAATTCATTTGGGTGGTAAGTTGTATGACGGAGCAATAAACGGTGAAAATAGCGTAGTGCAGAATTGAAAAAAGTGGCCTGGTCTTTAAGGGTGTTTAAGCTAGGGGGGCTGATGTGGTTAAACTTGGCCAGCCACTGCTGGGGCACCAGATTTACAGTATTGCTATTTTGGCTATTGAATTTCACCCCAGAATATTATCTATCCTTTTCCGGACACTATTAAACTTGGCCACCCACTGCTGGGACACCAGATTTACGGTATTGCTATTTTGGCTATTGAATTTCACTCCAGAACAAAATATATCCTTTGCCGGACACTATTAAACTTTGCCAGCCACTGCTGGGACACTAGATTCAGGGTATTGCTATTTTGCCAATTAAATTTCACTCCAGAAAATAATATATCCTGTGACGGACACTATTAAACTTGGCCAGCCACAGCTGAAACCACTGATTTATGCTATTGCTATTTTGGCAATTAAATTTCACCCCAGATCAAAATATATCCTTTGTCGGACACTATTAAACTTGGCCAGCCACAGCTGAAACCACAGATTTATGATATTGCTCTTTTGGCAACTGAATTTCAACCCAGAAAATAATAAATCCTTTGCCGGACACTATTAAACTTGTCCAGTCACAGCTGGAACACCAGATTTACGGTATTTCTATTTTGGCAACTGAATTTCACCGCAGAAAATAATATATCCTATGACGGACACTATGAAACTTGTTCAGTCACAGCTGGAACACCAGATTTAGGGGATTGCTATTTTGGCAATTGAATTTAACCCCTTAATAAAATATAGAAATGTCTATCCTGAGTATTAAAAGGGGTGACAATAAGCACAGCCAAGCCCCTGATGTAGGATACAGCAAAAAAAAAAAACTAGTATTGATGGATTGATGGACTTGGTGGCAGCTTGTGCTGGTGCACCACAAGACACAAAATGGCCGCGGATCAAAGTGACAGAAAAACGCTCTGTGCAGGCTAAAAACCAGTGAGCAATTAACTAGCAGAAGTTGAATGATTCACAGCTGTAGATCGATCACTTCATTAGGTGCTAATGCTGACTTTCCCCTTCCTAATCTCGCCCTCACAGAAGCTGCGTCCTCTCTCTACACTAATCAGAGCAGTGTGATGTGCGGCGCTACGTGACTCCAGCTTAAATAGAGGCCGGGTCACATGCTGCACTTGGCCAATCACAGCCATGCCATTAGTTGGCATGGCTGTGATGGCTTAGGGCAAGAAGTGCAGTGCAGCCCTTCAGAAAGCGGGAAGAAATCACCGAACAACGGACCCGAACCCGAACTTTTTTGAAAATGTTCGGGTCCGGGTCCGTTTTCCGAACACCCCAATATTCGGTACGAACCCGAACTATGCTTGAACTGTTCGCTCAACCCTATCAGCTACTATTCTGATGCTGTTACCCGCCTGATGCCAAACATCTGATGCCAAGTGCTCCTTCTTTCACCCACCATCTTCAGCAAGTACTCGTATTGCCACCCACCTCCTCACTATGTCACCTTACCACTTTGTGTCCTACTCATGCTGCCATCTCCACACTATGTCACCTTGCCAATCTGTGTTATCATGCTGCTGTTGTTGCTTTTTTTTTTTTTTTAATCCAGAGGAAAAAAAAAACAGGCTGGTGTATTTGAGTTTCATTTACAGTATACTTATATAAGTAGTTATATATATAACGCGAGGTTGGTCACGACGCGTGGTTGATTAAGTGTGTGGTTGTGTAAGTGTGACTTAAGATTAAGTGAGGGAGTAACTGAGAGCTAAATTAGTTGTGGACATTGAGTGGCTGCATTTGACTCTATTGTACACTGGGACTTTCTGCTTTGCAAGCTTCATTGCTGTGTTAACACTTTTTTTTCCCTTTACCAGGGGTTGCACAGGTGAGTAATTAGGGTGTGGCTGCCTAATTAGGAGCCTTTAAGAAGTCAGCAGTGAGGAGAGCTCAGCCTTTGAATCCAGAGGAAAAAAAACAGGCTGGTGTATTTGAGTTTCATTTACAGTATACTTATATAAGTAGATATATATATAACGCGAGGTTGGTCGCGAAGCGTGGTTGATTAAGTGTGTGGTTGTGTAAGTGTGACTTAAGATTAAGTGACTTCAGATTCAGGGACTTCAGTGGGGACTGAAATTCGTCAGTTCTTGTTACTACATTATATTGTATTTTTTGTTTTTGTGGTGTAATCCCCATTAGTATGTCTTGCACTGACAATGCGTCCAGTACATCTTGCATGATGTATGCAGTTCTGGAACAGCTGTTTGAGGGTGCATATCTTTGTTCAAGATGTGAGCAAATTACCCGCTTGGAATCGCACATCGAGTCTCTAAACGGGCATATTGCAACACTGAGAGCCACTGACAATTTGCAAAGAGTTTGCTGCTCACCGAGCAAGCAGTCTTTGGGGTAGTTCAGGGAAGGGTGACAGTAAGGAGGCTGAGGAAAGTGAGGTAGCTAGCTGGGTGACAGTAAGAAAGGGGGTAGAGGGAAGAGTGCCAGGGAGGCTAGCCCTGATCTGACACACCCCAACAAGTTTGCACGTTTGGCAGCTGAGGGGGTGGCAGCTCAGGGACAGCACTGCTGCAGCCAGACACTTCCTCTGCCGGTCAGGGGAATGTCAGCTCCAGTAAGCAGGGGACCAGGAGAGCAGGGCAGGCCAGACAGGTGCTGGTAGTGGGAGACTCAATTATTAGGGAACAGATAGGGCGATCTGTCACAAAGATCGTGATCGCCGAACAGTGTGCTGTCTTCCTGGCGCTAGAGTTCGACACATCGCAGATCGGGTTGACAGATTACTGGGAGGGGCTGGAGAAGATCCAGCGGTCATGGTCCATATCGGAACCAATGACAAAGTTAGAGGTAGGTGGAGAGTCCTTAAGAATGATTTCAGGGATTTAGGTGAAAAGCTTAGGGCAAGGACCTCAAAGGTAGTATTTTCCGAAATACTGCCTGTACCACGGGCCACACAAGAAAGGCAGAGGGAGATTAGAGAGGTTAACAAGTGGCTCAAGAACTGGTGTAGGAAGCAGGGTTGTGGGTTCATGGAGAACTGGGCCGACTTTGCTATCGGCTACAGGCTCTATCGTAGGGACGGGCTGCACCTCAATGGGGAAGGGGCAGCCGTGTTGGGGAGAAAGATGGCTAGAAGGTTGGAGGAGTGTTTAAACTAGGGACTGGGGGAGGGAAATTACATTATAGGAGGGAAGATAGTGCAGATAGAGACCGGGGGCAAGGTAGTGGGACTGGGGGAGGAATGGAAGGAGGGACTAGAAAAGTTCAGAAGGAAAGGTGTAGGGCAAAAATATGCATAAACCTCTCAAATGTATGTATACTAATGCCAGAAGCCTGACTAATAAAACTGGGGAACTGGAATTAGTGATGTGTGAGGAGGATTATGACATAGTGGGAATAACTGAGACATGGCTGGATGATAGCTATGACTGGGCTGTTAATGTACAAGGTTACAATCTGTTCAGAAAGGATCGTCAAAACCGGAGAGGGGAGGGGTCTGCCTTTACATAAAGTCCTGTCTAAAGCCCACACTCCGGGAAGACATCTGTGAGGGACACGAAAATGTGGAGTCATTGTGGGTGGAGATAAATGGAGCCAAAAACAATAATAAATTACTAATAGGAGTTTACTATAAACCACCTAATATACCAGAGTCCACAGAAAATCTATTACTAAACGAGATAAACAAGGCGGCAAACCATAATGAGGTGGTTATTATGGGGACTTCAACTACCCAGATATAGACTGGGAAACTGAAACCTGTACATCCCATAAAGGAAACAGGTTCTTGGCAATAGCCAAAGACAATTACCTTTCCCAAATGGTTCAGGACCCAACTAGAGGGACGGCCATACTGGACTTAGTATTAACCAATAGACCTGATAGAACAACAGACGTGCAGGTCGGGGGACACCTGGGAAATAGTGACCATAAAGTAATAACCTTCCAATTATCCTTCAAACGAGAGTTTCTACAAGGAGGAACAAGAATACCGGACTTCAAAAAAGCTAAATTTAGCCAACTAAGAGAGGCCATAGGCCCAATTAACTGGGACAAAGTCCTCAAAAATAAAAAATACAACCACAAAATGGGAGATTTTTAAAAGCATCGTAACATCTAATTGTGATCGATGCATACCTTATAGAAATAAAAGGCTAAGAAATAAGAAGAAACCAATGTGGATAAATAGAACCGTAAAAAAGCAATAAATGACAAAAAGAAAGCATATAAATCACTAAAACAGGAGGGGAGCCAGGAAGCTCTGATAAACTATAAGGAAAAAATAGAATATGTAAAAACTAATAAAACTGCCAAACTAGAGACCGAGAGATTAATTGCCAAAGAGAGCAAAACTAACCCTAAAATGTTTTTCAATTATATAAATGGTAAAAATATAAATCTGAAGGAGTCGGCCCTCTACATAGCAATGAGGGGGAGTTGCAGAAAGCGACGAGGATAAAGCTAAGCTATTAAATATTTTCTTCTCCACTGTTTTCACTGAGGAAAATAAACTGTCAGATGAAATGCAAAATGTAAAAGTAAATTCCCTTTAAAAGTGCCCTGTCTGACCCAGGAAGAAGTACAGCAGCGACTTAAAAAGATTAAAATAGACAAATCGCCAGGACCGGATGGCATACACCCCGTATCCTAAGGGAATTAAGTGATGTCCTAGCCAGACCCTTATTTTTGATATTCACGGACTCCATACTGACAGGGAATGTTCCACCAGACTGGCGTATAGCAAATGTGGTGCCAATATTCAAAAAGGGTCCAAAAACAGAGCCTGGAAATTATAGGCCGGTAAGTTTAACATCTGTTGTGGGTAAACTGTTTGAAGGTTTTGTAAGAGATGCTATCTTGGAGTATCTCAATGAAAATAAGCAAATTACACCATATCAGCATGGCTTCATGAGGGATCGGTCATGTCAAACTAATTTAATCAGTTTCTATGAGGAGGTAAGTTCTAGACTTGACCGGGGTGAATCAGTGGATGTCATATATCTGGACTTCTCCAAAGCATTTGACACTGTACCACACAAAAGGTTAGTATATAAAATGAGAACACTTGGACTAGGAGAAAATATCTGTATGTGGGTAAGTAACTGGCTCAGTAATAGAAAACAGAGAGTGGTTATTAACGGTACACACTCAGATTGGGTCACTGTCACTAGTGGGGTACCTCAGGGGTCAGTATTGGGCCCTATTCTCTTCAATGTATTTATTAATGATATTGTAGAAGGCTTGCACAGTAAAATATCAATTTTTGCAGATGACACTAAACTGTGTAAAGTAATAAACACTGAAGAGGACAGTTTTCTGCTACAGAGGGATCTGGATAGATTGGGGGCTTGGGCAGAGAAATGGCAGATGAGGTTTAACACTGACAAATGTAAAGTTATGCACATGGGAAGGAATAATGCAAGTCACCCGTACATACTAAATGGTAAAACACTCAGTAACACTGACATGGAAAAGAATCTAGGAATTTTAGTAAATAACAAACTAAGCTGTAAAAACCAGTGTCAGGCAGCTGCTGCTAAGGCCAATAAGATAATGGGTTGCATCAAAAGGGGCATAGATGCCCGTGATGAAAATATAGTCTTACCACTTTATAAATCACTAGTCAGACCACACATGGAGTACTGTGTACAGTTCTGGGCTCCTGTGAACAAGGCAGACATAGCAGAGCTAGAGAGGGTTCAGAGGAGGGCAACTAAAGTAATAACTGGAATGGGGCAACTACAGTACCCTGAAAGGCTATCAAAATTAGGGTTATTCACTTTAGAAAAAAAGACGACTGAGGGGAGATCTAATAACTATGTATAAATATATCAGGGGTCAGTACAGAGATCTCTCCAATCATCTATTTATTCACAGGACTGTGACTGTGACGAGGGGACATCCTCTGCGTCTAGAGGAAAGAAGGTTTGTACACAAACATAGAAAAGGGTTCTTCACGGTAAGAGCAGTGAGACTATGGAACTCTCTGCCTGAGGAGGTGGTGATGGTGAGTACAATAAAGGAATTCAAGAGGGGCCTGGATGTATTTCTGGAGCATAATAATATTTCAGGCTATAGCTACTAGAGATAGGTCGTTGATCCAGGGAGTTGTTCTGACTGCCTGATTGGAGTCGGGATGGAATTTTTTCCCCTTAAGTGGGGAAAATTGGCTCTACCTCACAGGGGTTTTTTGCCTTCCTCTGGATCAACTTGCAGGAAACAGGTCGAACTGGATGGACAAATGTCTTTTTTCGGCCTAATATACTATGTTACTACCATCTCCACACTATGTCACCTTACCACTTTGTGGCCTACTCATGCTGCCATCTCCACACTATGTCACCTTGCCAATCTCTGGTATAATGCTGCTGCTGTTGCAGCCATCTACACACTGTCACCTTGCCAATCTCTGGTATAATGCTGCTGCTGTTGCTGCCATCTACACACCATGTCATCTTGCCAATCTGTGGTATCATGCTGCTGCTGCTGCTGCTTGAAGGTCTTGGACTGATCGCCCCCCACATGATCTAATTTAATTTTTGGAATCGATAAACCCAACTTGCTTTTGAGGGCTACATTAATCTGCATGTTACCGTCATACAGCTCTACAGATAACTTTCCATCTGCATCTTTCTCAACAATCTGTGCCCACAGTCTTTTGTCCACACTGTCACCTTGCCACTCTGTGGCCTACTCATGCTGCCGCCACCTCCAGACTCTGTCATTGGGCCACTCTATTGCCTTCTCATACTGCTGCGAACTCCACACTGTGTCATTGTGCCACTCTGTGGCATCCTCATGCTGCCGCCACCTCCAGAATCTGTCATTTTGCCACTCTGTAGCCTTTTTGATGCTAACATGGACCTGTAAGAATGAGTTAACACTTGAGTTATTTGTTGAGTTTTGGCCCCATGACTGCCCAAATAAGTGAAGTGTGCAGTGATTCTAATAGCGACGCCTGTCATCTGCATGTCATCCTCAATGACAGTATTATTTCACTACCCCAGCACACTCCCTATGAGTATTATTGCAAGGCAAAGTGTTCTACACACCCATAAAGGATCTCTGTAGCCCGGAAATATAATTTTTTAACGTAATTCGGTGCAAATATATTCAGATTGATACACCAATACACAAAATTTCAATACTGTGCCATGTGATAATCCATCATACAACACCAAAATAGTCGCACACACATACAAATAACAATTAATTTTATTACATATCACATAAAAACATAATCGTACAACACATAATAAAAGAGTACAATGGTAAGTGCAATAAGGATGTGGAATGAATAGTCCCACAGACTAAAAATACGCAATGGCTAACAGGAGTAAAGCACTATTCAAATATAAACGTAACAGTGACAATGCTTACTCACCTATCCCTATCACCCACATTCACCTATATATAGAGATGAGCGAACACCTGGATGTTCGGGTTTGAGAAGTTCGGCCGAACTTCCTGAAAATGTTCGGGTTCGGGCCCCGAACTTTATCCAGAACCCGAACCCCATTGAATTCAATGGGGACCCGAACTTTTAGGCACTAAAAAGTCCAGGAAAGGGCTAGAGGGCTGCAAAAGGCAGCAAAATGTAGGTAAATGCCCTTCAAACAAATGTGGATATGGAAATGAATTATAAAATATATTAAATAAAATAAAATAAATAAAAATTAACCAATATCAATTGGAGAGAGGTCCCATAGCAGAGAATCATGCGTCACATCACCCACCACTGGAGAAGGCCACTTTCAGTTATTTAGGCCCCAGCACCCAGACAGAGGAGAGAGGTCCCACAGCAAGGAATAAGGCGTCATATCACCCACCACTGGAGAAGGCCACTTTCAGTTATTTCGGCCCCAGCACCCAGACAGAGGAGAGAGGTCCCACAGCAAGGAATAAGGCGTCATATCACCCACCACTGGAGAAGGCCACTTTCAGTTATTTCGGCCCCAGCACCCAGACAGAGGAGAGAGGTCCCACAGCAAGGAATAAGGTGTCATATCACCCACCACTGGAGAAGGCCACTTTCAGTTATTTAGGCCCCAGCACCCAGACAGAGGAGAGAGGTCCCACAGCAAGGAATAAGGCGTTATATCACCAACCACTGGAGAAGGCCACTTTCAGTTATTTAGGCCCCGGCGCCCAGATTGAGGAGAGGTTCATTCAACTTTGGGTTGCACCGCAAGATCATGGTAAAGTTAAAAAAATGAGGATTCAATAAAGAAGTGCCCCGGAGTACAAGAATACATGGTTGAGGGGGAGGCAGTTATAAATGTATATTCTCCATAAGGGAGGGACAGATCCTGTGGGATCCATGCCTGGTTCATTTTTATGAACGTCAGCTTGTCCACGTTGGCTGTGGACAGGCGGCTGCGTTTGTCAGTAATGACTCCCCGTGCTCTCAGGAGCATGTCTACCAGAGTGCGCTTGTACTCGCGCATTCTTCCTATCACGCTCCAGTGCAGGAAGGCACATTGTCTGTAATGACGCCCCCTGCCATGCTGAATACACGTTCAGACCAAACGCTGGCCGCCGGGCAGGCCAGCACCTCCAAGGCATAAAATGCTAACTCTGGCCACGTGGAAAATTTGGAGACCCAGAATTTGAATGGGGCCAAACCATCAGTCAGTACGTGGAGGGGTGTGCAGACGTACTGTTCAACCATGTTAGTGAAATGCTGCCTCCTGCTAACACGTTCCGTATCAGGTGGTGGTGCAGTTAGCTGTGGTGTGGAGACAAAACTTTTCCACATTTCTGCCCTGCTAACCCTGCCCTCAGAGGAGCTGGTCGTGACACAGCTGCATTGGCGACCTATTGCTCCTCCTCTGCCTTCACCTTGGGCTTCCACCTGTTCCCCTGTGTCATTTGGGAATGCTCTCAGGAGCTCGTCTACCAGCATGCGCTTGTACTCGCGCATCTTCCTATCACGCTCCAGTGCAGGAAGTAAGGTGGGCACATTGTCTTTGTACCGGGGATCCAGCAGGGTGGCAACCCGCTAGTCCGCACACGTTAAAATGTGGGAAACTCTGCTGTCGTTGCGCAGGCACTGCAGCATGTAGTCGCTCATGTGTGCCAGGCTCCCCAGAGGTAAGAACAAGCTGTCCTCTGTGGAAGGCGTATCGTCATCGTCCTCTGTATCCCCCCAGCCACGCACCAGTGATGGGCCTGAGCTGTGTCGGGTGCCACCCCGCTGCGAACCTGCTTCATCCTCATCCTCCTCCACCTCTTCCACATCCTCCTCGTCCTCCAGTAGTGGGCCCTGGCTGGCCACATTTGTACCTGGCCTCTGCTGTTGCAAAAAACCTCCCTCTGAGCCACTTTTAACAGACTGGCCTGAAAATGCTAAAAATGACCCCTCATCCTCCTCCTCCTCCTCCTGGGCCACCTCCTCTTCCATCATCGCCCTAATCGTTTTCTCAAGGAGACATAGGAATGGTATTGTAATGCTGATAACGGCGTCATCGCCCCTGGCCATGTTGGTGGAGTACTCGAAACAGCGCAACAGGGCACACAGGTCTTGCATGGAGGCCCAATCATTGGTGGTGAAGTGCTGCTGCTCCGCAGTGCGACTGCTGCGCGCGTGCTGCAGCTGAAACTCCACTATGGCCTGCTGCTGCTCGCACAGTCTCTCCAGCATGTGCAAGGTGGAGTTCCACCTGGTGGGCACGTCGCATATGAGGCGGTGTGCAGAAAGGCCGAAGTTGTGCTGTAGCGTAGACAGGCGAGCAGCGGCAGGATGTGAACGCTGGAAGCGCGCACAGACGGCCCGCACTTTATGCAGCAGCTCTGACATGTCGGGGTAGTTGTTAATGAACTTCTGCACCACCAAATTCAGCAAATGCGCCAGGCAAGGGATGTGCGTCAAACCGGCTAGTCCCAGAGCTGCGACGAGATTTCGCCCATTATAGCACACCTCCAGGCTGGGCTTGAGGCCCACCGGCAGAAACCACTCGTCGGTCTGTTGTTCAATACCCCGCCTCAACTCCTGCGCGGTGTGGGGCCTGTCCCCCAAACATATGAGTTTCAGAATGGCCTGCTGACGTTTACCCCGGGCTGTGCTGAAGTTGGTGGTGAAGGTGTGTGGCTGACTGGATGAGCTGGTGGAAGCAGAGGAGGAGGAAGCCGAGTAGGAGGAGGAGGTTACAGGAGGCAAAGAATTATGCCCTTCGATCCTTGGAGGCTGAAGGCTGTGCGCCATGGAACTCTCCGCCTGGGGCCCAGCCGCCACTACATTTACCCAGTGTGCAGTTAGGGAGATATAGCGACCCTGGCCGTGCTTACTGGTCCATGTATCTGTGGTTAGGTGGACCTTGCCACAGATGGCGTTGCGCAGTGAACACTTGATTTTATCGGATTCTTGGTTGTGCAGGGAAGGCATGGCTCTCTTGGAGAAGTAGTGGCAGCTGGGAACAATATACTGTGGGTCAGCCATCGCCATCAGCTGTTTGATGCTGTCTGTGTCCACCAGCCTGAATGACAGCATTTCAAAGGCCAGAAGTTTAGAAATGCTGGCATTCAGGCCCAGGGCTCGACGGTGGCTAGGTGGGAATTTACGCTTTCTCTCCAAGGTTTGTGAGATGGAGAGTTGAACGCTGCCGTGTGACATGGTGGAGATGCTTGGTGACGCAAGTGGTGGTGTCGGTGGCACATCCTCTGTTTGGTGGGCGGCAGGTGCCAACGTTCCTCCCGAGGCGGAGGAAGAGGCCGAGGCAGCAGCAGAAGAGGGAGCAGGGGAAGCCAGAGTGAGTTCCTTGCTTTTAAGGTGTTTACTCCACTGCAGTTCCTGCTTTGCATGTAGAGGTTAATGCCTCGCTTCAGGCTTTGATGGCACAGCGTGCAAACCACTCGGGTCTTGTCGTCAGCACATTGTTTAAAGAAGTGCCTTGCCAGGGAACTCCTTGAAGCTGCCTTTGGGGTGCTCGATCCCTGGTGGCGGTGGCCAGTAGCAGGCGAACTTTCTTGGCGGCGGCTGTTCTGCTTTTGCCCCTGCTCCCTCTTTTGCTACGCTGTTGGCTCGGTTTCACCACTGCCTCTTCCTCTGAACTATGAAAGTCAGTGGCACGACCTTCATTCCATGTGGGGTCTAAGACCTCATCGTCCCCTGCATCGTCTTCCACACAGTCTTCCTCCCTGACCTCCTGTACGGTCTGCACACTGCAGAAAGATGCAGCAGTTGGCACCTGTGTTTCGTCATCATCAGAGATGTGCGGACTCCGATGAGGTGGTATTCCCATGTCCTCATCATCAGGAAACATCAGTGGTTGTGCATCAGTGCATTCTATGTCTTCCACCACTAGGGAAGGGCTAGGTGGATTCCCTTGGGAAACCCTTCCAGCAGAGTCTTCAAACAGCATAAGAGACTGCTGCATAACTTGAGGCTCTGACAGTTTCCCTGATATGCATGGGGGGGATGTGACAGACTGATGGGCTTGGTTTTCAGGCGCCACCTGTGCGCTTTCTGCAGAAGACTGAGTGGGTGATAATGTTGTGAACGTGCTGGATCCACTGTCTGCCACCCAATTGACTAGCGCCTGTACCTGCTCAGGCCTTACTATCCTTAGAACGGCATTGGGCCCCACCAAATATCGCTGTAAATTCTGGCGGGTACTGGAACCTCAAGTAGTTGGTTCACTAGGACGTGTGGCTGTGGCAGAAAGGCCACGTCCTCTCCCAGCACCAGAGGGTACACTAACACCACCACGACCGCGTTTGCGTCCCTTACTAGATTTTTTCCTCATTGTTACCGTTCACCAAGCACCACAATAAGAAAAAAAATATTTGGCCCAATATATTGATTTCAAATTCAGGCCTTTTTTTACAGGCACCTAACACTATCTGCCTATTTATTTATGTAGCGTATTACACTAATCCAGGCACAGCAGTAACCACTGATTTAGGGGAATATCTCTTTTAGGGCTAGTATTTAGGCCCTGGATGAAAGGTATCCTTTTATGGACAGATTTACACTTGGAGATGCACAGTAGCGTGAGAAAAAATATGTAGGATTATGCCTTCAGCAATTGTATTTTAACACTTTGTGTAATATACCCTTTAACGGACAGAAATACAATGGGAGATGCACTGTAGCGTGTGAAGTTAATGAGGATGACCCTCTCAGCACTTGTATATCCACCTTGATTGTAATATACCCTTTTACGGACAGATTAACACTTGGCCTGCAACAGCTGGAACACCAGATTCAGGGTATTGCTATATTGGCAAGTGAATTTCACCCCAGAACAAAATATACCCTTTTACGGACAGATTAACATTTGGCCTGCAACTGCTGGAACGCCAGATTCAGGGTATTGCTATTTTGGCAATTGAATTTCACCCCAGAACAAAATATATGTTTTGGCGGACACTATTATACTTTGCCAGGCACTACTGGAACATCAGATTCAGGGTATTGCTATTTTGGCAATTTAATTTCACCCCAGAACAAAATATACCCTTTTACGGACAGATTAACACTTGGCCTGCAACAGCTGGGACACCAGATTCAGGGTACTGCTATTTTGGCAATTGAATTTCACCCCAGAACAAAATATATGTTTTGGCGGACACTATTATACCTTGCCAGCCAGTGCTGGGACACCAGATTTAGGGGATTGCTATTTTGGCAATTAAATTTCACCACAGAAAATAATCTATCCTTTGCCAGACAGCAGACAGTATTATACTTGGCTATCCAAAGCTGGAACACCAGATTAGGGCAAGAAGTAAAACGCTAGCTGATTGGCTGCTGTGCAGCCTTGCAGAAAGCGGTAAGAAATCGCAGAACAACGGACCCGAACCTGAATTTTTTTGAAAATGTTCGGGTCCGTGTCCCGAACACCCCAAAATTCGGTACAAACCCGAACTATGCTCGAACTGTTCACTCAACACTACCTATATACCTAAGATGGGTAACAGGCAACACATATTAAGGGATTATAATCCACTCTAGCGGAAAATTTCTTCATTAAAAAGCCTGAACATTCCTATCTGTATAAATAGGGGGGAGAACAGAGAGCCATGCCGTACCTGTCAATGAGGGACGCTCTCTGTTCTCCCCCCTATATTGTACTCTTTTATTATGTGTTGTACGATCATGTTTTTATATGATATCTAATAAAATTCATTATTGTTTGTATGTGTGTGTGACTATTTTGGTGTGGTATATTCAGATTTAAGCTAATTTTTTCATCTCTAATTATATGTATGAGCTAACTAACGATCTAATGTAATTGGATAAGGAATAGGATCCAGATGATGTCACTGCTCTCTCTCAGAGCTGCAAAAAAAAAAAACTGTAGAAAATGGCTCACATAGAGAATCACACCAGACAAAGTTGGAGTTTCAGCTGTACTGATGCATATATGTTCTAAACTACTCTTTGGATATAAACTATAGGCTTATAAAGTTAGCATTGACCATTACTCTCACATTACTCCCCTCTTTTTATCATCTTTTCACGGGCTGTATATATAATCTCTAACTCCCTGAAAAATAAAAACTGTTTCATAGGGTCATCCTGATTACACAGACAATACTAAGTCTTATAGATTGTTGAATAACCAGTATACATCAGGATGATCCCACTTCTTGTACTATGTTTATTACCTTTGCCTTTCTATACCCATACAACTAGTGGAACCTAACCTAAAGAAGCCCACAATGAGAGTCCTAGTCAATCAGTCTATCATAAGTCCTTTAACTGAGTCCTTTAAATGAGTAATTTAAATGAGTAATTTTCTTCTTTATAGCGAAGTTCCACAATATATGCAGTTAGTTAAATTCTCCAAGGCCTGTTGTCCACCTTGTAGCTGAGACTCGGTCACAGTTTCAGTAGAGGTAGGCGTTGAGGGTTGAGTCATTATCATCATCATGCCTTGTGTGGCTGTGTCTTTAGTTATAGTCACGTTAGCTGCTTTGGGTATTTTAGCAAAACATTTAGACTTTAGTATCCTTTGAAGAATCAGCAAGAAAATCTTAACAACAACAAAAATTAATAAAATAAGGAAACATCCTTGTAACAACATATGAAATATTCTGGATATCGAACCCTATATTCCTTTAAACCAATTGAGGAGATTAAGCAATGATAACCAGTCAGGCTGAGCAAGTTCAGGTGGTGCCATACATGTATTTTGGAACCCCTTTTTTTTTTAATAATCTTGATGTTTTTAAATCATGAGCCAACCTGAATATGCCTGTAGGATCAATCTAATGACAGCATGCGGACCCCACTATTTGACATAACACCCCTTGGGCTGCTGTGAGGTAATCTAAAACCAAAGCATGCTGGTTTGTGACAATAATCAGTTGCTTCAGATAGACTGAATTAACTTTTATAGCATTAAAAAAATAGTCTGTGATATCAAATAATTCACCAAGATCTTCAATCTGTTTAGCATTTTGAGGATCCCAGAGGACATGAAATAGGTATTCATTACCAGTACATCCCTACCTTTTCTGCCCAGGTAGGCTTAGCATGGGTTAATTTTGTTAAATGCTCTAAATGAGGCTGTTCTGGCATATCAGGTATAATAGGCACATCCCTTTTTGCTAGCATATGTCCGGGTAAGTGTTGAAAAGGAATGTCATCAGGATTCCATGGCCAAGTGGCTGGCACAAGTCTAGCTAGAGTACAAGTTCCTCCAGTCCCTTTTGGAAGCCACTTGAATGCCTTGTTACCACATATTATGTATACATCATCAGGTAATGAAAATTGGTCCTTGCTAATTAGTAACATAGTAACATAGTACATAAGGCCGAAAAAAGACATCTGCCCATCCAGTTCGGTGTGTCATCCTGCTAGTTGATCCAGAGGAAGGCAAAAAGAAACCTGTGAGGTAGAAGCCAATTTTCCCCACTTAAAGAGGACCTTTCACTGGTCCACAGTTTATGAGGCAAATGTATATACATGCAGAGCTGCACCCAGGGATGACCTTGCACTTACTTGTATCCCTGGATGCCGCTCTGTTCGTCCTCTGTAGCCCCCGGTATCGGCGGACGCGCTTCTCCTATTTTTGCCTGGGGCGGAGACATCTTCTTTTGCCCTGGGCGTCTCCTTCTCCCAAGCCTATCCAGGCTTTTTTTTATTTTAACCTCCTGACTGGGTATCTATCCCACTTCTATTAGGGCAACCTGTCTTTAGTTCAACCCATCCTCCCACTTATCATAATTATGCCAGGTGCCCACCTTTGTTGTTCACTTGCCACCAGGAATATTTTACCCATCAAGTTACTGGTAAAGCTAGAGCTGTTTCCCTAATTTCAATGGGCGTGGGTCCCAGCAGGGTAAGTTTAGTAGTTCTTTCTCTGACAGAGGTTTTGCGGCATACGGCATGGAATTGGCAGAAAACGGGGAATGGCTGCAAATCCAACAATCAGACACATTTCTCATCTGAGCAATAATTGTATAGTACTTGATAATTTTTTTGCCCATTCACTACTGTCTTCATTGGATGTCCCAAAAGTATTATGTAATGCAAAGCACAGAACCAAATACTTCCCCAGATTCATGTCTTAAGCAGCTTCTTGCAGTGAGAGGCATGGATCCAGGTCAGCTTCCCTTCCAGCTTCACAGAGATTGGTGTAGTCAGATGGATCTAAAATGGACCATCAAATCAAGGGTCTAACGCCTTTTTACATGCCTCTTTACAGTGACCCAACCTCTGGGGTTCAATGAGTGAGTTCCTTCCGAGGAGGGATCTCGAATGGAACTGAAAACATGGTTATGAATCTGCTGTAAATTCCTGTGCAATGCCCCTTCATACTGTGTCTTGTCTGGATACATGGTCTGAAGTTGCTAAGGAAATACAGACCTGTCCTTTACGCAGTGCCAAACAGTATCTCATAGGGACTCAGCTGTGTCTTCTTGTAAGGAGTTACTCTGACTGTGTGTAAACATTCTGTCCATGGTTTACCTGTCTCTGCCATGGCTTTCTGAATTTTTAGCTTCAGAGTCCCATTTAATCTTTCTACTTTCCCGCTGCTCTCTGGATGGTACGGTGTGTGAAATGCCTGTTCTATGCCTAGAGCATGAAGCATTTCCTGTAACACTTCTGAAGTGAAATTAGTTTCCCTTTTGCTTTCTATTGCTTCTGGAACTTCAAATCTACACAACACGTTGGCCAGAATTTTCTTTGCTACAGTTTTTGCATTATCTTTGGCCATGGGCCAGGCCTCAGGCCATCCTGAAAAGAGGTCCACACATACTAGAACATACTTATATGCGCCTACCTTTGGAAGCTAGATGAAGTCAATCTGCAGTCTCTGAAATGGGTACAATGGCTTAGGAGTGCACTTAGAGGGCACCTTGAAAGTTCTTCTGGTGTTAAGGCAAGCATAGATAATGCACCCCTTGACATACTTAGCAGCAGCATTGTTGAATCCCAGGTCCACCCATCCCTTATTGACCAGACTTACCATTGCTTCCTTGGACTGGTGGACTTGCTACCTCTTGAGGATAAGCACATGAGGCAGCTGGTCCAGGCGGACCAGAAGGTACCTGAGAAAGGTACCAGAGGTAGAGATGTTGTCAGCCAGGAGTAACAGTGCAGGACCGAAGGATGAGGCAGAGTCGAAGTCAAACAGGCAATATGTCAGGGCAGGCAGCACAGGTACAGGTAAGGCAATCCGGGTCATCAACAGAGGAGTCAAGGCAAGCAGGCAGGGATCAAACAGGTAGCAGAGTCCAGGAACACAAGTACGAGTCAGGAACACAGGAACACAAGCGGATATCAGGAACCTTAGCAGGACACAATGACCTTGACACTGAGGCATCTGGGAAGGGGGCTGAGCCACTTATATATGTGCAGGAGGGCCAGGATTGGTTGGCGATGTCACATGATCCAACCTATAAAACGCAGGAAGCGATGCGTGTCGGCCTCGGCCCTTAAGGAAATGCTGCAGGAAACAAGCAGCAAGCATGCTGTGGCCAGGGCTGAAAGGTAACACTGGCAACAGATCACCGCTGAACACGGCGCCAGGGACCACAGCAGTAAGCAGCGGAACAGCGGCGCACAGCAGCCTCTGTTACATCCTCTAGGCTGCGAATAACAACTAGCGACTGTTTAATGGGGGTGTGCATACATTCTGGCCGGATCTTCAACAACTCTCAGTTCCTCTCTCAGTCCATTAATAAAACAAGTTCTGAGTATCCGCCCATCTCTACTATCTAGTGTGTTCACGTCAAAGTCGTGACCGACCTAGCGTAATACCTATCAACTGTTTCCTCAGAAGCCTAAAAAGCTTCTGGCAATCATATACCCAGCTGATTACTTAACTCCTTAGTAACCCCATGGAGCCTTGCCATGAACATGTCTCCTGATTTCTTTAACCTTGCATCCTCATCTTTTGGGACAGCTCCTATCCCTTCCGCTATTGGGACTCTTATTATTTTCTCCACAAACGGGGTGCTTGCTGTTTCTAGAGTGAATACAGGTCTACCCAGTCAGCATCATAGTTTCTCTTTATCTTTGATAAGCCCTTATAAAAACCAGTCGGGTCTTTATATGGATCAGGAAACTTTTCTACCATTGTGAGCTGCTCCCCTGACTCCAGGGCTTATACCACTCTACTTGCTGGGTGGCTCTGTCTGGGGCACCCTGATCATTGCACTCCATAGTAACTTGAGTTACCACCGGGAAAGTTTCTAATGCAGGGGCAGTGTTAGTTTTCTGCCAAACATTTCATTTTACATTTAGGCCAAATAGTTCAACTTTTGTCTTATCTGACCAGAGCATCTTCTTCCATATGTTTGCTGTGTTCCACACATAGCTTGTTGCAAACTGCAAAAGGGACTTTTATAGCTTGCTTTTAAAAATTGCTTTCTTATTGGCACACTTCCATAGGCCAGATTTGTGGAGTACATTACCAATAATTGTCCTGTGAACAGATTATCCCACCTGAACTGTGAATCTCTGCAGCATCTTCAGAGTGACCATGGTCCTCTTGGCTGCTTCTATAATTATTACTCTACTTGCCTGGGCTGTTAGGTGGAGTTGTGCCATGCTTCTTCCATTTTCGAATGATGGCTTGAACAGTGCTCCTTGAGATGTTCAGAGCTTGGAAGATTTATTATTATAATTTTTTTATTAATAACCTAACCGTTTTACACTTCTCCTCACCATTATGCCTGACCCGTCTGTTGTATTCCTTGGTTTTTATAATGCTATCTGATCACTAATGTTCTCTAACAAACCTCTGAGGCCTTCACAGCTGTAGTAATAATGAGAATAAAGTACACACAGGTGAATTCTATTTAATGATCAGGTGGCTTCTGTACGCTATTGATCACACTATATTTTATTTAGGGGTATCAAAGTACAGGGTTCTGAATACAAATGCACGCCACACTTTTCAGATTTTTATTTATTAAAAATTGTGAAAACAATATATCCTTTTCTTTTCACTTCACACATACTTGCTACTTTGTGTTAGTCTCTATCACATAAAAATCCAATAAAATACATTTAAGTTTGTGGGTGTAACATGAAAAAATGTGGAAATATTCATGGGGTATGAATACTTTTTCAAGGCACTATATATATATATATATATATATATATATATATATATATATATACACACACACACACACACACACACACACACACACTGTATCATACATTTCAAGTGAACGCAGCATGGCTTACAAAATTCTAGCAATCTAAAATGTGAAAGACATGAATGATAGGGCAAACTGTCAAAAAAAAATCTCTCTTTATACTGCTTCATTTAATTCCTTTAGAACATTACTGACAAGAATGATGTATCATTTAGTACCTTAAAAGGTTCCTTAGTAAGCCATTGAATGTGATGAACAATTCTTTTGACCTTGACACCCATAAATAATTATGATTATCTGCACAATTTCCCTTGAAAAGATTTGGACACTCCTCATGGTCTGTTAAGTCAGCTTCATGTTTGATAATTCATATTTAAAAGTCATTCAAGGTCATTGAACCTTGGAGTACTTTGCATATACTTTGTTAGATATAAAAAATAATTTATTCTCTGTTGTTCTTCTTACTGTAGCACTTTTATGTTGATAAAGTAATATGTTAAGAATTATTGAAACAGACATGATGGTGCTGAAATTTTTTCAATTAAGAACACTTTTCCAGGTGATAAAGTGGGAGTAAAATAAAGATGTACTTTGAAAAGGAAAAAGCTTTTTTAAAAATATAGCCTTAGGCCTCATGCACACGACTGTTGTTTGTTTCCGCGTCCGTTCCGTTTTTTTTCACGGATAGGATGCTTCCCCATTCATTTCAATGGGTCCGTCAAAAAATGCGGATGGCCAACCATTTTTGTTCCGCATCCGTGGTCCGCGTTTACATTCCGTCAAAAAATAGAGCATGTCCTATTTTTTTCACGTTTGCGGACAAGGATAGGCATTATTACAATGAATCTGCATTAAAAATGGATTCGCCAAAAAAAATGGTCCGTCATCCGATTTTTTTGGAGGATGCAAAATTTGCGGACGGAACGGACGGAACAACGGTCAGTGCATGAGGCCTTGAGTAGAGTATTTCACACATGAACTATATGTATAAAATATTTTTATAAACACACTGTGTTCCATCTCATAAGTAGTGACTTAACAAACACATGCAGCAATAAATATACATAAAGACATTGCTATATGTATGGACTAGAGGTGTGCAAATTTCATTTTAGATGAGATTCTAACAAACCAGTCAGAAAATTCAGTTTGAGTTCAAGTTGATTCCACCTTAATCAAAAGTGCTCTAATTGGCCTGAAAATTGGTGTATGACATTCTGGGGTCTCCTAGGACTAGTATTCTTTTCTCTCTTTTGTGTCTATTTTTCCTTATTTTTTTCTCTCTTTCAAGCTCATTAAGGCCTCATCTAATGGCTGTTGCCAGCTGTGGCCCGTATTGCGGCTCACTTGAATGGGTCCGCAATCCGGAAGATGCGGTGCGAAACAGAGGTATGGAACCTCACAGAAGCACTACAGAGTGCTCCCGTGGGGTTTCTCTCGGTGTTTCCGCATTGCAAAAAAATAGAACTTTTATTTTTTTGTGGTGCGGATTAGCCGCACGGATAGTGCCCGTGCATTGGGGACTGCAAATTGTGGTCCCCAATGCATGGAATGGCCTAGCAACGGCTGTGTGCATGAGGCCTAACTTAAAGCAATAGCAAATAATGTCAGAGTGACACCGACAGCTATGAGTAAACTCATATTTAACAATATTGAAAAACAACCTGTTGAACCACCTGCCGACCGCCTAACGCAGGGCTGCGTCCAGGCGGTGGCAGGTCTGTTCCTCCTTGACGCGGCGGCGAGTCATCCCGCGAGAGGCTAGATTTGCTGTGAACGCGCGCGCGTTCACAGCAAATTAAAGATCGCAAGTTATATGCAGCCTGCCAGCAATGATCAATCGCTGGCAGGCTGTAGATCGCATCAAACATGCATATCAGACGCTGTTTTGTTAACAGCGTCTGATATACCTGCTACCTGGTCCTCTGGTGGTCCAATTTGCTGGGATCGACCACCAGAGGACCAAGTAGCTATGTAAAGTAGCACCAAGCACCACACTACCCCCCCCCCTGTCACTTATTAACCCCTTGTTAACCCCTGATCACCCCATATAGACTCCCTGATCACCCCCCTGTCACTGATCACCCCCCTGTAAGGCTCCATTCACATGTCCATATGTGTTTTACGGATCCGCGGATCCGCAAAACACGGACACCGGCGGACAAGAATAGGACATGTTTTATATTTTTACGGAACGGAAGTGCAGATCCGCAATTCCGGATCCGAGCGGGACAAAGTCTGTCCCCATAGAAATGAATGGGTCTGCAATTCCGTTCTGCAAACAGAATTGCGGACGTGTGACTGGGCCCTAAGGGTCCCTTATCACCGCCAGTTAGTTAGCTACTTGTTAGGTAGTTAGCGCCCAGCCCACCGCACCGCAGTCACTGATTTTGGCAGAGATTTGCCAACTCTAATGCTGGCAATACGTGTAATGATTGCAGAGACCCTCAAATGCCAGGGCAGTGCAAACACCTCACATGTGACCCCATTTTAGAAAGAAGACACCCCAAGGTATTCCGTGAGGCGTATGGTGAGTTCATGTAAAATTTTATTTTTTGTCACAAGTTAGTGGAATATGAGACTTTGTAAAAAAAAAAAAATAATAATATCAATATCCACTAACTTGTGCCAAATTTTTTTTTTTCTGTGAACTCGCCATGCCCCTCACGGAATACCTAGGGGTGTCTTCTTTCCAAAATGGGGTCACTTGTGGGGTATTTATACTGCCCTGGCATTTTAGGGGTCCTAAAGCGTGAGAATCCAAATGCGTAAAAATGCCCTGTGAAATCCTAAAGGTACTCATTAGAATTAGGGCCCCTTTGCGTATCTTGGCTGCAAAAAAGTGGCACACATGTTTTATCGCCATACTCAGGAGAAGTAGGGCAATGTGTTTTGGGGTGTATTTTTATATATACCATACTTTGTGTGAGAAATATCTCTGTAAACGACAACTTTTTAATTTTTTTTATACAAAGTTGTCAATTTACAGAGATATTTCTCTCACCCAACATGGGTATATGTAAAAATACACCCCAAAACACATTGCCCTACTTCTTTTGAGTACGGCAATACCACATGAGTGACACTTTTTTGCAGCCTGGGTGCGCAAAGGGGCCCAAATTCCAACGAGTACCTTTAGATTTTACAGGGCTGCTCACAATTTAGCCCCGCCCAAAATGCCAGGGCAGTACAAACACCCCACAAATGACCCCATTTTGGAAAGAAGACACCCCAAGGTATTCGCTGAGCGGCATAGTAAGTCCATGAAAAATTGAAATTTTTGTCACAAGTTAACGGAAAGGGAGACTTTGTGAGAAAATAACTATAAAAAATCAATTTCCGCTAACTTGTGCCAAAAAAGAAATCTTCTATGAACTCGCCATGCCCCTAACGGAATACCTTGGGGTGTCTTCTTTCCAAAATGGGGTCACATGTGGGGTATTTATACTGCCCTGGCATTTTAGGGGCCCTAAAGTGTGAGAAAAAAAATGCGTAAAAATGCCCTCTTAAAAGGCACTCATTGGAATTTGGGCCCCTTTGCGCACCCAGGCTGCAACAAGGTGTCAAACATGTGGTATTGCCGTGCTCAGGAGAACTAGGGCAAAATGTTTTGGGGTGTATTTTTACAGGGACCCATGTAATTTGACCCTATGCTATATCAATATGTTAATTCTGGATATGGAATAAGACTAAAATGTTGTAAAGAAGATATTTACACATCTATGAATTAAAAATACAACTTTGAATATCTCATTGTGTGGTGTGCCATAGATTCCTACATACGAGCATACACGTCATGGCTGGAAACTGCCACCATGTTTTACTACATGGTGGCAGAGCTGTGATGATAGCTGTTTACCGATAGCTTATTATCACAGCTAGCCGGCACCGGACCCTTGGGAGCACACCCAGGTCGGCGATCGTTGTGATTGGTCTATAAAGTCACATGGACTAATCAGCAATAGTTTTATTTGCAGCGCAGGGCAGGGAGGTGGGGCCGTAACGGAGCGCAGGCTGCTGGGCTGTGTCGGACAATGCAGCAGTGCTCCGACAGTCTACACAGCCACATACAGCTATAGAAGCTCTGATGGTCCCTCCAATGGACCGATCAGAGAGGCAAGGCATCTGGGATTGCTGCTATCATGGCGCTTTGACAGCCATCCCAGATGCTGATGTGTATGTGAGCCTGTCACCATGTAGGTGGTGACAGAGCTGTGATTGGCAGCTGTCACAGACAGCTACCAATCACAGTTTGCCAACCTAGGACCAATCAAGATGGTCCTAAGTTGGCCAATGAGGAGACAGGAGTTTGTGTAGGTGCACTCCCTCTGATCACCTCAGTTCTGTCAGAGAGGTGATAAGAGAGAGTTATTGTTGCTGAGAGCTCCTGTCAGAGTTGCACTAATCACTACAAACACCCCATCCACCTCGTTTTTACTTTATAGTGAACCCCATCCTGCTCCCATATTTTTTTTTCAGACCAAATATTTCCCCCCCAAAAAATAATATTATATATATATATATATATATATATATATATTTAGTGTCTTTTAGTTTTATAATTTTGTTAGCAGCCCTTTATTCCCCCATCATCATCCTCACTGGCTATCATCCACCAGTCCCTGACCCAGTGAGCCCCAGTACACCCAGTGCTCCTGCCAGTCGCACAAAGCACTACATATCCCCCCCTCCCAATCGACATTCGCACAGGCCAACGGCCGCCAGTCACTGACACAGTTTTACCGTTATTTTAGTAGGTACGACAAGCACCCCTATCAGAGTCGCATTAAGAATTATATATTTTCTAGGAAGCCTCCCCTTCAACCCCCTTCCCATTGACATCTACATTGGCTAACAGCCATCAGTCACTGACCCAGTGAACCCTAACCCACTCCTATTTTTATTTTGGAGCAAATTTGCTTTATATGTTAAAAATATTTCTGTTAGTACCTTTTTGAAAAAAACACGTTTCATCTTCTACAGTTACTGGACTGTTACGTAATTTGAAAATTTAAAAATGGCACATCAGAGGTGGTTTACTGCAGAGCAGGTGTACTCCATGATTTCATGATTTGTTCAGACACTGAGTCTGCAAGTTAATGTGAAATTAATTTTATTGCATCATAATCATCTTCAAATGAATCCAATGAACCCCCAAGAAGGCGCCAAAGGGTTGATGATCAGTCATTAACCCAATCAAATGCACCTATTTAGGCACCCCCAGATAACTATGTCGCCCAGGTGCCCGACTTTACTGCTGATGCGGGTACACATGTTAATACGACTGGGTTTAGAGAAGTAGATTTTTTAAGCTTTTCTTTACTGATGATTTAATTTTATTGATGGTCGTGCAAACCAATTTGTATGCAAACCTATTTATTGCCATGAATCCTACAACATTTCATGCCCAGAATTGGACCCCTACCAACACTGGGGAGATGCGTACATTTTGGGGCATTGTATTAAGTACGGGCCTGGTAAAAAAAAACATCTATAAGAGCATACTGGAGTACAGACATGCTTTACTAATCCCGAATGTACAGTGCAGCCATGTCTAGAAGGAGATTTGAAGCCATCATGAAATTTATACACTACAATGATAATACCAGGTGCCCACCCCAAGATGATCCTAATTTTGATAGATTGTATAAATTAAGGCCTATAATCAACCATTTAAATTTTATGTTTGCAGAAATATATACCCCTGAAAAACACATTGTTGTCGACGAATCCCTAGTGAACTTCAAAGGAAGGCTGCATTTTCGACAGTACTTGCCTAACAAGAGGGCAAGATATGGCATCAAAATGTATAAATTGTGTGAAAGTGAAACTGGCTACACGCATCGCTTTAAAATATACGAGGGGAAGGATTCTAAAATAGAACCCCCAGAATGTCCCCCCACCCTTGGAATAAGTGGATAAATTGTATGGGATTTGGTTCACCCATTGCTGGATCAAGGATACCACCTGTACCTTGACAACTTTTATTCCAATATATGACTTTTTAAGTTCCTTACTAACAGAAGTAACGTGGCATGTGGCACAATAAGAACGAACCAAAAAGGCCTCCCAAAAACGCTGCTGGGGAAAATGCTTAGGGTGGGAGAGAGCAATGAGTAATGAAAATTTATTGTGCGTTAAATATAAAGACAAAAGAGATGTACTTATGTTAAGCATGATACATAGTGACATCAGCACCCTTGTACCTGTTAGAGGTACTGGCACTGAAACCCCTAAACCAGTGTGCATTCAAGAATATAATACATTTATGGGTGTGGTAGACCTGTCAGACCAGGTACTCAAACCCTGGAGTGCCATGCGAAAATCCAAGATATGGTATAAAAAACTTGTGGTGCACCTTACACAGGTTGCATTATATAATGCATTTGTAGTTTACAGAAATGCAGGCCAAGAGGAAACTTTTCTTGAATTTCAAGAAAATGTAATAAAGGCCCTCATATATGGGGACTGGGAGGAGGCAGGCCCCAGTACCACTTCTGCATGTGAGGCAACAAGGATAAGTGCCAGGACAGCACTTCCCCAGTGAAATTTCTCCCACGGCACAAAAGAGCAAGCCGCTAAAACGTTGCCGTGTGTTACAAAAATGGTATAAGAAAGGAAACCAGCTATCAATGTGAAACATGTCCATCAAAACCTGGCCTTTGTATGAAAAGATGCTTCCAAATTTACCATACTACCTTTGATGTATAATTTTATACTTTTACTTTCATGAAACTCTTTTTATCCTTTCCTGTTGCCCAGTGAGAATTTATATTTTTTGAAAAATCTTAGTCCACCTTGTCTAAATTATTCCAACTAAATTTAATGTACAAAGTATAATGAAACTAAAAATCCACTATACCTCTAGATGAATACCTTAGTGAGAGTAGTTTCCAAAATCTGGTCACTTATTGGGGGTTTTCACTGTAGGGGTACATCAGGATCTATTCAAGTGAAACAATGTACCTAAAAACCATTCCAGCAACATCTGTACTCCAAAAAACATATGGCGCACTTTTGCACCTGAACCATGCTTTGTGCCAATATATTAGTTTACGAACAAGTACAGGGTGTTGCCATATTCAAGAGTAAACTGTTAATAAATTGTTGGTGAATTTTCTTCTTTTGCCCCTTGGGAAATTAAAAAATATGGGCATAAAACGACATTTTCATGAAAAACATGCAATTTTTCATTTTTTATGGCCAAGTGTTTCTAAATTCTAGGAAACGCCTGTTCAGCCAAAGTGCGCACTACTCCACTGAAAAAATTCCTTAGGGGGTTTAGTTTCCAAAATGGGGTCACTTTTGGGGGTCACCAAGGCCACCTCAGGTGTCTTCATACACGCGATACATAGCCCCACCACCATTCCACAATTGGGCTGCTCCTTCCACTCTGAAGCCTAAGTGCTACCATACATCATTTTCTGAGCACAAATGGGGTGTTGTCGTATTCAGGGGGAACAAATATGAGTGCATTTGTCATGTTTCAGAAAGTAAAAATGTGGTAAAGCTACTTTTTCTGGAAATATTTTGATTTTTGATACAGCCAAGCTGATTCTAATTCAGTGAATCGCCTGATGAGCAAATACCGTCACTACATACCTTGATATATTCTGCGAGGTTTCTGAATGGGGTCAGTTTTTTGGAGATTTCCACCTATGGGTACCTCAGGTGTGTTCAATTGCAAATGGCGCTGTGAATTATTCCATTAAAATCTGTTCTCCAGAAGCCATTTGGTGCTCTTTCAGTCTGTGGTACACCCATGATAGCAGTATACAAGCAATACATGGGTATTAGTTAGTAAGGAGGAAATGGGCAAAAGTAGTGGGTGCATTTTTCTCCAGTTCTCTTAGAAAGTAAAATATTTGGGCCTAAAGTCCATTCTGGAAAAATCTAATTTTTCATTTTTACAGCCAATTCCATGAATCACATTTATAATAAAGTTCACTAAATATGTTGAAATATTCCGAAGGGTGTAGTTTCCATAATGGGTCACTTATGGTTTCCACCCAGGGGTACCTCAGGGTGTTCTCATATGCAACATAGCTCCTAAAAGCCAACCTGCAAAATCTGTCCTCCAAAAAAGTCTCTATGGCGCTATTTCCTTTGAATCCTGCCATGCGCCAAGAAATAATTTTCTGGAGCACATAAGGGTGTTGCAGTATCTGGGGGAAATAGAAACAAAGTAGCATTTTTTGTCTGTTTCCACTTGTGAAATTGTAAAATATGAGTGTAAAAGCAGCTTTTCTGGAAAAATTGAATGTTTCATTTCACAGCTAATATTTTCCTAATTCTGTGAAAGGCCTGATGGGTCAAAGTGCTCAACACACACCCTTAAAAATACCTCTTGAGGGTGTAGTTTCCATGTCACCACTTCTTGTGAGTTTCCACCATAGGCCACTAGGTGTCTTCATATGCGATATAAATTCCCAATTATCATTCCAGCTAAATCTGCTCTCTCAAAAGCTACATAATGATCCTTCCACTCTGAAGCCTGCCAGCGCATACATCAGTTTTTTGAGCACACATGGGTGTTTCTGTACACACCAGATTAAGGGCATTATATTTGAGTTTTGTTTGCTGTTAATCCTTGATGTGTTGCAGAAAAATAGATTAAAATTTAAAATCTACTTAAAAAGTGAAATTCTGAAATTTCATTGCCATTTTCATTTCCTCTCAAGGACGCCAGCGGGTTAAAAGTTTGTAAATCAGTTTTGAATAGCTTGAGGGTCTAGTTTCTAAAATGGGGTAATTTGAGAGTAGGTTTCTAATATGGGCTACAGAAAGTGACTTCATAACTGAACTGGTCATTAAAAAGATTTGTTTAAACTTCTAGTAAAGCCTTAACGTCTCTCTAACAAATAAAATGTCACTTAAATGATCTAAACATGTAGTAGACATATGGGGAATTTGGAAGTAAGGTTCAATTTTGAATGTATTACTATCTATTATAAAAGTAGAGAAATTGAAATTGGAAATTTACAATTTTTAAAAAATTTTTGCAATTCTATATTTTTTTATAAATATAAATGAAATTTTTTTACTTCATTTTATCATCTGAAGTACAATATGTGACGAGAAAACAATCTCAGAATGGCCTGGATAAGTAAAAGCGTTTAAAAGTTATTACCACATAAATTGACATGTCAGATTTGCTAAAAATGGCCTGGTCCTTAAGGTGAAAAATGGCCCGGTCCTGAAGGGGTTAAGTATTTTTCAGAAAGGTGATTTTAAAAACTTTTTAAACTTATTTTTTTACTTTTTTTAAGTCACCCTGAGGGTAATAGCCTAGTAGTAAAAACATAAAGGTATTCAGACAATTGTCAATGCAATAATCACCCCAATCCAGAATCTGTCTAGCTTGCCAAACGATGGTTGGATTGTGCTTGCTTAACCACGGTAAACCCAGAACCCCCGGTGCAGGGAGACCCCCCAATACAAAACATGAGAAATTCTTGCTGAAAGTCACCCACTCTTAATCTGATATCATGCACCACTTGAGATAAACACTTCTGAGCTAGAGGGGCAGAATCAATAGCAAAAACGGAAATGTGTTTTTCTAATGCACTCGGTGACAACCCGTGTATCAATCAGGTTAACCCTGGCCCCGCTGTTGATAAACACCTCAATCCCCACAGTTTTTTACTCTAGCGCCGCCTCAGCAGCCAGGAGAAATCGGGTACTACCAGTAAAAGACAAATGCACATTTTCTGACTCTCCTCTCACTCCTCCAAGAGTCAGATGAGAATTAAATGTCCCTTTTTTTCTTTTTGCAGTTAATTGAATGCATGGACATACTCTGATAAAATTTCCCTTTTGTCCACAGAAAAAACACACTCCCTTCCTATTACCAGTTTGCTTAAAAGTGGATCCAGGAGTAGCTCCCCCCAATTTCATGGATTAGTCCCCAGACATAAACCCAGGAGTATCTTCACCCAAAGTGTCAGAGGAAGACGATATGTTATTTGATAGTACGTCCTGAGAGTGAGGGCCCCTAGATCTCTCTCTCTCAGGTGTCTATCAATGCGTACAGCGAGACATAGCGGCTTTCAGAGACTCAGGACTCTCATAAAGCGTCCTTCAGCCTCTCTGATAATCCCTGACAAAACTACTGAGAGCCATAGTCCACCTCCTAAACTCAGAGCAATAGATCTCAGCAGAACGCTCTCCCTGACGAAGGCCACGTAGTTTTGTCTCGGTCAGTGAGGTCCGATCCGGGTTATCATAGATGAGACCCATAGCTTTGAAAAATGAATCCACCGACTGGAGAGAATGCGATCCGGTCGGCAGAGAAAAAGCCCAAGACTGAGCGTCCCCTTTAAGCAACAAAATAACCACACCAACGCCCTGAATCTCATCCCCAGAAGAGTGTGGATGTAGCCTAAAATACAATTTGCATGCCTCCCTAAACAATGTGAAATTATCACTTCCCCCAGAGAATCTTTCCGGGAGGGCAACTTTAGGCTCCAGACAGGCCTGGTAACCACCACTAGAACCAGCAGCCTGTGGTCTCTGCATCTGAAGACGGTCATGTGGAGGTTAGCTACCTCCAAAGACTGTCCGGCTGCCCCTGCATCTGTCCGGCCAGTGCAGAAATAGGATCCATGGTTGTGCTGAAACAAGCAAAATTGATAGTTTTGGTGGTTTATCATGTCATATTCGGTGTGGGTGGGAAACACCACACCCAACATAGGAGGTAAAGGGGTGAGGGAATAAGGCCTGGAACCTAGGTAAAGGAGATGGACACCTCCTTGTAAAACTCTATTTAAAGTCCTGACTACCAGTATGAACAGACCCCAGAGGTAGGAGAGTTCATACACAAGAATACCTAATGACCTAACTCAACCTATAGGACCCTGGTACTAATGTCAGGACTGAGACAAACTGTTACTCCAAAAGGAAGGACAAACAGGAGTCTCCCTCAGGCCTTAATACAAATGACAGGGAAATGCAACACACAGAACTCAAACAAAAAGGGAAAGGAAAGACTTAACTTCAAAAGAGCAATGGAAGCACCAGAAACTCCGCCAAGATCCAGACACCAACTATCCAAACTGAAACTGAAGCTATAAACTGCACATCATAGTGGGAGAAGCAACTATAAATAAGGAAGGTTAAATTACCACATTAGCAACACCTGAGGTAAGGGGTGTGGCCATTACCAGAAACAATACAGACGACTATTGTTCTGTCTTCATACACGTTCACACAGTGTGCAGTCTGACATTCAGCATAAACCATTCCTGTCTTCCAAATAAGAGGACTGTTCTTTGTGCTCTAACGTGTTTATTGGTAAAACAGGAGCATTTGAATGGCAAAACAGGATTGTTTGGTAAAACTACAAGAATACAAATAGCATGTATAAGTATAAAGTAAAGTTAGCATGTACATTTGCATTAACACTGAAAGCACATGGTAAAATGGCTGCCTAACATCAGATTACATGTCTATCTAACAGTAGTAACAACTTCCCTGAGTAACAATTATAACTAGCTGACCAGCTCTGCATAACATGATATCCCTAAAACAAAGCTAGATCTCTCACCAGATAGCTTTTACAAGGATGGTGGAGTTTAGGAAGGAGATATGCAAAAGGATAGCTCTGCTGATGTGTCCTGGAGACTGGAGGCTTCTCTTTCCCAGGATGTTTTGCACTCCCACAATGCTTTGCACCACTTACAATGCAACAGTCTTTGTAACAAGAAAAACAAAGTGTAATACAATTTAACACCGCTAGATGGTGCTATAACCATACTAATCACTACAGAAATACCAAAACCCTGGCAGACGTGATCTGTAATGATTCTCTAACTCGGCTGGGCAAAACACTCCCCGTCTGGTGTCAACAGACGCCACTACTGAATCCTCCTTTCTTAGCAACCCATTTTGATTAATGGTGGGATCAAGCTTTTTCAAAGCTCTATCCTTGGAGACTGTTTGGCCTTTGCTGAGGTAGTCTATTTCCTTAGCATAACCTTCATGTTGTATAGTGCGAATTATTATCACCGTACATAGAACAGATACTTCAGGTCGGATTTCTTCATCGGCATCTGGGTCTACCAATTCAAACGTGTCAGCTCTGGTACTGCAAGACATTAAACGATACAGGAATGCAGGACCTGTAAACCATGTTGTGTCCTTAAGGTGGCTTGGTATGACGGATCTAGTCACATGGTCTGCAGTATTATGCTGTGTATGCAATTAGTGCCACTGTTTAGGAAAAGTGGATCTCCTGATTCTTAGCACCCGATTGCAGACACAGACATAAAAACATCTGCTTTCATTGCAAATATATCTTAGGACTACCTTGTTGTCCGTATTAAACTTAACTTCCTCGATTTCCAGGTTCATTCCTGTTGTCATAAGTTCAGCCAACTCCACTGCAAGCACAGCAGCGCAGTGCCCCAGTCTGGGAATCGTATGTTCGTGGAGTGGCGCCAGTTTTGTCCGGCTCATGACAAATCCTACAGTATATGGCATTGTTCTTTGACATCAATGGTCTTTAGATGTATGTATAAGATATATAGTCTTTGCATCTTGACTACAGTAGATGGCATGGAAGCATATGGTCTTGCCACATGAAGGCTGGGCAAAGCTTTGAGAGACTTCCTCCAACCTGTCCACAGATCTTTTTTCTCCATGGGAAGCGGTTCATCCTAATCAGAAGTCTTTGTGTTGAAGTCTTTAAGCATTATTTTACCTTGGATGGTAACAGGCACTACGAATCCAAGAGGATCATATTAGCTGTTTATGGTGGACAGAACTCCTATGCGTGTGAAGGGCTTTTCTTCCTTGCTAATTTGGAAGGTGAATGTGTCTGCCTTTAAATCCCAAAGCAAACCGGGGCTCCGCTGTATGGGAAGGGAGTCATTGCTAAGATTCAAGTCCTTTAGATCACTTTAATGGTCTTGGGGTGAGAAGGCTTCCATTAACTCACGACTAAAGATGAGCGAACTTTAAAAAAAACTCGGCGTTCGGGTTGTGGTATTCGCCGCATCCAGTTATGGATTCCACTACCGCGGACTATCCCGGCATATGGAATCCATAAGGGGCGGCCTCCACGAACCCGAACTGTTGAACAGCCAAAGGACCTGGGGTGACGTCACCGTCATGTGATCAGTGCAGGGGGCGTGGCTCAGCACTGGATTTGATCCCGTGCTGAGCCACGCCCCTGCACTGATCACATGACGGTGATGTCACCCCAGGTCTTTCGGCTGTTCAACAGTTCGGGTTCGTGGAGGCCGCCCCTTATGGATTCCATATGCCGGGATAGTCTGCGGTAGTGGAATCCATAACGGGATGCGGCGATTACCACAACCCGAACGCCAAACTTTTTCTTAAAGTTCACTCATCTCTACTCACGACTGCTGGAGGCGATTTTGTGCAACCTTAGATTAGATAAAGAAAGCATTTCTTGGACCCTTTTCAAGAGACTGATTTCGGTCTTGTTCGTGGGTGTAGATTTCAAGCAGTCGTCCACATAGAAATCTTTTTCCACAAAAGATCTGACATCTGACCCATACTTTGCTTCACCCTCTCGAGCTGAATTTCTTAGACCGTAGATAGTGACTGCAGGAGAAGGACTGTTTCCGAAGATATGCACTCTCATTCGGTACTCTACAATGTATTCATTAAGGTCGTTGTTGCGGTACCAGAAGAACCTCAAGTAGTTTCTATGTTCTTCCTTGACGAGGAAGCAGTGGAACATATGTTGTATGTCGGCAATAAATGCTATGGAATCTCTGTGGAAGCACAGAAGTACCTCCAGAAGTCTGCTGTTGAGGTCTGGACCAGACAGTAAGACATAAATTCGCACTTGGCACTTGAGTTGAATACTACTCGTATCTACACTGGTTTTTTAGGATGATACACGCCGAATATGGGTAAAAACTAGTGATGAGCGAGCATGCTCGGCCGAGTATTGGTTCGGCTCTAGCATCGCTAGCACTACGTTTGTTCGTCGCATTGCTCGAGTCTCCTTCCCGCACGGTTGGCGCCACGTTTAAGCAGCCAATCAAGGTCCAGGTAAGTAATTCCCCTCAGTGTAAGGCCATTGCCATGTTAGCTGTAAGCCTTACACTGATTGGCTGGCCAGAACACGTGATACCATTTGATATAGGAGCTGAGCTCATTCAGTGTCAGGGAGAGCAGACAGAAGGTAGTAACAGATAGCGTTTTGCGCTAAACTTACTGATTTTACTCCAAAAACCTTATTGAAAGACCTAACAGGCCTTTTAAGGACTACACATTGTGTGTTTGACAGCAGTGCAGCACTTTTTTTTTTTAAGAAGGGGTTTGCTTCAGCACTATCAGGGACAGGCATCACCAGGAAAAGACAGATAGTGCAGGGCTTGAAAATCGCTTTTATAACTTCTAAAAGACAGAAAGATTTCAGATTAGTGACATCTACAATACACCATCATAAAGCAGTGTGTTGGGCAGACATTATAAAAAGGGGCTTATTTACTACAGTGTGCCTGGTACTGAGATATACACTGCACCATCATAAAGCAGTGTGTTGGGCAGACATTATAAAAGGGGCTTATTATCTACGGTGTGTGTGGTACTGAGATATAAACTGCACCAACATAAAGCTGTGTGCTGTGCAGACAATAAAAAGGGGCTTATTCACTACAGTGTGCCTGGTACTGCGATATACACTGAACCATCAGAGAAATAATTTTTTCTGGGGAAACTAACATAACTTGTGCCACATCGGTGTATGCGTTCAATCTGCAACCATTATATTAATTACTCCGGCAGAAAATAATTTATATTTTGGCCATAGTTAACAAGTTTTGGGCACATCTGTGTGTGCGTTTAGGTAGCAACCGTATATACAATATTCCAGCAGAGAATACATTTCATTTGGGACAAATTTGTATCCAATATAGAACTACATCTGAATACAGTGTGTATATTAAAAATTACATTCTCTTGGGTCTAGTGTAGTGGCCAAAATCTGTATTTTTTGTATTCAGTACCTTACTGCATCTCAATACAGTGTGTATCGTAAAAAATACATTATGTTGGGCCTAGTGTAGTGGCCAAAATCTGTATTTTTCTGTTTCCAGTACCGAACTGCATGTCAATACAGTGTGCATAGGCGTCGCTACAGGGGGGAAAGGGGGGGAATTGCCCCCCTAGGTAATTCCTTCCCCCCTCGTATGCCCCCCCGCTTGAGGCTGTTGGGGGCTGAGAGGCATAATGGGGGCTAAGAGGCATAATGGGGGCTGAGAGGCATAATGGGGGCTTAGAGGCATAATGGGGGCCGACTGGGGGCTGAAAGGCATAATGGGGGCCAACTGGGGGCTGAAAGGCATAATGGGGGCTGACTGGGGGCTGAAAGGCATAATGGGGGCCGACTGGGGGCTGAAAGGCATAATGGGGGCCGACTGGGGGCTGAGAGGCATAATGGGGGCCGATGAGAGACATAAGTGTTAATAATGGGGGTGATAAGAGGCATGGGACTCTCCTCTGAGGTCTGATTGGGGGTCATTTACATTAGGGTCTGAGCTGAGGTCTGATTGGGGGTCTGATTTGAGGTCTTATTGGGGTCTTAACATTGGGGGTCTGATTGGGGCTGTCAGCTAAGGTCTGATTAACATTGGGGGCCTGATTGGGGCTGTCAGCTGAGGTCTGATTAACATTAGGGGTCTAATTGGTGATCTGACCTGAGGTGTAATGAAAAATATTTTTTTTCTTATTGTCCTCCTCTAAAACCTAGGTGTGTCTTTTAGGTCTCCTTCCTGAACTGCAGAGCGGTGCCCACTTTCAGCCCTGAGCCCAGCTGCCCAGAGCACTGATCCTGAGCCTTCTGGAGTCTTCAGAACTAAGTATTTACAGTGATTCACTGTAAGCTATATATCACTTGTTTTATGTGAGTAAGGGTGATTGGAGAAGGGGAGGGGGGGAGGTGGATGGAGAAGTGCCCCCCCATATTTGACTGTGGTATCTTATGTGCCCTCCCTATATATTGTTCCTAGAGTCGCCACTGACAGTGTGTATCATAAAAATTACATTCTCTTGGGCCTAGTATAGTGGCCAAAATCTGTATTTTTCTGTATCCAGTAACGAACTGCATGTCAATACAGTGTGCATCGTAAAAATTACATTCTCTTGGGACTATTGTAGTGGCCAAAATCTGTATTTTTTGGTATCCAGTACCTTACTGTATCTCAATACAGTGTGTATCGTAAAAATTACATTAGAACAACACACAAAAACAAGATTGTGGATCTGGTGGCTTTAAATGACCACGAGGGAATTAAACATAGCAAAGCAAGGCGTGGTTAAATAGAAAGAGTTAAAACGTAACTTTTACTCAAAGATACTTTAGAATATAATCCCTTTCATATGACTGATATACTTAGGCATGTGATAATGCCAAACATGAAAAAAGTACTCAAAACACCAAGAGAATTCCTTTTAAATGCAGAAAAAGTGCGCGGCAGCACCAAAATGAGGGATAACCATTTGTCCTACCTTACCGATGTTGACATTGGTGGTAGATGAGTGGGACAGGACGAGGTGGGCGGGGGAGCAGGGGAGAAGGGCAAAGGGTACAGTGATGAAATATGAGACCCTAGACGTCCCTATGATAAAAGGACTGCACTTGCCCCTATTGTCCTAACCACGGAGTAACCACCCTGAAAAGAACGACCCCGTCCGTAACCTTTCCCTTCAAGAGTAATGGACCCTGTAAGCCCTAGTGCAGCTAGACCCTACATGCACGTTTCATCAGGTAGAATCATCAGGGGAATATTGTACACAGGGAAAAAACTGAATAAACCATATGATTAAAGGATAACTGTCACATTTAGACCCTAATTTCAGTTTTCATATATGTAGTTACTAATAATGATAATATTCCTGAATCAATAACTATTAGACTTACTTACCCCATATTTATTAAGATTTGCCCTTAGCAACCAGTCTGCATAAAACTGCAATTTCACTATTCTGTTAAAATGGCCACCCTCAGCCCTGAGCCTAATCCATAGGATGCCTGCAGTGAAGTTAGTGAAGACCAGCTCTGTATAGGGGGTCTTGCAGTTAAATTTCAAGAGATTTCTCCAGATGGTGGAAATTTTTTACTCTTATTTTTAAGATTAGTAAAGGGACCCTCACCCTCTACACGTGTTTCCATGTCACTTAGACTGTTCAGCAAAAGAACGTCATTGAGGATGTCCTGTGGTATTCCAAGTTCACGGCACATGCGTTTATCATTGTTTTTAAAAACCTTTCACCACTTTAGTTTGCGAGTAAAGAGGTGAAGGTCCTTCAACCATGTGAATTCATTGAAACGCTGTGTCGGGACAAAGGAAAGTCCTTTACTTAATACCGTCATCTCGATAGCGGATAGAGACCTGTTGGAGAGGTTAATTACTTCTGAGCCCAGGGCCAGGCCGACACAGAGGCTGAGGAGGCTCCAGCCTCAGGGAGCTCAAGCCTCAGGGCGCAGGCTCAGGCCACTCTCACCAAGTCCCTGCTGCTGCCGTGTAGCTGTATTAGCAGCAGAGCATCCATTTCTGCGCTCTGCTGCTGTAACAGCCGGTCCTGCGCCCCCTAGTGGTGTTCTTCCTCCCTCCCTCAGTCTAGTGCAGTGTGCAGCAGCTCCGTACCTTCCCCAGCCCCTGACTTCCTGCCTGTGTGTGCACCAGAGATTCACAACCCCCTCCCCCAGCACAGAGAGAAGAGCAGCGTCGGGACAGAGAAGGAGGAGGAGGAGGAATACTCTGCATCCTGCCTCTCCCTCCAAGTCACCAGAGACTGTATGTGCAGAAAATGTAAGGGGTTAAAGGGAATGGAATGGCAGTAATGTAATGTGCATATTGTGTGTGTTTATGTATGTGTGTCATATGTATGTCTGTATATATGTATGTGTGTCATATGTATGTCAGTATGTGTGTGTGTCATATGTATGTCAGTATATATGTGTGTGTCATATGTATGTCAGTATATATGTGTCTGTGTCATATGTTTGTCAGTATATATGTGTGTGTCATATGTATGTCTGTATATATGTGTGTGTCATATGTATGTCAGTATGTATGTGTGTGTCATATGTATGTCAGTATGTATGTGTGTGTCATATGTATGTCTGTATATATGTGTGTGTCATATGTATATATGTGTGTCATTTGTATGTCAGTATATATGTGTGTGTCATATGTATGTCAGTATGTATGTGTGTGTCATATGTGTGTCAATATATATGTGTGTTTCATATGTATGTCAGTATGTATGTGTGTGTCATATGTATGTCAGTATGTATGTGTGTCATATGTATGTCAGTTTATATGTGTGTGTCATATGTATGTCAGTATATATGTGTTGTCATATATATGCCAGTATATATGTGTGTCAAATGTATGTCAGTATAGATTATCTAACCCAGTCCCCCTTCCCCCATCAGCCCTTGTCCTACCCCCATCTACCCCACCAGACATTTAGATGTTATTTATTCCTGCTATTCTAATGCTCTGATCAGTAGATGGCTCAAGTCAAGCCCTCACCCCCCCAGCCATTTAGATATGTATGTTATCAATCATCCCCCACCCCCGCCTTCCTTGTAATTTGCTGGCCCCCAATATCCATTGTGAGTCACAATCCATAACAGTGCCATCCACAGATCCCCCCATAACAATGCGTCATCCACAGATCCCCCATAACAGTGTGTCATCCACAGATCCCCCATAACAGTGTGTCATCCACAGATCCCCCATAACAGTGTCATCCACAGATCCCCCATAACAGTGTCATCCACAGATCCCCCATAACAGTGTCATCCAAAGATCCCCCATAACAGTGTCATCCACAGATCCCCCATAACAGTGTCATACACAGATCTCCCATAACATTGTCATCCACAGATCCCCCATAACATTGTGCAATCCACAGATCCCCCCATAACAGTGCAATCCACAGATCCCCCCATAACATTGTGCTATCCACAGATCCTCCATAACAGTGTCATCCATAGATCCCCCCATAACACTGTCATCCATAGATCCCCCATAACACTGTCATCCATAGATCTCCCATAACAGTGTCGTCCACAGATCCCCCATAAGTGTGTCATCCACAGATCCCCATAGCATTGTCATCCACAGATCCTTCATAACAGTGTCACCCACAGATCCCCCATAACAGTGTCATCCACAGATTACCCCATAACAGTGTCATCCATAGATCCCCCCCATAACAGCTCAGCCTCTGTTGGTGGTGGACCTTGTCCCAGCCCTGTCTGAGCCTGTGGATTGTGGGGGTTGGAACGACTCCTCAGGGGGTAATTTGTACCCTGATCTAAAAAACCACCAGAACCCGAAAACTGACCCCTACCCTGGGTGCCTCTCCTGTATGTGTTTCTCCCCCTATTTTTATTGGACTGCTCACGGTCACTATCAGATATTTCAGTTTCACTTGTAGAGGTTTCAGAGGGGGCCTCCCTGTTTTGGGGTTTATCCTTAGTGACAGAATAGGCCTTGTTTTCTTTGAATTCTGCAAGGTCACGATTGAACTGGCGGTGTTTCTGCTCACGGTGAAAGAATTGAAACCTCTCTACAGAGGTTTTTAGTAGTTTCTCCTAATTGTTGAACTCTGGATCAGAGGAGAATGATCTTGCAACCTCGATTTGTGCTTTCAATTTGTTATTGAGGTTATCAAGATTTAAACTCACCTCCTCCAGTAAAAGTTTCATAAACTGAAGGGAGCTAGAGGTGGCCAATTGTTCCCACCTGCTGGTGAAACCAGTGCTCCTCAGTTTAGGAACTGGGGTGAGGGTAATCCGTAAGCCACAAGGGACAATTCCCTGTTTGATATAATTTTCTAGACTTTTTACTTCCCACCAGCTGGAGATTTGTTCCCAATAGACCTTATTAAGTTCTTTGAATGCCGCTTTAAAAGAAGGGGTAGGTTTTCTCTGGATATATGTTTTATCTGAGAAAATGTTTTCAGCTTCTGTAAGCCAGGTATCTGTATCTAGGCCTGATGCCAGAAAACCCGCCATGCCCGTATATGAATCAAGAGAACAACACACAAAAAACAGATTGTGGATCTGGTGGCTTTAAATGACCACAAGGGAATTAAACATAGCAAAGAAAGGCGTGGTTAAAAAGAAAGAGTTAAAACGTAACTTTTACTCAAAGATACTTTGACGTTTTTTTACGTCTAGTAACAAATGACCTTAATGACCTTTCAATCTCACATTTGCCGCGTAATGTCTCTAGGGATGAACAATTAGCGATTGATGATTTGAAAAATGACCCTTCTGTCACTATCAAGTCCTCTGACAAAGGGGGCAATGCAGTTATTATGAATACCGTTGACTATAGGGATATGTGCTTACAACTACTTACTGATCGACAAACATATGAAGTACTAGTGTATGACCCTACAGTCCCTTATCTATCTGAACTGCATGCGATCCTATCAGAGGCCAAGCAAAATAAAATTATTTCAGCTGACGATTTTGAGTTCCTATACCCCAACTCCCCCACTATCGCCACCTTTTATAGCTTACCAAAAGTCCACAAGGGCACAACACCTTTAAAGGGGCGACCAATAGTGTCGGGAGTCGGGTGTATAGGACAAAACTTGGGCATATATATTGACCGTTCGTAGCAGCCTTACCGTCCTATATTAGGGACAGTATGGACCTACTGAAACGGGTTGAGGACATTGCAATGGATGAAGAGGCCATTCTAGCCAGTATAGATGTTGAGGAACTTTATTCCTCCATCCCGCAGGCTTCGGCCTACAGGCGGTCGATTATTATTTGTCCATGAGAGGAAACCAGTTTGATGCACACAACCGGTTTGTTTTGAGACTATTGGAATACCTCCTGACCCATAATTTTTTCACGTTTGATGGGAGGATTTACCACCAGCTCAGGGGCACCGCTATGGGGTGTCCCTATGCACCGTCCTATGCAAATTTGCTCCTGGGCTGGTAGGAATCAACCATGGTTTTCGCGGATGATGTCTCGTCATGTACCGGGCCCATTTCTATGTGGGCCTGGTACATTGATGACATATTTATCATCTGGAATGATTCCAGAACATCCTTTCAAGTATTGGTGAACCAACTAAATCAAAACCATATTGGTTTACGTTTCACTTTTGAAATTGGGGGGGATGTTCTTCCATTTTTGGACATCCGCATCTCCAAAAACAATATGGGGTCCCTCACGACTAACATTCACAGTATACCCACTGCCACCAACTCAGTGCTACACTGGAGTAGCAGCCACCCCTTTGTTTTAAAAAAAGGGATACCACGTGGCCAATATCTGCGACTCAGATGAGCCTGCTCTGAAGATCATACCTTCATTGACCAGGCCCAAATTCTGAGGCAGAGGTTTCTGGCAAGGGGCTATCCTGATTCGGTCCTGAAACCGGCTTATCAGAATGCCCTATCAGCTTCACGGACTGAACTTCTAACCCCCAGAGTCAAATCTGACCCACCACAAAAAGTGAGGTTGATTGCCACCTAGGCCTCCCAAAACGTGAGGGCTATCCTAAACAAACACTGGCCCATTTTGCTAATGGATCCAGATATAAAGGATAGTATTTTTGACTATCCACAGGTTACTTTCAGGCGGGGGAAAAGTCTCAAGGACTTGCTTATACATAGCCACTACAAACCTGGACCAACCAGCTGTTCTTGGTTAAAAAGAAAACCCATGGGTTAATTTAAATGTAGTGGCTGTGTTGCATGCAATTCCATTCAGACTGGTAAATCCTTCTTTAGTGGCAATTTGGGGAAGTCATTTCCAATTAAGGACTTCATCAACTGCCGTACCAAAGGGGTCATTTATAAGATCACCTGCATTTGCCGGTTGGAATATATCGGCAAAACAAAAAGGGAATTGCGGAGGCGAGTGGGGGAACATCTGTGTGACATTTCCAGCAAAAAATAAATCACAGTATCCCGTCATGTACATGATGCCCACTCTGGGGATGCTACTTGTATTAGGTTCATGGGCATTGCTACCATCCCTCCACCAACACGTGGAGGCGATTGGGACCGGTCCCTATTGCAATTTGAGGCACGCTGGATCCACACCCTCCGCACGGTACACCCGTCCAGTTTAAACGAGCAACTTAACTTTGCTTGTTTCCTCTGAAAGCTATTGTCTCCCCTATCAAAAGGTCTGCAATACCGTGTACTGAATGTATTCATTTATCGTCAGCCATCTGGCCGTTCTGTTATATTGCTATGACCGGTTTGCCTAGTTTACCTCATATATGTAAATGCCATTTAAATGCCCGTGATTGGCTTTGTTTACCTCATCATCACTTATGCGGTTCATGCTGACTCTCCTGACGGCTCTTATCCCGGTTGCCATGAGACGTAACAACAAATGCGCCTGCACATATCGCGTCAAAGTGCTGATGCAGTGTGCGGCTGCGCACGGCGAATAGTCCCGTGATTGTGACGTCACCGCGCTTCCTTTCCTTTGACCTGCTCTGTAGTGCGCATGCGCCAATCGGGCACTCTACGATGACGTCAGTGCGCCCGCAATTGCCCAGCGTTGTCATACATGTGGGTATAAAAGGTCAATTTTCAGTGCAGTTCTGGGCAGGATATCATTTGCCATAGCACTAGCGGCTCATCAGCTGGTAGGACGGTCCAGCAATATATCACACACTGGATCCAGTCCTGTTTATAGGTTGTCCGCATCTATGGGCTCCCTTCTTTCATCTTTTCTGACCCTGGCCTCCATACTATTGGCCACTATCTTTTTGTGACTTATAACTAAACTTAATCATATGGTTTATTCTGTTTTTCCCTGTGTACAATATTCCCCTGATGATTCTACCTGATGAAACGTGCATGTAAGGTCTAGCTGCACTAAGGCTTACAGGGTCCATTACTCTTGAAGGGAAAGGTTCCAGACGGGGTCATTCTTTTCAGGGCAGTTACTCCGTGGTTAGGACAATAGGGGCAAGTGCAGTCCTTTTATCATAGGGACGTCTAGGGTCTCCTATTTCATCACTCTACCCTTTGCCCCTCTCTCCTGCTCCCCCGCCCACCTCGTCCGGTCCCAGTCATCTACCACCAATGTCAACATCGGTAAGGTAGGACAAATGGTTATCCCTCATTTTGGTGCTGCCGTGCACTTTTTCTGCATTTAAATGGTACTCTCTTGGTGTTTTGAGTACTTTTTTCAAATTTGGAATTATCACATGCCTATGTATATCAGTCATATTAAAGGGATTATATTCTAAAGTATCTTTGAGTAAAAGTTACGTTTTAACTCTTTCTATTTAACCACGCCTTGCTTTGCTATGTAAAAATTACATTCTCTTCGGCCGAAATCTGTATTTTCCTCTATCCAGTACTGTCCTGCATCACAAAACTTTGGTTTTAGCCACAGCGAACAGTAAAACAATCTGCGCCACATCTACAGACAAAACCATTAATATGAAGAAGGCGAGCACAAAGGGACGGGAGAAGTGGTTGCGATGCTGATGGTGCAAACAGAGGCCGGCGCCCTGGACGCAATGAAACTCCCGGCTGCCAGTGCACCAGAAAAAACAAAAAAATCCACCTTACCCAGCGTCATGTCCAACTTAGCTGGGCGGCACAGGACAAGACTGTCCAAGTCGGTCCAGTGCGAACAGGTGGTTAGTTGGATTGCAGAAGATAATGCTTCCAGTCGGTTAAGCACTACCCTCACTTCCACTACGTCCAGTCTCTGTAGCCAAGGGACTGGTAAACCGAATCCTCACTTTGATCCTCTTCCCTCCCACCATGTAACGTCTAGCCAAACAAGTGATCCCACACTCGGATATTCACATGACCTCTTTTCATCACCTGAGATATTTTTCCCTGATTCCCGACCTCTTGAGCCTTCACAGTCTCAAGAAGATGACGGTGCTGAACAGCAATTATTCGTTCACGAGGTGGATAATGATGAGACACAGTTGTCAATCACTGAGGTTGTGGTTAGGTCAAGTCAGGAGGATGAGCAAAGTGAGGAAGTGGAAGAGGAGGTGGTGGATGATGAGGTCTCTGACCCAACAAGGGAAGGTGAAAAGCCGAGCGAGGACAGCAGTACAGAGGGGGAGGGATCCGCAGCACCGGAACAGTCTGGAAGAGGCAGCAGGGTTGCAAAAGGGAGACGTCGGCCCACACCAAACAGGCCCGCAACCATTACACAGAGCACCCCCATGAGTAAATCTACCTTGCCAAGGGGTAGGTGTTCCGCGGTAATGCGCTTTTTTGAGGAAAGTGCAGACGACAAAAGAGAGGTAGTTTGCAACCTGTGCCGTACCAAAATGAGCCGGGGGGTGAACACTAGCAACCTCGCCACCACCACCATGATCTGCCACATGACATCCAAGCACCATAATAAGTGGGCCGAACACTTGGGTCCACACTCTGGGTCTGCGGGTCCTACCACTGCCTCCTCTTCCCCTGGGTTACGCACTGCTGGCCAATCCCCTGTCGAAGGGGAAGGCCCGGATGCCCCTTGCCCTGCACCTGGACCTTCGCATGAACAGTCAGCCACAACCTCCACCTCCCTGTCCTAGTGCAGCGTCCAAATGTCGATAACACAGGCTTTTGAACGCAAACGCTGTGGGTAAGCGTCAACAGGCCGTGCTGAAGCTGATCTGCTTAGGGGACAAACAGCACAATGCCGCAGAGCTGTGGCATGGTATAAGGGACCAGACCGAGCTGTGGCTCTCGCCACTCGACCAACAAACAGGCATGGTTGTGTCCGACAATGGCGGTAACTTGGTGGCGGCTTTGGAGCTCAGCAACCTAACACATTGCATGCCTACTCCACGTCTTAAACTTAGTGGTTCAGCGGTTTATCAAAACCTACCCCAATTTGCAGGAGCTACTAGTGAAGGCGCGACACTTGTGTGCCCATTTCCGAAAGTCTCCCACAGCTTCAGCCGGTCTGTCAACGCTGCAGCAGCGTTTGCAGCTTCCAGCTCACCGATGTTGTGCGACGTGAGCACGCGTTGGAACTCTATGTGCTACATGTTGGCTAGGCTTTTTGAGCAGCAGAGGGCAGTTGTGGAATACCAGCTGCAACATGGTAATCGCCTTTCCAGTCAACTGCCACTATACCCGCAACCGAGGAGTGGGCATTATTGTCAGACCTATGTGATGTTTTAAAAAACTTTGATGAATCCACACAGATGGTTAGTGGCGGTAACGCTATTATCAGTGTAACCATCCCACTGCTGTGTCTACTCAAACGATCGCTGCTCACCAATTAAGGATGATGCTTTGAATGTGGCAGATGAGGTAATGGGGGCAGAAATGACACAGGTTGATAGCCAGACCTCCCCCAGTTCGTTTTCGCAGCGCGAATTGGGCCATGGAGAGGAGAATGAGGAGCTGGAGAAACTTACCTCTGCTACAAATGGTAGTACCTATAGAACATTAATTCCATCTGTTCAGCGTGGATGGTCAGAAGAGGAGGAGGATGAGGGTATGGAGAGTCATCCTGAAGTTGACATCAATGTCTTGCCTGTTGGTACTCTGGCACACATGGCTGACTTCATCTTAGGCTGCCTTTCCCGCGACCCTCGCGTTATAACCATTTTAGGTACCACAGATTACTGGGAGTTCACCCTTCTTGACCCCTGCTACAAAGAGAACTTCTCATTTCTCATTCCTGTGGTGAAGAGGACAAGTAAAATGGTGAAATACCAGAAGGGACTTGTTGACAGATTGCTCCAAAATTTTGCATGTGACAATGCGGCCGCCAGATTCCATACTTCCTTAAGCAACCGAGGAAGGGAGACAAGGGGAACACACAGTAGTTCCAACAGAGGCAGGGCAAAACTTTCAAAGGCATGTGACACTTTCATGACACCCAGACAGCAACCTTACCCTGAAGCGCGGCCTAGTGCTACAAGGAGGGAAAAGTTTTGGAAGATGGTGAACGAATACATTGCAGACCGTGTCAGCGTCCTAAATGATCCCTCAGTGCCTTACAACAACTAGGTGTCCAAGATGGACATGTAGCACGAAGTTACGCTTTACACCTTGGAGGTGCTGGTCTGCCCTGCCGCCAGCGTATTGTCTGAGCGTGTATTTAGTGCTGCTGGTGGCATTGTCCACTGACAATGCTGACAGGTTGACTCAAATAAAAATGAACAAGGCCTGGATTGCCCCTGACTCAGTGGCGTACATACAGGGGTTGCAGGGGGTGGTCGCAATTTAAATGTATGCTTTATAATGTACTAAATCCACAAGATTCAGATGCACCCTTTTCACCACAAAAAAATGGGTATATGTTTGAATCTTGTTTTCTCATCCGCCTCCTACTCCATACAGAATATATATGACCTCACTACAATGTTTTGTATGGTTTGCTCGGCTTCAGGCCCTCACCTCTAATGTTTTAAACAGTCTGCTCACCTTCAAGCCCTCACTACAATTTTATATACGGTCCGCTCACCTCAACTATAATGTTTTAGAGGGTAACCAGCAGGCCCTTGCTCCAAATGTTTTTGAGGGTCACCAGAAGGCCATCAATCATTATTTTTCAAGGGTGTGTATGATACCCTGCTTTATGTGTAATAAAGGGTGTATTGGAGTGCCGATTCCTTGTAATTTTTGCCAGCCCTTTTACTTGTATAGGTTGTATGAGTGTAGCAGTGTACCTGAACAATTGTAGCACCATGTGAATGAGGCCCTACTTCACGTTATATACAGGCTGTACCGGAGTGCTTCATCCTTGTAATTGTTGGCAGCATTTGCACTGTATATACAATTGAATATACAGGAAAGAATGTTTCCTAACAATTTTACCTCTTTTTTTCTGAGGGGGCAGGATTTGGGGCGTTTTGGTCCCCATGCTGTTCCAGATCCATTTCGGTGGTGTTTCTGTCACTTTCTGACCTTTTCCAATGGACCAGGCACCCTCCCCTCATCCGAGCAGGGGGTGTCTGGTTGTCTCCCATTGACTTCCATTATACTCGGGTGATTAGCTGAGCGGACGAATATCACTATGTGTTCGGACTAAGTACCCGAATACCCGAACACTTTGGTGCTCGCTCATCACTAGTAAGAACCAACACTCCTTGAAGTCTTGGAGCGCGTGTGCCATTTCTGCATGGTTGTTCTGGAATATTCTTTCCATAAGGCTACATGCACACATTGTTTTTTGCTGTCCGCAAATCGCGGATACGTCTTCCTTTTTTTTTTCATATCCACATCCTTTCCGTGTGTCCGCAAATTTTGTAGGTTGTGTTTCCATGTGTCTTCTTTTGCGGAAGGCTTAAAACTTAAAGTACCTGCACAAGTTCCCTGGTTTCCAAGCAACCATCCACAAAAAAAACGGATGCGGATGACAAACGGATGGCTTCCGTTGGTCATCTGCATTTATTGCGGACCCATTGACTTCTATGGGTCCGCAAACCGTTTTTTGTGGACAAGAATAGGACATGCCATATTTTTTTTGCGGACGTGAAATGCGGACAGCGGACGCGGACAGGCAACGGAAGAGGCATCCGCATTTTTAGCGGATCCATAGAAATGAATGGGAAACTATCGGATCCGCAAAAAAATAAATGGAACGGAGGCCGCAAAAAACCACTGCCATGTGCACGTAGGTTACAGGTAAAGAAATGTTCTCTCATGTCTGGTGTCCTCTGAAGTTTGTGTTTGAGGGAGATAACTCGACTGTAGAGAAGTTCTTTGTTGTTAGGTAAGCTTTGTCACTGGGATTTAAACGGTAACGGCGCGACCCAGCTTTTTGACTTGTCTTTTACTATTCCTTGATCCATGATATCCAAGAACAGCCTGTCTTCTATGGACATTGCGACACTGTTGTCTTCTCTTGTCCTGTGGAAAACTTTGCACCCTAAGTGAACTTGCTCACCATCGCAGGTGTGCTCTTCACATGAGGTAACGGCGAAAGGACAAGGCACAGGAACTCTGTGTGGCAATTCTTTTATCAGGAAACTGCTATGACATGGCTGGAATAGGGAAGGATGTCCATTTTCAAGTGTGTTGGTGAGCATACTGTTGACTGAGGTCGGCTTGTGTGCTCCTCCTAGACAGACGTCTCCTATGATGACCCATCCTAGGTCCAGTCTCTGGGGGTATGGAGCGTTCTGGGGACTGTTAATCTGTCCTCTAGCCTTATGAACTCATAGTATGTCTCTTCCAAAGAGCAAGACTGTCGGGGCTTTTGGGTCCAGTTCCGGTATCAGCTGAGCTATATGCCTCAGGTGGGGGTGGTATGCCACTACCTCTGGCATCGGTATCTGAGACCGGTTGTCAGGGATGTGATTGCACTCCAGTATGCAAGTGACAAGCAGGTCAGACCATCTATGGACTACCTTGCAACCAGTTGCTTTCCTCCCCGCCGTCTAAACAGTACCTGTTCATGTCCTTAAGGAGTAGGGAGAACTGGGCCCTACTATGTTGAAGAAGGTGGATTTAGCTAAAGACCTATTGTTTGATCATCTAAGATTGCATATCCCTTGACTGCCTTATCTCGGTGGCCGACTGGCTAAACTCTGACAAGGCAGATTTTTGCTACAAGAAATTTTAGACTAACACAAACATGGTCACAAGTGCATATCCATAAAGCAAGCATACAGATAATAAAAACATGGCTGCACAACATTTCACATGCAAACAATAGAACTAAGAAATAGGGATCATTCTATATTAAACTGGTATGATACCTACTATGAATGAAAAAATAGAAGCTCTTTGCGCACATTTTTGATCAAAAGTGTTTCAGGCCCATCTACCAGTTGTCAAGGTGGCTTCCTGCAGATGGGTACCTAATAGTGTTGAGGGAGCATGCTGGGCCTCACACCAGTTCGTCTCGAGCATTGCGATGCTCGGCATATTGCGGTGTTCGGCGGAGTACCGTGTGTGCTCGAGAGCGATGTTTGAGTCTCCTCCCTGCACGTTTGTTGGCTGCGTAGCTGGCAATAAACGTGCAGGTAAATACTGCCACTCACTGTAATGCCATAGCCATGTTGGTTACTGGCATTACAGTGATTTGCTATCCGGAACGCATCATCGGGTGCTATCAAGCAGGGAGAGCTGTGCTGTAGAAGGGACAGATAGTGTAGGGAATTGAATTTTATTTTTTTGTCAGGCAGGGTTGTTGTTAAAGACCCAAAAGTCCTTTTAAGGACTATTGTTGTATCTGGCAGCGATATATATTTTTAGCACAACCTGGGCTAAATAGCGTGCTATTGTTTGGTCGCTGCAGCCAGCGACATTATCTGCACTACATCTCCTGTGTAACATGTGCGCATCCTAAAAATATCTGTGACATCCAGTGTACTTTTTCCGTAGATGCTGCGGACAGTGACATTACCTGCATTACATGTCCTGTATAACGTTTTCGCATCCTAAAAATATCTGTGACATCCAGTGTACTTTTTCCGTAGATGGTGTCTGCTGCGGACAGTGACATTACCTGCACTACATCTCCCGTATAACGTTTCAGCATCCCAAATATCTGTGACAATCTGTGACATTGACTGTAATTTATTTGCGCATACACTTAAAAAAAACTATTCTACTGTACGTGTGACATACTTGGAAGCATATATTCTGTACCATTTAATATGATGAAGGCGGGCAGTAAGGGACGGGTAAGTGGCCGTGCTGCTGATGGAGCATGCAGAGGCCGTGGCCCTGGGTGCGGTGAAACTGTGCCTGCTGGGCAGAGCACAAAAAACACAGTCATCCACAAAACTTATCTTCATGTCCCAGTTTGCAGGGCGGCGCAGGACACCACTTTCGAAGTCAGACCAGTGCGAGCAGGTGGTTGGGTGGATTTCAGCATCCACAGTCAGAAGAAGACGACGGTGGATAATTTGGAGCAATTCGTGTTTCACCAGGTGGATGATGATGATGAGGCACAGTTGCCAATAAGTCAACCGCAATTAGTGTCTCAGGAGGTTGATGATGAGGGTGAGACACAGTTGTCAATAAGTGAGGTTGTTGTTAGGTCAACAAGTCAGGAGGATGACCAGAGTTAGGAAGTGGAAGAGGAGGTGGTGGAGGAAGAAATCACTGACCCAGCCTGGGAAGGTGGCAAGCAGTACAGAGGGGAAGAGATCCGTAGCAACACAACAGGCTAGAAGAGGCAGTGGGGTGGCAAAATGGAGAAGGCAGGCCACACAAACAGACCCGCAACTGTTCCCCGGAGCACCCCTTGTGGAAATCTCCCTTGCCAAGAGGTAGGTGTTCCGCAATCTGACGCTTTTTTGATGAAAGTGCGTATGATAAAAGAATTATCATTTGCAGCCTGTGCCGTACCAAAATAAGCAGGGGTATAAACACTAGCAATCTCACCACCACCAGCATAACCAGCATAATCCGCCACATGGCATCAAAGCACCCTAATATGTGGGCCAAACACCTGGGTCCAAAATCAGTGTCTGCGGGTCACAACACTGCCTCCTCTTCCCCTGTGGTACGTGCTGACCAATCCCCTGTCCAAAATGCAGGCCCAGATAGCTGACGCCCTGCATCTGGATTTTCGCAAGCGCCATCAGCTAGCACATCCCTTTCTGTGTCCCAGTGCAGTGTACAGATGTCCATACCCCAGGCCTTAGAACGAAAGTGCAAATACCCAGCCATTCACCCATAAGCCATAGGACTAAATGAGCACCTTTCCAAATTGCTGGCCCTGGAAATGTTGCCATTAAGGCTTGTGGACACTGAGGCTTCCTGCAGCCTCATGGTGGTGTCCGTCTCTCAATTCTCATTCCCCAGGTGCCACTATTTTGCCCGATGTGCCATCCCTGCATTACACCAGCATGTGTCCCGTAACATCACCTGTGCTCTGACCAACACAGTTATTGGGAAGGTCCACTTAAAGACTGACACATCGACAAGTGCTTGTGGCCAGGGAGGCTACATTTCCTTGATGGCACACTGGGTGAACGTTGTGGAGGCCGGGAGCGATTCGTACCCTGGGATGGCACAGGTGCTACCAACGCCAAGAATTGCGGGCCCTACTTCCATCAGGATTTCCGCCTCACCTAATTAGTGGCGGCAGCCCCCCCCCCCCCCCTTCTCCTCCTCCACCTCCGAAATCTCATCTTGCAGCACCAGTCAGCTATCAGTCAGTAGCTGGAAGCAGGGTAGCACTGCAGTGGGGAAGCGGCAACAGGCCGTGCTGAAACTTATTTGCTTAGGTGACAAAAAGCTTCAAACAGTCCGTCTACACCAGACGGAATGACAGCATTTCAAAGGCCAGTAATTTTGAAATGCTGGCATTCAGGACCAGGGATCGAGGGTAGGTGGGTATTTTCTCTTTCTCTCCAGTGTTTGGGAGATGGACAGCTGAACGCTTGTGTGTGACATGCTTGGTGATGATGACGGAGGTGGTGGTGTTGGTGGCACATCCTCTGTTTGCTGGGTGGCAGGTGCCACTGTGACTCCAGAGGTGGAGGAAGAGGCAGAGAAAGCAGCAGAAGAGGAAGCAGGAGGAGCCCGAGACCTTTCTTGGTTTTTAAGGTGTTTACTCCACTGCAGTTCGTGCTTTGCATGTAGATGCCTGGTCATGCAGGTTGAGCTCAGGTTTAGAACGTTTATGCCTCGCTTAAGGCTCTGATGGCACAACGTGCAAACCACTTGTGTCTTGCCGTCAGGATATTGTCTGAAGAACTGCCATGCCAATGAACTCTTTGGAGCTGACTTTGGTGTGCTAGGTACCTGGGTGCAGTGGGCAGTGGCAGGCATACTGTCTCGGGGACGCCCGCTCCGCTTTTGCAGCCTGCTCCCTCTTTTGCTGTGCTGCTGCCTCTTTGCGACCACCGCCTCTTCCTCAGAACTGCACAGGTCACTAGCATGAACTTGAGTCCAGTCGGGGTCTAGGACCTCATCGTCCTCCACATCATCTTCCACCCATTCTTGACCCCTGCCAAAAGTCAGCCAAAATATATTATATATATATATAAAAAATATATTTTGGAATGAGCCCCTTTTTAATTTTTTTCTATTACTTTATGATGTATTGTGCAGCCTTATGGATATGCACTTGTGAGTGTAGATGTATATTTGCTTAGTCTGAACTCTGTCTTATAGTATATATTGAGGGTGGCGCCTCTTTTGGACTGAGCAACGCCCAAGTACCTGGGACTTCTCAGCACAAAATCAATTTAGCTGGTTCCTGCAGTGCCCTGAATAAAAGGAGACTGGTAAGTGAAGGAGATAGCTTCAGTCTGCACCCTGATATCTCCTTCGTCTCCCAATGACAGGCGCCTGGAGAGCTTTGTCAATGAGACACACACACAGTATGATCCCAGACACATCTCTAACTTTTAATGTCAGCGATCCGCTTCATGACAGGAAACAGATGTGGCTCACATATACAATAGTGCTGAGCAGAAACACTTCCTCATATGGAAATACAGTCAAATGTAAATACCTTAATCCTCTAGTATGATGTCACCCAACATCCTGACATTCATACAGACCATATAGCTTATTCTGTGTAACCCTTCAATCCCCTCTTAAGTCATGAATATGACTTATCTTCTTTCTCTCTCATAGAGAGGTAATGAGCATATGGTTGTCCAGGATTGGCGGGTCTTGGACACATTCCACTAAAGGTCTGTATGAGGGAAGGGATACATTGGATACAACAACATATGATAATCAAAGAAGCAATTATAATTATAATACTGATAAATAATGCTCTTAACCAACTCAAATCCGGCAGGCAGCTCAATAACCAGTCCCACCAAGAGGATGAATCAACATCCTTCTTGATATTATTGGCAATCTCATGTAACGCTTGAATATGGGACTGGATTGATCTGGAGTGGTCAGATAAGTTAAAGCAACACATTCCTTTAAAATCTTGACATCCTATATTATGTTTAAGTAACAGATAATCCACAGCAAACCTAGTTTCTAGCACTGCTCCTTTTATGCCTTGTAGATCTAAAAGTATGTCTGATAAAGCGATAGAGGTATGATTCAGAGATTTAGCCAAGGCACATGCAATAGAATTTACAGTACGAGCATTATATATAGCCAGTCCGGGCACTCCTAATATAGAGGCACCCAAACTTATATATTCTGTACGGCTGAAAAGGGGTAAAGTAGAGTCACAGTCTTCTGATAAAGTCTTGGTAACCGATCTGTAAGCTCTTCTGATAAGGGGTTGACTCGAAAGGGCCAAAGTCAGCCTGGATAACGCACAGGGACCTCCAATAACATTAGCAGGAATGTAATTGTAAGTGCTGTTACCACAAGACAAATACCATCCCTTAGGGATCATTATATTATAGATAAAACTGGGAGTCACAATGGTCTTATTACAACTCATGGAATTATTCAAGGAGCTAGCAAGCCTACTATTCTTTTTACAAGTGTCGTCAATATAAATCATATACACTATTCTTAGGTAATCCACTTTTAATGTCTCTACTATCACAATATAAAGTCATATCCTGGGAAAAGGTAAAACAGGTCTCTGCTGCAGTAACATTAATAGTAATTATTCTAATATTATCCCTGCCATTTCCTAATTTCTGACACTCCCCACAGAAGTCATACAAGGGAATAAAAGATTGTGTATTGTTAGCCATCGACCAGACCCCAAGGATGGATTAATCGGGTGTAGGCACAGCAATAACACAGGAAATTCAGCTCCTCTGGGTGATAAATACATGTAGTAATAAGTCAGACTGGCAAGGAAACACAAAGATTAATAATTATTAGCAGACAAACAAATCTCCCAGAATAGCCTGGGGCAAGGCACTTTTCAGGGAAACTTCTTCTGAGCTCCCCTCTTTGTTCAAGGATTTCACACCTGCTTCACCCCTTTGTCTTTCACTGGAGAAAAAGTCTCAGAGACCCTTTTTGCTCTGCTAGCGTGAATCCAGATTGGAGCCTCCTCTGTGAGAATCGCTGTTCTGGTGACTGCTACCACTCGGGTGGGTGGTCCAAACGGGAACTCAGTCTGCTTTCGTCCTTTTGCCAGGCGCTGGACTATCACCATGTCTCCTGTTTGGAAAGGATGCTTAGGTTCCTGTGGAGGGAAAGGAGAGGCACGAGCAACATCTCTTTCAATTTGATCTAAAGATTCTACAAGTTTTCTCACATATTCTGCCTGTACTACTTCTAGATCCCCTTTTTCTATCATGGGGGCCTTTGGACCCCAAGGGGTGTGGAAGGGTCTTCCCATTAGTACCTCAAATGGTAAGTAACCAGTATTCTTATTAGGCTGCATCCTAATTTCTGCTAGGGCTACAGGCAAGAACTTTTTCCAATTAGTGAACGTGCCTCCAGTAAGTTTCCTTATTTTATCTTTAATTGTTCGATTCATCATTTTTACTACGCCGGAACTCTCTGGGTGGTACGGGAGATGGAACTTCCAGTCAATCCAAAGGGCTTTGGAAAGCTCCTTACATACCCTGGATGCAAAAGCTGGGCCATTTTCTGAGTTAATTTGGACAGGACACCCCCATCTGGGAATGATTTCTTGTAACAAGATTTTTACCACAATTTGTGTGGTTTCATTGGTAGTAGGAAAAACCTCTAGCCATCTAGAGAACATATCCACAATTACAAGGGCATACTCCTGCTTACTTCCTGTCTTTGGGATGTGGGTGAAGTCAATTTGTAAGTGAGTGAATGGCGAAGTCGGGTAATTCAGATGCTGGTGTTGGGCCTTCTTTTAATTATTTGGGTTGTTTCTGAGACATATAATACACCGTGAAACATAAGATTGTACCTTTGATCTAAGACTTGGTATAAAAATATCTCTCTGAATGAGGTCAGTGGTTGCCTGTGCTCCTCTATTGCCAAGACCATGATATTGTGCAATTAAAATCGGGGCACTTGCAACTGGAATACATGGTTTCCCCTCTTTGCAGATAAGACCCGTAACAGGGTCTTGTACTGCACCTTACCGACTGCCATTCTATCTTGTCACTACTGGTAGCCAAATCCTGGAGGCTTAGTAATAGATTGTCAATAAGGGTGATTTCTGGAACTAGGGAGGGCATCTGAACTGTTGCTGCCTTCCTAAAAGCAGCCTCTTTTGCTGCGTGATCAGCTAGGGCAGTCCCTTTAGCTATGTGCGCTTGGAGTCCAGTATGTGCCTTACAATGTAGAATAGCAACTTTGCTTGGTATTAGGATGGTGACCAGGAGATCATGCACTAGGGTGGAATGTGAGATTTGCTTTCCATCTGCAGCTATGAAGCCTCTTCTCTGCCAGATTACCCCATGATCATGGACAACCCCAAAGGCATATTTGGAATCAGTGTATATATTTACATCTCTTCCCTCAAAAAGACAACAAGCCCTAGTGAGGGCAATCAGTTCAGTTGCTTGGGCTGACTGAAAAGGTATAGGATTCAATTCTAGAATAACATCAGGGAGTTGAACCACAGCGTATCCTGCATGATAAGTGTTGTCATTAGGGCGGAAACAGGATCCATCCACAAAAATATCAGGTGCTCCTTTAATGGGTGTGGACTGTAAGTCAGGCCTAGGTGAGGTATGGTCATGTATAAGTTCAGTACATACATGGGGAGGAGGCAAATCATCCTGCTCTCCCTTGTATCCAAGAAGGGCATTCATTATAGCCATTGTACTGAATGTGGATGCTGAGTATTTGATATGAAGTTGAGGATTAGATAGCAACAAAACTTCATATCCACTCAGTCTTTGTGCTTTAACAGGGCCTGAACATTGTGTGAGGTATGCAGAGTGGTGGGATGATCTAGGGTGATAGGCGTAGCCATCTCAGCGACCATAGCACAGGCTGCCAAACTCCTGAGACACGCAGGCATGCCCTGAACCTGGACAGGAAACACCTTTGAGAAAAAAGCAGCAGGGCGGAATTTGCCTCCATTGTCTTGCGCCAGGACTCCCGCCATGGTTTTACAATTGTCCCTGGCAAACAAGTGAAACATCACGCCATAGTCGGGTAGGCCCAAACCAGGACTTGAAACCATTGCACATTTCAAATGACTAAAAGCTTGTAACATTTTATCAGACCATTTAATGAAATCAGGCATATCAGTAGTAGTGGCTTGTCTCAGAATATTATGATAGTAGGAACAATCAGCAATTCATTGGCGGCAGTAACCAATCATGCCAAGAAAGGTCAACATGTCTTTCTTGGTTTGTGGGCGGGGCAGATCGAGTACGACAGTAATTCTGGCATGGCTGGTTTTCCTCTCACCTTTACTGAGAACAAAGCCCAAATACTCAACACTTTCCATACACCATTGTATTTTCTTCCTAGAAACTTTGTGACCACATTCACATAACCACAGTAATAAACTAACACAATCTGCCTGGCAGGCCTCCCGAGTAGAACTACATTTGAGGAGATCATCCACATATTGTAGAAGGACAGAACCATGAGGGGCAATCCAAGGGCGCAGTGTAGCTTGGAGGACAATGGAGTAGACTACTGGGGAGTCTGCATAACCCTGAGGCATTCTACACCAAGTATACTGGCGAAATTTGAATGTGAACGCAAAAAGTTGCCGTGTCTCCCTGTCAACTGGGACAGAAAAAATGCATGCTTTAAATCAACAACAGAGAAAAACTCTGCATGGGCAGGAATAGCTGATAGCAGAGATGGTAGGTCTGGAACCACAGGGGCTATGGGTATGATCTGTGCATTTACTGCTCTAAGATCCTGGACAAACCTAAAGGTATTATCAGCCTTTCTCACTAGGTTGATGGGTGTATTATAGGGGGAAATAATTTTCTCAATAACCCCTGCCTCTAGGAATTCCATCAACATAGACTCTATCCCCTTTTCTTTTTCTGGGGAAATGGGGTATTGTTTAATATAAACAGGTGTAGCACCGGGCTTAAGCATCGCCTTATATGGTGTACAAGAAATAAGGCCAACATCTTGGTCAGTATTTGCCCAAACCTCAGGAGGCACCTGATCAAGTAACGGATCCTGTGGTTGGCATTCCAAATATCAAAAACAATTACCCTTTGGTACATAAATGGGCATAACTGAGGATGTGACATGTAGGTGTCCCGTCTTGCTAATTCCCAACTGCAACCTTAACAGAACAAATAAATCTCTCCCTAATAAATTCACAGGACAATTTGTAATGATCCTAAAACTGTGTGCGAACATTGACTGGTGCTTGTATGGATGTTGGATCGAGAGAGGAGGAGTTTTATAAGATCTGGTCAGTATCCCATTAATTCCCACAGAGGGCTCAACATTCTCTCTTGGACCACTATAATAATCCTCACATATAGTACTACTAGTAGCACCAGAATCTACAAGAAAAGGGAGATGACGTCCCTCTATGGTTAACACAATCAGTGGTGATTCCTTATAGTGGTTTGTGATGAGAGTGAATGCTGGGATACTGTCGCCCGGGCATCCTCATTGTGATGTCTGCTTCCCCCAGGCTATGGGAAAATGAGGGGTATTATTCTCGGGCTGTGTCAGTGGTGGGGGAAGATCTCGGATCTGAGCTTGTGGATATGGTTGGGTGCCTTGGGCTTGGGTATCATCTGAGGCATGTGGCTTTAGTGAGTAAGGGCATCGACTGATCCAGTGGTCAGTCTTACCACAATTAAAGCAACCTGCAGGACGATTTTTATTAGTCCCCCCTCTCCCAGAGTATGGCCCTCTACCCCTTCTCCTGCCACTTCCACTATTGGGCTGATTTGTGGGACAATTCCTATCCTGAATTTGGTAATGGGCCTCTTTAGGTTTTACCATTTCAAAACAACTAGCCGCATCTTTCTCCATTATCTTATTTTGAAATTGATCTTTATTAAGACCAGGCCATTCGGAGATCATTTGTTTAACAGTAAGCTGGATATGTGGCTGTAGATTGGTAAGGAAAGTCTGAATGAGCATAGAATGCATATTATCCTGAATACTCATTCCTGCCTCCAGAGTCCAAACTTCATTAAACCTTTTCCAAAAGTCTATAACAGACCCTGATTTTTGTTTACAGGCTACAGCTGTCGGCAGCGAGGAACTAGTCTGAAAACACCTCTCCATTTCACCCTTAATTTCTTCCCACATTGTGTCTATGCCTGCCTCAGTATTTAATTTATCATTTCTAGCCGGCATATTCGGGGGCTCTATAGTGCTTATAGAGGGGACCTTACTCCAATCCCAAAGGGGAATTGTGCCCAACTATCCCATCTATTATAAGGTGCATATCCTCCTGTGTCAGACATCTCCCTTTACAAGCTCTCTTCAAATAATGAAATGTCCCAGATGAAGAGGGTTTAGGGCAGTGCTTAATAATCTTATTAATATCATCTACTTCAATAGGTTTCTTTATCAAGGTATCCCCTACAGTCATAAAAGGGAACTGTTCCTCTGGGTCACTGTCCTCATCAGGAAGAGGTATATGTTGAGGTTTGGGAAAATACTTTTGTGATCTAAGGCGCATGGAAGATATGACATCCCCATCACCAACAGCACCAGCCACTGGATCCTGACCTCTCTGATCAGGCATAGGTTGGGGCATCTGCAGAGGTGACTGCGGGAGCTGGGGAGCTGTAGGTGGTCGGATGTTGGTAGCAGTATAGCCAGCCAGTAAATCGTCATCTTTTAAAAGGGATGGATATATCCGTGGGATATTTCCTAAATAGGGAGGAGGGGGCTTCTGAAGTGAACCCCTTGTCAATAATTTTTCTAACTCATGTTTCTTTTTATATCCCTCCTGGTTCTCTGCCTCCTGTTTCTTAACCTTTTTATTTGGTCTGTCATACCAATATGGTGCATAAATAAGCCAATTTTCCCCTCCCAACTTTATATACTGCATGTCCCACTGGGGATCTGGACCATAATATGGGTAAGCGTCAGTGTCATCCAAACATAACCCTTTTACCATGTCCATATGGAAGGTGTCATTAGTAGAGATGGCCCGAACTATCCGCCGGCGAACATAGCTTGTTCGCGTTCGCCTCAACGGGCGAACACATGCGATGTTCGGTCCACCCCCTATACATCATCATTGAGCAAACTTTGACCCTGTACCTCACAGTCAGCAGACACATTCCAGCCAATCAGCAGCATACCCTCCCTCCCAGACCCTCCCACTTCCTGCACAGCATCTATTTTAGATTCATTCTGAAGCTGCAGTCTTAGTGAGAGGAGGGAGAGTGTAGTTGCTGCTGATTTAATAGGGAAATCGATAGCTAGGCTAGTGAATTCAGTGTCTACTCCAGTCCTGAAAGACTCTTCTGATCTCTGCTGTAAGGACAGCGTCCTGACAGCACCCCAAAAAGCCCTTTTTAGGGCTGCAATATTAGTCTGCTTTTTTTTTTCTCCATATACATATTGCAGTTGCCTGGCCTGCCTGTGTGTGAGGAGCTGCAGGCCCACAGACTGTAGTGTGCCCACTGCCAGTGCCCACCCCTGTCATCCCATGTGGCACAGGACTTTGCATCAAAAAAAGGCATTTAATTTTTACACTTTAATCTAAGATTAGTTGCCTGCCAGTGTGTGTCAGGCCGACTTCCACTGACTGTAGTGTGCCCACTGCCAGTGCCCACCACTCATACCGGCTGGCACAGGACTTTGCATAAAAAAAGGCATTTCATTTTTAGACAGTAGTCTAATTTCAGTTGCTTGCCTGCTGCCAGTGTGTGTCAGGCCCACTTCCACTGACTGTAGTGTGCCCACTGCCAGTGCCAACCACTGATACCGGGTGGCACAGTAGCTTGCCGATAAATAAGGCATTTCATTTTTAGACAGTAGTCTAAATTCAGTTGCTTGCCTGCTGCCAGTGTGTGTCAGGCCCACTTCCACTGACTGTAGTGTGCCCACTGCCAGTGCCAACCACTGATACCGGGTGGCACAGTACCTAGCACGCGTAGTACCACTTATCTAAAAAAAAATGACAGGCAGAGGCAGGCCACCCCGCAGGGGCCGTCGTGGTTGTGGTGCTGTGATTTCCACTGTCCCTGGAATAATGCCTAGTGTTCAGAGGCCACGTACCCTGAACCCAAAAAATTCTGAGGACATAGTTGACTGGCTTAGACAGGACACCCAATCTTCAACAGCTTCCGCTAAGAACCTTGACGCACCATCCTCCTCCAGCTCAGCTTTGGTCCCCTGCTCTCAAGTTACCACGCACCCGCCCCGCCACCACCACAGCCACCACAGCCGCTTCACTTGATCCATCAGAGGAGTTATTTACACATCAGTTGGATGCAATTAGTGATGCGCAACCATTATTGCCAGATGATGTAGATTACAGGGACATGTCAGGCAGGATTACACACATGGACGTACAGTGTGATGATGATGATGATGATGTTGTACCCGCTGCTGCTTCCTTTTCTGAGGTGTCAGATATAAGTGAAGCGGTTGATGATGACGATGTGTCCACGGATGCCACGTGGGTGCCTGCTCGAAGAGAAGAAGAGGGGGAAAGTTCAGATGGGGAGACAGAGAGAATGAGGAGATGAGTTGGAAGCAGGGGGAGGTCGTCGCAAGGAGTTATTGGCACAGTCAGACAGCATGTATCGGCACCTGGGGTCAGCCAGACAGCATGCCAGTCAACGCATGCTGTTGCCACCATCAGAATGCCATCATTGCAAAGCTCAGCAGTGTGGCATTTTTTTTTGTGTGTCTGCCTCTGATAACAGCAATGCCATTTGCAACCTGTGCCAAAAGAAACTGAGTCGTGGGAAGTCCAACACCCACCTTGGTACAACTGCTTTGCGAAGGCACATGATCTCACATCACAAACGCCTATGGGATCAACATGAGTACAAGCAGCACACAAACTCAAAGCCACCATGCTCCTCTTGGTCCAGCATCTTCAGCCACGTCAACCACTGCTGTCCTCCCTGCCCCCTCTCAACCAACCGCCGCTCTTCCTCTCACCTTCAGCAGTTCCTGCTCATCTGCCCACAGTCAGGTGTCTGTCAAGGACATGTTTGAGCGTAAAAAGCCAATGTCACAGAATCACCCCCTTGCCCGGCGACTGACAGCTGGCTTGACGGAACTCTTAGCCCGTCAGCTTTTACCATACCAGCTGGTGGAGTCTGAGGCCTTCAAAAAATTTGTCGCTATTGGGACACCACAGTGGAAGGTACCCGGACTAAATTTGTTTTCAAAAAAGGCAATCCCAAACCTCTACCATGTCATTGAAAAGGAAGTCATGGCATCTCTGGCATACAGTGTTGGGGCAAGGGTCCATCTGACCACTGATACCTGGTCTGCAAAGCACGGTCAGGGCAGGTATATCACGTACACTGCGCATTGGGTCAACCTGTTGACGGCTGACAAGCATGGAATGCGTGGCTCCGCAGCGGAGTTGGTGACACCGCCACGACTTGCAGGCAGACCTACTGCCACCTCCTCTACTCCTGCTCCATCCTCTTCGATATCCTCCTCGGCTGAGTCCTCTTCTTCTGCGGTGTCTGGCTGCACATCAACTGAATCCCCCCAGCTCCCCAGGGGCTATTCCACATCCCGGATAAGACAGTGTCACCCTGTCTTGGGGTTGACTTGCCTGAAAGCAGAGAGGCACCGGACCAGCACTCCTGTCCGCCCTGAACGCACAGGTGGATCAGTGGCTGACCCCGCACCAACTGGAGATCGGCAAAGTGGTGTGTGACAATGGTACAAATTTGTTGTCGGCATTGAATTTGGGCAAGTTGTGACATGTGCCGTGCATGGCACATGTGTTGAATCTCATCGTACAACGCTTTGTGTCTAAGAACCCAGGCTTACAGGACGTCCTCAAGAAGGCCAGGAAGGTGTGTGGCCATTTCAGGCGTTCCTACACGGCCATGGCGCACTTTTCCGATATTCAGCGGCGAAACAACATGCCAGTGAGGCGCTTGATTTGCGACAGCCCAACACGTTGGAATTCAACACTCCTAATGTTCGACCGCCTGCTCCAACAAAGAAAAAGCCGTCAACGAGTATTTGTATGACCGGGGTGCTAGGACAGCCTCTGCGCTCATGCGCAATGCCTGTAGGCTCATACGTCCTTTTGAGGAGGTGACAAACCTAGTCAGTTGCACCGAAGGCACCATCAGCGACCTCATCCCATTTGTTTTCTTCCTGGAGCGTGCACTGCCCTGCGAAGAGTGCTGGATCAGGCTGTAGATGAGCGTGAAGAGGAAGAGTTGTGGTCACTATCACCACCAGAAACAGCCTTGTCATCATCGCTTGCCGGACCTGCGGCAACGCTGAAAGAGGAGTATGAGGAAGAGGAGTCAGAGGAGGAATGTGGCGGCTTTGAGGAGGAGGAAGACCAACCACAGCAGGCACCCCAGGGTGCTCGTTGTTGTCACCTATCTGGGACCCATGGTGTTGTACGTGGCTGGGGGGGGAAGAACAGACCGTCAATGACATCAGTGAGGACGAGGAACGGGAAATGAGTAGCTCTGCATCCAACCTTGTTCAAATGTGGTCTTTCATGCTGTCATGTCTGTTGAGGGACCCACGTATAAAAAGGATGAAGGAGAACGACCTGTACTGGGTGGCCACGCTACTAGACCCCCGGTATAAGCAGAAAGTGGCAGAAATGTTACCAAATTACCGAAAGTCGGAAAGGATGCAGCAGTTCAAAACCAAACTAAAAAATATGCTTTACACAGCTTATAAGGGGGATGTCACAGCACAACGGGAATCTAACAGGGGAAGAGGTGAGTGTAATCCTCCTCCTACCACAGCGGCAAGGACTGGACAATTTACAGATGTGTTGTTGATGGAGGACATGCAGAGCTTTTTCAGTCCTACTCATCGCCACATCCCTTCGGGATCCAGCCTTAGAGAACGACTCGACCGACAAGTAGCAGACTACCTCGCCTTAACAGCAGATATCGACACTCTGAGGAGCAATGAACCCCTTCACTACTGGGTGTGCAGGCTTGACCTGTGGCCTGAGCTATCCCAGTTTGCGATAGAACTTCTGGCCTGCCCTGCTTCAAGTGTCCTGTCAGAAAGGACCTTCAGTGCAGCAGGAGGCATTGTCACTGACAAGAGAAGTCGCCTCGGTCAAAAAAGTGTTGATTACCTCACCTTCATAAAGATGAATGAGGCATGGATCCCGAAGGTACTGACAGTGGGGGATACGTTTGACTAACAAAAGGCCTGATTACATGCCTTGGCCTCAAAATGGTCCCCACGCTGCTGTATTTAATGTCTGCATACCGGATGACTTTGTGAATTCTTCACCACCAACTAGGGTTCAAGCCGCAATGTTTTAGTCACTTTTCTGCCTGGAAAACATCAATTTTTCCGGCCACTGCTACAATAGCGGCTGCAACAATGCCATTATTTTTCAGGCATGTGTACATGCCTAATTTTTCTGTCCTATGGTGCAGCTCTGTGGCTGCAAAAACAAACCAAAAAAGGCACATACAAGTGTCAATTCCCCTTCGTGATCGTTACCTTGTTGTGATGAAGGGGCTTGCGTATCACAATCAAGCAATCATCACCTCTATGAGTGTGGTGGCAATGTTGCCACACCCCAGATGATGAGGCCGTTGCTTCATTATGGTCAGACCAAAAGCGATCGGACGGCTGGATAATATTTCATAGAAAAAACATTAATTTACCTTTTTTTTTATATATGTGGTATGGGTTTTTAATACATAAAATAAAAAATCTTAAAAGTCTCTTAATAGTTTATTAGAAATGATGCAGACAATTAAAAAAATCCCCATCAATTCCAATACAATGCAAATACAGAGCTCAGAACTAAATTATTTCATGATGTCGTAATGGTTCGCTAATTCGACAATGGTTAATCAATTCGACCGGATAGGGTCCGTAACAGGGATTAAACTGATAGGAATAGTACTAGTTAAGACACCACTCATATAGGGTGTCACAGCACATTGCTCTGTGCACGCGCAGTGCCCCAATTTGGGAGTATGAGGACCGACCAAGCTGCTTTTTCCATCTCCCGGTTCCTGAAATCAATTCAGTTTGGTGTATGAGAGTTTGGTCTGTCACTGTGAAGGCAGTCGAAGGTACCCGGCCTAAATTTTTTTTCACAAAAGGCAATCCCTGATATGGGATGTAACAGGGAATAAACTGATGAGAATAGTACTACAGAAAATACCACTCATATCGGGTGTGACAGTAAATTGCACGGCGCAGACGCAGTCACCGTGGATTAAAACAGAGTGGAGGGAGCCAGCGTTTTTTTAACCATCTCCCTGTTCGAAAAATCTATTCAATAAATGGCCCCCAGATTGGGGACGTTAGAGGGATTAAACTGATGAGAATAGTACTACAGAAAATACCACTCATATCGGGTGTGACAGTAAATTGCACGGCGCAGACGCAGTGACCGTGGATAAAAACAAAGGGGAGGGAGTCAATGTTTTTTTAACCATCTCCCCGTTCGAAAAATCAATTCAATTCACCTTTCGGGGACCCTTGGTGTTGTACGTGGCTGGGTGGAGGAAGAAACCTTCAATTACATCACCGGGACGTGGCTAGCTTGGTATCCAACCTTGTGCAAATGGGCAGTTTGCGGTTCTGCAAATGGACTGTTTGCGGTGCATTAAAAGGGGAGTTTGGTCTGTCAATGTCTGTAAAGTGGGCGTAACCCTTACACTACCTGATCGATACAACATCATACCTGATCGTATACACACACTGGATGTTTTAAAGCATGTTATTCCAAACAATTTAGGAATGTTAGTTGATTTATGCCCTTTATGGATTAAAACCCGACTCTGCGTCCACTACGTAATTTTCCATGGGAATTTTGCCATAGATCCCCCCTCCGGCATGCCACAGTCCAGGTGTTAGACCCCTTGAAACAACTTTCCCATCACTATTGTGGCCAGAAAGAGTCCCTGTGGGTTTTAAAATTCGCCTGCCAATTGAAGTCTATGGCGGTTCGCCCATTCGCGAACATTTGCGGAAGTTCGCGTTCGCTGACGGAAAATTTTATGTTCGCGACATCACTAGTCATTAGCCCCTTCCTGAGGGAACGGATTTATACTCTTCGTCCCCTCTGTCCATCCTATAAAACATGCAATGAGGGGGCACACTAGAGTATCCAACAGGAGTGCAAAAGTGGTCAAAAGAACTGAAGTATATCAAAAAATTGTCCCAGAGGGGACATAGTGACCACTATAAAAATGCACATCCACCAAATAATATGTAAAACGCAATAATTTTATTGTACAAAAACAGGACAAATACACAAACACACTTTAAAAATTGTATACAATACACCCATTGTGTCGGGATATGATAAAACCGACACACATACTGGGTCCACACCAAGCCCGAAATAGAGGCTAAAAGGTACATAACAGCCAGCTCACTGGCACACAGCATGCACAAAAGGTATATATTATAATGTGTATTTAAACCAACATGGCAAGCATTTAAAGGAACACTCCACAAATGAACCTCATACCATCAAATAACCTGTGTGCGCTGGCGTGTGGACCAAGTATAAAGAGAAAACGCTCCCCACGCGTATCGCCGGCTCCCTCCGGCTTCGTCAGGGGTAAGGTGCCCATAGTGAGTATGTCCTAGTTATACCTACAAGAATCAATTCCTAAATTGTCTCACCTGTTACTAATCGCATCATGGCATTATCGATAACAATATGCACAAGTGTGCAGAACCATGGCTGACGCCACAGCACATGACCGGAAGTGCATCATTGGTCATGTGACGCAGACAGGAAGCTAGAAGTCATATGATCAAGGAACAATCTAATATGGTGGAACGCAAATGCATATCTAATCTCACAAATCTATATAATCACAAAAATAATCACAAAAATAATCGCAAAAAAATATATATATATATATTTTTTCCTTTATAAAAACGCAGATGCGTTTTTGACGCGTTTTTGATGCGTTTTCTATCAAAAACGCCCAAATGGCCCCTAGGGGGTTCAGATATCTTGCTTTGGAGGCAGCAGAACGTTGGTGGTAGTCATAGTCAACCGTCATATACAATCAAATTGAGACATCAAATGGATTCGCAGAAGCGATCAATAATTGTAAGTAATACTCGCATTGCGATTACAACCTAGAGCTGAGCTCCCAATAGCTGCACCGCCAGAACATAACATATATTCTAGCAATACAACAACCATTAGGAACTCAGCTCCAAGCCAAACTCGCAACGCGATCAATGCATATCTGCAATCTATATATTACTTAAAAGAGACAAAGTAGCATAACAGTGAAAGTAACACCATAACCTGGAACAAATAATCGCACAAAATATAATCACAAAAATAATCGCAAACAATAAAAAAAAAAAAAAATTTAATTTTTACTCAAAAAATATGCCCGGCAGTTCAATTGAAACCGTATGGTCCACCCTCATGACCTGTTGATGTAATTAGTCGGCACTGCACATGAGTATGTAAGAGCGAAGATAAAGCCCCACAATAATGTGCATAAAGTTTGTGTAACATGTATTAAGTGCAGTGAAGTGTTGTGTGGACGTGAAAGAAGTGATGTGTGACAAATAGGTGACATATATGTATATATATACCCTATAATAGACTAATTATAATTCATAAAGTACAGGGTCTCCCCTAAATAATAAATACAAATAATAAAAATAGTATAATATAATCCATCAGCAAGAAAACACCGCAAATTGTATAAGTAAAAATATTGCTCTTATCCAACACTGACAATATATGGATATCATAAAATTATAAATTCATTGTGACTATACATCCATAGTAGGTACCATAAAAAATATTAAAAATTATTAAAGGACTTATAAATTCAAAATAATATTACATCTGTTATAGATAATATAGTAATTTTCATTGGCCAATGAAAAAAAAAACAAAAAAAAAACCCCAGTATAGTGAATCAACAAAAACATCAAAACAACCTATGTGGAAAAAACCTGTGTGGAAAAAAAAACGAGTGAAGAACAAGTGAATAGCAGCAGAAATACGTAAACCGAAGGAATCAGCTATAGAAACCCACGAAGGTGAGTTCCTCGTTGAGCCCCTCTGGTGCAAGTGATTTTAAGGTAAAGATCCATCTGGATTCTAAACGTAAAAGTTGTGAGGAAATGGAACCGCCCCTAATACTGCTCTGTACCAGTGCCAAACCTACAATTCTGAGATCCCGTGTATTACAACGTTGTTGTTCCAGGAAATGGGCTGCTACCGACGCGAGTCGTTTTTGGTCATGTGCCGTGGCGTCAGCCATGGTTCTGCACACTTGTGCATATTGTTATCGATAATGCCATGATGCGATTAGTAACAGGTGAGACAATTTAGGAATTGATTCTTGTAGGTATAACTAGGACATACTCACTATGGGCACCTTACCCCTGACGAAGCCGGAGGGAGCCGGCGATACGCGTGGGGCATTTTCTCTTTATACTTGGTCCACACGCCAGCGCACACAGGTTATTTGATGGTACGAGGTTCATTTGTGGAGTGTTCCTTTAAATGCTTGCCCTGTTGGTTTGAATACACATTATAATATATACCTTTTGTGCATGCTGTGTGCCAGTGAGCTGGCTGTTATGTACCTTTTAGCCTCTATTTCGGGCTTGGTGTGGACCCAGTATGTGTGTCGGTTTTATCATATCCCGACACAATGGGTGTATTGTATACAATTTTTAAAGTGTGTTTGTGTATTTGTCCTGTTTTTGTACAATAAAATTATTGTGTTTTACATATTATTTGGTGGATGTGCATTTTTATAGTGGTCACTATGTCCCCTCTGGGACAATTTTTTGATATCCCTCTGTCCATCCTGCCATATTATCCACCCAGGGAATAACTAAATAATGATTAGTCCCACAGACCCGGGCTACATAATCTTTACATGTTTCTCCTACATACGGAGGGGGTGGAGAGACCTTTCCTTGCTTTGCACCCATTTCTTATCATTTAATTAAGAGAGCAGAACTCTCCCCAGGACTGGCTGTACTGAACTGTGAAAGTTCTGACAATACCTGTCATCTGGGTAGAGGACTTATGTCTGTGCTCAACTTACTTCTCAACTGCCTGTTAGTATTATCCTTTCAAACCCTCAATAGCCAGAGTAGTGGGACGTCTTACAGTTTTCCAGGACACACACAATAAAGTTAGTACAGTTTTCACAGTATCATTTGCTGCTTACCTTCAGCATAAAATAAAATTACTTAATGCATCATAACTTAAAAAAAAGCTTTCACCGTAATAATAAAATTATTCTGGTGTTAGACCAGAAGAAGCACTCCTGTTGTAATTAATACTGTAAAAAGGCTTAAGCAATATTTCTCCCAGTGTGGGAAATTTATCTAGCAAAATTAGCATTTTAAAAATTCCGGTGTTCTGAAATACCAGCAGTCCTCTTGTAATTAATACCGCAAAAAGGCATTATATCGTCCAGTGTTGTAATTTTGGTGAAAAAAAGGCCAATTTAATCAATCTGGTGTTAGTTACACCAGAAACAGTAGGCCTCACGTTTTTACTCCTGTAAAAAGGAATTAATACCGGAAAAAGGCATTACATTATCCAGTGTTGTAATTTTGGTGAAAAAAAGGCCAATTTAATCAATCTGGTGTTAGTTACACCAGAAACAGTAGGCCTCACGTTTTTACTCCTGAAATAAGGAATTAATACCGGAAAAGGCATTACATTGTCCAGTGTTGTAATTTTGGTTAAAAAAGGCCAATTTAATCAATCTGGTGTTAGTTAGACCAGAAACAGTAGGCCGCACGTTTTTACTCCTGTAAAAAGGAATTATATCTCCCCGTGTGGGAATCTATGTACCAAAACTAGCATTTTAAAAATTCTGGTGTCCAATTTGCAGCAGTTTTCTTGTAATTAATACCGGAAAAAGGAATTATATCTTCCAGTGTGGGAATTTTGGGGCTAAAAAATAATATATTTTATTGTGGTGCGAGTTGAATCGCAACAATGAGGAAACATTCTATTAAGGGACGAGGACGCGGTCGTGGTGGTGTCCGTGGAGCCTCTGTTGCTGGCAGAGGACGTGGCCGTTCGGCCTCAGGCGCACAAAGTAGTGAACCAACTCCCTCAAGTAGCCGACAGAATTTACAGCGATATTTGGTGGGGCCCAATGCCGTTCTAAGGATGGTGAGGCCTGAGCAGGTACAGCCGCTAGTCAATTGGGTTGCCGACAGTGGATCCAGCATGTTCACAACATTATCTCCCACCCCGTCTTCTGCAGAAAGCGCACAGGTGGCACCTAAAAACCAAGCCCATCAGTCTGTCACATCACCCCCATGCATATCAAGGAAATTGGCTGAGCCTCAAGTTATGCAGCAGTCTTATTCTGTTTGAAGACTCTGCTCGCACGGTTTCCCAGGGGCGTTCACCTAGCCCTTCCCCAGCGGTGGAAGACATTCCATGCACTGACGCACAACCACTTATGTATCCAGATGATGAGGACATGGGAATACCACCACAGCAGAGTGACCGAGTCTCTGATGATGACGAAACACTGGTGCCCACTGCCGCGTCTTATTGCAGTGTGCAGACTGAACAGGAGGAGGTCAGGGAGGAAGACTGGGTGGAAGACGATGCAGAGGACGATGAGGTCTTAGACCCCACATGGACTGAAGGTCGTGCCGCTGACTTAAATAGTTCAGAGGAAGAGGCAGTGGTGAGACCGAGACAACAGCGAAGCCAAAGAGGGAGCAGGGGGCAAAAGCAGAACAGCCGCCGTCCAGAGAGTTCGCCTGCTATTGGCCAGTGCCAACAGGGACCCAGCACCCCAAAGGCATCTTCAAGGAGTTCCCTGGCATGGCACTTCTTCAAACAATGTGCTGACGACAATACCAGAGTGATTTGCACGCTGTGCCATCAGACCCTGAGACGAGGCATTAACGTTCTTAACCTGAGCACCACCTGCATGATCAGGCATCTACATGCAAAGCATGAACTGCAGTGGAGTACACACCTTAAAAATAAGGAACCCGCTCAGGCTCCCCCCTCGAGAGGAATGTTGCCACCTGCCGAGCAGCAAACAGAGGATGTGCCACCGACACCACCACCACCACCGCCAACTAGCGTCTCCACTATTTCACACAGCAGCGTTCAGCTCTTCATCTCTCAAACCTTTGAGAGGAAGCGCAAATTCCCACCTAGTCACGCTCGAGCCCTTGGCCTGAATGCCAGCATTTCTAAACTACTGGCCTTTGAAATGCTGTCATTCCGGCTGGTGGACACAGACAGCTTCAAACAGCTGATGGCCATGGCTGTCCCACAGTATGTGGTTCCCAGCCGCCACTACTTCTCCAAGACAGCCGTGCCTTCCCTGCACATGCAAGTGTCCGATAAAATCAAGTGTGAACTGCGCAACGCCATTTGTGGCAAGGTCCACCTAACCACAGATACGTGGACCAGTAAGCACGGCCAGGGACGCTATATCTCACTAACTGCACACTGGGTGAATGAAGTGGCGGCTGGGCCCCAGGCGGAGAGTTCCTTGGCGCACGTCCTTCCACCGCCTAGGATCGCAGAGCATCATTCTCTGCCTCCTGTAGCCTCCTCCTCCTACTCGGCTTCCTCCTCCACTGCTTCAACCAGCTCATCCAGTCAGCCACACACCTTCACCACCAACTTCAGCACAGCCCGGGGTAAACGTCAGCAGGCCATTCTGAAACTCATATGTTTGGGGGACAGGCCCCACACCGCGCAGGAGTTGTGGCGGGGTATTGAACAACAGACCGACCAGTGGTTGCTGCCGGTGGGCCTCAAGCCCGGCCTGGTGGTGTGCGATAATGGGCGAAATCTCGTCGCAGCTCTGGGACTAGCCGGTTTGACGCACATCCCTTGCCTGGCGCATGTGCTGAATTTGGTGGTGCAAAAGTTCATTCACAACTACCCAGACATGTCAGAGCTGCTGCATAAAGTGCGGGCAGTCTGTGCGTGCTTCCGGCGTTCACATCCTGCCGCTGCTCGCCTGTCAGCGCTACAGCGGAACTTCGGCCTTCCCGCTCACCACCTAATATGCGACGTGCCCACCCGGTGGAACGCTACCTTGCACATGCTGGAGAGACTGTGCGAGCAGCAGCAGGCCATAGTGGAGTTTCAGCTGCAGCACGCACGGGTCAGTCGCACTGCGGAACAGCACCACTTCACCACCAATGATTGGGCCTCCATGCGAGACCTGTGTGCCCTGTTTCGAGTACGCCACCAACATGGCCAGTGGCGATGCCACTGTTATCAGCGTGACAATACCAATTCTATGTCTCCTAGAGAAAACGCTTAGGGCGATGATGGAAGAGGAGGTGGCCCAGGAGGAGGAGGAGGATGAGGGTTAATTTTTAGCACTTTCAGGCCAGTCTGTTACCTTTCAGGCCAGGTTTTTTGCAACAGCAGAGGGCAGGTACAAATGTGGCCAGCCAGGGACCGCTACTGGAGGACGAGGAGGATGAGGAGGATGAGGATGAAGCAGGTTCACAGCGGGGTGGCACCCAGCACAGCGCAGGCACATCCCTGGTGCGTGGCTGGGGGGATACAGAGGATGATGACGATACGCCTCCCACAGAGGACAGCTTGTCCTTACCTCTGGGGAGCCTGGCACACATGAGCGATTACATGCTGCAGTGCCTGCGCAACGACAGCAGAGTTGCCCACATTTTAACGTGTGCTGACTACTGGGTGGCCACCCTGCTGGATCCACGGTACAAAGACAATGTGCTCACTTTACTTCCTGCACTGGAGCGTGATAGGAAGATGAGCGAGTACAAGCGCACGCTGGTAGACGCGCTCCTGAGAGCATTCCCAACTGTCACAGGGGAACAGGTGGAAGGCCAAGGCATAGGAGGAGCTAGAGGTCGCCCACACAGCAGTGTCACGGCCAGCTCCTCTGAGGGCAGGGTTAGCATGGCAGAAATGTGGAAAAGTTTTGTCTCCACGCCACAGCTAACTGCCCCACCACCTGATACGGAACGAGTTAGCAGGAGGCAACATTTCACTAACATGGTTGAACAGTACGTCTGCACACAACTCCACGTACTGACGGATGGTTCGGCCCCATTCAACTTCTGGGTTTCCAAATTGTCCACGTGGCCAGAATTAGCATGTTATGCCTTGGAGGTGCTGTCCTGCCCGGCGGCCAGCGTTTTATCTGAACGTGTATTCATTACGGCAGGGGCCGTCATTACTGACAAACGCACCCGCCTGTCCGCAGCCAACGTGGACAAGCTGACGTTTATAAAAATGAACCAGGCATGGATCCCACAAGACCTGACCCTCCCTTGTGCAGAGTAGTCCTTAATAACTGCCTTAAACCATGTTGTCTTGTACTCCTGGCCACTTCTTCATTAAAAATCAATTTTTGAAATTAAGTAGCATCTTGGGGTGCAACCCAGAGTTGAATGAACCTTCCCTCTGTCTGGGTGCCGGGGCCAAAGTACATGAAAGTGTCCTTCTCCTGTGCTGGGTGATATGAATGTTATACTTGTGCTGTCTGACATGTCTCCTTTGTGTGGGTGCAGGGGGCCAAAGTCACTGAAAGCGGCCTTCTCCTGTGGTGGGTGATCGAAATGCCTGATTCTCTGCTGTGGGACCTCTCTCCTCTTTCTGGGTGCAGGGGTCAAAGAAACAAAAGGTGGCCTACTCCTGTGGTGGTTGACATGATGCCTGATTCTCTGCTGTGGGACCTCTCTCCTCCGTGTGGCTGCAGGGGTCAAGGTCTCAAAAAAGTGCCCTTCTCTTGTGCTATCTGACCTGTCTCCTCTGTGTCGGTGCTAAGGCCTAAGTAACTAAATGGTGGCCTTCTCCTAAGGTGGTTGATATGATGCCTGATTATGTGCTGTGGGACCTCTCTCCTCTTTCTGGGTGCAGGGGTCAAATTAACTAAAGGTGGCCTACTCCTGTGGTGGGTGATCTGTAAAACTGATGCTTGCGCTATCTGACCTGTCTCCTCTGTGTCGGTGCTAAGGCCTAAGTCACTGAAAGCAGCCTTCTCCTGTGCTGGCTGATATAAATGCCTGAATCTCTGCTGTGGGACCTCTCTCCTCCGTGTGGCTGCAGGGGTCAAAGTCTCTCAAAGTCGCCTTCTCCTGTGCTGGGTGATATAAATGTTATACTTGTGCCATCTGACATGGTTGCAGGGGTCCCATTAAATGGTGGCCTACTCCTGTGGTGGGTGATCTAAATGCCTGATTCTCTGCTGTGAAACCTCTCTCCTCCGTCTGGGTGCAGGGGTCAAAGTCTCTCAAAGTCGCCTTCTCCTGTGCTGGGTGATATAAATGTTATACTTGTGCCATCTGACATGGTTGCCGGGGTCCCATTAAATGGTGGCCTACTCCTGTGGTGGGTGATCTAAATGCCTGATTCTCTGCTGTGAAAACCTCTCTCCTCCGTCTGGGTGCAGGGGTCAAAGTCTCTAAAAGTGGCCTTCTCTTGTGCTGGGTGATGTAGAACTGATGCTTGTACCATCTGACATGGTTGCCGGGGTCCCATTAAATGGTGGCCTACTCCTGTGGTGGGTGATCTAAATGCCTGATTCTCTGCTGTGAATCCTCTCTCCTCTGTCTCGGTGCAGGGGTCAAAGTCTCTAAAAGTGGCCTTCTCTTGTGCTGGGTGATGTAAAACTGATGTTTGTACCATCTGACATGGGTGCAGGGGTCAAATTAACTAAATGGTGGCCTACTCCTGTGGTGGGTGATATGATGCCTAAATATGTGCTGTGGGGCCTCTCTCCTCTTTCTGGGTGCAGGGGGTCAAAGTAACTAAAAGTGGCCTTCTCCTGTGCTGGATGGTATAAATGTAATGCTTGTGCTATCTGACATGTCTCCTCTGTCTGGGTGCTAAGGCCTAAGTCACTGAAAGTGGCCTTCTCCTGTGGTGGTTGATATGATGCCAGATTCTCTGCTGTGGGACCTCTCTCCTTTGTCTGGATGCTGGGGTCGAAATAATAGTAAGCGACCTTCTCCATTGGTGGGTGATTTGAAGCCTGATTCTGTGCTATGCGACCTAACTCCAATTAATATTGGTTAATTTTATTTTATTTTATGTTAAGTCATCATTTCCCTATCTACATTTGTTTGCAGGGGATTTACCTACATTTTGCTGTCTTTTGCAGCCCTCTAGCCCTTTCCGGGAGTCTTTTACAGCTTTTTAGTGCCCAAAAGTTCGGGTCCCCATTGACTTCTATGGGGTTCGGGTTGGGGATGAAGTTCGGGTTGAGTTCGGATCATGAACCCGGACATTTTCTGGAAGTTCGGCCGAACCTCTCGAACCCGAACATCCAGGTGTTCGCTCAACTCTAATCATAACATAAAAGAGAGCATATGAAAGCGACAGATAAGAAGCAGTAGTAATGGGCTGACAAGAGAGACCAGGATGCAGACAATATTTAAATTCTTCCGAAAATAATTCCACTGTTAAATCCTTGCCTAAAGGATTACTCTATTAAATCCATGCCTAAAGGATTTGCTCTTTTAAATTCTTGCCTAAAGAATTTATCTAAGTAAAATCTATCTTCCCTAAAGATAGATGCTATTCCTTTCAGTGTGTCTACAGTGGATTCAAAATAGAAACAACAGGGAATGTTCTCGGAAAGCATCGGAATTTCCCCAATCCACAAGGCAGGGACTTTCCGTACTTACCGAATTCCTGTGTGCTCTATCCCGGACTCGAGCCCCCAGCTGAAGGAGATAGCTTCAGTTTCTCCTTCGTCTCCCAATGACAGGTGCCTGGAGAGCTTTGTCAATGAGACACACACACAGTATGATCCCAGACACAGCTCTAACTTTTAATGTCAGCGATCCACTTCTTATACATACATGACAGGAAACAGATGTGGCTCACATATACAATAGTGCTGAGCAGAAACACTTCCTCATATGGAAATACAGTTAAATGTAAATACCTTTGTCCTCTAGTATGATGTCACCCAACATCCTGACATTCATACAGACCATATAGCTTATTCCGTTTAACCCTTCAGTAAGTCTATAAGAGGCAGTATCTGTAATGTTAGGGACCCTTGTGTGGAAGCCGCCGTGACGTGGCACTTCGGCCCGACATACTTTTAATCAAAAATGTGCGCCAAGAGCTTCCTTCATTCCATTTTGGAATGAGCCCCATTTTTATTTTATTTTTTCCCCATTTTTATGATTAGAGATGAGCGAACACCTGGAAGTTCGGGTTCGGGAAGTTCGGCGAACTTCCCGAAAATGTTCGGGTTCGGGATCCGAACTCGACCCGAACTTTATCCCGAGCCCGAACCCCATTGAAGTCAATGGGGACCCGAACTTTTAGGCACTAAAAAGGCTGTAAAATAGTCCAGGAAAGGGCTAGAGGGCTGCCAAAGGCAGCAAAATGTAGGTAAATCCCCTGCAAAAAAATGTGGATAGGGAAATGAATTAAAATAAAATAAAAATTAACCAATATAAATTGGAGAGAGGTCCCACAGCAAGGAATCATGCGTCATATCACCCACCACTGGAGAAGGCCACTTTCAGTTATTTCGACCCCAGCACCCAGACAGAGGAGAGGTTCATTCAACTTTGGAATGCACCGCAAGATCATGGTAAAGTTAAAAAAATTAAGGATTCAATAAAGAAGTGCCCCGGAGTACAAGAATACATGGTTGAGGGGGAGGCAGTTATAAATTTCTATTCTGCACAAGGGAGGCACAGGTCCTGTGGGATCCATGCCTGGTTCATTTTTATAAACGTCAGCTTGTCCACGTTGGCTGTGGACAGGCGGCTGCGTTTGTCAGTAATGACGCCCCCTGCCGTGCTGAATACACGTTCAGACAAAACGCTGGCCGCCGTGCAGGCAATCACCTCCAAGACATAAAATGCTAACTCTGGCCACGTAGACAATTTGGAGACCCAGAAGTTGAATGGGGCCGAACCATCAGTCAGTACGTGGAGGGTTGTGCAGACGTACTGTTCAACCATGTTAGTGAAATGCTGCCTCCTGCTAACACGTTCCATATCAGGTGGTGGTGCAGTTAGCTGTGGCGTGGAGACAAAACTTTTTCACATTTCTGCCATGCTAACCCTGCCCTCAGAGGAGCTGGCCGTGACACAGCTGCGTTGGCGACCTCTTGCTCCTCCTCTGCCTTCGCCTTGGGCTTCCACCTGTTCCCCTGTGACATTTGGGAATACTCTCAGGAGCGCGTCTACCAGCGTGTGTTTGTACTCGCGCATCTTCCTATCACGCTCCAGTGCAGGAAGTAAGGTGGGCACATTGTCTTTGTATCAGGGATCCAGCAGGGTGGAAACCCAGTAGTCCGCACACGTTAAAATGTGGGCAACTCTGCTGTCGTTGCGCAGGCACTGCAGCATGTAGTCGCTCATGTGTGCCAGGCTCCCCAGCGGTAAGGACAAGCTGTCCTCTGTGGGAGGCGTATCGTCATCGTCCTCCGTATCCCCCCAGCCACGCACCAGTGAGGGGCCTGAGCTGTGTGGGTGCCACCCCGCTGTGAACCTGCTTCATCCTCATACTCCTCCACCAACTCCTCATCCTCCTCGTCCTCAAGTAGTGGGCCCTGTCTGGCCACATTTGTACCTGGCCTCTGCTGTTGCAAAAAACCTCCCTCTGAGCCACTTCTAACAGACTGGCCTGAAAGTGGTAAAAATGACCCCTCATCCTCCTCCTCCCTCGGCCACCTCCTCTTGCATCATCGCCCTAAGCGTTTGCTCAAGGAAACATAGAAGTGGTATTTTAATGCTGATATAACGGTATCATCGCCACTGGCCATGTTGGTGGAGTACTCGAAACAGCGCAACAGGGCACACAGGTCTCGCATGGAGGCCCAATCATTGGTGGTGAAGTGGTGCTGTTCCGCAGTGCGACTGACGCGTGCATGCTGCAGCTGAAACTCCACTATGGCCTGCTGCTGCTCGCACAGTCTCTCCAGCATGTGCAAGGTAGAGTTCCACCTGGTGGGCACGTCGCATTTGAGGGGGTGAGCGGGAAGGCCGAAGTTCCGCTGTAGCGAAGACAGGCGAGCAGTGGCAGGATGTGAACGCCGGAAGAGCCCACAGACGGCCCGCACTTTATGCAGCAGCTCTGACATGTCGGGGTAGTTGTGAATGAACTTCTGCACCACCAAATTCAGCACATGCGCCAGGCAAGGGATGTGCGTTAAACTGGCTAGTCCCAGAGCTGCGATGAGATTTCGCCCATTATCGCACACCACCAGACCGGGCTGGAGGCCCACCGGCAGAAACCACTCGTCGGTCTGTTGTTCAATACCCCGCCACAACTCCTGCGCGGTGTGGGGCCTGTCCCCCAAACATATGAGTTTCAGAATGGCCTGCTGACGTTTACCCCGGGCTGTGCTGAAGTTGGTGGTGAAGGTGTGTGGCTGACTGGATGAGCTGGTGGAAGCAGAGTAGGAGGAGGAGGCTACAGGAGGCAAAGAATGATGCCCTGCGATCCTTGGCGGCGGAAGGACGTGCGCCAAGGAACTCTCCGCCTGGGGCCCAGCCGCCACTACATTTACCCAGTGTGTAGTTAGGGAGATATAGCGTCCCTGGCCGTGCTTACTGTTCCACGTATCTGTGGTTAGGTTGACCTTGGCACAGATGGCGTTGCGCAGTGCACACTTGATTTTATCGGATACTTGGTTGTGCAGGGAAGGCACGGCTGTCTTGGAGAAGTAGTTGCGGCTGGGAACAACATACTGTGGGACAGCCATGGACATCAGCTGTTTGAAGCTGTCTGTGTCCACCAGCCTGAATGACAGCATTTCAAAGGCCAGTAGTTTAGAAATGCTGGCATTCAGGCCCAAGGCTCGAGGGTGGCTAGGTGGGAATTTACGCTTTCTCTCCAAGGTTTGTGAGATGGAGAGCTGAATGCAGCCGAGTGACATGGTGGAGATGCTTGGTGACGCAGGTGGTGGTGTCGGTGGCACATCCTCTGTTTGGTGGGCGGCAGGTGTCAACGTTCCTCCCGAGGCGGAGGAACAGGCCGAGGCAGCAGCAGAAGAGGGAGCAGGGGGAGCCTGAGTGAGTTCCTTGTTTTTAAAGTGTTTACTCCACTGCAGTTCATGCTTTGCATGTAGATGCCTGGTCATGCAGGTTGTGCTAAGGTTCAGAACGTTAATGCCTCGCTTCAGGATCTGATGGCACAGTGTGCAAACCACTCGGGTCTTGTCATCAGCACATTGTTTAAAGAAGTGCCATGCCAGGGAACCCCTTGAAGCTGCCTTTGGGGTGCTCGGTCCCTGGTGGCGGTGGCCAGTAGCAGACAAACTCTCTTGGCGGAGGCTGGTCTGCTTTTGCCCCCTGCACCCTCTTTTGCTACGCTGTTGGCTCGGTCTCACCACTGCCTCTTCCTCTGAACTATGAAAGTCAGTGGCACGACTTTGGTATTCCCATGTCCTCATCATCAGGAAACATCAGTGGTTGTGCATCAGTGCATTCTATGTCTTCCACCACTGGGGAAGGGCTAGGTGGTTTCCCTTGGGAAACCCTGCCAGCAGAGTCTTCAAACAGCATAAGAGACTGCTGCATAACTTGAGGCTCAGACAGTTTCCCCGATATGCATGGGGGTGATGTGACAGACTGATGGGCTTTGTTTTCAGGTGCCACCTGTGCACTTTCTGCAGAAGACTGGGTGGGAGATAATGTTGTGAACGTGCTGGATCCACTGTCGGCCACCCAATTGACTAGCTCCTGTACCTGCTCAGGCCTTACCATCCTTAGAACAGCATTGGGCCCCACCAAATATCGCTGAAAATTCTGGCGGGTACTGGAACCTGAGGTAGTTGGTTCACTAGGACGTGTGGCTGTGGCAGAATGGCCACATCCTCTCCCAGCATCAGAGGGTACACTAACACCACCACGACCGCGTCCGCGCCCCCTACTAGATGTTTTCCTCATTGTTACCGTTCACCAAGCACTACAATAAGAAAAAAAAATATTTGGCCCAATGTATTGATTTCAAATTCAGGCCTTTTTTTACAGGCATCTAACACTATCTGCCTATTTATTTATGTAGCATATTACACTAATCCAGGCACAGCAGTAACCACTGATTTAGGGGAATATCTCTTTTAGGGCTAGTATTTAGGCCCTGGATGAAAGGTATCCTTTTATGGACAGATTTACAATTGGCCTGCAACAGCTCGAACACCAGATTCAGGGTATTGCTATTTTGGCAATTGAATTTCACCCCAGAACAAAATATATGTTTTTGCGGACACTATGAAACTTGGCCAGCCACAGCTGAAACCACTGATTTATGGTATTGCTATTTTGGCAATTGAATTTCACCCCAGAACAAAATATATGTTTTTGCGGACACTATGAAACTTGGCCAGCCACAGCTGAAACCACTGATTTATGGTATTGCTATTTTGGCAATTGAATTTCACCCCAGAACAAAATATTACCTTTTACGGACAGATTAAAACTAAAACTAGCTAGTATTTAGGCCCTGGATGAAAGGTATCCTTTTATGGACAGATTTACAATTGGCCTGCAACAGCTCGAACACCAGATTCAGGGTATTGCTATTTTGGCAATTGAATTTCACCCCAGAACAAAATATATGTTTTTGCGGACACTATGAAACTTGGCCAGCCACAGCTGAAACCACTGATTTATGGTATTGCTATTTTGGCAATTGAATTTCACCCCAGAACAAAATATTACCTTTTACGGACAGATTAAAACTAGGCTTGCAACAGTTGGGACACCAGATTCAGGGTATTGCTATTTTGGCAAATGAATTTCACCCCAGAACAAAATATATGTTTTGGCGGACACTATTATACTTTGCCAACCACAGCTAAAACCACTGATTTATGGTATTGCTATTTTGGCAATTGAATTTCACCCCAGAACAAAATATATGTTTTTGCGGACACTATGAAACTTGGCCAGCCACAGCTGAAACCACTGATTTATGGTATTGCTATTTTGGCTGTTGAATTTCACCCCAGAACAAAATATACCCTGTTACGGACAGATTTACAATTGTCTTGCAACAGCTGGAACACCAGATTCAGGGTATTGCTATTTTGGCAATTGAATTTCACCCCAGAACAAAATATATAATTTGCAGGACACTATGAAACTTGGCCGGCCACAGCTGAAACCACTGATTTATGGTATTGCTATGTTGGCAATTGAATTTCACCCCAGAATAAAATATGTGTTTTGGCAGACACTATTATACTTTGCCATCCATAGCTGTGACACCAGATTTATGGTATTGCTATTTTGGCAATTGAATTTCACCCCAGAACAAAATATATGTTTGTGCGGACACTATGAAACTTGGCTAGCCACAGCTGAAACCACTGATTTATGGTATTGCTATTTTGGCAATTAAATTTCACCATAGAAAATAATCTATCCTTTGCCAGACAGCATTATACTTGGCTAGCCAAAGCTGGAACACCAGATTTAGGGGATTGGTATTTGGGCAATTGTATTTAACCCCTTAATAAAATATAGAAATTGCTATCCTGAGTTTCTAGGGGTGACAATTAGCACAGCCAAGCCCCTGAAGTAGGATATCGCAAAAAAAAACTAGTATTGATGGATTGATAGACTTGGTGGGAGCTTGTTCTGGTGCACCACAAGTCACAAAATGGCCGCCGATCACCCCAGAAAATAAGTGACAGAATAACGCTATGTGCAGCCTAAAAACCAGTGAGCAAGTAACTAGCAGAAGTTCAATCATTCACAGCTGTAGATCGATCACTTCATTAGGTGCTTTTGCTGATTTTGTCCTGCCTAATCTCGCCCTCACAGCAGCTGCGTCCTCTCCCTATACTAATCAGAGCAGTGTGACATGCGGCGCTACGTGACTCCAGCTTAAATAGAGGCTGGGTCACATGCTGCACTTGGCCAATCACAGCCATGCCATTAGTAGGCATGGCTGTGATGGGCTCTTAGGGCAAGAAGTAAAACGCTAGCTGATTGGCTGCTGTGTAGCCCTTCAGAAAGCGGGAAGTAATCGCCATACAACGAACCCTAACTATTTTTGAAAATGTTCGGGTTCAGGTCCGTGTCCCGAACACCCCAAAATTCGGTACGAACCCGAACTATGCTCGAACTATTAGCTCAACACTATTTATGATGTATTGTGCAGCCATCTTTTAACCAACTTTATTTACCTATGTATATGTACTTGTGAGTATAGATGTATATTTGCTTAGTCTGAACTCTGTCTTATAGTATTTAATTACTGGAAACGTAGGAATTTGTACGCTGTATGCACAACTGTTTTGTGGACCCAGAACACGGCTTTTGTCACCAAAATTCACAAATGCAGTATTTAAAGGCTGGAAATTAAATGTAGGAATTTGTACGCTGTATGCACAACTGCTTTGTGGGCCTAGAACACAGCTTTTTTTTGCCTAAAACACACTGATACATATTTTATATTTGTGCAGGAAAATGGTGCATTTGTACACTGTATGCACAACTTTTTTGTGGACCAGGAATACCACTTTTTTCCCCAAAAATACACTGTTGCACTATTTGACTGCTGAAATTGAATATACGTTTTATGCGTTGTATGCACAAGTGCTCTATAGCACCACAAGTCTCAGACTACAGAAATGGCTTATGTCACCCCTTAATTATACAAAAGGTAATGTAGGGGACGTGATCTGCCAGAAAAAAAGCATTTTTTCCTTCACTGAGCTACCAAAAAGGATTAGACTGATATCCCTGGCAGGCTGGCACACATGCAGGTCACATGCAGTTCCAAGGACACTGCAGTGGCTAAAATGGCCGCCGACCCCACCTTAGTAACAGATGAATTAAAAAAAAAAAAAAAATATTCCTTTGCAGTGGCTGGGTACATAAATATAGGATTGCAAAAGCACCCTCCCTCAATATTTGCTGTATCTTGAGGATTACACAACAACTGGTTCTACAGATTTCTTCCCTGAGAGCACAGGCAGAAACCTTTCCCTAGACTAACACTAGCAGAGTGATGTGCGGCACTACGTGACTCCAGCTTATAAAGAGGCTGGGTCACATGCTGTACTCAGCTAATCACAGCCATGCCATTAGTAGACAAGGCTGTGATGGCTTCTTAGGGCAAAGATGCAAAACGTTTGCTGATTGACTGCTGGGCAGCCCTTCAAAAAGCGGGAAGAATCGCCGAACAACGGACCCGAACCTTTATGAAAATGTTCGGGTTCGGGTCCGTGTCCCAAACACCCCAAAATTCACAGTTAGGGTTTTCTGAACCCTAATTGGGTGTCCAAGCTGGACACGTGGCACGAACTGGCGCTCTATGCCTTGGAGGTGCTAGCCTGTCCTGCCGCCAGCGTTTTGTCAGAGCGGGCATTTACTGCTGCTGGGAGCATAATAACTGATAAGCGCATCTGCCTGTCAACTTAAAATGCTGACCAGTTGATTCTTATAAAAATGAACAAGGCCTGGGTTGCCCCTGACTTCTCTACTCCGCCAGAGGAAAGCGGCTGAACATAAATGCACTCTAAATGTGGCTTTTATAGTGTATTGAATACACTGTATTCCCATTCACCGCTTACACCAGTAAAAAGGGTATATGGTTCAATATACCTTTTCTCGTCCTCCTCCATCAAATCAACATGTTTATTAGGCTGCCCTCGCTCCTAATGTTATAGAGGGTCAGCTCAGCAACGACCCCTCACCCATAATGTTTTTGAGGGTAACCAGCAGGCCCTCACCCATAATGTTTTAGAGGGTCACCAGCAGGCACTCAACCATAATAGGGACTAGTACCCACACCTTTTGACCGACTTCGTAAATCTTCTTGTTGTCAGACTCTTCGGGGGTTTTATCAGCCCTTTCCCTCAGCTTCTGTAAAGTTCCATGGGTCTGCAGAGCTGCCTGAAACCTTGTCCAGTCTGTGTCAGAGTTGGCTGATAAAACACCCTCAGGTCTTAACACTTGTCTTTAACAATAAATCCCAGCAGTTGTGTCTTTGCAACTCAGATATAGGACATACCGGAATAAACCTGAATTGCAAAGACACAGCTGCTAGGATTTATTGTTATACGCTAACTGTGGAGATTGCTCCTTTTCCGTGCAGCGTGCACCTGGAGTGAGTGCCGACCGATATTCCCACTTAACACCTGTGTTAGCTGGGGGCTGTCAGCTGGTGCTGAACCCCTTCCTTCAGGGGTGTATACTCAATGGCTTGGAGTGGCGATTCCTCTAGCTAGGTGTCATTGCAGCCATGTAAGGCCTCTTTCACACTTGCGTTGTTAGGATCCGGCGTGCACTTCTGTCGCCGGAAATGCCCGCCGGATCCGTAACAACGCAAGTGACCTGAAAGCATTTGAAGACTGATCAGTCTTCAAAATGCTTTCAGTGTTACTATGGCAGCCAGGACGCTATTAAAATCCTGGTTGCCATAGTAGTAGTGGGGAGCGGGGGAGCAGTATACTTACATCACATGATCCATGCGCATGGGGTGCCCTGATGTCACTCTGGAGAGCCCCGGGAGCCGCACAGACGGTAAGTATACTGCTCCCCCGCTCCCCACTACACTTTACCATGGCAGCCGGGATTTTAGCGTCCTGGCTGCCATGGTAACTATTGAGAAAAAGCTAAACGTCGGATCCGGCGATGCGCCGAAACGACGCTTAGCTTAAGGCCGGATCCGGATTAGTGCCTTTCAATGGGCATTAATTCCGGATCCAGCCTTGCGACAAGTGTTCAGGATTTTTGGCCGGAGCAAAAAGCGCAGCATGCTGCGGTATTTTCTCCGGCCAAAAAACGTTCCGGTCCTGAACTGAAGACATCCTGATGCATCTTGAACAGATTTCTCTCCATTCAGAATGCATGGGGATAAAACTGATCAGGATTTTTCTGGCATAGAGCCCCGGCGACGGAACTCTATGCTGGAAAACAAAAACGCAAGTGTGAAAGAGCCCTAAGTAGAATCCTTCCCACCTTGTTCTGCTGGACAAGTGTGTGGAAAAAAGCAAATTCCCAACTTTATTATCAAAACATACAGTCTTGTAGGTAACGGAGACAAAAGAGGCACACCGCCAAGGGGGTGGAAATTAAAACTAGTAATTTGATTAGTTATTCATATAATGCAATACTTCCTGACCACACTAACAGTATTTTAGTAGTTAAGCTTCTGCAGCATCTTATCTCAAGGTTAGCATTCTTCATCAACATAATATAAAAGACAGAAAGAACATAATGTAACAGTTCAGACCATTTCCATCACAAGGGTTAGTACATAGCTCTGTCACACCACTGGATACAGGATTAGCACATAACTCTTTCAGATCAATGCATACAAATTTTTTTTCTGTCTAGAGCATCGCAATATTTAGACTATTTACATACTACCGGGGTTGATTCACGAGGAGATGTAGACATGCCAGGATCCTCCAAAACACTAGAAGGTACATATTGGGAGACTAAGCGACCAAGATCAGTGCCTTTATAACATATTGGTTAGAATATTAGCAGTCACTCCCACCTCCATTACTCCACTCCCCGCTCCACAGTCAAGATATAACCGGGCCATAGGCAAGGTCGGAGGTCTCCCAGACAGTGCTCCATCAACTGGAATGTTCCCGAGGCATTAAACAGGCTGATCGGCATGCGGTTGAACTCGTAGAGTCCCATAGGTAGGATTAAGGCTTGCTTTGTACTTCTTGGCCACCAGTACCAGCCAATACCTCCTGGCCAGATCAAGAGTCGAGAAGAACTTTGCATGGCTCAGGGCGGACAACAACTCTTCAATCCACTAAAGGGGTAGGCATCCCGGACGGTCTGGGTATTCAGTTTTGATAATCCAGGCAGAACCAGAGACTCCCATCTTTCTTCCACACCAAGACCACTGGAGCAGCCCAGAGAGACTTTGACTCTCCTGGATCACCCAATTTTCCAACGTGCTGACCACCAGGTCTTTCACCTCCTGGTACATTTTGGGTGGGAAGCGCCGGTAACCTTCCATGATCGGTGCAGCATCACCGGTGGCGATTTCGTGCTCGATAGTGATAGCACACCCGAAGTCCTCATCGTGTCTCAAGAATGCCTCCTGAAATTCCTAAAGGATGTATTGCAGCCATGATCACTCAGCCATTCCACTCCACTGTTGGAGTCTCCCTTTGATGGATCTCTACAGCATAGGTGCAGGTTGATCTCCTATCTGGCTGTAATGTGAAGCTCCTTCGTCGAAAGATGTCCCCCTCGGACACATAAACTTTGGCCAGATAGGTATTCCCAGGAACGGTTAACTCACAGTCGTCGACATTGAGACCATTTGTAATGGACGTATGGTCCACCAGCATGACCCTCTTCTTGCCGGTGTCTTGCCTAAACAGTCTGATTGCCATCTAGACTATCCCTTACACATCCATCTCTCTGTTATTGACAGCCATCAGCCCGATGATGCTCCTATCTTCCAGCTCCATTCTTCCAGCTCCATCATATGCCCAAAGTTTCTCTTAAAGAACTCCAGAGGCATAAGGATGCAATCAGACCCTGTATCAACTAGACAGCGTACCTTCTAGCGTTTAAACTCGGCTTCCATAACGTGGCTTAGATTCTGGTGTACCCTTGCAGGACGCCCAGCTACTGCAGCGGTTGGAAGTTTAACGTCAGCTTGGACTTCATCTGTACTGGGCAATCCCTGACCATATGGCTGTACTGTCAACAAGCTCAGCAGAGGGGCCCTCTTTCAGCAAACCCCCACACCTGAGTTATTCTGGATCGAGTGGTGCAGGGTGCCGGGGACGTTTCCGTAGGCCAGGGCGATCCTGCTTTCATCTGGGACACTTTCAGCCAAAAGTTCTTTAAATTCTGTCCGCAGGGCCTAGACCACATCTTTTACAAACTGAGTCTTCAGACACCAACTGGCCTCCTGTTGCATGAGTGCTACTCACTACTTTCGCCACCACAGGCATGTGCTTTTCCTCTCAGTCCATGGCGGCTAGGTAGATGCTGTAGAACGCCATGTCGTCCGTGTCATCTCTTGCAATTTGTCCTGTAAGAACTTGTTGGAGAGCGCCACTATGAATTGGTCTAGCTGGTCCACCTCCCAGAAGTCTCCCATGGTCTCTGGGTCTCGCCATTGTATTTCATTTAATGTCTCCTGTAGGGCGTTGGAGTAGTGCATTAGGGTCTCTCCCACTCGCTACGGTCTGTTTAAGAAGTGGCTACGCAACTGTACTATATAAGCACATCCCCCCTGGGCTCCCTCCAGCAGAGAGAATATTTTCTCTTGGGTGTCCATCTCGGATTTGCGTCTTACCATTACTGTCCATCTGTCGTCACCCTCTAGAGCCCCCAACGCAACCTCCGCCTGCAGCTCAGGGGTAAGGATACACATTTTAACCGCACTCCATATCCATTCAGTACAGTCCTGCAACGTCATGTTTTTACCGTCAAGTTTGGGAAAATGACTCAATAGCGCCCCCACCCAGTGGTGTTAGCGAGAGCTGGCCTTGCACTGGTGCACCCTGGGCTGGGTCCTGGGGGAAGGTCTCCAGCTGCATTCCTGTCCATAAGAGTCGCTGTATCCTGCCGACTACTCCAAGTTGTAAGCCATGTACCGGGGTGGGCTCCCAAAGATACAGCAAAGTCACGAACGTGGAAAGCAACCCCAACACCAGTTTTTGTCAAAACAGCATTTTACCGCACACCAATATGTATAGATAAACAACCTTGTGTGTGTGTGAACACAGACTATAGCACCAATTAAACACACTTTTATATTAAAATAGAATCTTTATTATGATAATGTATAAAATACAAAATATGAATGACAAAAATAGACTACATCGTAGAAATAGTTTTTCAATATGGCAGCAGGTAACGAGGCAGCAACTGTGATAACTATATGTACAAAGAATAAATATCTGCAAAAATACATGCTCCTAGACATGACAAAAAAGAGAAACAGGTATCACAAGAGAAATTCATAGATCCATAAAAGATCCTACAGCTAGAGAATATGTGCAAAATATAATTGTGCAAAGATGCGATATATAGTAAACATATAATCGGCACTATCGGACGCCAAAAATGGCGGACTAACAGAGCCAGCAAATTCACTTCAAATAGCCACATCAAGGTGCAACAACAGGAAAATTCCTAAGTCATAATATAGCTAAGGACCCTAGGCTAAAAAGAGGGGGCACACATGAGGCAACCGCCTCCTAAAAACCAAGTTGTCACATACACATAAGGAGCATGAACAAAACGTATTGTTACTACTACATGGAATACCAACCGCAGTGCTTGCCAGCATCACCCGATCCCCAACGTGTGTTTTGCCCTTTGGCTTCTTCCAGGGGGCGTGTTAGAATGTCAGTTGGTGTGGGGTTTAAATATTGAGTCAATCTGAGATACAAGCACTTCACCTGATTATGATCAACGTGTTCTGTCGACTCCCAGTATGGGCATCATAGCCGGAACAGGAAATACAATCACCACCATTCTGGGTAAGGGCAAGCTGCCCACATATAAGAGAGCAGTCTGTCGACTCCCAGTATAGACGTCATAGCCGGAACAGGAAATACAATCACCACCATTTTGGGTAAGGGCAAGCTGCCCACATATAAAAGAGCAGTCTGTCAACTCCCAGTATGGGCGTCATAGCTGGAACAGGAAATACAATCGCCGTCATTTTGGATAAGGGCAAGCTGCCCACATACAAGAGAGCAGTCAAAATATATAAACAATATAGCCCGTATTGCAAGAACCCGGCGTAATGCTATCCATGCATTGCCATATGTACTGCTAACTACGTTATACTGTTGTCTCTATATGCGCTGCTGACTCAATTAAAAACCCTCACTCCAACATCGGGTGCAACCAAATTGGAAGTCCATCCTCAATCCTATTAAATCAGGGCACCAAAGGCAACCATTGTATAGTATTGCTAGCGTGAACTCTGACTCAGCGTAACATATAGAGAATAAATAACCGCCGTAACACGCAGTAATAAGCAATGCAACAACATGGTCGTAATCTAAAGCCTGTTGGTCTAGTACTAAACATACAGTTTCTCCAGAGGATCTGGTCCACCATTTTAAATTTGGGAGAGTCGTCAAGTATCAAAAATTTACAATAATAGAAAAATCAATAGGTGACAGTGCAAAGTGCTCAAGTGTAAATGTGCAAAATAAAAAAGGGGGATACGTGAATAAATATCGAAAATTCATATTACGAAACCACATAATTCGTGACAATAGTGATGTAACAAATGTATACAAAAATAGAATGTAAAACACTAGAGTTGAGCGAACACCTGGATGTTCGGGTTCGAGAGGTTCGGCCACCTTCAAGGCAAAAAAGGCTAGCTCTGGCCACGTGTACAATTTGGAGACCCAGAAGTTGATTGGGTCCGAACCAACAGTCAGTACGTGGAGGTGTGTGCACACGTACTGTTCCACTATGTTGTTGGAATGCTGCCTCCTGCAAACACGTTCCCTATCAGCTGGTGGTGCAGTTAGCTGTGGCGTGGTGACAAAACTTTTCCACATCTCAGCCATGCTAACCCTGCCTTCAGAGGAGCTGCCCATGACACAGCTGCGTTGGCGACCTCTTGCTCCTCCTCTGCCTTCGCCTTGTGCTTCCACTTGTCCCCTCGTGTCAGTTGGGAATGCTCTCAGGAGCACGTCTACCACCAGAGGTAAAGACAAGCTGTCCTCTGTGGGAGGCGTATCGTCATCGTCCTCCGTTTCCCCCCAGCCACGCACCAGTGATGGGCCCGAGCTGCGTTGGGTGCCACCCCGCTGTGAACATGCTTCATCCTCATCCACCTCCTCCTCATCCTCGTCCTCCTCTTCCTCCAGTAGTGGGCCCTGGCTGGCCAAATTTGTACCTGGCCTTTGCTGTTGCAAAAGACCTCCCTCTGAGCCACTTCTAACAGACTGGCCTGAAAGTGATAGAAATGACCCTTCTTCCTCCTCCTCCTCCTGAGCCACATCCTCTTCTATCATCGCCCTAAGTGTTTTCTCAAGGAGACATAGAAGTGGTAGTGTAACGCTGATAACGGTGTCATCGCCACTGGCCATGTTGGTGGAGTACTCGAAACAGTGCAACAGGGCACATAGGTCTCGCATGGAGGCCCAGTCATTGGTGGTGAAGTGGTGCTGTTCCGCAGTGCGACTCACCCGTGCGTGCTGCAGCTGAAACTCCACTATGGCCTGCTGCTGCTCGCACAGTCTCTCCAGCATGTGCAAGGTGGAGTTCCACCTGGCGTGCACGTCGCATACGAGGTGGTGAGCGGGAAGGCCGAAGTTACACTGTAGTGCAGACACGCGGGCAGCGACAGGATGAGAACTCTGGAAGCGCGCACAGACGGCCTGCACTTTATGCAGCAGCTCTGACATGTCGGGGTATTTGTTAATGAATTTCTGCACCACCAAATTCAGCACATGCGCCAGGCAAGGGATGTGCGTCAAACCGGCTTGTCCCAGAGCTGCAACGAGATTTCGCCTATTATCGCACACCACCAGGCCGGGCTTGAGGCTCACCGGCAGCAAACCACTCGTCGGTCTGTTGTTCTATACCCAGCCACAACTCCTGCGCGGTGTGGGGCCTGTCCCCCAAACACATGAGTTTCAGAACGGCCTGCTGACGTTTAACCCGGGCTGTGCTGAAGTTGGTGGTGAAGGTCTGTGGCTGACCGTATGAGCAGGTAGAAGAAGTGGAGGAGGAAGCCGAGTAGGAGGAGGAGGCTACAGGAGGCAAAGATTGATGCCCTGCGATCCTTGGCGGCAGAAGGACATGTGGCAAACAGCTCTCCGCCTGGGGCTCAGCCGCCACTACGTTTACCCAGTGTGCAGTTATGGAGATATAGCATCCCTGGCTGTGCTTACTGGTCCACGTATCTGTGGTTATGTGGACCTTGCCACAGATGGCGTTGCGCAGTGCACATTTGATTTTATCCAATACTTGGTTGTGCAGGGAAGGCACGGCTCTCTTGGAAAAATAGTGGCAGCTAGGAACAACGTATTGTGGGACAGCCACTGCCATCAGCTGTTTGAAGCTGTCCGTGTCCACCAGCCTGAATGACAGCATTTCAAAAGCCAGTAGTTTAGAAATGCTGGCATTCAGGCCCAGGGCTCGAGGGTGGCTAGGTGGGAATTTACGCTTTTACTCCAAGGTTTGTGAGATGGAGAGCTGAACACTCCCATGTGACATGGTGGAGATGCTTCGTGATGGAGTTGGTGGTGTTGGTGGCACATCCTTTTTTTGCTGGGCGGCAGGTGCCAACGTATCTCCAGAGGCGGAGGAAGAGGCCGAGGCAGCAGCAGAAGAGGGAGCAGGAGGGGCCTGAGCCCTTTCTTGGTTTTGAAGGTGCTTACTCCCCTGCAGCCCATGTCTCGCATGTAGAAGCCTAGTCATGCAGGTTGTGCTAAGGTTCAGAACGTTAATGCCTCGCTTAAGGCTCTGATGGCACAGCGTGCAAACCACTCGGGTCTTATCGTCAGCACATTGTGTGAAGAAGTGCCATGCCAGGGAACTCCTTGAAGCTGCCTTTGGTGTGCTCGGTCCCTGGTGGCGGTGGCCAGTAGCAGGCGAACTCTCTTGGTGATGGCAGTTCTGCTTTTGCACCCTGCTCCCTCTTGTGCTACGCTGTTGGCTCGTCTCACCACTACTTCTTCCTCTGACCTCTGAAAGTCTGTGGCACGACCTTCATTCCATGTGGGGTCTAGGAACTCATCGTCCCCTGCATCGTCTTCCACACGGTCTTCATTCCTGACCTCCTGTTCGGTATGCACACTGCAGAAAGACGCAGCAGTTGGCACCTGTGTTTCGTTATCATTAGAGACGTTCTGACTCTGCTGAGGTGGTATTCCCATGTCCTCATCAGGAAACATAAGTGGTTGTGCGTCAGTGCATTCTATGTCTTCCACCACTGGGGAAGGGCTAGGTGGATTCCCTTGGGAAACCTTGCCAGCAGAGTCTTCAAACAGCATAAGAGACTGCTGAATAACTTGAGGTTCAGACAGGTTCCCTGATATTCATGGGGGTGATGTGACAGACTGATGGGCTTGGTTTTCAGGCGCCACCTGTGCGCTTTCAGCAGAAGACTGGGTGGGAGATAATGTGAACCTGCTGGATCCACTGTCGGCCACCCAATCGACTGGCGCCTGTACTTGCTCAGGCCTTACCATCCTTAGAACGGCATTAGGCCCGACCAAATATCGCTGTAGTTTCTGGCGGCTACTGGGACCTGAGGTAGTTAGTTCACTAGGACATGTAGCTGTGGTAGAACGGCCACGTCCTCTCCCAGCACCAGAGGGTCCACTAGCACCACCACGACCATGTCCGTGTCCCTTATTAGATGTTTTCCTCATTGTTACCGTTCACCACAATAAGGAAAAACTTATTTGGCCCAATGTATAGAGTTCAAATGAACGCCTTTTTTTTACAGTTACCTAACACTATCTAGCTAACTATTTATGTACCGTATTACACTAATACAGGCACAGAGGAAACCACAGATTTAGGGGAATATCAATTTTAGGCCTAGTATTAAAGCCCTGGCTGAAAGGTATCCTTTTACGAACAGACTTACCTACACTTGGAGATGCACAGTAGCGTGTGCAAATATAGAGGATTACGCTTTCAGCACTTGTATTTCGACACTTAGTGTAATATACCCTTTTAAGGACAGAAATACACTTGGAGATGCACAGCAGCATGCACAAATATAGAGGATTTATTTTTCAGGCCTTGTATTTAGACGCTGACACGCTGAGTGTAATATACCCTATTACGGACAGAATTACACTTGGAGAGGAATAGCGGAAAGCACAGATGTTTAGGATTTCTAGTTCAGGAATTTTATTTAACCACAGAAAAAAATCTATCCTTTCACGAACAGTATTACACTTGGCCAGCCACAGCTGGAACCCCAGATTTAGGGGATTGGTATTTTGGCAATTGAGTTTCACCCCACAAAAAATCTAGCAATTTCTATCCTGTGTTTCGAGGTGTAACAATAAGCACAACCCTTGATGTAGGATATTGCAAAAAAAGCCTACTATTGAACCCAAAAATGTATGTTGAACTTGGTGGCAGATCAAAACATGTGCTGGTGCACCAAAAGATCACAAAATGGCCGCCGATCACCCCAGAAAAAAGTGACAGAAAAACACTCTGAGCAGCCTAAAAATCAGTGAGCAATGAACTAACAGAAGCGCTACATGACTCCAGCTTAAATAAAGGCTGGGTCACATGCGTCACTTGGCTAATCACAGCCATGCCAATAGTAGGCATGGCTGTGATGGCCTCTTGGGGCAAGTAGCATGACACTTGTTGATTGGCTGCTTTGCAGCCTTTCAAAAAGCACCATGGAAATCGCCAAACACCGAACCCGAACTCTTATGTAAATTTCCGGGTCCGTGTCCCGAACACCCCAAAATTCAGTACGAACCCGAAATGTACAGTTCAGGTTCACTGAACACTAATTAAGAATAATTCAACTATGGTAAAACCCTTAACGGACATGACTAAGAAAGGGACAGATGTCTCTGTATGGTCTGATTCAGCATTGCAAGCTTTTTCTGCGATTAAGGAATGCTTCTCTTCTGCTCCCATATTGGTGCAGCCAGATGTTTCACAACCGTTTAGTGTGGAAGTGGATGCATCTGTCGGAATATTTATGCTGTCTCCGATTAACATTCTATGTTATTAAGGCTGATTAGTCAGCCTGCATTTGTGGTAGGGGCGGAGGCTCTTCATATACGAGCCACAGCCTCACTCACGGGCGTGTGTTCTCAGGTGCACAGCTGCCACTGGGTGTCATTAGCAAACTAGCTTCTCTGTTGGTAGGATCCTTTCTTTGCAGCATGGAGCCAGAATGGAGCTTGTTATTTTGCTCTCTACTACCGCCATAATATGTAAGTAAGTTGGGCCGGGGCCGTCTCTCCTGAGAGAGATGGCCACTGGCCAGTCGGAACCGACTTTGCTAACGAACGGGAGGCTTCGCCTTAGAATCTTCTACCTCAGGTTTGTTCATTGGGGCTAAATATTTCTATTTCTTTTCAACTTTGTTTGGTAATAGGAGTTAGTTCCTATAAATATAAAGCTGTTCCTTGCCATGTGTCTCCCCCCCCCCCATCTTTAAACTTCACGTATTTCACTGCTCATGTACTTAAAACCCTACCGCACTTTTTATGCTCTGCTGTTATCCTGAGTGGCATTTACACTTTTGGCTTTTATTTTATGTCTTATGCTTCTTATGCCTACTATTGCAACATGCTTCATACACCTCACACCCTCAGATCTCACGTCTTTTACTGTCACAGCCTTTCCTACTCCCAGACCAGCCTTTACATTTGGCTGTTACGCCATGTTTTACTCCCTGCTCACCTAAACTGTGTCCACATGTCTGCTATTTCTTCATTCATTCTTCACCCGTTAATCACATTCAAGCTGCGCTCACCTATTGGCTTTTACATCACATTCCGTACCCAGCCGACATCCGGATCCATATTACATGTCTGTTATTACATGTTGTATACTCTACTTTCAGCCATAGCTGCTACTGTTACTCCATTTTATTCTCTAGACGCAGAGCTGCGTTCATGCGTCGACTGGTATACCATGTTTGCTCTGCTAACAGTGAGAGCTGTGTTTACACGTCCGCTGTCACAACATGTTAATACTAGGCTTGTTTCAGAGCTGCATTCACGTTCACTGTTACATCATGTTTATGCTCCACTTATATTTAGAGCTGCTATTCTACCAATTTCATAGCACCGCAGGCTATGTGTCTATGTGCTGCACGTGTGAAACCTACAGCGTGCAGCATACAAATATCTGTCTGTCTGAATGTATGTAAACGCTCCTGATGACGAGGCTTTGGAATGGATATAAGCCTCAGAAACGTTGAGTGTATGAATGTAAAACATCCAGCAGTCATAGACAGTTAAAAAAACAACAATGATATGTTCATAGCCAGTGCTTGTGGATCTGAAAGTAGATGAGGTGAACGTCTGTTGAGAGGCAGAGTGTACGAGACTATTGCAGGATTAGCGCTAGCCTGCTGTCCATTTACACATAGCTGACAGTGCAGTTCATTTATTCCTCGTCTACCCACAAGCTTGTTTGTCCTTGGAGGGATAGCAGTGCCCGCACGTTGCCTGGCTGCCCCCCCTGATATAGTACCCTAGATCATTGAGGGACTGGAAAAAAAAAGGTTTTAAAAAAATTCCGTATTCCGCACATGAGCTTTTTAAAGCATACTTAATAAAAGTTACTTTTTAGCGACATCTCTTTTTGTAAGTTAACGATTTCATTCTCGGCCACACCCAGAGGTGCATTCACACTTACGCTGTCAAATCATTTTTCTTTTTTTTTTGCACTCCACCCATGACCAGAGTTGCATTCATACGCCTATCGGTATATCATGTTTGCTCTACTCACACCCAGAGCTGCGTTAACACGTCCTATGCTACTACGGGTTCTTTCCAGGCCCATTTCAAGAACTGCATTCACGTCGCTGTTACATCTATGTTATGCTCCCAACCATCACAACTCCCAACCATCACAACCAGAGCTGCTGTTATACCAAATTTTATGCTCTGCTTATACCCAGAGTTGTGTTCACACTACTACTGCTGCACCAGGTTGTATACCCCACTCACCAAAGCCGCTTTCCATGTCTGCTGTCAGATCAAGTTCATATTCCGTTCACATGCAAAGCTGCGTCCGCATGTCTGCTTTCACACCTTGTCCTATACTCCATCCACTACTAGAGCTGTGTTCACGTGTCTGCTTTTGCATCACGCCAATACTCTGCTCACTTTCAGATTGCATTTTTATGTCTGCTTTATACCATGCTTTTCATGCTCTACCCATACTCAGAGCTGCGCCCATACCACGTGTTTTAGGTACCACTCACATCAAAAGCTGCATTCACCCATTTGTCGTTACATCATGTGTTTTTCTCTGCTCCCACTCAAAGCTGCATTCTCCTGTTCATTGCTACGTCATGGTTTTACTTAATAATCTCACCAGGGCAGTCTGCACCCACCGCTCTGGTACCTCTCTCCCGACAAACATGACTGCGTTCTTTTCAGGCTTACGTTCCTTTCCTCGGTGGTCTGTTACATTCCATAGGCCTACTTTTCTGTTCACTTCAGTTAAAGAAAAAAATATATATATTGTGGGGGATTTGCTCTGGTAGGCAGATGGTAGCAGTGGCAGTATAGAGGCTCAGGAGACAGGCTTTGTGTCCACACCGTGCTCTTTTATTCACGTCAGTGCATCACATCAAAACTGTGCAATTCACACAACAGCAAAGTTCATAAACCCCACCTCCCACAACGAAGCCCCAAACGCTGCAGGTGTCTTGGTGCCTGTTCACACAGTCTCTCACATCTGTGATCAGTACTACACCTTGTCGTGGGGCGGGTTTGTCCAAGTTCGTGCAAGTTAGACAGGCCACGTGTCGGCCTGGACAAGGGATTGGCTCCAGCCACAGGATCCCTTCTTTTGGCCCTTCCCTGAGCCTGCAGCAACTGGGCAGTCTTTGTTAGCAGAGCGGACTACAGAGCTCAGCCCGACCATGCGATCAGCCTCCTGCAGTGAGACAGGAGACCACACTTCATCAGCCCCACAGTCAGTGAGCATCAAACCTATATTCACAGCCCTGGGTGTAGCAGGAGGACCACACCCACCGAGCATAGTGAAGGATTAACTCCTTCCCTACCCAACTAAGGCCAGAGATAACCAACCTGCCAGGATCAGTGTAGACTGACACCAACAACCGAATCCCGTCCAGCCGTGGTGGTCCGTGGGGAACAGACACCCACCCTGCTCTTTGCCTGTTCCCAGTAAGAGCCGGCCCGGACCGCTGTGTGACAGCACTCACTGCTGACAAAACACAAAAGACCCGGCTCTTACTCCACTGGGGCCACGACCCCCGGTGGCACGTATCTTCCACCCACTATCACTCCAGACACTCTCTTACAATATATATTTTGGTCTTCTTTAATCCTGGTTCATATTCACTCAGACTGGTCTCCTTTTACTTCTGGTTCGTATTCACTCAGATTGGTCTCCTGCCCCAGTTCACCAAACAGCTCCTCGGCGGAGGTCAGTGGGCCAATAGGAGTAAGTTTCCTGCTATGTTTTCACAAGCTGTTTGTTTGTCACGATAAGAGTCTTCTCTTAGCAAACTTGCAATGCCTCAGGCTCTTGTTTTTCTCCCATCTCTGTTTGAATTTCATGTTTACGTTTTATGGTTCGCGGTGGTTAGTGTTTTATGTATGCCCGTGCTCTGGATTACTAATGTCTGTATTTTCGACGCCTGTTGGCAGTTATGTTTCTTAGGCCCCCTTCTAGCAAATCCAATCATTCAAGCCTCCGAATATCCCATCAGGTCCAGCTTACTTTTGAATTACTCATCGTCACTGCAACATCATCCAGATTAGTCTCTCGGCTTCGGGGGCCCTGGCTGCTTCGGCCTCTGGCTTCAGGGGCCCTATGACTAATCCGGCCTCATGGCTCCGGGGGCCCCATTACCCTTTCTCATGTTTTGTTTGTTAGGGGTACGACATGGTTGTAGGCTGGTTAGTGTCCCAGGTTTTCTGTTGGAGGGGGTCATGGTTATGCGAGTCCCCAAGGCATTCTGGTGCTGCATAAGTGGTTATTTAAAAAAAAAAAAGTCATAAGAGGCTCGCACGGGTGGCTCTTCGCTTATAGGACCTCACGATTGCCACCGACACTTGTAGTTCGCACGGCCATCTGATACTTTTTTCCGCCATAAGAGGCTCGCATCGGTGGCTCCTGCCAGAGGCTCGCACACATGGCTCCTGCCATAAGAGGCTCGCACGCATGGCTCCTGCCATAAGAGGCTCGCACGCATGGCTCCTGCCATAAGAGGCTCGCACGCATGGCTCCTGCCATAAGAGGCTCGCACGCATGGCTCCTGCCATAAGAGGCTCGCACGCATGGCTCCTGCCATAAGAGACTCGCTGGAGTGGCTCTTGGCTTAGAGGATTTCGCAATTGACATCGACATTGGTAGTTCATACGGCCATCTGATACTATTTTCAATGGCACACCATTCAGACGTTTTCTTTTGTTTATTTATATTATACAGATTAGTATTTGCGGTTCATTTCAGCCTCATTTCATTAAGAAGCTTACCTCATGTCTTTGTCTTTTTAGGTTATCGAGTCCTGGTTGATTACTAAACCCGTTCCCCAGCCGTCCTTAATTCTTAAGGCTCGCATCCCGGCGGCTGCCCGGCCCCATGGGCCCTGGCGGTTGCTTCGGCCCCATGGCTTCAGAGGTCCAACCAATGCTTGTCTGTCCACCTGTGCAGCTATGCTTTTAGTTTTGAATGACTCACATCTGTACCTGCTTGCCAGCTTATGTTATTTAGGTTTCATTTTAGTTAATGTCCGTTATTATCTCCATTTCCTGTCACGTTTCCCTTCGTCTTTTCAGGTCACGCAGTTAAACTCATGTTGGGGGTCACCTTTCACGTCGGTCAGGTCTCTTTGGTTTTAGTTCACCAGGTCCCAAGGTTTAATTTCACCTGCACCTTATTCAGATCACTTATTATAGTTATAATTTCTTGTTTAAAAAAAAAAAAAAAAAAAAACTCGGCTCCATGGCTTCGGGGGCCCGATGACAGCTTCGGCCCCATGGCTTCGGGAGCTCAACGACAGCTTCGGCCCCATGGCTTCGGGGGCCCGATAACAGCTTCGGCCACATGGCTTCAGGGGCCCGATAACAGCTCCGGCCACATGGCTTCAGGGGCCCAATAACAGCTCCGGCCACATGGCTTCGGGTGCCCGATGACAACTCCGGCCCCATGGCTTCGGGGGCCCGATGACAGCTCCGGCCCCATGGCTTCGGGGGCCTTATGACAGCTCCGGCCCCATGGCTTCGGGGGCCCGATGACAGCTCCGGCCCCATGGCTTCGGGGGCCGATGACTGTTTTTACTCCTGCTGGGCTGATTGCCTGGTTGGTGGTCCATCTGTGCATCTAGGCTGATTTGGCCCGTATGTATCACATACATACTTTCTTCCCTAATCTCCTAATAATCGCTCACTTTATGTTTTTGTCCGCAAACTAGTCCGGTTTGCCCTACAGCATCATTGTCATGTCTTACGCAGATATTTAGTCTTTCTTTAATTGTTCATGCTTTCGTTCAGGTCCTGCCAGAGGAGGAACAAGTAGGGTAATTCACTGTAGCATTTCAGTCTCTGATCGTAGTCGATCATATCTGGTCAACCAGATCCGCGCGCAAAGTCTTTGCCTTTTTACTACGACCAGGAATTCATTTTCGTCGGTAGCTTCATTGCAATTGCTTCCGTCAATCATGGGAGGGCATAGACAGAATCTTATGGCTTTGTAGCTTCTTGCCGCACTAACCTCAGACTCCCTACAACCACGTTGAATTGGGTTTGGACAAGGTCCAGCATTCCCTCACGGTAGAAGATTCAGATAGTAGGTTGGTCTTCATGTCTCAGGCCTTAAAAAAATTCTCAGGGGTACACAGAAGAACAACGCATGCAGATAGCTGTTGTCGGATTCTCTTCCTATACACATGGTTCTTTCTGGCCTTCGTTCCTGCATAGTCTAGGCAGTCAGGTTTTGGTTCCACGATCTCCTGAGGTTGGGGCATTGCCAGTACTCGCACTAGAACCAAAACTTTACAAGGTTCAGTTGGTTTTTCATGATCCATTTCACAACGTATTCCCAGTCCTCCATTCTGCTTTGGGGCAATATTGAGCATCATGTCTCCACAAGATGGGTTGTAGGTCTCCTTCTGGTCTTGCCTCATACACCCCAAATTTTCGCTCAAGATCCCTGACGCCTTGCAGTTGGCTCGGGGATTAGTTTGCACATGCCATTCGAGTTCCTTCTCTTCCCTACTTGGTTTGGTTTTTGCCCACTTATAGGCCTACCCACGATCATGGGCCACAACAAGCCATTTAGTCAGGTTAGCTAAGACATGCCAAGCTGGGTTAGGTTGTTCCTGTTGTTTCTCTCCCTAGGGTTCTTTGGATATCTCTTGGCCGTAGCCATGACCACAAGTGTGTTCTCATGGGCGTGTGTTCTCCAGTGCCCCACCCTTCCTCCCTCATCTTCTAATTTCCACAGGGTATGCCCAATTATAGGCCTACCCACGATCATGGCTTAGGGCAGTGTTTCCCAACCAGCTTGTCCTCCAGCTAAAATTAACTTACCTTAGCCACTTGATCACGTAGTTGTGATCTGTCTTCTCTCTTCAAGCTTCAGCTAAACCACCTGTGATGACGTCACATCACATGGTCCAATCACATGGTCCATCTTACCATGGTGATGGACCATGTGATTGGACCATGTGATGTGATGTCATCACAGGTCCTTTAGCTGTTAGCTAAAGCTTGAAGAGAGAAGACAGATCGCAACTACGCGATCAAGTGGCTAAGGTAAGTTAATTTTTATTATTTTTAACCCCTTTATCTTAATTTTACTAAGCATTCTTTATTATGAATGCTATTATTTTCCCTTATAACCATGTTATAAGGGAAAATAATAAAGATCTGGTCCCGTTGCTAAGCAACCATGCGGGAAAATCGCACTGCATCCGCACTTGCTTGCGGATGCTTGTGATTTTCCCGCAGCCCCATTCACTTCTATGGGGCCTGCGTTGCGTGAAAAACGCACAATATAGAGCAGGGGTGCACAACCTTTTCAGCTTGGGGGTCACATTGTCAGCCTGAACCAATTCCAAGGGCCGAAAATAAAACTTAAAGGGGTATTACCAACTGAAATACTGTATTTTTGGCATATTGAACATACAGTATATACTATAAATGTCTAGTTACAACTCTAGGACTCCCATCTAATAGGAGAATACATGAAAGATACATGTAAGAAGCCATAAGACATAGACCTACACGTCTTTTACCAAACGTTTGGGGGCCGCACAGAATGGTATCGAGGGCCGCATGTGACCCCCGGGCCGCAGGTTGTGCACCCCTGATATAGAGCATGCTGCGATTTTCACGCAACGCAGAAGTGATGCGTGAAAATCACTGCTCATGTGCATAGCCCCATAGAAATGAAGGGGTCCGGATTCAGTGCGGGTGCAATGCGTCCACCTCACGCATTGAACCCGAGCGGAAAACTCGCCCGTGTGAAAGGGCCTAAGGCTACGTTCACATGACATTTGTCGCGCGACAAATAGGGCACAACTTCACTGCAACATTTGTCGTGCGACATTTTGTCGCACTATTGTCGCGTGACAATTTTTATATTGGGAGTCTATGGTGTTGCATTGCGACATGCGACATGCTACGACTGCGACGCGACAGTCACCGAAAAACTCATCTTGAATGGATTTTTTGCGACTGTCGCATCGCAGTCGCAGTATGTTGCATGTCGCAATGCGACACCATAGACTCCCATTATAAAAATTGTAGCACGACAATAATGCGACTTTTTGTCGCGCGCCAAATGTCGTCGTGTGAACGTAGCCTAATACCTTCTAATATATTTTAAATCAATTTGATACCTGATTTCTCTCAGCCGACAAATGTCTGATTAAACCCAAATCTGGTCTATTTCAGATTTCCTTTTTTTATCTGTACATATTGTAGGGATCGTCTCTTATTCGGGGGTCATTCTCACAGAATTATCTTCATAACCACTGAGTTTCAGGTCCAAACAGTGCAATTTATTTGACACTTTTCATACACAGCATGGCATAAAACAAAAACCTGCCCGTCTGGGCTCTACCTAAACATAATAAACATCGTATTCCTAACTCGGCTATACGATAGTGTTCACACATGGAACCAGGTGTGGCTCACCCCAGCCATACAGTCCACGAGCCCTCAGGCTGGAAGGAGTGCAGTACCTTTTGGAGGGGGTTGTGGTCTAGCAGTTCTCCCGACACTGACCTTTCGACCCTTGCGCCGCCGAGTCCCCCAAAGTCCAGGCTATTGCATAGCCTCATGGCCCCTCAGCCTTGCCTTGCTGAGACCACACTGACAGAGCCTCACCAGGCCTCTGTCTGCCCACTCTCCAGAGTGAGACCCACCCAAGTCCAGCAATCAGATTAAATGGAATCCCTGGACGTGAGCATGCCCTAAATCCCAGACTGGAGCATGGGGAACAGGCACCCACAAAAGCACATTGCCTGTTCCCAGTAAAAGCCCGCCCCGGACTAGCTGGAACCAGCTATTCTAACTATATTTGTGTCTACCGCTAACTTAGTGGCCACCTAATCTAGGGCCTTTACTCCACCAAGGCCGGGCACCTTGGTGACACGCTCCTGGTGCAAAAACCCCTGTTTGAATGCTTCCCTGGGACTTCAACACACACATAATTATTCACATTGCCACATATCCCACCCCCAACCCCCTGTTCAAACCCATGGGGGTGAACACATGTACCAACCGGATGCTTGTGATTGGGCATCCGCATTATCCTGCCATCTTCCGGCTCAACATTCCCCCTGGAAGATGTGGCCTGCATCACAGGCTTCGCTTTATTCTGCCAGACCCAAGCCAGAAGAGCTCGGTTTGTCATAAACACTGTATTCCTACCTAGTAGAAACGGTCTAAAGGCCTTCTGTACTCAACTAACAGTCAGATACACTTTTGTAGATATAGTAGATATTTTCTGAGTGACAATAACATGCTCTCGCACTCTTTGATTCTTGCGCTTATGCTCAGGCCTTTTCTTATACTGCTGCAGCTCTTGACTGGATTGTTCGCATAGTTGCTCCCAGTCATGGTCGTGTTCACACTTGCTTTGTTTCTTTATTCTATCAACCGATAGCACTTATCTTTTTTTCTTTAGTCCCCACAGGGGTTACCTCAGGTTTGGGTTTAGTTGTAGAGTCTTCTGCCTCTTCAGTGGCTCTCCCCACTTCGCCAGACCCGTCTTCAGCCTTATCCTTGGTCTCTGGAACATCTAAGGATTTCTCCCACTCCAACTCATCGGCCTTAGCTCCTTCAAACTTTGAGTCCTCTTTTGGAGTCTTCATTCACTTTGTTAGCCTTCTCGTCCTTCTCAGACACGGCATCATATACTTCCATTCTGAACCCCTCCTCCTCTTTCTCATCAAGGTTGGAGGTACTGGGAACACCGGGGTCTTCACTAGACTCGTCGTCTTCTGGTATTTTCTCCATAGGCTCACACAGGATATTGTTCTCCTTTCGGGCAGGATTCAGGAGAGCCAGCCCATGGTAGTAGACAGGATCCACATACTGGTCGTCCGTCTCTCCATATTTCTTCCCCAGCAGACCGCTGGCTTTTTGGAAGGCATTGCCAGCAGATGGAATCTCTTTCATGACCTGGCCACACAACTCCACAAGACTCTTGGCTTCTGCATCCACATCAGCCCCATCAACTGGTTCAGCAGAAAGATCTTCCATCTGCTCTATCTCAGCCAGCACCACGGCGCCAACATCTCCAGACCCATTCTTAACAGGCTCTGGCCTAGACTTCTTGATGTCTTCTAGAGAACTCTCCTCTTCAGGTTTCTCATTATCCACCTGCTGCTCGAGAGCACACTTAGACTTCTTCAACTCATAGACGTTCTTCATGAATAGGGATGAGCGAACCCGAACAGGATAGTTCGGGTTTGTACCGAATTTTGGGGTGTTCGGGACACGGACCCGGACATTTTCAAAAAAGTTCGGGTTCGGGTCTGTTGTTCGGCGATTTCTTCCCGCTTTCTGAAGAGGTGCACAGCAGCGAATCAATTAGCGTTTTACTTCTTGCCCTAAGAAGCCATCACAGCCATGCCTACTAATGGCATGGCTGTGATTGGCCAAGAGCAGCATGTGACCCAGCCTCTATTTAAGCTGGAGTCACGTAGTGCCGCACGTCACACTGCTCTGATTAGTGTAGGAAGAGGACGCAGCTGCTGTGAGGGCGAGATTAGGCAGGAAAAAGTCAGCAAAAGCACCTAATGAAGTGATCGATCTACAGCTGTGAATGATTGAACTTCTGCTAGTTACTTGCTCACTGTTTTTTAGGCTGCACAGAGCGTTTTTCTGTCACTTATTTTCTGGGGTGATCGGCGGCCATTTTGTGACTTGTGGTGCACCAGAACAAGCTGCCACCAAGTCCATCAATCCATCAATACTAGTTTTTTTTTGCTATATCCTACTTCAGGGGCTTGGCTGTGCTAATTGTCACCCCTAGAAACTCAAGATAGCAATTTCAATATTTTATTAAGGGGTTAAATACAATTGCCCAAATACCAATCCCCTAAATCTGGTGTTCCAGCTTTGGCTAGCCAAGTATAATACTGTCTGCTGTCTGGCAAAGGATAGATTTTTTTTTTCTATGGTGAAATTCAATTGCCAAAATAGCAATCCCCTAAATCTGGTGTCCCAGCAGTGGCTGGCAAAGTGTAATGGTGTCTGGCAAAGGATATATTTTGTTCTGGGGTGAAATTCAATTGCCAAAATAGCAATACTGTAAATCTGGTGTTCCACCTGTGACTGGACAAGTTTCATAGTGTCCGTCATAGGATATAATATTTTCTGCGGTGAAATTCAGTTGCAAAAATAGAAATACCATAAATCTAGTGTTCCAGCTGTGGCTGGACATGTTTAATAGTGTCCGGCAAAGAATATATTTTTTTCTGGGGTGAAATTCAGTTGCCAAAATAGCAATACCATAAATCAGTGGTTTCAGCTGTGGCTGGCCAAGTTTAATAGTGTCCGTCACAGGATAGATTTTGTTCTGGGGTGAAATTTAATTGCCAAAATAGCAATACACTGAATCTGGTGTTCCAGCTGTGACTGGACAATTTCCCTAGTGTCCGTCAAATAGTGTTCCAGCTGTTGCAGGCCTAGTTTAAATCTGTCCGAAAAAGGGTATAGTTTTTTCTAGGGGGAAATTTAATTGCCAAAATAGCAATACCCTGAATCTGGTATTCCAGCTGTTGCAGGCCAAGTTTAAATCTTTCCGTAAAAGGGTATATTTTTTTCTGGCGTGAAATTTAATTGCCAAAATAGCAATACCCTGAATCTGGTGTTCCAGCTGTGACTGGACAATTTCCCTAGTGTCCGTCAAAGGATACATTATTTTCTGGGGTGAAATACAGTTGCAAAAATAGAAATACAGTAAATCTGGTGTTCCAGCTGTGGCTGGACAAGTTTAATAGTGTCCAGCAAAGGATATATTTTTTTCTGGGGTGAAATTCAATTTCCAAAATAGCAATACCATAAATCAGTGGTTTCAGCTGTGGCTGGCCAAGTTTAATAGTGTCCGTCACAGGAGAGATTTTGTTCTGGGGTGAAATCTAACTGCCAAAATAGCAATACCCTGAATCTGGTGTTCCAGCTGTGACTGGACAATTTCCCTAGTGCCCGTCAAAGGATATATTATTTTCTGGGGTGAAAGTCAGTAGCAAAAATAGAAATACAGTAACTGTGGTGTTCCAGCTGTTGCAGGCCTAGTTTAAATCTTTCCGTAAAAGGGTATATTTTTTTCTGGGGTGAAATTTAATTGCCAAAATAGCAATACCCTGAATCTGGTGTTCCAGCTGTGACTGGACAATTTCCCTAGTGTCCGTCAAAGGATACATTATTTTCTGGGGTGAAATACAGTTGCAAAAATAGAAATACAGTAAATCTGGTGTTCCAGCTGTGGCTAGACAAGTTTAATAGTGTCCGTCAAAGGACATTTTATTCTGGGATGAAATTTAATTGCCAAAATAGCAATTCCCTGAATCTGGTGTTCCAGCTGTGACTGGACAATTTCCCTAGTGTCCGGCAGGATATATTTTTTCTGGGGTAAAATTCAATTTCCAAAATAACAATACCGTAAATCTGGTGTTCCAGCTGTGACTGGACAAGTTTAATAGTATCCGTCAAAGGATAGATTTTGTTCTGGGTTGAAATTCACTTGCCAATATAACAATACCCTGAATCTGGTGTCCCAGCACTGGCTGGCAAAGTATAATAGTGTCTGCCAAAACATATACTTTGTTCTGGGGTGAAATTCAATTGCCAAAATAGCAATACCCTGAATCTATTGTCCCAGCTGTTGCAGGCCAAGTGTTAATCTGTCCGTAAAAGGGAATATTTTGTTCTGGTGTGAAATTCAATTGCCAATATAGCAATACCCTGAATCTGGTGTTCCAGCTGTTGCAGGCCAAGTGTTAATCTGTCCGTAAAAGTGTATATTACACTCAGCGTGCATCTCCAAGTATATTTCTTTCCGTAAAAGGGTATATTACAAAAAGTGTAATAATCCTGTAAATCTGCACGCACTATTGTGCATCTCATAGTGTATTTCTGTCCGTAAAAGGTTATATCACACTCAAGGTGTATATACAAGTGCTGAGAGGGTCATCCTTAATAACTTCACACGCTACTGTGCATCTCCAAGTGTATTTCTGTCCGTTAAAGGGTATATTACACAAAGTGTTGAAATACAATTGCTGAAGGCATAATCCTACATATTTTTTCGTACGCTACTGTGCATCTTCAAGTGTAAATCTGTCCATAAAAGGATACCTTTCATCCAGGGCCTAAATACTAGGCGTACAACTGATATTCCCCTAAATCAGTGGTTACTGCTGTGCCTGGATTAGGGTAATACGGTACATAAATAAATAGGCAAATAGTGTTAGGTGCCTGTAAGAAAAGGCCTGAATTTGAAATCAATACATTGGGCCAAATATTTTTTTTCTTATTGTGGTGCTTGGTGAACGGTAACAATAAGGAAAACATCTAGTAAGGGCCGCGGACGCGGTCGTGGTGGTGTTAGTGGACCCTCAGGTGCTGGGAGAGGACGTGGCCTTTCTGCCACAGCCACACGTCCTAGTGAACCAACTACCTCAGGTTCCAGTACCCGCCAGAATTTACAGCGATATTTGGTGGGGCCCAATGCCGTTCTAAGGATGGTAAGGCCTGAGCAAGTACAGACGCTAGTCAATTGGATGACCAACAGTAGATCCAGCACGTTCACAACATTATCTCCCACCCAGTCTTCTGCAGAAAGTGCACAGGTGGCGACTGAAAACCAAGCCCATCAGTCTGTCACATCACCTAGCCAGGGAACCAGGGAATCCACCTAGCCCTTCCCCAGTGGTGGAAGACATAGAATGCACTGATGCACAACCACTTATGTTTCCTGATGATGAGGACATGGAAATACCACCTCATCGGAGTCCGCACGTCTCTGATGATGATGAAACACAGGTGCCAGCTGCTGCGTCTTTTTGCAGTGTGCAGACCGAACAGGAGGTCAGGGAGGAAGACTGTGTGGAAGACGATGCAGGGGATGATGAGGTCCTAGACCCCACATGGAATGAAGGTTGTGCCACTGACTTTCAGAGTTCAGAGGAAGAGGCAGTGGTGAGACCGAGCCAACAGTGTAGCAAAAGAGGGAGCAGGGGGCAAAAGCAGAACAGCCGCCGCCAAGAGAGTTCGCCTGCTACTGACCACCGCCACCAGGGACCGAGCACCCCAAAGGCAGCTTTAAGGCGTTCCCTGGTATGGCACTTCTTTAAACAATGTGCTGACAACAAGACTCGAGTGGTTTTCATGCTGTGCCATCAGAGCCTGAAGCAAGGCATTAAAGTTCTGTACCTTATGTGACAGGGTGTCACAATGTTTGGCAGAGAAGGTGCTGGATGGTGTGTACATTGCACCAAGTATCCGGCACTTCATGTGTTAAAAGGCTCCAGGAAGGTTTGGTTTTCTTTGTTTCTAGAAGCTTCCTGGGAAAAAAAGAAAGCCAGTTTAGGGTCCTGGAGCCGGTCAGGGAAGAGTTGGGTGGGTTCCCTGACCACCCAGAGCCAGTCCGGGTTTTACCTGCCTGTGGGGACTGCTCACACAGAGGTATTAATCAGGTCAGCAGGCCTGACACAGGGGCTCTCTCTGGGTGTGTGTGCAGTCTGTTTGAGAAGCTGCAAGCCTAGGAGCTCTGAGAGTGGTCGCTTTTTGATCTAACTGCTGAACTGTAAGTTGCTCTGTTTTTCCCCCTTGAAAATGCTCTTTGTGTTTTGTGTTATGAGTTTAGCTAGTGCTGCCGAGTGAGATAGGCAGGAGCCAGACGGCTATTGTTTGTTTTGGTTTTGTTTGTTATTTTGAGCAACTTACAAAATAAACTAGCAACAGTCTGACGTACAAGCTACAAAGGTGTCAGTATTCCTGTTTCTACACAAGACAATCCCCGCAAGAGGACGTAACAGTTCACACTTAGCACAACCTGCATGACCAGGCATCTACATGCAAAGCATGAACTGCAGTGGAGTAAACACCTTAAAAACAAGGAACTCACTCAGGCTCCCCCCTGCTCCCTCTTCTGCTGCTGCCTCGGCCTCTTCCTCCGCCTCGGGAGGAATGTTGGCACCTGCCGCCCACCAAACAGAGGATATGCCACCGACACCACCACCTGCGTCACCAAGCATCTCCACCATGTCACACGGCAGCGTTCAGCAATCCATCTCAGAAACCTTGGAGAGAAAGCGTAAATTCCCACCTAGCTACCCTTGAGCCCTGGGCCTGAATGCCAGCATTTCTAAACTACTGGCCTTTGAAATGCTATCATTCAGGCTGGTGGACACAGACAGCTTTAAACAGCTGATGGCCATGGCTGTCCCACAGCCACTACTTCTCCAGGACAGCCGTGCCTTCCCTGCACAACCAAGTATCCGATAAAATCAAGTTGTACTGCGGAAAGCCATCTGTGGCAAGCTCCACCTAACCGCAGATACGGTGGAGAAAAAGACAAGGATGCAATGACCCAAGGAGCGCCAGATACCGTGTGGACAGTAGTGGGAAAAGAGAGGAATAGTGAGGTAGAGGTGAGTATTCAATTGGCTAGTGCGAATACAGAGGACTACAAATAGACATAAAATATCTGTTGGATTAAAACCTCTTACATTTACAGTAAGTCATAAAATGATCGAGTCGATTCAATTCAGCAAAATAAAAACAGTTTAAACAACACTGGTGGTTGTTGCCGTTGTACTCACTTCACCAGGAGGGGTGGTGATATCCTTTCCTGAAGAAGGGGGATTATACTTAACCCCCGAAACGCGTCAAGCTTATTTTCACGAATAAAGAACACCTAAATGACCATAGAGGCCCTTGGTTCATCTTTTGGGACCACCAGGCTAACATCAACATCTACAAGCGACCTCGGCGGGGAGAGGTTTAAGGTGTAAGTGTCTTGAGCTTATCTTACACCACCCCTCCTGGTGAAGTGAGTACAACTGCAACAACCACCAGTGTTGTTTGAACTGTTTTTATTTTGCTGAATTGAATCGACTCGATCATTAGATCATTTTATGACTTACTGTAAATGTAAGAGGTTTTAATCCAACAGATATTTTATGTCTATTTTTAGTCCTCTGTATTCGCACTAGCCAATTAAATACTCACCTCTACCTCACTATTCCTCCCTTTGCCACTATTGTCCGCACGGCATCTGGCGCTCCTTGGGTCATTGCATCCTTGTCTTTTTCTCTACCTCATCATTTGGGCAGCCTCAAAACTTGAAGCTAGCCTCCTCTGCAATGCAAGCTGCCTAATACTCACTGGACTTTCCTTTACTCATTCTTCTCGTCTTATCTTAGCCAATTGTCCCCTGGCGCTCTCTCCTCCTAGGAACTTGGGCTGCCTCCTCAGCCCTTCAATCCTACTTGGAGATCTAACGCTCCTTCTTTTTTTTCTTTTTGTCTCAAATCTAATTGCAGATACGTGGACCAGTAAGCACTGCCAGGGATGCTATATCTCCCTAACTGCACACTGGGTAAATGTAGTGGCGGCTGGGCCCCAGGCGGAGAGTTCCTTGGCGCACGTCCTTCCGCCGCCAAGGATCGCAGGGCATCATTCTTTGCCTCTTGTAGCCTCCTCCTCCTACTCGGCTTCCTCCTCCTCTGCTTCCACCAGCTCATCCAGTCAGCCACACTCCTTCACCACCAGCTTCAGCACAGCCCGGGGTAAAAGTCAGCAGGCCATTCTGAAACTCATATGTTTGGGGGACAGGCCCCACACCGCGCAGGAGTTGTGGCGGGGTATTGAACAACAGACCGACGAGTGGTTTCTGCCGGTAGGCCTTAATGGGCGAAATCTCGTCGCAGCTCTGGGACTAGCCAGTTTGAAACACATCCCTTGCCTGGCGCATGTGCTGTATTTGGTGGTGCAGAAGTTCATCCACAACTACCCCGACATGTCAGAGCTGCTGCATAAAGTGCGGGCCATCTGTGCGCGCTTCCAGCGTTCACATCCTGCCGCTGCTCGCCTGTCTGCGCTACAGCGGAACTTCGGCCTTCCCGCTCACCGCCTCATATGCGACGTGCCCACCAGGTGGAACTCCACCTTGCAAATGCTGGAGAGACTGTGCGAGCAGCAGCAGGCCAAAGTGGAGTTTCATCTGCAGCACGCACGCGTCAGTCGCACTGCGGAACAGCACCACTTCACCACCAATGATTGGGCCTCCATGCGAGACCCGTGTGCCCTGTTGCACTGTTTCGAGTACTCCACCAACATGGCCAGTGGCGATGACACCATTATCAGCGTTACAATACCACTTCTATGTCTCCTTGAGAAAACGCTTAGGGCGATGATGGAAGATGAGGTGGCCCAGGAGGAGGAGGATGAGGGGTCATTTTTAGCACTTTCAGGCCAGTCTGTTAGAAGTGGTTCAGAGGGAGGTTTTTTGCAACAGCAGAGGCCAGGTACAAATGTGTCCAGCCAGGGCCCACTACTGGAGGACGAGGAGGATGAGGAGGAGGTGGATGAGGGTGAAGCAGGTTCACAGCGGGGTGGCACCCGACACAGCTCAGGCCCATCACTGGTGCGTGGCTGGGGGGATACGGAGGACGATGACGATACGCCTTCCACAGAGGACAGCTTGTCCTTACCTCTGGGGAGCCTGGCACACATGAGCGACTACATGCTACAGTGCCTGCGCAATGACAGCAGAGTTGCCCACATTTTACCGTGTGCGGACTACAGGCTTGCCACCCTGCTGGATCCCCGGTACATAGACAATGTGCCCACCTTACTACCTGCACGCTGGTAGACGCGCTCCTGAGAGCATTCCCAAATGTCACAGGGGAACAGGTGGAAGCTCAAGGTGAAGGCAGAGGAGGAGCAAGAGGTCACCAACGCAGCTGTGTCACGGCTAGATTCTCTGAGGGCAGGGTTAGCATGGCAGAAATGTGGAAAAGTTTTGTCTCCACGCCACAGCTAACTGCACCACCACCTGATATGGAACGTGTTAGCAGGAGGCAGCATTTCACTAACATGGTTGAACAGTACGTCTGCACAACCCTCCACGTACTGACTGATGGTTCGGCCCCATTCAACTTCTGGGTCTCCAAATTGTCTACGTGGCCAGAGTTAGCATTTTATGCCTTGGAGGTGCTGTCCTGCCCGGCGGCCAGCGTTTTGTCTGAACGTGTATTCAGCACGGCAGGGGGCGTCATTACTGACAAACGCAGCCGCCGCCTGTCCACAGCCAACGTGGACAAGCTGACGTTCATAAAAATAAACCAGGCATGGATCCCACAGGACCTGTCCCTCCCTTGCGCAGAATAGACATTTATAACTGCCTCCCCCTCAACCATGTATTCTTGTACTCGGGGGCACTTCTTTATTGAATCCTCATTTTTTTTAACTTTACCATGATCTTGCGGTGCAACCCAAAGTTGAATGAACCTCTCCTCAATCTGGGCGTCGGGACCTAAATAACTGAAAGTGGCCTATTACAATGGTAGGTGACATGAAGCCTGAACCTCTGCCATGCGACCATCTCCTCTGTCTGGGTGCTGGGGCCTAAATAACTGAAAGTGGCCTTCTCCAGTGGTGGGTGATATGACGCATGATTCCTTGCTGTGGGACCTCTCTCCTCTGTCTGGGTGCTGGGGCCTAAATAACTGAAAGTAGCCTTCTCCAGTGGTGGGTGATATGACGCATGATTCTCTGCAATGGGACCTCTCTCCAATTGATATTGGTTAATTTTTATTTATTTTATTTTAATTCATTTCCCTATCCACATTTGTTTGCAGGCCATTTACCTACATTTTGCTGCCTTTTGCAGCCCTCTAGCCCTTTCCTGGACTATTTTACAGCCTTTTTAGTGCCCAAAAGTTCGGGTCCCCATTGACTTCAATGGGGTTCGGGATAAAGTTCGGGTCGAGTTCGGATCCCGAACCCAAACATTTTCGGGAATTTCGGCCGAACTTCTCCAACCCGAACATCCAGGTGTTTGCTCAACTCTAGTAGAGACGACAAATCGGAAGCAATCGCGATATTACCATTTTGGCCCCACAGGCCCTGGTTTCCTCTCGCATTAACTCTATCGAGAGTTAGGTTTTGGAAACTGCCTCTCCGCCACAACCATCTAACTCGAGATGAATTTCTTCATGCAAATTTGGAGAAACTACACCTCACTGCTTGGCGAATGAGTGGGAGAATTCTAAAGAAAAAAAGGTTTATATGATGAAGTAATAACCACATTTCTAGCCTCCAGAAAACTGTCTACTACAAAAATCTATAATCGTGTTTGGACCATTTTTCTGCATGGTGTTTAAAAGAAAAAAGAGCTCCATATGAATTAACCTCTATTCTTCAGTTTTTGCGGGAAGGCTTGCAAAAAGGTCTCAAACCTAATACGCTCAAGGTTCAGTTTACGGCTATCAATGCCAAATTAGATGGATGTTTTACTCAACAGCTGTTAATTTCTAGATTTTTCAGGGCTCTGTGCAAAATAAAACCTGTGTTTCATGCTCTGGTGTCATCCTGGGACCTCTTTATAGTTCTTTAACATCTATTGCCCTCCTTTGAACCCTTGGAGAATTCTCAGATAAAATATGTGTCGCATAAAACTCAATTCCTAGTAGCTATTATTTCGGAAAGAAGAATAAGTGAATTACAAGCACTATCATGTAAAGAACCTTACTTGTATATTCTCCACAAATCCATAGTATTAAGAACTATGCCAGGCTTTCTACCAAAAGTTTCATCCACGACAAATGTAAACCAAGAAATTGTACTTTCAGCAATGTCCATGTCAGATGAGCATGAGACAAATGACAATATTTCCCTGTTGGATGTCAAAAGATTGGTTCTCTGATTCTCTCCTGTAATCAGCAAACTCAGAGTTTTCATCAATCAGAGGCACTTTTTCAGCAAGCAAAATATACTTTCTCAGTGGATCAAATCCATAATACAACAATGCTACATGGCAGAGGGACTTGAGTCTCCCCTAAATGTCAGAGCACATTCTACGAGATCTACAGCCACATCATGGGCAGAAAAAGGACATATACCTTTGGATAAAATCTGCCGTGCAGCTACATGGTCATCACCATCTACATTTGTGAAGCATTATCGTTTAGATGTCCTAGCCTCTGAGAGTTCAGCCTTTGGAAAAAGAGTGCTTCAAACAGCTGTCTCAAATACCCACCCTTAATACGGCTACGGAATGCCCTATATGTGTGCTGCCGTAGGACGATCAGGAAGTGGAAAATGTATTACCTGAAATGTTCATTTCCTGAAGTCCATAGGCAGCACAATAATCCCACCCTAACAAGTTTTTTCTACATACAATACAAGGAGTGTTTCCATTAAGGGTAATTTATACAGGAGTTGATTGTTTAATTGTTTAAACTGCTGATTAAACTGTGTCTCTTCTATCCGGCAGTTAATTAGTCATTAACCCCTATATGTGTGCTGCCTACGGACTCCAGGAAATGAAAATTTACACTGAAAAGTGTTTTTTCAACCCAAAAAATAGATAGGTCACACATAAAATCTCGAATTCAATTGAAGTTGATAGGTCACACATAAAATCTCGAATTCAATTGAAGTTGATTAAATTTGCCTGGATGTATTTCTGGAGCGTAATAATATTTCAGGCTATAGCTACTAAAGATGGGTTGTTGATCCAGGGAGTTATTCTGACTGCCTGATTGGAGTCGGGAAGGAATTTTTTCCCCTTAAGTGGGGAAAATTGGCTCTACCTCACAGGGGTTTTTTGCCTTCCTCTGGATCAACTTGCAGGAAACAGGACGACCTGGATGGACAAATGTTTTTTTCTGCCTTATATACTATGTTACTATGTTACTATGTTACACTGACTCAATTAACCACCTGAATAAATATTACCGTATTTTTCGCCCTATAAGACGCATCTAGGTTTTTGGGGAGGAAAATAAGAAAAGAAATTTTTTTAACCAAAAGGTGTGCTTTTGGTGGGTTTTGAACTAATGGTGGTCTGTGGATAGTACTGTTATGGGGGATCTGTGGATGACGCACTGTTATGGGGGGGGAATCTGTGGATGGCACTGGTATGGGGGGGGTATCTGTGAAGGACCCTTATGGGGGGGGAATCTGTGAAGGACACTGTTATGGGGGGGGAATCTGTGAAGGACACTGTTATGGGGGGGAATCTGTGAAGGACACTTATGGGGGGGGGGTCTGTGAAGGACACTGTTATATATATTATATATGCCATCCACAGACCCCCCACCGCATAACAGTGCCATCCACAGATGTCCCCCATAACAATGCCATCCACAGATCTCCCATCCCATAATAGGGCCATCCACAGATCTCCCATCCCATAATAGTGCCATCCACAGATCCCCCCCAACCAATAACAGTGCTGCAGTATAGGAATATAAAATCTCGAATTCAATTGAAGTTGATTAAATTTGCGCCCTCACTTGTAATAATACCACTAACAGCTCTTGTAGAACGCAGGCAGGCCAGGCGGGCGGCAGCGTGACTTACTGACGTCACGTGCCTACACCGCCTGCTTCATTCATAAAGTATGCGGTGCAGGCACGTGACATCAGGTAGTTACGCTGCCGCCCTCCACTCTGACTGCCTGCGTTCCACAAGAGCTGTTAGTGAGTAATATTACAAGTGAGGGCTCAACTTTAATCAACTTCAATTGAATTAGAGATTTTATATTCCTATACTGCAGACTGTGAGCAGCGGGGCCAGAGTACAGTGAATGCAATTGCCGCCCTCCAGCCCCTCCTCCCAGTCCCTCCCCACTGACACATTGAAGTCTGAGATGCTGGAGCTTCGCAGACTGCGATGTAAAATGTCAGCATTCGCCCCATAAGACGCAGGGGCATTTTCCCCCCATTTTTGGGGGAAAAAGTGAGTCTTATGGGGTGAAAAATACAGTATATATCCCTGTGACTGTGGCAATTATAGTGTTTTTATAGGTACTGTAGGTCACACCGAGCCAATTAACCAGCTGAATAACTATTTTATATCCCTGTGACGGTGGCAAGTGTTTTTATTAAACCCCCTGTGGGGAGTCGCTCTGGTAGATAGCGGTGCGGGTGCAGTATAGAGGCAAAAGGAGTCCAGTAAGTGCAGCAAACAGTGTTTAATTCACACTTGCACAACATAAACAGCATACAGTCACTTGGGGTTAATTCACACCCAGCAGAAAAACGTGAGGCAAAACAAAAAGTCAAATACAGGTTCCAGTCACCTGGGAGGTTTAGGTGCGGATTCACACCTGGCTGTCAGTCCAGCCGCAAGACAGTCGACGTCAGGCTTCCAGGCCGTCTGCACTCCTCCTTGCTGGGCTCTTGCTTCCAGCCCAGAGAACTCCCAAATTCAAATGATTCCACAGCCAACAGCAGCTCCAGGACAATCACCACACACACACACCCAGCTGCTGGCTGTGTTATAAAGGCCCGGGAAAACCCGGCCTGGACCGTGGGGAGTAGGCACCCACCCAACTCTTTGCCTACTCCCAGTAAGAGCCGGCCCGGATTGGCTTTGCAGCCAAACTAAATAGCAATGTGTCAAAACAGCACTAGCTGCTGCTGACACGGAAGAAAACCCGGCTCTTACCTCACCGAGGCCAGGAACCTCGGTGACACGTACCTGCCATCGACCACGGTACCTTGCACCTTACCACACCCCCAAAAATAGATACTGTAGGTCACATCAACCCAGCTAACCTGCTGAATATCTATTTTATATCCCTGTGACTGTGGCAAGTACAGTGTTTTTTCAACCCCCCGAAAAAGGTAGGTCATACCGACTCAACTAACCGGCTGAATAACTATTATTATATATCCCTGTGACTGTGCAAGTAGTGTTTTTTTAAACAAAAAATGGATAGGTCACATCGACCCAGTTAATCGACTGAATAACTATTATATATCCCTGTGACGGTGGCAAGTAAAGGTTTTTTCACCCAAAAAATAAAAAACGTATTAACTATTATATTTCCCTGTCTCTGGTGCAAAGGAGTAGGATTGCTCTGAAAAAATGCCAACAGGTCACCCTCAGACTGAACAGCATGATTAAGTATGGTATTTCTGTCTTGTGCAAAGGAGCTGTATTGCACCCATCAAAAATGCCTACTGGGCACCACGGCCAGTTTTAGACAAAATGTGGCCCTTGGCAAAATCAAGAGGGGGTCCACATCTTGTAATAATGTGCTAAAATCACAGTCCGACAGCCCCGCCGATCAGCTGTTTGAGGAGACAGCGTGTGCTGTTCACTGCTGCTGTACCATAGACATACAGCAGCAGAGCAGGAAGAGAGAAGGGAGATGGCACGTGCGCACAGTGCTCGCCATCTCCTAAAACAGTTGATTGTCGGGAGTGCCGGGTGTCAGACCCCCGGCAATCTAATATTGATTACCTATCCTAAGGATAGGTCATCAATATGAAAAAACCCAGAGAACTTCTTAAAGCTACTCCCAATCCTGTGCCTGTTCTGCTCCCCCCCCCCCCATGTCCACAAACAATATACTATACACGCAGATTGCCCTCATTAGTAATGATGCCCCCAATAGTGATAATACTTCCCAAGATAGCCCCCATTCGTAGCGATGCCCTCCATATTGCATCAAATAATGCTCCTACAGTACTCTAGTAGTAATATAACCATGCTCGCAGTAGCTCTAATGTCCTCCTGTAGTGCCCCCCACTAGTTCCAACTTCCCCCCATAGTGTTATATAATAATGCTTCTCCATTACTCCCCAGTAGTGCCAGGTATATATAATGATCTCCTTCCCCCCATACCTGGTGCCCCCAGCATTGTGGATATTTAGTATATATAAAAAAAAAAACTGCTTCCCTCCCATCCCCCCACCGCTGTCTGCGATGCAGACCACAGTTTTGTCTGTGGCTTGTGTTGCTGCGTCCTGATGCATGCAGTCCCAGTGACATCACCACTCCTGCTCGGGGTCTCATGTCATGATGTCACTTTGTTCTAATGCCTTACAGCCTTGAGGCCTAGAGGCCTGTGAAGTTGGACCGCGCCCCCCCTTTATGGGGCGAAGTGGCACCCTAGGCGGATGACTACCTTCCCCTATCCATTATCCAGGCCCTAAGGCCTCATGCATGCAGCCGTAGTGCGGCCCTTCCGTGCATTGGGGACTGCAATTTCCAGTCCCCAATGTATGGGCAATGTCCGTGTGGCTGCCGGGACGGATCGAGACCCATTCAACTTGAATGGGCCCGTGATCCGTCAGCACTGCAAAAAAAAAAAATAGAACATGTTCTTTTTTTTGCGGTGCGGAGGCTTTAACAAACACCACAGAAGCACTCAGTAGTGCTACCGTGGGGTTCCGTGCCTCCATTAAGCATGGCAGGTCCGGATTGCAGACCCATTCAAGTGAATGGGTCAACATCCGAGATGCGCGGAGCACACTGCCGGTGCCAGCATATTGCGGACCCGCTGTTTGTGGACAATATGGCCATGGATGGGCAACAGCTGTGTGCTTGAGGCCTAATTCAGAGCACATTACTGCAGGAGGTATAACAGAAGAGGACTACAACTCCCAAAATGTCTAAGCCAAGTTTTAATATCAGAGCACATTACAGGGGGAGGTATAAGAGGATGGGACTATAACTTCCAGCATGTCCAAGCTGTTATTATGTAATATCAGAGAACATTATGAGAGGAGGTATACAACTCCCAGCTAGAGTTGAGCAAACACCTGGAAGTTCGGGTTTGCCGGGTTCGGCTGAACTTCATCGCAAAGTTCGAGTTCGGAACTCGAACTTGACCGTGAACCCCATTGCAGTCAATTGGGAACCCGAACTTTAGGGCACTAAAATGTCTCTAAAAAAGTAATGGAAAGGGCTAGAGGGCTGCAAAAGGAAGCAAAATGGGGGTAAGAGATGGACAATTGCCCTGCAAACAAATGTGGATAGGGAAAGGACTTAAAATAACAAAATACATAACAATTAAAAAGAATAATCTTGAACTAGGAGGAGGAGGTCCATATGGAGTAGGAGATTGAGGAGGCGGTGGAAGCGGTGGTGGAGGAGGTAGTCACCAACAACACTGTTTTTTGTGTTTGTTTTTTTTATTTTTTTGTTATTTGGGTAGACCCCAAAACATTGGGAAATATAGAAAACAATACAAAGAGAAAGTGCTCTGGAGTATAACAAAGGCTGGGTACGGTATACATGTCTATTCTGCACAAGGTACGGACAAGTCCTGTGGGATCCATGTCTGGTTCATTTTAATGAACGTGAGCTTGTCCACATTGGCTGTGGACAGGCGGTTGCGCTTGTCTGTGGTAACGCCCCTTGCCGTGCTAAACACATGTTCAGACAATACACTGGCTGCAGGGCAGGCCAGCACCTCCAAGGCGTAAAGGGCAAGCTCAGACCATGTGCCTAATTTGGAGACCAAGAAGTTGAATGGGGCAGACCCATCAGTCAGTACGTGTAAGCGTGTGCACACATACTGTTCCACCATGTTGCTTAAATGCTGCCTTCTGCTGAGATGTTCCATATCAGCTGGTGGTGCTGGTTCTTGTGGTGTGCTGACAAAGCTTTTCCACATTTCGGCCATGCTAACCCTGACTTCTGAGGTGCTGGCGGTGCTCCAGCTGCGTTGGCGACTTCTTCCTCCTCTTCTGCCTTCGCCTTGTGCTTCCATTGAGGTCCTGGTGTCAGGTGGGAATGCCATCAGCAGCGTGTCTACCAGCATGCAGAATATATTTCCCAGTCAGGTATGCAGTGCAGGGGTAGTTGAAAAGTAAAAAAAGGGGTACAGATCACCCAGCAATCTAAACGCCGCCGAATTTACTGAATATATTTCCCAGTCAGGTATGCAGTGCAGCAGGAACACACCCTACAAGCCACTTGTCAATGACTGGCCTGATAACCGTCGAAATATCCCCCCAGAATCTAACAGATTGATTTACTGAATTGATTTCCCTGTCAGATACACAGCGCAGGCTGCAGGGGTACTTGACTGCCAAAAAAGGGAATTTGTCCCCCCAGAATCTAACAGATGGATTTACTGAATTAATTTCCCTGTCAGATATGCAGTGCCCGTGTCGTAAAGAGAAAAAATTGCTCACACAAATGTGTGAAAGACGAATTTAATAGAATTATTTTCACTGTTAGGTATGCAGTACCCTCCAAGCCACTTGTGAATGACTGGCCTGGTAACCGTGGAAATGTCCCCCCAGAATCTAACAGATGGATTTACTGAATTGATTTCACTGTCAGATATGCAGCACGGGAGTGCCTTACAGAAAAAAATGTGACTATTTCACCCCCTGGGGCCCTGAACTCACAAACTGATTACCTTTATTATTTTCCCTTCCCCTGGCACATATGCAGTGCAGGTGCACTTAAAAATTGGGTATATGTTGCCCACTGAACTACAAGAACAGGATAAAATTATTGTCCCTGGCACTTATGCAGGTGCAAATGCACTGCACTTGCACAAAATGGCCGCCAACGGTTACTTAATTAACCGACGGATTAAAGACTAATGCAGACATCCGTTAAACACTGATGTGAATGGTGCGCACGGCGTCATTGGTTGCTATGACGCCGTGCGCTTCCTGCCGCCCCTGCAGTACAGTGATACAGTCATATAGATCATACCAGTGTATCACTGTACTTCAGGGGCGGTAGGAAGTGCACGGCATCATAGCAACTAATGACACCGTGCGCTCCTGCACTCAGCAGGAAACCAGCCCAGGATACCACGGTCCATTCACATCCGTGTTTAACGGACGTCTGCATTCAGCTTAAAACGTATTTTTCGGTGTCACTGGGCTCAGTGCAGGGTACAAAAATGTTGCATTGCACCCACAAAAAAAATAAATCGCTGTAGATCACAGACTTAACACCAAGCTCTGACATCAGATTCTTTCCTAATCTCTCCCTCACAGCTGCAGCATCCTTTCCCTACACTAGTAAGAGCTGATGTGACGTGCAGCGCTACGTGACTCCAGCTTATATAGAGGCTGGGTCACATGCTGCACTGGCCAATCACAGCCATGCCATGGCTTCTAAGGGCACACATCTTAAACGCTTCTTGATTGGCTGCCCTACAGCCTTTCAACAAGCTTTATTATACGGCCGAACACCTGGCTTTTACGGAAATGTTTGGGTTTGGGTCTGGGTATACAAAACCCTAAATTCCGGTACGAACCCGAACTTTACAGTTCGGGTTCGCTCAACACTACTCCTAGCATATCCGGGGTATTGTAATGCACCCTGATATTATATAATAATGGCCTGGACATGCTGAGAGTTGTAGTCCTCTCCTGTTATAACTCCTCTTGTAATGTACCCTGATATGAAATAACAAGCTGGACATGCTGGGAGTTGAAATCCTCTCCTCATACCTCCTCTTGTAATGTACTCTGATATTACATAACAGTAGGTATAAGAGGAGAGGACTACAACTCCCAGCATTTCCCTTGCACTTACATTGAATCCATACTTCTTCCCATGCATCACTGCTCTTATTCATTACTTTACTGCATAGCTCTGCCTCCTGTTCTGGTCACATAATGGTGAGGTCATCGCAGGCCCTTCATCCCCTCTTCTCTGCTGAGCTCTGCAGGTCCTGTCAGCACTGTTCTAACGATTTATTTGTGAGGGAGGGGACCTTACACTGCATTGTAAAGTGCAGCTGTTCAGCTGTCCGCCTGTTTGCTTCCTCGGACGTTCAGCTGAACAGCAGCACTGAAGCAGGGGGCCCCTTAGACAATGGGGGCCCTGGGCAATGTCCATTTTGCGCCCCCTAACTCTGGCCCTGCTGGGCACTAGCACACTTTTTAAAAATAATAAAAGCTTAAGGCCTCTTCCACACGAGCGTGACGGATTTGGTCAGGATAAGTTCAGTGATAATCGCGCAATTTTGCTTGCGTCCGTTTTGTATGCAAATGTGTTGCGTTATTGCATTTTTCCCGTGTGGATTACACGCGGATTGCATGCGTTTTTAACCCGCGTGAAAAAAAAACTGAACCATAGTCTAGGTCAGGTGTCGGCAACCTTTTTCGGACGGAGTGCCAATTTAAGAAAAAAAATAACAAATTTAAAGAGCTCAGTGTGTGGGGCAATACAGAAAAGTCATATAACACAAACTGTATATGACAAAAAAATAAAAATACAATTATCAATCTAACTTACCACTCAATGCCACCCTTGTTCCTGACTTTCTTTGCAAAGACAATCCAGCTTTAGTTTATATGAGGAGACTTTTAGGTCCCTCTGGCAGTCACATATAGGCTCACTATCCTCCACACCCCCTAAAGTTGTCAGAAGCTTGTTCCACATTGTCCCCTCATTTTCCCTAGTAGTTACAAGCAGGCTCACCATTCTCCCACCCCCCAAAAGTTGTCAGAAGCTTGCTCCCCATCCCTCCAGCAATCATATGCAGGCTCGCTATCTTCCAACAATCCTAAAGTTGTCAGAAGTTCGCGCCACATTGTCCCTCCATTTTCCCCAGCAGTTACATGCAGGCTCACCATCCTAAACCCATCCCCAGTTTAGTTACAAATAGAGTTGAGCGAACTTCTGTTTTAAGTTCGGCGTCCAAAGTTCGGGTTTGGGTTATCCAAGCATCCTGTTATGGATTCCGCTACCACGGGTGAAGGACCTGGGGTGACGTCACCGTCATGTGATCAGTGCAGGGGGCGTGGCTCAGTACTGGATTGGATAAGAGGTCGTAGGCTACCACCTCTTATGTAATCCAGTACTAAGCCACGCCTCCTGCACTGATCACATCACGGTGACGTCACCCCAGGTCCTCCGTGTTGTCCAAGGTTCGGGTTCATTGAAGAATCCCCTTATGGATTCCAAATGCCGTTATGGTCCGTGTTAGCAGAATCCATAACGGGATGCTTGGATAACCCAAACCGGAACTTTGGACACCGAACTTAAAACAGAAGTTTCCCCCATTACCTAAGCTCACTATCAACCTTCCATCTCACTGCTCCAGCACATCATTCCCATCTGTCTCCTATGCCACTACTGCTCCCATCTCCTTAACTGTCACTTGTGTCACTATTACTCACATCCCTGTCACCTGTGTCATTAATCCCATCTCTATGCTGTCAGCTGCAACAGCAGAATAGCAGTCAAGGAACACCTGCTTCTTCAAACCCGAGGAAGCAAGCGTCTCCCTAGAGGCCTAGATTAAAGACACAATAAGAAAGAACAGATGACTTATCTAGAGCAGAGCTGTAGCAGACGATCCACCACACAGCCAGAGCTCACAGGAAAGAACTATAACCCACACAGGCCACTGTGAGAAGAAGGGATAAATAGCCTCACTAAGACTCACACCGAGTACACCTGAGGGAAGGTGGATCCAGCTCAAACCCAAAACAAACAGAGTAGTCAGACATGTGCAGCCAGTCTGACAGTCCTCCGCACATTCACAGGGCAGGGCGTGACAGTACCCCCCCTTCTACGGGTGACCTCTGGACATCCCGGACTAACTTTTTCTGGGTGTGCCCTGTGAAAGGCCGTCACCAGGCAGCTGGCAGAAACATCAGTAGCCGGATCCCACATTCTTTCCTCGGGACCGTATCCCTTCCAGTGCACCAGGTACTGAAGGGAACCCCGAAGAACACGTGAGTCGAGAATCCTAGAGATCTCAAACTCCAAATTGCCATCCACCAGGACAGGGGGAGGTGGCAGTGGAGATGGTTCCACAGGTTCCAAATATTTCTTCAATAAGGACCTGTGAAACACATTATGGATCTTCCAGGTCAACGCCAATTTCCAAGATGGTACCTTCAGCATATTGTTTTTAGTGGACAGCCACACCGAATCACCCACACACAGGTCCGGACCAGTCATACGTCTCCTGTCAGCCACCCGTTTATATCTTTCACCCATCTTTTCCAAATTAACTTGGAACTTCCACCAGATAGATGACAAGGCGGAAGAGAAACTCTCCTCTTCTGGCATCCCAGAAGATCCAGCCCCAGAAAAAGTACCAAAATGTGGGTGAAAGCCATATGTGCCAAAAAATGGTGACTTATCAGTGGACTCCTGTCTACGCTTATCCAATACAAATTCGGCTAGAGACAAGAACCAGTCATCCTGAACGCCCTCCAAAACCTGGAAACAAATTGCATCCCCCTATCAGACACCACATCAGAGGGAATGCCATGTAGTTTCACAATGTTATCGATAAAAACCTGAGCAAGAGTTTTGGCATTGGGCAAGCTAGGTAATGGTACAAAGTGGGCCATCTTACTGAAGCGGTCCACTACCACCAAAATCACAGTTTTCCCAGAGGAACTCGGCAAATCAGTAATAAAGTCCAAATGCGTCTAAGGACGAGACGGGATGGACAAAAGGAAGAAGGGATCCTGAAGGCCGAGTGTGAGCCACCTTCTCAAGTGCACAGGTCTCACAAACTGCCACATAGCCCTCCACATCCTTGCACAACCCTGGCCATCCAGAATCACTGAGAAGTCGATCTATGGTGGATTTGCTTCCAGGATGTCCCGCAAGGACCGTATCATGAGTTTCCTTGAACAACTTGCATCACAGTTCAGCAGGAACAAACAACTTGTCTGGAGGACAAGAATAAGGAGCCTACTCCTGGTACCCCAACACCTCCATCTCCAACTCTGGGTACAGAGCAGAAACCACCACCCCATTAGCCAAAATCGGAGTGGGATCCTCTGAATCACCTCCCCCCAGGAAAACTACGTGACAACGCATCTGCCTTGACGTTTTTAACCCGGGAGTGAAAATTGACCACAAAATTCAGCCTAGTAAAAAACAGTGACCATCTAGCCTGTCTAGGATTCAGGCGCTTAGCACGGAAGCCAAATTCTTGTGGTCAGTATATACCGTAATAGGATGAGTAGCCCCTTCCAACCAATGACGCCGTTCCTCAAAGGCCAATTTGATGGCCAATAATTCTCTATCTCCTACATCATAATTTCTTTCTGCGGCCGAGAGTTTCTTGGAGAAAAAAGCACACGGGCGCCATTTGCTAGGGGATGGGCCCTGCGACAGAACTGCTCCGACCCCCACTTCTGATGCATCAACCTCCACGAAGAACAGTTGAGACACATCAGGTTGCATCAGAATGGGAGCAGACGCAAAACATTTCTTAATAGCAGAAAAGGCCTGTAATGTCTCATCCGACCAGAGACGTCGACGCCTTTTTTAGTCATATCTGTCAAAGGCTTTACAATGGTGGAATAATTCAAGATTAATTTTCTGCAGTAATTGGTAAATTCAAAATACCGGAAGTGACGTCACCTTGCATTCCAAACACCGGAAGTGACATTTTTTCGATGTCACATGATCCATTTTACCGGAAATGACATTGGGTAATTGTCTATGGCGCCAGCCTTTAAAGAGCTGCTGGTGCGGTAGAAATGCGTTGGGTTTATGTGCTTTCATACATCATTACTATATCTTTAGTATCCTTCCATGAGCATTCCTAGTGACTATCTTTACTGGTTCTGCCTATGGTATTGGAAATAGGGCAACTTAGGGGAACAACAGATCTAGGTACGGGGACAGGGCACCCCCACCTTTAGGAGGTGTCCCTGGGCTGAGTAAACCATAGGGTTAGAATTAGGGACAAATTCTTAATCCCTTCTATATCAACTAACCCATGTACCCCTACCATTATTTTTTTTTTATCCTCCCCTTCTGGATCACTGGTGTAAAAAAATTCTATTTTTTGTTTGTCTGTGAGAGTATCTGACACGGTATTCGTCTGTGTATATGATTCACGTTAGGGCTTTTCTTGGCCCATGTAAAAATTAAAGGTATTTTTAATACAGCACGTTTAACCTAGATGAGTAGTTGGTAAAACCTCAAAACCGCATCAGAGCTTTCTGATTCTCAGGCCGGTCCCATTCCAGTACTGCCCGGACCTTTTCGGGGTCAATACAAAAACCAGAGTCATAAAGCAGGTATCCCAAAAATGGTAGCTCCTGGACAGCATATACACATTTTTCCAATTTTGCATACAATTTATTCTCCAGAAGGATCGACAACACCTGTCTCATGTGATCCTGATGGGTCTCCAAATCAGGTGAGTAAATTAGTATGTCATCAAGGTAAACAACAATGAACCTTCCGACTAAATGATGGAAAATATCATTGATAAATCGCTGAAAGACTGCAGGCGCATTAGTTAAACCAAAGGGCATGACAAGATTCTCGAAATGACCTTCGGGTGTATTGAAGGCCGTTTTCCACTCATCTCCTTCCTTAATTCTAATCAGATTATAAGCTCCTCTTAAATCCAACTTGGAGAACACCTTGGCTCCGACAATTCAAAGGAAATCAAAGGAAGGGGATACGGATCACGGACCGTAATGAGATTCAATTCCTGGAAATTTAAACACGGTCTAAGTGATATGTCTTTTTTTTTTACGAAAAAGAAGCCGGCGGCCACAGGGGACTTAGATGGCCTAATATGAAACTTTGCCAAACTCTCAGCAATATACTTGTGCATAGCTTCTCTTTTGGGTTGGTAAAGGTTATATAGCTGAGATTTTGGCAATTTAGCTCCAGGGATGAGACTGACCGGACAATCATATTCTCGATGGAGGGGGGGGGGGCAACTCCTGAGCTCCACCCTCCGAGAACACGTCCGCAAAATCAGAGAGAAAGTGAGGTAGGACCGTAGTTGACACCCCTGAGATAAAAGTACAAAGAAAGTGGTCTGTACAATATTCACTCCAGCTACTGATTTGTCTGATTTGTTATGCTTTATCAAGTACGATAACCCTAGAACCATCGGAGCAGGCAAGCCCTTCATAACAAAACAAGAAATGGACGCAACATGTCTTGAACTATATGAGTAAGACTCTTTTGTGAGAGAAGGAAAAATCAATAGCAAACACTGGTATCTCTATATCTAATGTACTAGTTCTAAAACCAAGATTTTGGAGGAAATGAAAATTAATAAGGTTTACCCCCGCACCACTGTCAACAAATACCTCAAAATCAATATTTCCAGAGTCTAATGCCAGAGTCTGGCAGGTAGGAGGAAACGGGTATTGCATGGAGAATGCATATTTGCTTGCTCAGACTCCCCATTCACACTAGTCAGGGAAGTTTTTTCTCTTTCTTTATGTGAATACATCCATAGTTTTTCATTACCGCCTTGAGGTTTAACAAAAGGACACACATAAACAAAATGACCCTCTTTTTCACAGAAGTAACATAGCTTATTCAGCTTCCTAAAATCACTATCACCTCAGTGAAAGGAAACCTGGCCCAACTGCATAGGCTCCTCTCCTGCCCCAGATTCAAATGTCCTATTACCCCGGGGAATAGGTGGGATGGATCCACTTTCCGACAGGACCCACCACTCAAGAGAAACCTTATACCTCTCTCTAAGACGTCTATCAAGCCGCACCGCCAAAGACATGGCCGTCTTCAATGAATCGGGATACTCATGAAAAGCAAGGGCATCTTTCAACTTCTCAGATAGCCCCTGACAAAACTGACTCCGGAGTGCAGGATTGTTCCACCCCAAGTCAGTTGCCCATCTTCTAAAATCTGCACAGTATGGCTCCGCAGTACATTCTCCCTGTAACAAACTGCGCAACTTAGATTCAGCCATAGAGACCCAGTCTGGGTCATCATAAATCAAGCCCAAGGCTCTGAGAAATGAATCCACCGACCGGAGGGATGGTGAATCGGTCAGCAGAGAAAACGCCCAGGACTGCACGTCCCCTTTGAGCAGAGATATAATGATCCCCACTCTTTGATTCTCATCACCAGGTGAAATCAGCCGCAGACGAAAATACAACCTGCAGGACTCCCTGAACCGAATAAAGTCATCACCACTCCCTGAAAACCTATCAGGGAGAGCGACTTTAGGCTCTAGCCAGACCTGATTTCCTCCAACGGTGCCAGAGCATTCTGACACCGTGCAAGAAAACTGCGGAGGTCGGCAACCTCCAGCGATAATCTCTGCATTCGGTCAACCAACGCATCCATAGCCTCCATTTCGCAAACAGCAGGGAAATGACAATTTGGGCAGGTTATAATGTCACGATAGGTAGGTAAGCAGGGAAATTTCCAAACACAGGAAAACAAACAGAACAAATGACTAGGCCCAAAAGCTAGGGAGAAAAGGGTCACCTACTAGCGATCCCTAAAAGCTGTCCCTAAACTGCTGTGCTCATGTACATACCCTAATGGTGGATATGCACATGCCCTCATGCCTAAGACTATACACCCTGGGCAAACCCTAAGGCCTCTTTCACACGGGCATCATGTTTGACGCCCGGATAAGAGGCGGGTGCGTTGCGGGAAAATGCGCAATTTTTCCGCGCGTGTGCAAACTTTTGTAATGCGTTTTGCACGCGCATGTAAAAATCTGCATGTTTGGTACCCAGACCCGAAGCCGGACTTCATCACTGAAGTCCGGTTTCGGCTTGAGTATTCTGTATATTTTATTATTTTCCCTTATAACATAGTTATAAAGGAAAATAATAGCATTATCAATAAAGAATGCAAAGTAAAAAAGGCAATAGAGGGTTAAAAATAATAAAAAAATAAACTCACCTCTTCATTTTGGTCCTTCACCCCCTTCCTGGCTGAAGACAGAACAGGAGCCCAGTAACCGGCAGCTACGCGATCAAAGTGAAGAGGTGAGTTTTTTTATTTATTATTTTTAACCCTCTCTTGCCCTTTTTACTTTGCATTCTCTTATTATAACTATGTTATAAGGAAAAATAATAAAGATCGGGTCCCCATCCCGATTGTCTCCTAGCAACCATGCGGAAAAATCACACCGCAACCGCACTTGCTTGCGGATGCTTGTGATTTTCCCGCAGAATATAGAGCATGCTGCGATTTTTATGCAACACAAAAGTTATGCGGGAAAATCACCGCTTATGTACACAGCCCCATTGAAATGAATGGGTCTGGATTCAGTGCGGGTGCAATGCGTTCACCCCACGCATTGCACTCGTGCGGAAAACTCGCCCATGTGAAAGGGGCATAAGCATAAGGGAAAAGGGAAGAGGCAACCTGCTTCTTCAAACCCGAGAAAGCAAGCGTATCCCTAGAGGCTTAGATAAAAGACACAACAAGAAATAACAGAGGTGACTTATCTAGAGCAGAGCTGGAGCAGACAACCCACCATACATCCAGAGCTCACAGGAAAGAACTATTACCCACACAGGCCACTGTGAGAAGAAGGGATAAATAGCCTCACTAAGACTCACACCGAGTACACCTGAGGGAAGGTGGATCCAGCTCAAACCAAAAACAAACAGAGAAGTCAGACATGTGCAGCCAGTCTGACAGACCTCCGTACATTCGCAGGGCGTGACAGCAACGTCACCTGTGTGTATATGGTAATGGACTGGAAGATGATTTAGCTAAACAGTTTTCCTTACTTTATAAAGTATATATCAATATAAAGTATTGAGTCCCAATCTTGGAGTATGACACATTGCCATTAAATCAGGGATGCTCAACCTGCTGCGGCCCTCCAGCTGTTGTAAAACTACAACTCCCACCATGCCCTGCTGTAGACTGATAGGTGTAGGCTGTTCAGGCATGCTGGGAGGTGTAGTTTTGCAACAGCTGGAGGGCCGCAGGTTGAGCATGCCTGCATTAAATAATGTAAAGTAATGTAGTAGATGTTAAAACGTGATATTTTGTGTATTAATGTATTTTTTTTAAATGTTTTTTTCATTTCAGATATCTGGCGACTGGCAACTTTTTCTTCGTTACATTTTGAGTTTGGAATGGGGACCTGCACAATTGCTGACATGGTACGGGATACATATGCCACCATTTGTTTGAGACTGAAAGCTTCGGTGTTGCCACATCCAACCAGGCAGCAGTGGCTTGATATAGCCCAGGGCTTCCTGGAGAGTGCTCAGTTTCCAAACTGTATTGGTGCCCTTGATGGGGAGCACATCCGGATTAAGAAGCCACGAACTCAGGGTCCCGATTCTATAACTATAAACAGTTTTTCTCTGTAGTTTTGTTGGCCTTGGCTTACACAAACTACAGGTTTATAATTGTAGATATTGGGTCCTATAGAAGTACTGCAGATGCTCGCATCTTCAGGGCTTCCAGAATGGGTCGGTGGCTTCAGCCCAATCAACTGGACGTACCACAGTCAGCAAACCTTCCTGGCTCCTCTGGCCCACCAGCGCCTTATGTAGTTGTAGGGAACGAGGGTTTTGTCCTTTCTACCCACCTCATGCGTCCCTTTCCTAGGCTAGGTTTGGATGCAAAGAGGCGCACTTCTAATTATCGGTTAAGTAGGGCCAGAAGGTTTGTGGCATGCGCCTTTGGGATTTTTTTCTAGTAAATGGCGGGTTTTTCTTTCGGCCATACAGCTGCCCCCTGAAAATGTCAATGTGATCATCAAAGCATGCTGCACATTTACATACGCACCAATGAGTCGACACCTGATGAAGACACCCAAGTCTTTAGTCCGTCATGAGGAAGAGACACTTTCCAACTTGGAAGAGGATCTGCTGGGCTGAGAGAGAGGGACTTATTTTCTGAATATTTAATGTCCCCTATCAGTTCATTCCCTTTTCAGCAGTAGTACTCAACTCATGGACGTTTGTGTTTGCCAGTTTTCTTTTTTAACCTGGATGGTTATTTTTTAGTTTGTTTTTGTATTTTTTAGTTAGGGACTTGCAAGATAATGAGGACCCTTGACGTGGGTTGCGAACTTACATATTTTGCTTACATATATTGTTTCACACAGGGTATGGGAAATATGTACAAATAGCTCATTCATAGAAAGTGTAAAATTTTGCCTAAAATGTATCCATCATTAATAAAGTTGTAGTTGGCCTCATTCTGATGTAATAAAAACTATCATTACATGTGTCATGGCACTAAAACTCCATCGGTATTGTTTTTACTATTGTGTGCTTAAAGGACATTTTATTTTTTATAGCATGTTATGTATATATGTATAATAAAAACATTTAGTTAAAACACAGTTTCTAAATTTGTAGATATTGGTGAAAATCACATTAATATTAGTGTGTGTAAGTTATAGAGAAAACAAGTTAATATAGTAAGTGTATTTGGGTGATATTAATGTTTAGTTAAAGTGTACAATTATTAATGTGGTGTATGTGTTGGTGTGATATAAATGTCATTATGCACTGTATATAATAACGATAACTAACAATAAAAATCAGGAAAATAAAACTCTGTTTATTCACAGACGATATAGTCAACGCAACAAATTTTTTATCTCATTGTTAATAAAATAACATAAATAAAGCTGAAAAAAGTCTAAATTATAAATTTTAAAAAAACGGCCAGATGGCAAGGGGGGACCCTGATACTGCAGGCAAGGGTAGGCTGATTGGGAAGGAAGGCCTGAGTACTGTGATGGGCCAGCTTGTGAGGAGGAGGGGACAGGCTGCCCATTAGAAGATTCCCCCTGATACTGTGGGCCATATGGCCAAATAGGTGGCCCATAATGATCCCTTGGAGGAGGGAACTGTGGGGGCCTGGGAAATTGCCATTGGCCGGGGGCAAAACTTGTGCCCATTGAGGCGCCAATTTTCCAGGGCCACAAAAATTTCCATAGGGTCGTTGGGGGGGAGTGGCTGCATCCAGAACGATTCCGAGAGCCAATTTGGTTCTCAGTAATCGTTCTGGAGGCAGACAGCGCGAAGGGCCAGACTACGGGCAAAAAGGTTGAAATGATCCTCCTGCTGGGCTCTAGATAAATACTCCAGAACCTGGATATCTATCAGAGATTCGGCAGATGGCATTGCCTGTTGTCTGGCCCGGCTGAGTAGAGCCAATGGGGGGTGGGGAATTACCTCCGGAAGCAGCTGGAGGCTTGGATGGTGCCGTGCTGGGTCCTGGGCCACTCTCCGTCTGCGCTGGCCCAGATGGAGTGTCTTCTTCGCAGGCACTTGATTGCTGCGGAGCCGACTCATCCCCTTCCTCCTCGAGGTTCTCCTTCGTTCTTCAAAAAAATGAACACTATTTTGTATTATAAATATTCACGTCGCATATTACTATCATCAGCAAAATACATTTAGCACATAGTACTACATAAACTAACCAACATATTACATATGGGGTCATTTAGCAACATTGGGGAGATTAGAAGTGTCATAGCTGGCCACAGCAGCAATTCCTAATCCACTTGTCATGTTGTTCACCTACTTTTGCTAATGAAAGGAGAAATCAGAATGGTTGCTATCGGCAACTATGACATTTTAAATTTAACAATTGTTACCAATCACATTACCTACATAGTCTACATACAGTGTGTATCGATAAACATGTATTGGTCAGTGTGTAGAATTAGCTGATGGACGCAGATCCATGACCTCACAGAGGAACATCAGTTGTTCCTTAAACATATATGGCCTTTTCTTTGGGGGCCCCTGGTGCTGCATCTCTTTGCGTAACTAGTTCCTGCAGCTCCGCCAACGATTCTTGACCTCATCGACTTGTAGTAAAAAGACAAGAAAGGAAAATGTATCAAATTTACAATCCTACAGAGGACAACGTATGACATGTGCTATGCTAGGGAGGATGACGTATCACATGTGCTATGCTAGGCAGGATAACCTTTGACATGTGCTATGCTAGAGAGGATAAAATATGACATGACATGGCCTATGCTAGGGAGGACAGCAAGGATCACACTTGTATACATTGGCTACTTACTCAAATTCTGGCGACTTTGCCATTTGGTTTTATCCCAGATGGTGGAAAAAAGCTCCTGGGTTATCTCCACCCAGGCCGCATCTTTTATACCAGTCGTGATAGTCCCCCGACCATGTATCCCAAATGCAGGGCCTCTCCTGGGTGAGGACCATGAGCCTCTCCACAGGCATTGACCGTGGTGTCTTCGGCATGGTGTAAAAATGCTCCGCAAGGGCTGGAGACTCCTGCCTCATGTGCTGCCTGGAGCCAGACTCTGAGAAACTCAACTTCCTGTCTCAAATCCCTTCACTGTTGCTAAGTTACTTGCGTTAAAAACGCAATGCATTGCATCCGGATGCGATACAATTTTCACGCACCCCTATTCACTTCTATGACCTCTTTCACACGAGCGCGACGGATTGGCTCCTGAAGCATTCAGAGTGCTTTCAGTAAAACTCGCACCATTTTGCAAGCAAGTTCAGTCAGTTTTGTCTGCCATTGCATTCAGTTTTTTTCACGCGGTTGATTAAATGCGCAAGATAAAAAACTGAAGTTTTACAAATAACATCTCCTAGCAACCATCAGTGAAAAACGCATTGCATCTGCACTTGCTTGCGGATGCAATGCGTTTTTCACTGAAGCACCATTGACTCTATGGAGCCAGGGCTGCATGAAAAACGCAGAATATAGAACATGCTGCGTTTTTCACGCAACGCAGAACTGAAACGTGAAAAAAACGCTCATGTTCACAGACCTATTGATATGAATAGGTCAGGATTCAGTGCGGGTGCTATGCATCCACATTACGCATTGCACTCGCAAGGAAAACTCGCTCGTGTGAAAGGGGCCTATGGGGCCAGCATTGCGTAATAAACACAGAATATAGAACATGCTGCGATTGTCACGCACAAGTGATGCGTTAAAAACAACGCTTATGTACACAGCCCCTTTGAAATGAATGGGTCCGGATTCAGTGCGGACGCAATGCAATAACATCATGCATTGCACCTACGCGGACTACTCGCTTGTTTGAAAGAGGTCTAACACACTCCCTGCCTGCAGCAGCTTCCTGTCCCTACCCTAGTCAAAGCAGATTGGCGGCACACCATGTGATCCAGCATTTATGCATGCGGAGGGGGAGCTGTGGCCTCCGAGGTATCTATGGGCAGTCAAGCTGCCCATAGGGTCAGGTGTTTCCCTGACACCCTTCAGGAAACTTGTGTGTAGTGCTTTGTCCGTGTGGAGTGCTGTGACCTGATTGCGCATGCCCAGTGCAAAACTGGTGACACACACACGGACACAGTGCACTCACACAGGGATTTTATTATTATAGATTGTCTATTAGTGTATTACTAGTGTAATACACTGAAAACCTGCCTATGAGACCCAGCTAGGGGTCTGGGTCTCACAGCCTTTAATAGAAGGCTAGCCTCAATGCTTATGGAAGGCATCAGGCTGCCCTCATAGCCTTTGGGTTCCCGTCATAGCAGCGTGGGGACCCTTACCATAGGGAACTACTACTGAGTCTGAGCAGGGAGCGGCAGGCGGCAGCAGTACAGAAGAGCACAGCACGGCCACGCTTGAGAGAATGGGTTTCCCGTTAAATTGTTTGCGATGGTTACAAATATTATACAACTCCCCGACAGCTCGTGTTAAGGTTAAAGGGTATATCTCTGACCCCTTTTCACTAGGGAGAGGCTCTAGACAGGGCTGCCCTCTGTCTCCCCTACTCTTTGCATTAATTATGGAGCCTCTCTCTCATATAATCTAATTCAGCCATAGAAGGTTGGGATGTGGCAGGTACTGTAAAACGGAGAAACTGTCTTTGTATGCGGATGACATGCTGGTATACCTGGCAGACCCTGATACATCCTTGTCCGCCTTGTTGGACACGGTGGATAAATTTGGGCACTTTTCCGTTTTACGGGTGAACTGGGCCAAATCTAGTCTCTGTCTGATAGATGAAGATAGGACGGCCCTTGTTTCGCCACATTCCAAATTGCAGATCGTAGAACATTTTAAATATTTAGGGATTGTAATCCACAGGGATACTGCGAAGTTTTACCAGCTAAATGTGATCCCTACAATGGCATATATTACTAGGAAATTAGAGGCGTGGGAAAATCTGCCGTTAACCTTAGTTGGTCGGGTTACTATCATTAAAATGATCCTCCTACCTAAACTTCTGTATTTATACAGGGCGGCCCTGATCATCTTACCCAAAAGGCATTTCGCGCTTGTGGACAAACTGATCACACCCTTTTTGTGGCGTAAGATGAATCCCAGAAAAGCGAAACGAACGTTACAAGCACCTTATGTGAGAGGAGGTCTCGCGTTACCAAATTTTAGTCTTTACTATGAAGCCATTCAATTGAATTATGTGAGGTGGTGGATCACAGCTGATGCTAGTAATCCGGCGGTTGTATTGGAGGCAGCTCTAGTGGGCTTTTATAAAGCCCTTACTAATTTGGCTTATAGAAGAGGCACTTATGCAACACGTCTTTACACATCTACCATGGTCGCGACGTTGGCAGCCTGGAATAAGAGAGTAAAAGCACATACAGTTACAGAAGATGGGGAGAGTTGGTCGCCATACTTACCTCTGTGGAGGAATCAAGTCTTGCCGAAATTGTATTCTCTGGCAGATTTAGAATTTTGGCCACAGAAGGGGCTGAAATATCTTACACAGTTAGACGAGAAAGGTCTGTTCAGGACCTTCAGTAGTCTTAAGCAGGAATTCCGGCTAGCCCAGCACTCTCTATTTCGGTACTTTCAGCTTAGGCATGCTTGCGCCGCCCAGTTTGGGGGAGGGGTACTGTCACTGGTTTGTCATCCGGTGGAGGCGGTGGTACGCAGAGAGCAGTTGGATAAGCCGGTTTCTACGCTGTATGCTGTGCTGATGGCAGAGATGGACTCCCCCTTGGACAAATCCTTTAGAAAATGGAGACCGGGGATGGTAGAGTTGGAGGCCCACCATGTGAAGGAATTTAGTCATACCTGGAAGTCTACTGTTATTAGTGCCAGAGATCAACTTATACAATTGAAGTGTCTACACAGAGTGTACTATACGTCTGGTAGGCTTTTTAAGATGTGCAAGCTTGCGAGTCCCCAATGTACTAGATGTGGTGCAGATGATTGTTACTTCCTTCACATGATATGGCTGTGCCCAGTTATTCAATGTTATTGGAGACAGATACATGCCTATCCACATTCTCAGCTGGGGTTTCCCGAGACTGGTAGTGCAGGGTCGAGCCTATTGGGTATAGTTAATGATGTTGTCAAATATGCTAGAAAATTATATCATATGCGTACTGCTATACTATGCTAGGAAAACCATACTTTTGAACTGGAAGGCTCCTAAGGTTCCCACCAAACAACATTGGATACAAGTAGTTAACTTAGATTTAGAGCTTTACAAGCTAGTTTATGAACAGAGAGGTTCTGCGGATCGATTCCTTAAAATATGGGGCCCTTGGATTAATGCACACACTGTTGCAATATAGTTTAAGGTTGTTTCTTGAGTTCCCTGTGAAGGAGTGTTTGGTTTGGTTGACTGGTTGATTAGTGTGAAAGAGTAGATATATATTACATATATTGTCTTGGTTCCACTAAAATGCTGTTGTTAAAGAAGATGTCGGGAATTTATCCTGTTTGGGATTGCGTTTTCTGCAGGGTGGAGACCACCAGAATTACTATGTATGTGGAATGAGCAAACCTAATTTGCGTATGCAAGTAGGGGAGACATGGTGTCATGAATCCCCAGATTTGCATGTGCAATATAGTTAAGGACAGTTAAACCTTACCTGGGTTACAGATGCAGTTCCTGTAGTCTGTGATGCTCCTCGAGATTGTATCCAGCCTGTTGATTGGAGAACTGTTTAACAGTCGCCTCGTGGTACCTGTAAAAGGAAACAGCAGTTAGGTGCTGCGCATTATCGTCAGGATTCAAGAAGAAACCGGACCTGGAGGATTTACTGCGTCAATTAATTTTGAAAGCTGAGGGAAATGGAGGCGAAGCTTGGCTTCGTTCATGCCTTCAGGAAGATCGCTCTGTCTCAGATCCTAATCGGTCATCTACTATTACAGCCGGCGCTTCATCGGCTATCATGAGCGCTGGGCTGAACGGGACTTCTGAGGTTATCGCGATCCCTTCGACCGCTGAAGCTCCTCCCTCCTCTCCGCCTCAAAAAAGGATCCGAAAAGAACGGAGAGCTTTCTCTCCTTCTACAGATCGTAAAGGATCTAGGACTAAGAAATCTTCTGCGCCATCAGGCACGAGAAGGATTCATCGTCACGGACCTGCTGCTCATCAACGGCCTCCTACAACTGCCAGAAAATCCCACGCAACGGACAAGGAAAAAACGACTATTCCTATACAAGAGGGTGAGCATTTAACCGATGACTTGATTAGTGACTGTTTATTACAGGGCACTACTTGTTCAGTTACTCCCACCCTTCTATCAGCAAATAATATTTCATTGGACAAGGTTAATTTGTTTAAGGAATTTTTGTCTTTCATGTCTGACAAAGACAAAAAGAATATTCAGGATTCTGCATGGTCATCTTTTGATGATTCTTCAGATCCTGAATATCAAATATATCCGGAACCTCCCAAGTCTGTGAATAAAGAGAAGTGCATTTTACCTTCAATAGATGCAGGTAGTGGAATAAAAGACTGCGCTTTCGGTGAGACCATGCCGTGTCAATTATCCCCACTTGGGTTTCATCTGTCTAAAGCTGTGAAAGAGAAGATATGGCATAAGGATTATGTTGATCTATTTTCTCTTTTGCCATCTAATAGAGTTGATAACAGAAAGGAGGAGGATGAAAAGAGGAGAGTCCCACAAAAATCATTTTTTAACTGGTTGCAAGGGTTTTGCATCTATTCAGCGGTGTTGGGGGAAAAACTTCCTAAGCACTGCAGTGGGCTCTTCCATCATCTTGACTCTATTCTGGAGGCTTATAAAAATTTCGTGGGTACAGCTTGGCTCTCATATGATGAGTCTTTCTGTCAGAAGCTCGCGGTCTACCCAGAGCTGGATTGGGGTCAAAAAGATGTGGGATTATGGATTAAACTTATGCTGCCGCAAAGGTCTCATAATTTTCGTCAACAACCTAAAAAAGGTTTTTGCTTTGCCTTCAACGAATCCAACTGTAAATGGCAGGCAAATTGTAAATACAGGCATGAGTGCACTTTCTGCACAGGGACTCACCCTGCCTCCAAGTGCTTCAAAAAGCTCAATAGTAGCAAAGAATTCACTAGAGGAAGTGACTCCGCTGAACCTGGCAAGGCTAGTTCCAATTTTAAAACTATACCCAGACAGGTTGAAAGCGGAGTTGCTCATTAAGGGTTTCTCTGAGGGTTTTCATGTTCCCACCTTTATGGGCTCGGGTTGTTTTTTATCTAAAAATTTAAAATCTGTTTATTTAAATAAAGCAATTGTTTTAGAAAAAATAAATAAGGAAATTTCCGAGCACAGAGTAGCTGGCCCTTTTTCATCTCCACCATTTGTTAATTTCAAAGTTTCGCCTTTGGGTTTAGTTCCTAAGCGGGAAACTAATAGTTTCAGATTAATCCATGATCTTTCCCATCCAAAGGGGAATTCGGTTAATGACATGATTGATAAAAAGTCTGCCACTGTTCATTATGCTTCTTTCGATCAAGCCTTGTCTTTGCTTAGGAAAGCGGGGATGAATGCATTGATGGCAAAGACTGACATCAAATCGGCATTCAGATTGTTACCTATAAATCCTGCCGGCTAAGACTCTTTAGGTTTCCAATTTGAGGGCCTTTTTTATTTTGACAGGGCTTTACCTATGGGTTTTTCTCTATCTTGCTATTATTTCGAGGCTTTCTCCACCTTTTTACAGTGGTTTGTAGGGTCTCAATATAATGGTGGATTTATTTTACATTACATGACTTTTTATTTATTGGTTCAGGTGATTCCCAGGATTGTTTTAATTTATTACAAACCTTTAGGAATGCTTCAAGTTATTTAAATCTTCCACTCGCGGAAGAAAAGACTGTGACTCCCACTACATGCATTACATTTTTAGGTATTGTTATTGACACCTGTAAGATGGAATTTAGAATTCCGGTGGAAAAGATTAACTCTACGAAATTAATTTTATTGGATATCTTGAAGAGCAGAAAATGTACTTTAAAAAGACTCCAATCGGCTTTAGGTTCTTTAAATTTTATCTCTAGGGTCATTCCCATGGGTCGAATTTTTTCAAAAAGATTATATGCCGCAACCGCGGGAAAAAAGAACCCATGGGATCGTATTTACCTATCAAAAATTCTGAGGGAAGATATAGTTATATGGGTGAATTTCTTAGAGAGATTTAATGGGAAAACCATATGGCAGGAGGAGTTTGTGACATCTGACTCCCTTCATTTATACACGGAAGCGGCCGCATCTATTGGTTATGGAGCAGTGTTTTATAATCAATGGTCGGCCGAGACATGGCCGGTGGAATGGGCTTCTAGAACTTTTATGAAGAACATAAATTTCCTGGAGCTTTTTCCAGTTCTGGTTGCTCTATCAATTTGGCAATGTCATTTCAGAAATAAACGTATACTATTTTACTCGGATAATAAAGGAGTGGTATTTGCATTAAATTGCCTATCTGCTAGATCTGAGGCAGTCATTCACATTTTACGACAGATTGTACTTTTATGCCTGTACATCAACATCTGGATAAAAGCCCAATATGTCGCTGGTAAATCTAACACCATTGCGGATTCTCTATCTCGACAGAATTTCAAAAAGTTCAGACAGCTGGTTCCAGACGCCACCAGAAGAGGGATTCCTTGTCCCAAAGATCTTTGGGATTCAATTGGTCAGTTGTCAACAACCTAGTCATTAATTCATTGGCTCGGAATACTTGGACCTCTTATGCTTCTGCATTTAAAAAATGGAGGTTTTTCTGCTTAGATAATAACTATAGTTTTTCCACTATTGACTTGTACCCGGCTGTCCATTTAATTATTTACCTGTCTGATTTGGGGAGGAGGGGTCGTTATATCTAGAAGTTATTATCAGGTATTTCCTTTTTTCAAAGGATTATGGGTACCCCCCCTTTTTCTACAAATTTTTTACTTCAACAGATAATAAAAGGTTTGATAAGAAAGGAAACGAGTTTACCTAGAACCCGGCCATTGTCTAAAATGCAATTGTTGGGATTCATAAAATACTTGCCTACGTTATGCCAGTCCGTATATGAATCTTCACTGTTTAAGGCAGCTTTCATCCTGGCATTTTTCGGGGCTCTTCGTATTTCCGAATTCACAGCTGAAAATAAAATGGCAAATGCTCCGTTGTTTATTACTGACCTTCAGTTATCTTCGTCCAAAATACGCATCTTTATACGGAAGTCAAAAACTGATCAATTGGGTAAGGGTTGTTGGGTTGTTATTAACAAACTTAAGGATTGTTCTCTATGCCCAGTTTTATCTTTCAAAGAATGGCTACATCTTAGAGGAACTTCTTACGGACCATTATTTAGACACTTGGATGGTTCGCCTTTGACGAAATACCAATTTAACTTTGTTTTCTCGAAATGTGTGAAGGAATTTAATTTGGATAATAAAAATCTTTCTGCTCACTCATTTCGCATTGGGGCAGCTACTTATGCTCATAATATTGGTTTGCGTGCAAAAACCATAAAAAGGTTAGGGCGTTGGAGCTCTGAGAGATACAAAATGTATATTAGACCTGAATTGTTATTTTAATTTGTTTCAGATATGAAGGTCGTCTGGATTCTTGGAACCGGTTTAGTTAGTGACGCTCACAACCGTTCACTTTTAAGATTTCAATCCGACAACCTTGGCTTCGACAGTAAGGTGGTGATATTTTGGAAAGGTATTGTTAATTTGCGTATTAAGGACATTAATAAGTGGTGTGTGCATTTGAAATCTCTTTGGCCATTACCATCTTTATTAATCCTTCACGTTGGCGATGAGGATTTGGGCAAAGTCTGCACACACCTGCTTATTAATGAACTGAAGTCTACAATACTGTATATTAGTCATGTTCTGCCAGAAGCTAGGTTGGCGTTTTCAGAAATAATTGCAAAATGGATTTGGAATTCTGATTAATTAAAATTTTTGGAAAAGATCCGTATTAGGGTAAATAGAAACTTGGAAAAATTTGTGTTAAAACACAATGGTTTGTCATTTCGGCATACAGAACTTGAAGGATTTGTGTATGGTCTTTATGATATTAATAAGCTTTCATTGTCAGACATAGGTCTGGACATTTTCAATATTGGATTACAACAGTTAGTGGAGGATGGCTGCGGTGTGCGTTGGCCATGTAGCCTTTCTGGCTTTATGGCGGATGGGTAATAGTCGCTCATTGAGCGGACTAGTTATTTAAGGTCTTAATAAGTAAAACTAGTTACCTACATTGTTATATGTTTGGATAAAATTGGTCAATGAATTGTTTAAGGTAACATAAGCACCGTGGCCATTTATATGCCAATTAACTATTTAATAAAAAGAAATTGCTCAGTTATTCAAGTCTATGTCTGTTTTTAGTTGGTGGGAATATATGACACCATGAGCAAACCTAATTTGCGTATGCAAGTAGGGAAGACATGGTGTCATGAATCCCCAGATTTGCATGTGCAATATAGTTAAGGACAGTTAAACCTTACCTGGGATACAGATGCAGTTCCTGTAGTCTGTGATGCTCCTCGAGATTGTATCCAGCCTGTTGATTGGAGAACTGTTTAACAGTCGCCTCGTGGTACCTGTAAAAGGAAACAGCAGTTAGGTGCTGCGCATTATCGTCAGGATTCAAGAAGAAACACCCACCCACCCCTATTTATTATGTCACGGTGTTTGTATGGGGTAATAGTCGCTCATTGAGCGGACTAGTTATTTAAGGTCTTAATAAGTAAAACTAGTTACCTACATGGTTATATGTTTGGATAAAATTGGTCAATGAATTGTTTAAGGTAACATAAGCACCGTGGCCATTTATATGCCAATTAACTATTTAATAAAAAGAAATTTCTCAGTTATTCAAGTCTATGTCTGTTTTTAGTTAGGTATTGGTGGGAATATATGACACCATGACGATGTATGAATCAAATGTCATGTCTGTTACATTTTGTGTTTATTTGAAAGACAATAAACAGATACTATTAAAAAAAAAAAAGAAGAGCACAGCATGTCCAGCACCAGCGGTCCAGCGCCCAGCCCAGCACACAGACAGAGTAGGCTAGGAGTAGCTGCCGAGTTATTGAGATTGAGAAGTCAGCACGTCCTGAGCTGCATCTGTGGGGGGGTGAACAAAGATGTATTTGTGGCAGTCTTGCAGCATGTGTAAACTCTGCAGGCAGTTAGCACCTGTCAGGTCCATGTGCCACTAAGCAGGCACCACGTAAGGCGCCTATGACAGTGCTGGCTTCTTTTCACCCCTCTTCCTTGATGTGCGTGTATGGAGGAGGTGAAGCCCTTAACTGCAGAGCGGGAATTATTTAATTTGGAAGCGAACACAGCAACATCTCTAGTGATTTATGACTGACTCCGATCTGTAAGTTTCATTCTTAACTCTTACATGCTGGGGTTGCTTCTGAGGCTGCTGCTATTGTTCTGTACAGGGGGCAGCTTCAATTGTGTGACTTGTATCAGCCACCTTGCCCACACCCACACAAGATGGGAAGGGGGGCACACAATCTGCAAGAAGTCCTGTGGAGGAGGGTGACCTGTCTCCTCCATGCCCCCAACATCGCCCTGCCACCTCGTATCTCCTCCCTGCCCCCAACATCGTCCCTGCCACCTCCTGTCTACTCCCTGCCCCAACATCACCCCTGCCACCCCCTGTCTCCTCCCTGCCCCCAACATCACCCCTGCCCCCCCTGTCTCTTCCCTGCCCCCAACATCACCCCTGCCACCTCCTGTCTCCTCCCTGCTCCCAACATCACCCCTGCCACCTTCTATCTCCTCCCTGCCCCCAACAACGCCCCTGCCACCTTGTGTCTCCATTATGCCCACGGCAAGAACAGCCAATTCTCTGGATTCGGCATAAGCCAGAAAGCGGACAAATTCCATTACAGACTATGGGGTACGGCGGTATGCGACTGTGCCGGATACGGGATGCTGCAGAAGGGAACAAGGTTGTGCAAGCACAGTGGGATTCTGAATTCCACTCAGCAGACGAGCATTCTACCGAGCTGGGAAAAAGAGAAGTATCACGTCACTGGAGGAACAGAGCACTCTGTGATTGGCTGCTGTGCCACATGACAGCAGAAAGCGGAAGTTACTGGAGAGGTGCAGCAGGTACGGGTGAGGTGATTTGTTATATACCGCATATATGATACTGTATGCCGTGATATGAGGGTTGGTGCATTATCAGCATCTCTTAGGCTCTTCGCACTACTGTTTCTCTTTTCCGGTATTGAGATCCGTCATACGGTCTCAATACCGGAGGAAAACACTTCCGTTTGGTCCCAATTCATTGCTAATGGGGACAAAACGTAACTGAACAGAAAAGGATTCTCCAAAATGTGTTCCGCTCTCATACTGAAGAGCAAACTTCAGCATGCTTCTGATCCCACAATGCAAGTCAATGGGGATCGATCCATTTAACTCTAACACAATAGAAAATGGATCCATCCCCCATTGACTTGCAATGGAGTTCATGAAGGATCCGTCTTGGGTATGTTAAAGATAATACAGCCGGATCCGTTCATAACGGACGCAGATGATTGTATTATCAGTAACGGAAGCATTTTTGCTGAGCCCTGCCGGATCCAGCAAAAACGCTAGTGTGAAAATAGCCTTATAGCTTTGCTGCATTTAAAGGGAAAGCTCCCCATTCTGTATATTGCTAGGTTGCGCTCTCTTAAAGGGACCCTATACATTAACAAACACTAGGGACTTGTAGAGCTGGTCACCCCTTATGTATTTTTATGCAGGATTGTCCCTTGTGCCGTGTCATTATACAGAGTCAGACTGGAGAGCTGCTGCAAAGAGTGACTACCACTGGAGGGTATCACGTGATCACTCTTTGCTATGAATGGGGAACAGGGGAAATGTGCTGCTTATGCCTGTGGGTTTCAGCTGTATTCCTGGTGTGGGGAGTCGCTCTGGTAGACAAGGTAGGCGGGTGCAGTATAGAGGCAAAAACACGTTGTAAATCAATCGGCAGTGTTTATTCACACTTTAGGCACAACACAACAGTCAGTTTTCAGGCTTTGGTGCTTGTTCAGACACATAAAACAAAACAATGTTGGTGCTTGATCTTGCACGGCAAAACAGAAACAGAGTTCACCTGGGATCCTAGGTGTCAGTTCACACCTGGCAGTAGTGCAGCTTTTACCTCTTGGTACTTCCACCAGCCCCAAGGCTGTGCAACCAATTCCCTTGGGGAGCTGGGCTCTCTAGTCCGCCTGACTAGGACCCCGCGACCCGAGCCTTGGCGTCGCTCTGTGCCCCCCAAGTCCATATAGACAGAGCCAGTCCCAGGCCTCTATCTTGCAAGCTTTCCAGTACCCTTTGCCAGGTCCCCACTCTTCAGCCCAGCACAGGGCTCAGATCCTAAACACACAGAGAGACCCACTTGCATAACCCAGCTGTCTTTTAAAGGCAGCTAGGTATTAACCAAAAACCCGGACCGGCACCAAAAATCCAGTCCAGTATTTGCCCTCACCTGGCTGCAATCAACCCAGCAGCACAGGCTGAGAGGAAAATACCTGTTTTTTTTATCACCAAAGCTCTCACTGTGTCACACTGGGAAATCGGTGATTTGTATCATATGCAAATAAGCTGTTTGGTGCAATTAGGGCATCCCTGTGTTACCAAAGCCTCTGCTCTTTATTGTGTCAAGTGCTTCCCCCAGCTTTCAGTGACGGGTCCTGCCAGGGCAAGCATCATGGCTGTACTGTGCATGCGCCAATTCCATAACACATCTCCCCTGCCTACCGAAGGGTGGGTGTTTTTGGTGTAATGCTGACACCCTTATTACACCAACAGCTCATTTGCATGTTACAAACCAGCACCGATCAGGATAGGGGAAAAAGCGTTAGGGGACTAGAGCACATGTGACACTTGACCTGGATTACCATGGAGGTATGTGGTGACAGATTTTACATGAGCCTGACTACTGGCATCCTTACCCATCTTGAGATTGCGGCATTATCCGTACACGTATTCTCAAACCTACAGATCATACAGTTATGGCATATCCAACCAATTTAAAGGGGTTGTCTTGTCACCCATTTAATGCGGGAACCTGACCAGAAATCAGCTGATCCCTTAGGCTGCATTCACACGAGCGTGATTTCCGCGCGGGTGCAATGCGTGATGTGAACGCATTGCACCCGCACTGAATCCTGACCCATTCATTTCTATGGGGCTGTGTACATGAGCGTTTTTTTTCACGCATCACTTCTGCAACGCGTGTAAATCGCAGCATGCTCTATCTTATGCATTATAAAACGCATCCGCAGCCCCATAGAAGTGAATGGGGCTGCGTGAAAAACGCATTGCATCCGCAAGCAAGTGCGGGTGCGATGCGTTTTTCACTGATGGTTGCTAGGAGATGTTGTTTGTAAACCTTCAGTTTTTTATCACGCGCGTGAAAACGCATCAAAACGCATTGCACCCGCGTGGAAAAGACTGAACAACTGAACGCAATCGCAGGCAAAACTGAATGGCTTTGCCTGTGAAAACGCACAGTTTTCACTGAACGCATCCGCAACGCATCCGGACCTAAATCCATCACGCTCGTGTGAACCCAGCCTTAGGCCTTATTCACACATCCGCAAGTGTTTTGCGGATCCACGGAGCCGCGGATCCGCAAAACACGGACACACCGGCAATGTGCATTCCGCATTTTTGCGGACCGCACATTGCCCGAACTCCATAGAAAATGCCTCTTCTTGTCCGCAATTGCAGACAAGAATAGGACATGCTCTATTTTTTTGCGGAGCCGCGGACCGGAAGATCGGCGGCGCGCTCCGCAAAATCGGATGCGGAGAGCACAGTGTGTGCTCTCCGCATCGTTCCCGGCCCCATTCACAGTCAATGGGTCCGCATGTATTCCGCAAAATTGCGGAAAACATGCGGACTACATTGCGGATGTGTGAATAAGGCCTTAGGCCTCTTTCACACGAGCGTGTCCGGATTAGGTCCGGATGCGTTGCGGATGCGTTCAGTGAAAACTGTGCGATTTCACAGGCAAAGCCATTCAGTTTTTTGCGTTCAGTTGTTCAGTTTTTTCCGCGCGGGTGCAATGCGTTTTGATGCGTTTTTCACGCGCGTGATAAAAAACTGAAGGTTTACAAACAACATTTCCTAGCAACCATCAGTGAAAAACGCAACGCACCCGCACTTGCTTGCGGATGCAATGCGTTTTTCACGCAGCCCCATTCACTTCTATGGGGCTAGTGCTGCGTGAAAAACGCAGAACATAGAACATGCTGCAATTTTCACGCAACGCATAAGTGATGCGTGAGAAAAAAAGCTCATGTACACAGTCCCATTGAAATGAATGAGTCAGGATTCGGTGTGGGTGCAATGCGTTCACATCATGCATTGCACCCGCGGAAAACCTCGCCCATGTGAAAGGGGCCTTAAAGTCAGACTCCCAGGGAGGCTTAAAATATATAAGTAATATTTTTGTTTATGCTAGTGGTAGAGTGGGCCCCCAAAATGAATTCCACTGGTGGGCCTAGGCACCCCAGTCCGACACTGGTAGGACTAGTCACAGATCGGCAGCCAGGCTATCAGGTATGGAACTTCTAGGACTGCAGTTCCTGTGCCTGAGTGTCACTGCCTCATAATTCATTGTCCCCCTTTGCTGTGACTTTCCCAGCAGCAAGAGGCATAACTACTCTGTAGGACACCAAGGGGCATAATTATAGGATGTAACTACTTTGTGAGGCACTATGGGGGCTATAAGGGATGCGTGAGGGGGGAGGATGGGGGGTGCTCTTGAGACATTTCCAGACCACACATGGAGTACTGTGTACATTTCTGGGCTCCTGTGAAGAAGGCAGACATAGCAGAGCTGGAGAGGGTTCAGAAGAGGGCAACTAAAGTAATAACTGGAATAGGGCAACTACAGTACTCTGAAAGGTTGTCAAAATTGGGGTATTCACATTAGAAAAAAGATGACTGAGGGGAGATCTAATAACGATGTATAAATATATCAGGGGTCAATACTAGAGATGGGCAAACACCTGGAAATTCGGGTTCGGGAAGTTCGGTAGAACTTCCCGAAAATGTTCGGGTTCGGGATCCGAACTCGACCCGAACTTTATCCCGAATCCGATTCCCATTGAAGTCAATGGGGACCCGAACTTTTGGGCACTAAAAAGGCTGTAAAATAGTCCAGGAAAGGGCTAGAGGGCTGCAAAAGGCAGCAAAATGTAGGTAAATGCCCTGCAAACAAATGTGGATAGGGAAATGAATTAAAATAACATAAAATAAATAAAAATTAACCAATATCAATTGGAGAGAGGTCCCATAGCAGAGAATCATGCATCATATTAGCCACCACTGGAGAAGGCCACTTTCAGTTATTTCGGCCCCAGCACCCAGATAGAGGAGAGAGGTCCCACAGCAAGGAATCATGCGTCATACCACCCACCACTGGAGAAGGCCACTTTCAGTTATTTCGGCCCCAGCACCCAGACAGAGGAGAGAGGTACCACAGCAAGGAATCATGCGTCATATCACCCACCACTGGAGAAGGCCACTTTCAGTTATTTCGGCCCCAGCACCCAGACAGAGGAGAAAGGTCCCACAGCAAGGAATCATGCGTCATATCACCCACCACTGGAGAAGGCCACTTTCAGTTATTTCGGCCCAGCACCCAGACAGAGGAGAGGTCCAACGGCAAGGAATCATGCGTCATTTCACCCACCACTAGAGAAGGCCACTTTCAGTTATTTTGGACCCAGCACCCAGACAGAGGAGAGAGGTCCCACAGCAAGGAATAAGGCGTCATATCACCCACCACTGGAGAAGGCCACTTTCAGTTACATCGGCCCAGCACCCAGACTGAGGAGAGAGGTCCCACAGCAAGGAATCATGCATCATATCACCCACCACTGGAGAAGGCCACTTTCAGTTATTTCGGCCCCAGCACCCAGACAGAGGAGAGAGGTCCCACAGCAAGGAATCATGCGTCATCTCACCCACCACTGGAGAAGGCCACTTTCAGTTATTTCGGCCCCAGCACCCAGACAGAGAGAGAGGTCCACAGCAAGGAATCATGCGTCATATCACCCACCACTGGAGAAGGCCACTTTCAGTTATTTCGGCCCCAGCACCCAGACAGAGTAGAAAGGTCCCACAGCAAGGAATCATGCGTCATATCACCCACCACTGGAGAAGGCCACTTTCAGTTATTTCGGCCCAGCACCCAGACAGAGAAGAGAGGTCCAACGGCAAGGAATCATGCGTCATTTCACCCACCACTAGAGAAGGCCACTTTCAGTTATTTTGGACCCAGCACCCAGACAGAGGAGAGAGGTCCCACAGCAAGGAATAAGGCGTCATATCACCCACCACTGGAAAAGGCCACTTTCAGTTACTTCGGCCCAGCACCCAGACTGAGAGAGAGGTCCCACAGCAAGGAATCATGCATCATATCACCCACCACTGGAGAAGGCCACTTTCAGTTATTTCGGCCCCAGCACCCAGACAGAGGAGAGAGGTCCCACAGCAAGGAATCATGTGTCATCTCACCCACCACTGGAGAAGGCCACTTTCAGTTATTTCGGCCCCAGCACCCAGACAGAGTAGAAAGGTCCCACAGCAAGGAATCATGCGTCATATCACCCACCACTGGAGAAGGCCACTTTCAGTTATTTCGGCCCAGCACCCAGACAGAGAAGAGAGGTCCAACGGCAAGGAATCATGCGTCATTTCACCCACCACTAGAGAAGGCCACTTTCAGTTATTTTGGACCCAGCACCCAGACAGAGGAGAGAGGTCCCACAGCAAGGAATAAGGCGTCATATCACCCACCACTGGAGAAGGCCACTTTCAGTTACATCGGCCCAGCACCCAGACTGAGGAGAGAGGTCCCACAGCAAGGAATCATGCATCATATCACCCACCACTGGAGAAGGCCACTTTCAGTTATTTCGGCCCCATCACCCAGACAGAGGAGAGGTTCATTCAACTTTGGGTTGCACCGCAAGATCATGGTAAAGTTAATAAAATGAGGATTCAATAAAGAAGTGCCCCGGAGTACAAGAATACATGGTTGAGGGGGAGGCAGTTAAAAATGTCTATTCTGCACAAGGGAGGCACAGGTCCTGTGGGATCCCTGCCTGGTTCATTTTTATGAACGTCAGCTTGTCCAGGTTGGCTGTGGACAGACGGCTGCGTTTGTCAGTAATGACGCCCCCTGCCGTGCTGAATACACGTTCAGACAAAACGCTGGCCGCCTGGCAGGCCAGCACCTCCAAGGCATAAATTGCTAACTCTGGCCACGTGGACAATTTGGAGACCCAGAAGTTGAATGGGGCCGAACCATCAGTCAGTACGTGGAGGGTTGTGCAGACGTACTGTTCAACCATGTTAGTGAAATGCTGCCTCCTGCTAACACGTTCCGTATCAGGTGGTGGTGCAGTTAGCTGTGGCGTGGAGACAAAACTTTTCCACATTTCTGCCATGCTAACCCTGCCCTCAGAGGAGCTGGCCGTGACACAGCTGCAACTCTTGTTCCTCCTCTGCCTTCGCCTTTGGCTTCCACCTGTTCCCCTGTGACATTTGGGAATGCTCTCAGGAGCGCGTCTACCAGCGTGCGCTTGTACTCGCGCATCTTCCTATCACGCTCCAGTGCAGGAAGTAAGGTGGGCACATTGTCTTTGTACCGGGGATCCAGCAGGGTGGCAACCCAGTAGTCCGCACACGGTAAAATGTGGGCAACTCTTCTGTCGTTGCGCAGGCACTGCAGCATGTAGTCGCTCATGTGTGCCAGGCTCCCTAGAGGTATGGACAAGCTGTCCTCTGTGGGAGATGTATTGTCGTCCTCCGTATCCCCCCAGCCACGCACCAGTGATGGGCCTGAGCTGTGTCGGGTGCAACCCCGCTGTGAACCTGCTTCATCCTCATCCTCCTTCACCTCCTCCACATCCTTCTAGTCCTCCAGTAGTGGGCCCTGGCTGGCCACATTTGTACCTGGCCTCTGCTGTTGCAAAAACCTCCTCTGAGCCACTTCTAACAGACTGGCGTGAAAGTGCTAAAATAACCCTTCATCCTCCTCCTCCTCCTCCTGGGCCACCTCCTCTTCCATCATCGCCCTAAGCGTTTTTCAAGGAGTCATAGAAGTGGTATTGTAACGCAGATAACGGTGTCATCGCCACTGGCCATGTTGGTGGAGTACTCGAAACAGCGCAACAGGGCACACTGGTCTCGCATGGAGGCCCAATCATTGGTGGTGAAGTGGTGCTGTTCTGTAGTGCGACTGAAGCGTGTGTGCGGCAGCTGAAACTCCACTATGGCCTGCTGCTGCTCGCACAATCTCTCCAGCATATGCAAGGTGGAGCTCCACCTGGTGTGCACGTCGCATATGAGGCGGTGAGCGGGAAGGCCGAAGTTCCGCTGTAGCGCAGACAGGCGAGCAGTGGCAGGATGTGAACGCCGGAAGCGCGCACAGACGGCCCGCACTTATGCAGCAGCTCTGACATGTCGGGGTAGTTGTGAATGAACTTCTGTACCACCAAATTCAGCACATGCGCCAGGTAAGGAATGTTCGTGATTTCGCCCATTATCGAACACCACCAGGCCGGGCTTGAGGCCCACATCAGAAACCACTCGTCGGTCTGTTGTTTAATACCCCGCCACTACTCCTGCGCGGTGTGGGGCCTGTCCCCAAACATATGAGTTTCAGAATGGCCTGCTGACGTTTACCCGGGCTGTGCTGAAGTTGGTGGTGAAGGTGTGTGGCTGACTGGATGAGCTGGTGGAAGCAGAGTAGGAGGAGGAGGCTACAGGAGGCAAAGAATGATGCCCTGCGATCCTTGGCGGCGGAAGGACGTGCGCCAAGGAACTTTCCGCCTGGGGCCCAGCCGCCACTACATTTACCCAGTGTGCAGTTAGGGAGATATAGCGTCCCTGGCCATGCTTACTGGTCCATGTATCTGTGGTTAGGTGGACCTTGCCACAGATGGCGTTGCGCAGTGCACACTTGATTTTATCAGATACTTGGTTGCGCAGGGAAGGCACGGCTGTCTTGGAGAAGTAGTGGCGGCTGGGAACAACATACTGTGGGACAGCCATGGACATCAGCTGTTTGAAGCTGTTCTGTGTCCACCAGCCTGAATGACAGCATTTCAATGGCCAGTAGTTTAGAAATGCTGGCATTCAGGCCCAGGGCTCGAGGGTGGCTAGGTGGGAATATACGCTTTCTCTCCACGGTTTGTGAGATGGAGAGCTGAATGCTGCCGTGTGACATGGTGGAGATGCTTGGTGACGCAGGTGGTGGTGTCGGTGGCACATCCATTGTTTGGTGGGCGGCAGGTGCCAATATTCCTCTAGAGGCGGAGGAAGAGGCCGAGGCAGCAGCAGAAAAGGGAGCAGGGGGAGCCAGAGTGAGTTTCCTGATTTTAAGGTGTTTACTCCACGGCAGTTCATGCTTTGCATGTAGATGCCTGGTCATGCAGGTTGTGCTAAGGTTCAGAACGTTAATGCCTCGCTTCAGGCTCTGATGGCACAGCGTGCAAACCACTCGGGTCTTGTTGTCAGCACATTGTTTAAAAAAGTGCCATGCCAGGGAACTCCTTGAAGCTGCCTTTGGGGTGCTCGGTCCCTGGTGGCGGTGGCCAGTAGCAGGCGAACTCTCTTGGCAGCAGCTGCTCTGCTTTTGCCCCCTGCTCCCTCTTTTGCTACGCTGTTGGCACAGTCTCACCACTGCCTCTTCCTCTGAACTATGAAAGTCAGTGGCACGACCTTCATTCCATCTGGGGTCTAGGACCTCATCGTCCCCTGCATCGTCTTCCACACAGTCTTCCTCCCTGACAAAATCTACCCTGTTACGGACAGATTTAAACTAGGCCTGCAACAGCTGGAACACCAGATTCAGGGTATTGCTATTTTGGCAATTGAATTTCACCCCAGAACAAAATATATAATTTGCAGGACACTATGAAACTTGGCCAGCCACAGCTGAAACCACTGATTTATGGTATTGCTATTTTGGCAATTGAATTTCACCCCAGAACAAAATATATCCTTTGCAGGACACTATGAAACTTGGCCAGCCACAGCTGAAACCACTGATTTATGGTATTGCTATTTTGGCAATTGAATTTCACCCCAGAACAAAATATATCTTTTGGCGGACAGCTATTAAACTTGGCCATGCAACAGCTGTGAACACCAGATTTATGGTATTGCTATCTTGGCAATTGAATTTCACCCCAGAACAAAATATGATGTTTTGCAGGACACTATGATAATTTGGCCAGCCACAGCTGTGACACCACTGATTTATGGTATTGCTATTTTGGCAATTGAATTTCACCCCAGAACAAAATATATGTTTTGGCAGACACTATTATACTTTGCCATCCAGTGCTGTGACACCAGATTTAGGGTATTGCTATTTTGGCAATTGAATTTCACCCCAGAACAAAATATATGTTTTGCAGGACACTATGATAACTTGGCCAGCCACAGCTGTGACACCACTGATTTATGGTATTGCTATTTTGGCAATTGAATTTCACCCCAGAACAAAATATATGCTTTTACGGACACTATTATCAGTTTGCCAGCCACAGCTGTGAACACCAGATTCAGGGTATTGCTATTTTGGCAATTGAATTTCACCCCAGAACAAAATATATAATTTGCAGGACACTATGAAACTTGGCCAGCCACAGCTGAAACCACTGATTTATGATATTGCTATTTTGGCAATTGAATTTCACCCCAGAACAAAATATATAATTTGCAGGACACTATGAAACTTGGCCAGCCACAGCTGAAACCACTGATTTATGGTATTGCTATTTTGGCAATTGAATTTCACCCCAGAACAAAATATACCCTGTTACGGACAGATTTAAACTAGGCCTGCAACAGCTGGAACACCAGATTCAGGGTATTCCTATCTTGGCAATTGAATTTCACCCCAGAACAAAATATATCCTTTGCAGGACACTATGAAACTTGGCCAGCCACAGCTGAAACCACTGATTTATGGTATTGCTATTTTGCCAATTGAATTTCACCCCAGAACAAAATATATGTTTTGGCAGACACTATTATACTTTGCCATCCACAGCTGTGACACCAGATTTATGGTATTGCTATTTTGGCAATTGAATTTCTCCCCAGAACAAAATATATGTTTTTGCAGCACTATTATAGTTTGCCAGCCACAGCTGTGACACCAGATTTATGGTATTGCTATTTTGGCAATTGAATTTCTCCCAGAACAAAATATATGTTTTTGCGGACACTATTATAGTTTGCCAGCCACAGCTGTGACACCAGATTTATGGTATTGCTATTTTGGCAATTGAATTGCACCCCAGAACAAAATATATGTTTTTGCGGACACTGTTATAGTTTGCCAGCCACAGCTGTGACACCAGATTTATGGTATTGCTATTTTGGCAATTGAATTTCACCCCAGAACAAAATATATGTTTTTGCGGACACTATTATAGTTTGCCAGCCACAGCTGTGACAACAGATTTATGGTATTGCTATTTTGGCAATTGAATTTCACCCTAGAACAAAATATATGTTTTGGCGGACACTATTATAGTTTGCCAGCCAGTGTTGGGACACCAGATTTAGGGGATTGCTATTTTGACAATTGAATTTCACCACAAATAATCTATCCTTTGCCAGACAGCAGACAGTATTATACTTGGCTAGCCAAAGCTGGAACACCAGATTTAGGGGATTGATATTTTGGCAATTGTATTTAACCCCTTAATAAAATATAGAAATTGCTATCCTGAGTTTCTAGGGGTGACAATTAGCACAGCCAAGCCCCTGATGTGGGATATAGCAAAAAAAAGCTAGTATTGATGGATTTATGGACTTGGTGGCAGCTTGTTCTGGTGCACCACTAGTCACAAAATGGCCGCTGATCACACCAGAAAATAAGTGACAGAAAAACGCTCTGTGCAGCCTCAAAACCAGTGAGCAAGTAACTAGCAAAAGTTGAATCATTCACAGCTGTAGATCGATCACTTCATTAGGTGCTTTTGCTGACTTTTCCCTGCCTAATCTCGCCCTCACAGCAGCTGCCTCCTCTCCCTACACTAATATGAGCAGTGTGACGTGCGGCGCTATGTGACTCCAGCTTAAATAGAGGCTGGGTCACATGCTGCACTTGGCCAATCACAGCCATGCCATTAGTAGGCATGGCTGTGATGGGCTCTTAGGGCAAGAAGTAAAACGCTAGCTGATTGGCTGCTGTGCAGAAATCGCCAAACAACGAACCCCAACCCGAACTTTTTTGAAAATGTTCGGGTTCGTGTCCCGAACACCCCAAAATTCAGTACGAACCCGAACTGTTCTCGAACTGTTCGCTCAACACTAGTCAGTACAGAGATCGCTCCCATCATCTATTTATCCCCAGGACTGTGACGAGGGGACATCCTCTGCGTCTGGAGGAAAGAAGGTTTGTACACAAACATAGAAAAGGATTCTTCACGGTAAGAACAGTCAGACTATGGAACTCTCTGCCTGAGGAGGTGGTGATGGTGAGTACAATAAAAGAATTCAAGAGGGGACTGGATGTATTCCTGGAGTGTAATAATATTACAGGTTATAGCTACTAGAGAGCAGTTCGTTGATCCAGGGAGTTATTGTGATTGCCTGATTGGAGTCGGGAAGGGAAAATTGGCTTCTGCCTCACAGGCTTTTTTTGCCTTCCTCTGGATCAACTTGTAGAAAACAGGCCGAACTGGATGGACAAATGTCTTTTTTCGGTCTTATATACTATGTTACTATGTTACCATCGTCAGCTGATTCCACATAGATGTCAACAGAACCTGTTCTATTAAACGCTTATATAAGTAGAGCCCCCCGACAGAGAGGAGAGGGTGTCGACGTCATTGATAATTTTTCCCTTCCTATGATACGTCAGAACAATAATCCCCAAAAAACAGATCCTGTCTGTTGAGCATCCCCCTTCACTCGGTCAGCATTTGGTCAGCAATCCATCAGTATTGCTAATGCCCAAAAAAACAGGAGTGGATCCAAAACAGAGATGACATGTGAATTTAATATTTGCATGTCTTCTGTGTTTTGTACCTACTCCTGCTTTTGGCTACCAAATCACAAGCCAATTCTGATGGGACCATACAGACCTTACAGCTGCTACACAGACAGGATCTGTTGTGTGTCTCATTTTTCCTTCCTTCTGACAGATCAGAAGAAGGGTCAAATAAATGATAATTTCAGCCAGGCCAAAAGGCAAAATAGTGGCCCAGTCATGAAGTGGGGAGGGTGGGAACAGCATGAGAAGTCCACAGAGTGGCCCTATGACATAGTGGTGAGGTGGAAGCAGCATAAGGAGGTCACAGAGTGGCACAATGACAGTGTGAAGGTGGCAGCAGCAGCATCAGGAGGCCACAGAGTGGCAAGGTGACATAGTGTGATGGTGGCAGCAGCATCAGGAGACCACAGAGTGGCAAGGTGACATAGTGTGGCGGTGGCAGCAGCATGAGGAGACGACAGAGTGGAAAGGTGACATAGTGTGGAGGTGGGAGGCAATACCAGTATCCACTGAAGATGGTGGGTGAAAGAAGGAGCACTTGGCATTAGATGTGTGGCATCAGGCGGGTGCCAGCATCATAATAGTAGCTGGGGCAGGTGGCCAGAATAAACCGGTCTCTTTTGTCAAAGTGTTGGTGTGGCACCATGGATGATCTAATCTGATGCATAAGGCATTGGTGGGTGGAAATACTGGCTGATCCACACCTGACAAAGGTCAGTCTCTCCACATTTTGGGTGGACAGACGAGTTCTTCTTGGGGTAACAATGGCCCCCACCGCACTAAACACCCACTCTGATGCCACACTACTGGACTATGCAAAATCCACCATGTTAAGTGGCCCCTATGTCAAGATCTCGCTTTTTTACAAGCTTTAGGGATGTGACGGGGAAAACCTAAGCCAGTTATCCATCCACAGACAGCTGTTTCGGGGTGTTGCCCCTCATCAGTGTGGAGTAGGATTCTGGCTAACCGGGAGCAATGCCTTGTAGACTACTCAAACAAAAAAATAGCTGATCTCTGGGAGACCATCCACAAAAACAGCTATTGTTTTGTTTACACTACTGGAATGGCAGGACAGCTTTTCCAGGGCAAACTCTGCCAGTTGCGGTCACAAATCCAGTTTGGCAGCCCAGTAGTCTAGTGCAGTGTTTCCCAACCAGTGTGCCTCCAGCTGTTGCAAAACTACAACTCCCAGCATGCCCGCACAGCCAAAGGAAGTGGAACGTGAGCGCAGAGCCCCCCCCCCGTCAGATTTGCGAGAGGATGGACGATGGCGCAGATAGGCAGCGGCTAACTGACTACATAGGATGTCTCTATAGTAGTTCAGTTTCTCCTCCCTCTCAGCGGGTATAAAAAAAAGCCCCCATTTTGGACTGGTAGCAAGGGTCCAACAAGGTGGAGAGCCAGCAGTCATCCCTCTGCCAAATGATGACAATTCAGCTGTCACTATGCAAGCAAGTGTGCATTCATCTGGCCATTTGTGCAAGTGACTCGGAGGGACTCCCTGTCTCCATCTTCACTGCATACTGCCACGGTGTGTGTGGGTCCTATGGCTTGTCTTCCTCATCTCCCTGTAGCTCCTCTGGCTGCTCCTGCTCCTCCTCTTCTGTCACCTGTGTAGAAAAACCACCCATTTCGCTACACATTGCTTGTGCTCCAATGTCCTCCTCCTCCAGTTCATGTGGCCGGCCAGCCAGATTTACCAGCATCTGATCCAGGACATGAAGCAGTGGAATGACATTGTGCATCCAGTAGTGCTTTGCGGTGTACAAGTGGCTGAAGTACATGCAAAGTTTCATGGCCATTTTTAGAATGTCTTGCAGATGGGTGGAAGACTTCAGGAACCGATTGACAACCAGATTTAACACGTGTGCCATGCAGGGAGCATGGCTCAGCCCTCTTGAAGCAGAGCTGACACCATGTTCTTCATGTTGTCGGTCACCATTAGTGATGAGCGAGCATGATCGGCCGAATATCACTATGCTCGACACATGGCGATACTCGACCGAGTACTGCATGTGCTCGAGTGCAACTCTCGAGTCTCCTCCCCACAAATTTTGCGGGTTTTAAGCAGCAAATAAAGGTGCAGGTAAGTACTGCCCTCACTGTAATGCCCGTAGCCATGTTGGCTGCTGGCATTACAGTGATTGGCTGGCCGGAACGCGTCATCGGGTGCTATATAGTACCCAATGACGCATGTTTGGCTCAGACGTAGAAAGGGAGAGCAGAGCGTAGGAAGGGAAAGACAGTGTAGGGAGCGATTTTTACAGTTTTTATTCTGAGAAAGCTTTTCCAAGACCCAAAAGTCCTTTTAAGGACTACTGTGTGTGTGTGTGTGTGTGTGTGTGTTTTAAAGCAGCAATCTATTTACCTCCTGCAGTCTCAGGGACAGTGCTTCAGAAGGGACAAATGCAGGGAGAAACATTTGCTTTTTTTATATTATCAAAAGATTTTCAAAGACCCCAAAGGGCCACCTGAGGACCACCTAACGCACAGATGCGTCCGGCGTGCAGTCCTCTTATTCTAGCTCGACGCATCAGCTCGTCATCTCGGGCGTCTCGCCAATTATACTGCAGCCTGCCAGCGATGATCAATCTTCTTTCTAAAATGGGGTCACTTGTGGGGTATTTATACTGCCCTGACATTTTAGGGGTCTCTAAAGCGTGAGAAGAAGTCTGGAATCTAAATGCGTAAAAATGTCCTGTAAAATCCTAAAGGTACTCGTTGGAATTTGGGCCCCTTTGCGCACCCAGGCTGCAAAAAAGTGTCACACATGTGGTATCTACGTACTCAGGAGAAGTAGGGCAATAAGTTTTGGGGTGTATTTTTACATACCCATGCTGGGTGAGAGAAATATCTCTGTAAATGACAACTTTTAAAAAAAATTTATATAAAATTGTCAGTTTACAGATATATTTCTCTCACCCAACATGGGTATATGTAAAAATACACCCCAAAACACATTGCCCTACTTCTCCTGAGTACGGCGATTTTTTTTCTCAGAAAGTGTCATTTTCCGCTAACTTGTGAAAAAAAATGAAATGATACATGAACTCATCATGCCCCTCCGCGGATACTTTGGGGTGTCTTCTTTCTAAAATGGTGTCATTTGGGGGGTATTTATACTATCCTGGCATTCTAGCATCTGAAGAAACATGACAGGTGCTCAGAAAGTCAGAGCTGCTTTAAAATGCGGAAATTCACTTTTTTTGCACCATAGTTTGTAAATGCTATAACTTTTACCCAAACCAATAAATATACACTTATTGGATTTTTTTTTTTTATCAAAGACATGTAGAACAATACATTTTGCGAAAAATTTATATAGAAATGTATTTTCTTTTAAAATTTTACAACAGAAAGTGAAAATTGTCATTTTTTCCGCAGACTGTGTCTTTAATAATCTGGGCCACATCTAGTGTCCATAATCCAGGGCCCAACTGGCCTACCGGGATACCGGGAAACCTCTCGGTAGGCTGCTTGCCCTGGGGCCGTTTCAGTGCTCCTCGCCTCCTACCCTCTTTTCCACCACAGCGTGGCCCGCCTACGGCCTACCCCTTATACTCCCCGGCCGATGCTTCATTGTCCTGAGCGCGTACAGCATCAGGACGTAGTGCGCTGTTGTAGAAATTTCCTTGTGTCCGACGCACATATCCAAGCTTCGCTAAAAGTGCACCAAAGTATGCCAGCCACAAATAATTTTTCCCGTGCTTAACCCCTTAAGGACTCGGCCATTTTTTGCAAATCTGACCAGTGTCACTTTATGTGGTGATAACTTTTAGATGCTTTTACTTATCCAGGCCATTCTGAGATTATTTTTTCGTCACATATTGTACTTCATGACAGTGGTAAAATGGAGTCGAAAAATTTCATTTTTATTTGAAATTAGCAATTTTCCAAGTTTCAATTTCTCTACGTCTATAATACATAGTAATAACGCCAAAAAAAGTTATTGATTTACATTCCGCATATGTCTACTTCATGTATCGATCATTTTGGGAATGCCATTTTATTTTTTTGGGACGTTACAAAGCTTACAACTTTAGAAGCAAATCCTGGAAATTTTCAGAAATTTTCAAAAACCCATTTTTTTAGGTACCAGATCCAGTTTGAAGTCACTTTGTGAGGCTTACATAATAGAAACCACTCAAAAATGACCCCATTTTAGAAACTACACCCTTCAAGGTATTCAAATCCGATTTTACAAATGTTATTAACCCTTTAGGTGCTCCACAAGAGATATTGGTAAATGGAGATTAAATTTCAGATTTTAAATTTTTTGCCAAATTTTCCATTTTAACCAATTTTTTCACTAACAAAGCAAGGTTTAACAGCCAAACAAGACTGTATCTTTATTGCCCTGACTATGTCGTTTACAGAAACACCCCATATGTGGTCGTACACTACTGTACGGCCACACGGCTGGGCGTAGAGGGAAAGGAGTGCCGTGTGGTTTTTGGAAGGCAGATTTTATGGACCGGTTTATTTACACTGTGTCCTATTTCAAGCCCCCCCTGATGCACCCCTGGAGTAGAAACTCCCTAAAAGTGACCCCATCAAAGAAACTACACCCCTCAAGGTATTCAAAACTGATCTTAGAAGCTATTTTAGAAGCGCGGCTCTGCAGTGATTCTACAGCCTGCCAGCGATGATTAATCGCTGGCAGGCTGTAAATGTAAAATAAATTAGATCAAACAGGTATATCAGACGCTGTTTTGTTAACAGCGTCTGATATACCTGCTACCTGGTCCTCTGGTGGTCCCATTTACTGGGATCGACCACCAGAGGACCAGGTAACTCTGCAATGTTGCACCAAACACTACACTAACCCCCCCACCCCCTCACTTTATAATCACTATTAACCCCTTGTTAACCCCTGATCACCCCATATAGACTCCCTGATCACCCCCCTGTCACTGATCACCCCCCTGTAAGGCTCGTTTCACATGTCTATATGTGTTTTGCGGATCCGCGGATCCACGGATCCACGGCGCGGATCCGCAAAACACGGACACCGTCAATGTGCTTTCCGCATTTTGCAGATCCGCACTGTAACGGACCGTTTCTGCAGACAAGGGGTAAAAACCGTTTAGGCGATCGGCCCCCTTTACAGAGATATAGGCACAGCTACTGCAGAACACCAAACTCCCGAACTGGATACAAAATAGCACTCCAACTCCCGTACTGGAACCTCCCAAATAGCTGCTAGCAGACGAACAGGAAAAGCAGACAATCAGCTTACACTCCTGGCAATCAGTCTCTAACAGCATACAGTGAATCCCCCCAAGAACGAGACGAGGCTCCGTATTGATGGTAAACAGGAATTCTAACATTTATTAACGGCTACCTGCCTGGTATTTATCCAGGTCTCCCACCTGGTGGACACTCCCTAGAGGACCAGAAGGAAGACTGCGACACGGGATACAGCAGCCAATCACACACATTGGGACAATACAGACACCCCCAGCATATCCCTTCCCTCTGCCTGTGATACCATCACCCTACATGGGTAATGCAATCATCACAGGCAGACGAATACACAATGTCTTTCTGTCCTGGAGACAATTGAGGAGTCATTCAATTATCTCTCAGGACAAAGGGAAATCGCCAATACACATGTGGGGACAATAGGACAGACATCACTATTCAATATACAATGTCCCACCCTTTACAATACACACAGACATTTCAGAGACAAGACTCCATTATGCACATGGGGACACAGAACAAGCATTACTGTTAAAATACACCAGGTAAGACACATTACATTAAAACTATACATTTAACATATCCCCAGATAGCTCAGGTCTGAGCGCACATTATTAAGTGAATGGCGCTCAGACCACACGAATACAGTTTAATCGCCATGGAGCCAAAGTCTTTACAGTCAGTTTCATACGAATGGGCTCCATGGGATTCCTATCTGGGGTATAACACATTCAACCAAAACTACCGAACCCCAGGCAGAAAAGCACGAATTAAGCTTTTCTGCAGGTAAAAAGATGTCTTTTAACAGGGGGCCATAGTCCAAAGGCAGCAGGCGAGCAACCAGGTTTCTCCAATGCAATGTGGCGAGATTGGTCTCGTCACATCTCTCCCTTTTTCCAAACAGACTAACAGGGTATCTGACCTCCTGCCGGTCAGTGCCCTTGTTAGTCCAGCAGCCCACCCACAAAACACAATCAACAGCACAGCCCACCCACAATAAATAGTTACTGCAACTGGGTAGAGGAGAAGCTTGTCCATGTCCAGGTGCCTCACCACGGCTGTGCTGGGTACGGGTACGCTGACTTGGTGGGTGCTGCATGGGCAGAGACCCGCGTCACTCTGCTCCTGTTGCCAGCGCTACTGGGAGGGTAGCCTGGTTGAAGCCTGGTTGTTGGAGGGGAGACCGACTGTCTCCCCTTTAGATATACAGTCCTGCTGCTGGAGACCGACTGTCTCCCCTTTGGTTACACAGCTCTGCTGCTGGAGTCCGACTGTCTCCCTTTGGTTACACAGCTCTGCTGCTGGGGAAAGGAGACTGAGCTCTCTATTCCCTGCCCATTAATGATCCGCCGCTGGGGAGAGGTGGTAGTAAGCTCTTCTCCCATACATACCTTCCTCCTCAGTGGAGGGAGACCGACTGTCTCTCCTCCCAATACAGAGTCCTGCTGCTGGAGAAAGGAGACTGGGCTCTCTATTCCCTGCTGGTTACTCTGCCGCTGGGGACTGGAGACCGGGCTCCCAACTCCCAACAAATAATACTGCCGCTGGGGAATGGAGACCGGGCTCCCAATTCCCGAAAAATCACGCTGCTGATGTGGGGCAGGAACAACTACCTCTGCCCCCTGTAGCTCAGCTCTGCCGCTGGGGAATGGAGCTCAGGCTCCCAATTCCCTGTAATATCTCCCGCTGGGGAATGGAGCTCAGGCTCCCAACTCCCTGCAATATCTCCCCGCTGGGGAATGGAGCTCAGGCTCCCAATTCCCTGCAATATCTCCCGCTGGGGAATGGAGCTCAGGCTCCCAATTCCCTGCAATATCGGTGGAGAGACCTCGGTCCCATCTCCACCTGCCGCCTGGGGTTCCTCCCAGTAAATTTCAATAATGTCTTCCCAGCGGAATGGGTCTGGAACTGGATCTGTCACCTTGCTGTCCTGCTGAGCCTTCCCAATGGAGTGGAAGAGATCTCGGTAGTCCTGCTCCAGTTCCCACTCCAGGGTTGCTAGGTGAGCCAGGTCTTGCTCTACCTCATGGGGGTCATCCCCGTCATGCCTAGCCTCCCTCTCGTAGAAAATGTCCTGAAGTCTGTTCTGCGCAGGACTCCCGAAGTCAGGCTCTGCAAAGGACTCCCATAACAAGCCAGAACCATCAAACTCCTCTCCCTCTGGCTTGTCATGCTCGGCTGTCCAGGGTATATACTGTGCCATATACCACCAGAGCGCCTGGTAGGCATCCTCCAGCCATAGCTCCTGCCATACCCGGTGCTCTAGTTCCTTCACCCATTCATCAAGGGGCTGCTCTCCCAGAAAGGGCATCCGCAGGGCCACTTGCTTCTGCCACCGCTGCTCTTCACTGGGGAGACTCTCACCCCGCTGGTATTGTACATTGTCCAGGGCCTGGTACCAGATGCCTTTCCTTAATGCATCCCGGCCATCCAGGTCCTCCTCCTCGTATGACACTGCTGGTTCCATTCTGGTGCTTTTAGGGTCGCTGTACTGGGACATGCGTTGCCCCCACTTGTAAATCCAAGGAAATGGTGTCTCCTGTAGCTGTCCTTCTGGCTGTAGGAACGATCCCGCTGCTCGCCACCAATTGTAACGGACCGTTTCTGCAGACAAGGGGTAAAAACCGCTTAGGCGATCGGCCCCTTTACAGAGATATAGGCACAGCTACTGCAGAACACCAAACTCCCGAACTGGATACAAAATAGCACTCCAACTCCCGTACTGGAACCTTCCCAAATAGCTGCTAGCAGACGAACAGGAAAAGCAGACAATCAGCTTACACTCCTGGCAATCAGTCTCTAACAGCATACAGTGAATCCCCCAAGAACGAGACGAGGCTCCGTATTGATGGTAAACAGGAATTCTAACATTTATTAACGGCTACCTGCCTGGTATTTATCCAGGTCTCCCACCTGGTGGACACTCCCTAGGGGACCAGAAGGAAGACTGCGACACGGGATACAGCAGCCAATCACACACATTGGGACAATACAGACACCCCCAGCATATCCCTTCCCTCTGCCTGTGATACCATCACCCTACATGGGTAATGCAATCATCACAGGCAGACGAATACACAATGTCTTTCTGTCCTGAGACAATTGAGGAGTCATTCAATTATCTCTCAGGACAAAGGGAAATTGCCAATACACATGTGGGGACAATAGGACAGACATCACTATTCAATATACAATGTCCCACCCTTTACAATACACACAGACATTTCAGAGACAAGACTCCATTATGCACATGGGGACACAGAACAAGCATTACTGTTAAAATACACCAGGTAAGACACATTACATTAAAACTATACATTTAACATATCCCCAGATAGCTCAGGTCTGAGCGCACATTATTAAGTGAATGGCGCTCAGACCACACGAATACAGTTTAATCGCCATGGAGCCAAAGTCTTTACAGTCAGTTTCATACGAATGGGCTCCATGGGATTCCTATCTGGGGTATAACACATTCAACCAAAACTACCGAACCCCAGGCAGAGAAGCACGAATTAAGCTTTTCTGCAGGTAAAAAAGATGTCTTTTAACAGGGGGCCATAGTCCAAAGGCAGCAGGCGAGCAACCAGGTTTCTCCAATGCAATGTGGCGAGATTGGTCTCGTCACACGCACATTGCCAGAACTATATAGAAAATGCTTTTTCTTGTCCGCAATTGCGGACAAGAAAAGGGCATGTTCTATATTTTTGAGAAACGGAAATGCAGACCCGTAAGTGCGGATCCGCAATTCCGGATCCGAGCGGGACAAAGTCTGTCCCCATAGAAATGAATGGGTCCGCAATTCCGTTCCGCAAACAGAATTTCGGACGTGTGAATGGGGCATAAGGGTCCCTTATCACTGCCAGTTAGTTAGCTACTTGTTAGGTAGTTAGCGCCCAGCCCACCGCACCGCAGTCACTGATTTTGGCTGGGGTATTTTGGCGGCGTCCTCGGTCCAGGATTCTCGGTCCCTGGGCGCCGCCATCTTACGGGAGTGACGCGGGGATTCTGCTTTGTGTCACTTCCGGGTATTCCAGACGCGATTTTTCACGGACGTGATTTTTTTCAGATGCAATTTTTTCGCGGATGCGATTTTTTTTAGCGTTCTCATGCGGAAATTTTAAGTATATTTTTCTTATGCTTCTTCATGTGGAGGATTTACAGTGATCTCTGTTTCTGTAAGGATTTTTAATGAAATCCGTAGATTTTTCCTCTGGGGGGAGGGTAGATTGGCTATCCCTCCCCTTTCCCTATTTAAGGAAGCAGTGTGCTCCAGTTCGGTCTCTGGCTGCAAATGCTTTTTTAGCTAGCTCCCAGAGTCCTAAAGTTGGTGTTGTTCCACCTGTGGTGTTTTTTTTTTCCTCCGGTCCTCAGCTGCCTCCGATCTGTTTTTCTACCTTTCTTGCAGAGATAGGTGGTTTACAAATGTTTTATTTGTCCCTTTTTTCCCGCAGTGATGTCTTCTCCGCGGGATTCAGAAGGCAGGAAAGTGGATTCCAAGAGGAAGCATCTATCCTGCTACCATTGCAGTGCTCTGCTGGAGGACAGCTGTCCCTACTCCAGATGTTACAGCTGCCGTTAGAGGGTTCTGCCCTCTAGTGAACCTATGTTGCAGGATATGTATCAATGGCTCTATTAAGGGAGTCATAGGCCTGCTGGATAAAAAAGGCTTCCTATGCCTGCCCAAGTCCCTATGGAGACCTCTGTCCCGGTAGAGAGACCTTATTGGTCTCCTTAGTTTCTTCCTCCTCAGATGAGGAGGAGCTGACGTCGTCTTTTTTCCCCCCTGAAAAGACACAGAAATTGCTCAAGTCCATCTGGTCGGGGGACCATGATGTTGACCGTGGGGAGCGCACTCTGGTTCCTGCAAACAATGGGTCTAGCCTGCAGGACCCCCTTGACGGGAGACCAGAGTGCACACTAAGACAGGGACATACGGCAGCTGCGGCTTCCGCTTCCACAGCCATAGCGGCTTCTGAGATCTCTGAGGGTTTTCCAGGACGACATACTGGCTGCCTTCAAGACCATCGACCTGGCTACGGACTTCTTGTGCGATACCGCACAGCTCCAGTTGAAGCTAGCGGCCAAATCCACGGCCCTGGGGTCGGCGGCCCATAGGCATTTTTGGCTTAAGCCTTGGGTCACTGGAAATTCCTCAAAATACAGCTTATGTGGCCTTCCATTCGAGCCCAATCATTTGTTAGGTTCGGAGCTGGATAAGATCATGGAGGGCCTTTCAGACAAGAAGGTGAAGAGACTTCCCCAGCAGTCCTTTCGAGGGCAGGGTATACAAGACAGCGCTGGTAGGTCTGGCCAGCGAACAAGCTCTTGAAGTGACTGGAGAGCGCAGCGAAGGGGTTTGAGGCGATCTCGTGGAGGAGCCAAAGATGGAAAATCCACCTCCTGACTATAGGCCTCTTCGAGGCTCTTGCTTAATTCCCGTTACTCCTGCCGTCCTGCCAGTAAGCTTCCCCACTCCTATGCTTCATGTACCCGTCGGGGGTCGTCTCTCCCACTTCTGAGAAGAGTGGATCCGAGAAATCTCGGATCCCTGGGTACTGAACATCATTTCTGAGGGTTATTTAGTCAACCTCACCTCTATTTCTCCGGACAGGTTTGTCAAGACCAACCTTCTACAAGCTGCCAGGCAGGCGATCCTGGAGGCCTACATTCAGGACTACATTTGTAAGGGGGCTCTGGAGGTTTTTCTGGTTCCCAGGGCTTGAGGAGATCTTCGGATGATTATCGATCTGAGGTATTTCAATATTTTAATTGGTTTATAAGGAAGGTGACGTTTCGTATAGAAACCATCAGGTCAGTAGTTCACGTCCTCAATCCTGGAGACGTGATGGCAACCCTGGACCTCAAAAATGCATATCTGCACATCCCGATCCATCCTGCTTCCAGGAAGTATCTCAGGATCGCTGTCCAGGTGTCCGGTGTCGTCAGGCATCTTCTGTTTGTTGCCCTTCCCTTTGGCATTTCTTCTGCCCCTCACTCTTTTACCAAGGTGGTGGTTTCTGTGGTGGCGGCTTTGAGACTTCAAGGACTGACCATCATTCCTTATCTGGACAACTGGCTTTTGAAAGCCTCTGCTCTAGTGGTCCTAACCCAACTTCTTCAGGTAACAATCTCCTTTCTATTCCGCCTAGGTTGGATCATCAGCTGGCAGAAGTCGAACGTGAGCACGTCGACTTCAGTGAGATATCTAGGCTTCATAATCGACTCCGCTGGGATGTCGCTCCAGTTGACTCCAGAAAGAAGATCCCGGGTTCAGAACACGGCAAGTTCCTTTCCGTTCCCCGATGACTCCCTATCCGGACTCTCATGAAGATGTTGGGGCTCATGTCAGCATCTGCGGAAGCAGTCCCTTGGGCTCTATGGCACCTCCGCCCTCTACAGTCGGAAGTCCTCTCCAAATAGAATGGCAGCCCTACCGGGCTGTGCTCCCTGTCTTGGCAAACTCGGTATTCTCTCAGATGGCGGTGCCATCTTTTAGACGAGAAGCTATGACCCAGCCAATGCATCCCAAGTAGGCTGGGGCGCTCACCTAGACGACACTCTAGTTCACTGGACCTGGTTTCCTCATGAGTGGCTTCTTTCATCCAATCTCCGTGAGATTCGAGCTATCCGGCTAGCCTTCCTTCACTTAGCCCCTCAGATCCGGAGCAAAGCGGTGAAAGTCCAGTCAGACAATATGACTGTGGTACTTTACATCAATAAGCAAGGAGGCACGGGATCACTTCCCCTCCTGTCAGAGATCGGGGTGTTTCTGGAGTAGGCAGAGTTGTACCTTTCCCACTTATCTGCGATCCACATTCAAGGCTCCCTCAATATGTTAGCGGATTGGCTGAGCCGCGGTCTTCCGTCGGTGGAGTGGTCTGTACATCCGGAGATATTCAAGCAGATAGTCCTCAAGTGGGGTATGCCAGAGGTGGATCTCATAGCAACAAGGTTCAATGCCAAGGTGGAAAGATTTTGCTTGCTTTAAAGGGAGGACAACCCCCTGGCGTTAGACGCTCTGTCAATATCCTGGAGGTTGAGGCAGCCATACATCTTCCCTCCGTTTTCCATGATTTCGTGGGCATTGATGAAAATCTGTCAGGATCAGGCCTCGGTGATAGCCATTATACTGTTTTGGCCGAAGAGATCCTGGTTTACCTAGCTCACCCAGTTGAGTCGAGGACAATATTGGAGGCTCCCCCCACAGCAGACGCTGGTGTCGTGGGACACTCACCTCTGCTCAGATCTGCACAGATTCAACCTGACAGCCTGGAGGTTGATCAGTCCCTTCCCAGAATAGAAGGGCTTTCAGAGTCGGTCCTGAGAACGCTGTCTCATTCTAGAGCGGACTCTACCAAGAGCGCCTACTCTCGAATCATGAGGATATTCTCATCCTGTTGTACCTCAACTGATGTGGCGTCTGCAGATCCGCCCCTCTCCGCTATCATTCAGTTCCTGAAAGACAGCCTTGATAGAGGCCTTGCCCTTCTACTCTAAAGGTTCAAGTTTCAGCCATCTCAGCTTGCCTTAACAGGCTTTTTTCTCAGGACCCGCTGATCAAACGGTTCCTTAAAGGAGCTGAAAGATTAAAGCCTACAGTACTGAGACCTATTTTTCAATGGGATTTATCAGTAGTTCTCAGGGGGTTAGCATCTCCCCCCTTTGAACCGTTAGAGGAGGTGGACATCAAGTTTGTCACTTGGAAGTTTGTGTATCTCCTTGCAGTGACTTTGGCCAAGAGGGGCTCTGAGCTTCAAGCTCTTTTAGCACATGAGCCCTATACTATCTTCTTACATGACGGGTCCTTCTTAGATTCCTCCCGTATTTTAGGCCTAAAGTTCCTTCCTTCCAGAACATCAACCAGGTGATATTCCTCCCGGTTCTGTCGACATCTACCACCTCCTCCGAGGAACCTACTAGACATCCTCTGGACGTCTCGAGATGTCTCCAGATCTATGTGGATAGATCAAAGGAGTTCAGGAAAGATGAGAATCGGCTAATCCTGTTGCCGGTAAGTTTAAAGGCTGTAAGGCATCCAAACCTTCCATCAGTCGGTGGATTAAGGAGGCTATTAAGGAATCCTTTGTTTCCCAATCTCTGACCCTCCGGAATTTGTGAAGGCCCACTCTACTAGAGCTGTGGCTACTTCTTTTGCCAAGAGGAGTCTTCTGCCTCTCAACATGATTTGCAAAACTGCCTCCTGGAGCTCTGAATCGACATTCATCTCCCATTATAGACTAGATGCCAGACAAGCTGAGTTTTCGGCCTTTGAGCAGACTATTCTTAGTTCTGCCAGGCAGGAAGGCCCTCCCTAGGGGTTTCTTCTTGCTATCTCCCCATCTGTGCTGCTGGTAGGACGTAAGGGAATCGTTAATTTCTAACGATAATTTGTTTTCCCTTAGTCCTAACAGCAGCACACAAATTTCCCACCCTTCTAAGTCTAATTTTTTTCTTGCTATAAACACAGTGGGCTGGGGGTTGACTCCCTCCTAAGAGAGGGCAACGCCGTTACCCAAACAAAAAAGGCTCCCTGCACTTTACATAAGAAAGGGGGAACAGAAAAAAACAGGAGGACAGAAAAAAACACAGTGAGCTGGGGGTTGACTCCCTCCTTTTAAGGAGATACTTAATTGTTAAAGGGATTCTTTCACCCCCAAACCCCAATTTTCACTACTTACATCATTATTTGGTAAATAGTGCCCCCATTATATAGCCACTTACCCCATAATTTTTAAACTTACAGATGATGAGAAAACTAAGTTTATAATACCTGTCAATCAATAGTGAAGGAGCCCAGGGGCGGCGTCATACCGGCCGGAGCCCAGGCCGCACGCTCATCTAACTTTTCTACCACGCCCCCTTTCACCCAGGCGGCCCGCCCATTGTGATGCGCTCGGCCTCGTCCAGAACTGGCCAAATCCCGCGCCTGCGCCGTGGATTATGTACTGTGGGTCTTTTTATTGTATTGCATAAAAATGTATGAGAAACACATACTCTGCTTTGAAAATGTATTTGGTGAAATTCCTAGGGAGGGAGGGAGGCAGGCAGGGTGACAGCCAGCTCCAGCGCCCACGACTCTTCCTGAGGCTCCGATCCTGCGCTGGTACACTATCGCAGTACGGGCCCGCGCCTGCGCACAGGGTAGCCCGATGCTTGCGCCAGTGTCGGGAATCCAGTGCGCAGGCGCGGACTGCCCGATCCACGGCGCAGGCGCGGGATTTGGCCAGTTCTGGAGCGAGGCCGAGCGCATCACAATGGGCGGGCCGCCTGGGTGAAAGGGGCGTGGTAGAAAAGTTAGATGAGCGCGCGGCCTGGGCTCCGGCCGGTATGGCGCCGCCCTGGGCTCCTTCACTATTGATTGACAGGTATTATAAACTTCGTTTTCTCATCATCTGTAAGTTTAAAAATTATGGGGTAAGTGGCTATATAATGGGGGCACTATTTACCAAATAATGATGTAAGTAGTGAAAATTGGGGTTTGGGGGTGAAAGAATCCCTTTAAATTGAGTTATTAGTCTTGGGCTCATTAAACATTCCGCCGGTCCTACCAGTCCACGGGGGGTTGTTTAACCCCATCTGGGGTTAAACAACGTTAGAAATTATCAGTTTTAACCCATTTTTTCCACTAAAAAAGCAAGGGTTAACAGCCAAACAAGACTGTATCTTTATTGCCCTGACTCTGCCATTTACAGACACACCCTATATGTGGTCGTACACTACTGTACCGCCACACGTCGGGGCTTAGAGCGAAAGGAGCACCGTGTGGTTTTTGGAAGGTTGATTTTTATGGACCCGTTTATTTACACCGTGTCCTGTTTCAAGTCCCCCTGATGCCCCCCTAGAGTAGAAACTCCCTAAAAGTTACCCCATTTTGGAAACTATGGGATGAGATGGCGGTTTTGTTGGGACTATTTTTAGGGTACATATTATTTTTGGTTGCTCTATATTACATTTTTGTGAGGTAAGGTTACCAAAAATTTAAATTCTGAAATTTCATCTCCATTCGCCAATAACTCTTGTGGAGCACCTAAAGGGTTAACATAGCTTGTAAGATCAGTTTTGAATACCTTTTTGGGTCTAGTTTCTTAGATGGGGTCACTTTTAGGGAGTTTCTACTCTAGGGGTGCATCAGGGGGGCTTCAAAAGGGACATGGTGTCAATAAAAAAGGCCATTAAAATCGGCCTTCCAGAAACCATGTCGGTCCTTTCCTTTTGTGCCCTGCCTTTTAGTGAAACAGCAGTTTACGACCACAAATGTGGCGTTTCTGTAAACTGCAGTATCAGGGTAATAAATATTAAGTTTTGTTTGGCTGTTAACCCTTGCATTTTTACAGGTAAAGACGGATTGAAATGGAAAAGTGGCAAAAATGACTGTTCTGGCACCGTTTTTAATTTTTTATTTGGACCGTGTTAATCTGGGGTCATGGGGTACTTTTGTAGAGGAGATTATTACGAACGCGGAGATACCTAATAAGTCTAGATTTTTACAATTATTTAGGTTTTAGACTATATTATCCTTTTTGATACAAAAAAAAATTGTATATCTAAAGTCTAAGAGTCATTTTTTTTTAAAGTTTTTTAGCCAATTGTATTAGGTAGGGGCAAATTTTTTGCCCCTACCGGCCTGCTCTTTCCCGGTCAGAAAAGACCAGGTCCTTAAGGACTGCCTCATAGAATTGAAGGAATTTCCCTGTGTTGCCAGCTCTCCGGAACAGTACAAAAGAGTTGTACAAGGCAACCTGTACCAAGTAGACCGCAACTTTTTCTGTCTGGGTTTTGCGCATGGCATTATATGGCTTGAGGACTTGATCAGAGAGATCAACTCCTCCCGGATACCGATTGCAGTCGACAATACAATTGGGCTTGAGGACCGATGCCGTGGTACCTCGCACAGGGACAGGGGAGATGCTGTTACCGTGAATTGTGGTCAGTACAAGGACAACCCTCTTGTCCTTATTTCTGACCAGCAACAGGTTTTCACTGGTAAGGGCACGGGTCTCACCCCTAGGGATAGGTACCTTGAGGGGGACTGTAGGGAGGCCGCGCTGACTTTTCCGCACGGTCCCACAAGCGGACGTGGATCTGGCGGCGAGGGACTTGAACAAGGGAATGCTAGTATAAAAGTTATCCATGTACAGGTGGTAACCCTTATCTAGCAGTGGGTACATAAGGTCCCACACAAGTTTCCCGCTAACACCCAGAGTGGGGGGACATTCTGGGGGTTCAATACGGAAATCTCGTCCCTCGTATACACGAAACTTGTAAGTGTACCCTGAGGTACTCTCACAAAGTTTGTACAGCTTCACGCCATACCTCGCCCGCTTTGAGGGAACATACTGGCGGAAAATGAGTCTCCCTTTGAAAGCAATGAGAGACTCATTAACCGCGACCTCCCTTCCAGGTACATAGGCCTCCAAAAATTTGGCCCCAAAGTGATCAATGACCAGCCGTATCTCATACAGATGGTCATAGGCAGGAGCGTAGCTAACAGCTCATGGGCCCTGGTGCAAGAGTTCAGCTTGGGCCCCCCTTCCTTCAGTGCTTTGTGTGTCTTCTTATGCGGCACAAGGGTCTTCGGGCCCCTTCAGGCTCCTGGGCCCGGTAGCGACTGCTACCTCTGCACCCCCTATAGCTACGCCCATGGTCATAGGCAGGATCACCTTGGGAGGGACATGCTGCATTATCTGCATAATGCAGGCATTTCCGGATGGCCTCAAATCTGGGACGTTTCATGGCCCTACTTTAAAGTGGGGTCTGGTAGAGGACGTCCCCACTCCAGTACAGCCTGGCACTAGGTTTCTTGGCTAGGCCCATGTGCGGCATGAGGCCCCAAAACGTCCTCATCTGGACTGCACTGATCTCATCTGCACTCATCTCCAGCCACCGGGCCTAGCCAAAAAAGAGCCCGGGGGTAGAGCAACGAACTGTTGGGATTACAGATTTGTTTGCTCCACCATTAGATTTACCAGTTGGTCACTGAAAAAAAGACTAAAAAAGTCGTATTCAGTGAAGCCCACTGTGTAAATCTGGATTCCCGATTCACCAACAAAATCAGGAATCGCGGGCTCAAAGTTCTCTGGGGTACACCAGCCAAGTTCCCCTGCAGGGGGCTTAGGTGAACTTACCTGGTAGGCCGGGAAACTAGTACGAGCCCCAAAACTGCTCGTACTATGGTGGGCCACCGGGTCCCTGACATGGCAGTCCCCTTGCTCCACCCGGCGGCGTCTCCACCGCCTTGGGGGCTCATCATCACTAGGTGATGAGGAGGACACGGATGACAAAAGGAACGTGGGGTCATCCTCGTCCTCACTGGGACTCTCAGATTCGGAGGCAAGTTGGGCATAAGCCTCCTTAGCCGAGAACGTCCGGCAGGCCATAGGGGAGTGTGTGGGTGCGTGTGTATGTGCGTGCGTAAAAAACTTTATTTAGTGTGTGTGTGTGGGGGGGGGGGGCACAGATGTTCACAACTTTTCCCTAAAGCTAACAGGGGAAAAAAAGAACTAACAAAAAAAAAAAAAGAGACAAAAAATGTGTAAAGGATTAAAAAAAAAATTTAAACTCGCTGATCAGCAGTCCAGCGCTGATCAGCAGGGGGGGTGGGAGATGTGCTAACAGTGGCCGGACGCTAAGAAGTGCCAGCCACTGACAGCGTACGCAAAAAAACAAAAGACTTGCACCCCAAAAACAGGTGGGGGGGGGTCAAGGGGGCAGCTGCAGCACCCCTTGGGGGGTCTAAGGTCACACAGCTGTGCTGTGGACCCCAGACACCCTAAGAGGGTGATGCAACACCAAAAAAAAAAGTTAACCCTGAACTCTCCCTAACTCTCCCTGCCTAAACTAATGCTTGCCCTGGCTTTCCCTAAACTACCTGCAATTGCCAGAAGGCACTCTGGATGGGCACAGGAGGGTGCTGGGGGGGTTAAGGCTGGGTGCTGGGTTCCCGATCTGCAGCAGGTTCTTCTCTCCTCGCTCCTGCAACGCAAAATGGAGGAGGAGAGCAGGGGGAGTTAACCCCCTCCCGCCCGTGCAGCCAATCAGATGCGATCCTGTGAGGTGATGTCACTGTTAGGAATATTCATTTCTTCCCCTCTTATTGGTATCCCTGGTACTAGACTTCGGTATTCAGCTTGATTTGATTCTTTTCTAGCGCTAGGAGAGCAGCATTGACACATGATACGATTCTGGTATACAATGCCACTCTGTCATTTATTACGTACATGTGACATATATAGTCGTAGTCCAATGACATGATGTTTAAGTTTATCCAATGATAGAGAGACACGAGTCTTAGCTACACATTTGTTATCTTATCTGTAGAGTCAAAGCTATATGTCAGCAAAACAGGGTGATGCAACACCAAAAAAAAGTTAACCCTGAACTCTCCCTAACTCTCCTGCCTAAACTAATGCTTGCCCTGGCTTTCCCTAAACTACCTGCAATTGCCAGAAGGCACTCTGGATGGGCACAGGAGGGTGCTGGGGGTTAAGGCTGGGTGCTGGGTTCCCGATCTGCAGCAGGTTCTTCTCTCCTCGCTCCTGCAACGCAAAATGGAGGAGGAGAGCAGAGAGATTAACCCCTCCCGCCCGTGCAGCCAATCAGATGCGATCCTGTGAGGTGATGTCACTGTTAGGAATATTCATTTCTTCCCCTCTTATTGGTATCCCTGGTACTAGACTTCGGTATTCAGCTTGATTTGATTCTTTTCTAGCGCTAGGAGAGCAGCATTGACACATGATACGATTCTGGTATACAATGCCACTCTGTCATTTATTACGTACATGTGACATATATAGTCGTAGTCCAATGACATGATGTTTAAGTTTATCCAATGATAGAGAGACACGAGTCTTAGCTACACATTTGTTATCTTATCTGTAGAGTCAAAGCTATATGTCAGCAAAACAGTTCCTCGAGAACTCTCTCACCTCCATGTTCCTGATATATTAATGTATATAGACCTTGGACTGCCACGTAAGCATTTACAGCTACATTACAGTCCAAAGTCCACTCCACACAAGCTCCAAGCAAACAAATGTATAGATGTAACTCAAAAGCCCATACAAAATAGCTCAGTAATAGAACCCTTCAATCCCCTCTTAAAAACCATCTACATATTTCATTTTTGGTTTTTTCATTTTGTTCCTTTCAAAATATTTCTGTAAATATTGTTGGTAATTCTCTGGAGACCCAGGGTTTCTTGAGGTACCTGAATGTATGCAGCTTGTGGTGTATCTGAGACTCGCCTACATCTCATAAATGTATTAATTAATGAGGGTATACATTGGATACAGTAACAACACATGTTTGTATAAGGTCTCGTGGACTCTGTAAATCTGTAAGGCACAATGAGCTAACATTTAGGGCCTTCACTATCCTGATTATACTATTCTGTTCAGAATATGAGGGTCCAGGAACAACTGGATCTTGCTCCTGTGCTCCTTTAGAGACTGTGTGATTATTTGGTGTACCACATAATAAACTCATCTCCTCTGGATGATAAATACAAGTGGTAAAGAGTCCGATTGGCAAGAAAACACAAAGACTAATAATCAGCAGCAGACAAACAAATCTCCCAGAATATTGTGGGGTCTTCATCTTCAGCCTGTGGCAAGGCTTCTTCTGAGTTCCGCTCTTTGTCTTTGTTGGACACCGGAGAAGAAACCTCAGGGATCCTTTTCACTCTGCTAGCATGAATCCAGACCGGAGCCTCTTCTGTGAGAATCGCCGTTCTAGTGACTGCTACCACCGTGGTAGGGGGTCCGAATGCCAGCTCCTTGGGATCTTTTCCTTTACGTAGTACCCTGACCACCACCATGTCTCCAGCTTGGAAGGGGTGCGTTGGTTCCTGTGGAAGAGAGGGAAACTTACAAGCAACTTTTTCTTCAGTTTTGTGACCTATTCTTCCCTATTCTGGTCTATGTCGCCTTCCTGTACCACTAGGGGGTGATTTGCCCAAGGAGTTGGAAAGGGCCTACCTATGAGGATTTCAACGGGTGACAGTCCTAACCTCTTATTTGGAGTCATTCTTATTTCTGCCAATATAATAGGTAGGGTTTGTTTCCATTTCTCAAAAGTACCTGCTGTGGCTTTCCTAAGTTTGTCTTTAACTGTTCGATTCATGCATTCTACAAGAATTTTTTTTTATGCTGTTGTGCTCTACTCCGTAAAAATGTGCTATGAAAAGTGCAGCGCTGTGCTGGGGTATACATGGTTTCCCCTCTTTGCAGACCAATCCAGTGTGTGGATTTTTCTGCAAAACAGGATAAACCCACTCTTTTCCTTGAGTATGTGCTTTGCAATGTATAACAGCTATTTGTGAGGGAAGCTGGAGGGCGGCCAACAGATCATCTATAAGCTGGGAATGAGATATTTTCTTACCGTCAGCTGTGGTGAAACCCCTGCGTTGCCAGATTACCCCATGGTCCCACACAACCCCGTGTGCATATCTGCTGTCTGTGTATATTGTGACAGGTTTGTGTTTGTGTATTTGACATGCCCTTGTAAGTGCTATTAGTTCTGCAGCTTGGGCTGATTGCACATGAAGCGAGTCGTGACTCAAGGATAATATCTGGCAGCATCACTACTGCATATGCTGCACAGTAGACGGTATCGAGTGGACGTGAACATGAACCGTCTACTGACACTTCTGGTGCGTTTGGTATGGGGGTGGCTGACAAGTCTAGTCTGGGGGAGGTTTCGTATTCGAGTACCTTGAGACAGTCATGTTTGTCTGGTAAAGTCTTCTGTCCCTTTTAGTCCTAGTAATGCATTCAGTATAGGTGCTGGTCCTGCCGTATGTGAGGCATATTTAATTTGTAATGATGGATCACTGAGTAAAAGGACTTTATAACCTGACAATGTTTGTGCTGACATGTGCTGCGTACAAATACCTCTGAGTAGTCCCACTACATAATGAATAGTATGCAAGACAGTGTGGTGTCCCAGTGTAAAGGGTGTGGCTAATTCCACCATCATCGCACAGGCCGCAAGAGTACGTAGACATGCCGGCATCCCTTGTACAGGGACAGGCATTACCTTTGAGAAAAAGGCACAAGGACGCAACTTTCCCCCGTGTTCTTGAGTGCGTACCCCCGCCATGGTTTTACAGTTTTGTTGTACAGACATGTGGAATGGTAGGTTATATTCAGGGAGGCCCAATCCTGGGCTACACATCAATGAACATTTCAGAGTATCGAAAGCATTCAACATTCCTTTTGACCATCTTATTAGCTCTGGGGATTCTTCCAGAGTGGCTTGCCTCAAAATATTGTCATATTAAGAACAGTCGGGATCCATTGTCTACAGTAGTTTATCATACCAAGAAAGGACAGCATTTCCTTTTTTTGGTGTGGGGTGACCAGACCCACAATAGACTGGATTCTCCCGGGACTGATTCTTCTTTCCCCTGTGTGAGGACAAAGCCCAAGTATTCAACCTGCTTTTGCACCACTGCAGTTTCTTTAACGACACTTTATGACCACATTCTGACAATCATTTCAACAAGGATATACCATCATGTACACTTGCCTCCACTGACATGCTGCACAACAGTAGATTATCAACATACTGCATCAGGATGGAACCTTGGGAGGTGCCAGGGTTTCAAAGTGGCTTGGAGGACAATGCTGTACACAACTGGTGAATCAGCATACCCCTGTGGCATTCTACCCCAGGTCAGTTGACGTCCCTCAAAGGAAAAATCAAAATGGTACTCTTATTAAACAGAGCGGCTTCCGCGAGGATGGAGGAAAGGAGAGTTGTGACATCAGGAACCACTGAGGCTATGGGCACAATGAGATTATTGATTGCCCTCAAATCCTGGACAAAGCGGGTAGTACCATCTGCCTTTGTCACAGGATTGATAGGGGTGGAGTAAGGTGAAATCACCTCCTCGAGGATTTCTTCTCAGAAATTTTTCTATCATTGGCCGTAGCCCCTCAATCTTTTCCTTGGACAGTGGGTATTGCTTTTGATACACTGGTGTGGCACCGGGTTTAAGATTGGCTTGATAAGGTGTGCAATCAATCAGGCCCGTGTCATAGTCGCCCTGTGACCATAGTGAAGGGTTTATGTCTCCTAGCTCAGGGTGGTCCTGTAAACTAACAAAGGTACATATAGCCGGGGTCACTATGGGCATGGTGGCTGAGTGAATACTTAGTCCGTCATTCTTTACTATCACTGCCAAGTCCAACTTCACAAACAGGTCCCTTGTACATGTCTTTGTTAAACACACTGGAGGTGGCGCCGCTGTCTACCATGAATCCTACCTTCCTTCCTGCAACTTTAAGCAAAATAATCGGTGTATCTTTCCAGTGGGTGGTGACCTGTGTGAAGCTGGGGTGACTCCCTCCGGGCCCCGTCAGTAGGGTTGTTGTTGATTCCAATCAATGGGGAACCTGGGCTGAGTCTGCGTACCCTGTCTATCTGTATTCTGTCCCCTTTGTGTCATGGGCTGTTGTTGGCTGTGTGCTCCCTGATTCTGCGTGTCTCTCCTGGGTGTTGTGCACTGTCTAGCCCAATGTCCCTCCTGTCCACAGTTATAACAGCAGTTATTCATGGTTTGGAAGTCTTGGTTTCTATCATTTGATCTATGAAAGTTTCCTGCTGTCTTTCGCCTATTTCTCCCTTTACAGGCTTTCTTTAAATAAGCCACTGTGCCAGACGGAGCCACAGTAGGCTTGGGGCAGTGTTTAATAATTTTATTAAGGTCATCTATGTCCAAAGCCTTTTCATCAGTTGATTACCAACCGTCAAAAAAGGCATGGATGTCTCAGATCCCCTTATCTCACTATCCTTTTCCTCTTAACCCTTGTTCCTTAAATTATATCTCGATACAATTGGGGGTGGGGGTTGTTTACTAACTGTGTGTCCTGCTATTATGTGACTGGCTGCTATTAAATCCTGAGCACTAAACAGTTAATTTTATGTACATATGAAGGTGGGGGATACATCTGATGTTTTTTATCATTTTCCTTCTTAGTCTGTATCTCATGTAGTTTTCTATCGTCTTTTGATCTTTTTAAACCTTTGCACATGTTGGGGTCATACCAGTGAGGAGCTATCTCTAGCCATTGTTCTCCTCCTTTCTGCATATAATACATATCCCATGAAGGGTCAGGTTCAAAATACGGCCAGGCGGCAGTGTCGCCTAAGCATAGACCCTTGACCATGTCCATGTGATATATGCTATTGTCTCCTTTCCTGGGAAAGGGGTCTACCACTTCCATTGCCTCTGTCCATCCTGCCAAATTATCTACCCATGGGTTAACAAGATAATAATTTGTAGGACTGACTGGGGCAACATATTATTTACATGTTTCTCCTGGTTCTGGTTTAGGGCATTCTGTCTTAGATGTTTGACTACCCATTATCAAAACTTATTTTCTTACAAACAGAATTCAAAACAGCAATAGCAAAAAACAAAACAGAATGTTAGTCTTGGGACGACAGCTGTACACTTACCACCCAGCCTGTCACTTCCCCTTATATAAGTATGTTAAACAAAACAACTTATCATGCAAAACTTCTACAATTATCAAACAACTTATCATGCAGATTTCTACATTTATCAAACAATTTATCATGCAAATTTCTACAATTATCTTATTAAGAATCAAATCAAGCTGTGAAACCTTCTGTGAAATCAAGCCCTCTGAAGTACGCTTTCCTTGTTACTGGACTTCCCTAAGTTCCTAACTTGACAGTTCCCTGAACTGTGTACAACTCCCTGAGTTGTATCTTGTGTCCCTGACACAATACTGGGTACTCCCTGAGTACCTATCTGACAGTTCCCTGAACTGTGTACAACTCCCTGAGTTGTATCGTATGTGTCCCTGACACAATACTGGGTACTCCCTGAGTACCTATCTGACAGCTCCCTGAGCTGTGTACAACTCCCTGAGTTGTATCTTGTGTCCCTGACACAATTCTGGGTACTCCCTGAGTACCTATCTTGACAGTTCCCTGAACTGTGTACAACTCCCTGAGTTGTATCTTATGTGTCCCTGACACAATACTGGGTACTCCCTGAGTACCTATCTGACAGTTCCCTGAACTGTGTACAACTCCCTGAGTTGTATCGTATGTGTCCCTGACACAATACTGGGTACTCCCTGAGTACCTATCTGACAGTTCCCTGAACTGTGTACAACTCCCTGAGTTGTATATATGTATCCCGGATACAAAAAAAAACTCTGTACTTACTCCGAGACGTGGCCAGTGCCCTCGGATCGGCCAGAGGACAAAATTGGTGTCTCTTCTCACCAGACCTGAGGATGACCTTCTCGATCCCGGACAGAGCCCCCAGATTGTTAGGAATATTCATTTCTTCCCCTCTTATTGGTATCCCTGGTACTAGACTTCGGTATTCAGCTTGATTTGATTCTTTTCTAGCGCTAGGAGAGCAGCATTGACACATGATACGATTCTGGTATACAATGCCACTCTGTCATTTATTACGTACATGTGACATATATAGTCGTAGTCCAATGACATGATGTTTAAGTTTATCCAATGATAGAGAGACACGAGTCTTAGCTACACATTTGTTATCTTATCTGTAGAGTCAAAGCTATATGTCAGCAAAACAGTTCCTCGAGAACTCTCTCACCTCCATGTTCCTGATATATTAATGTATATAGACCTTGGACTGCCACGTAAGCATTTACAGCTACATTACAGTCCAAAGTCCACTCCACACAAGCTCCAAGCAAACAAATGTATAGATGTAACTCAAAAGCCCATACAAAATAGCTCAGTAATAGAACCCTTCAGTCACCATCACCTCACAGGATCTAAGCATGGTGATTGGTGGGGTGGGGTCACCAGAGACCCGATTAACCCGGAAACGCAGCAAACCGCAGGCCTGAATTGATGGGGGGGGGGTGACCCCCTAAGCATTGGGACAGAGTGCCTGCGCGGCGGTGATCGGAAATACTCATGACGTACCGTTACGTCATGAGTCCTTAAGTACCAGAACACCATGACGTACTGGAACGTCATGAGTCCTTAAGAGGTTAAAAGCACGTGTATCAAGCTATTTTGTGTAAGGAAAGGCCACACTCTTCTAGGAGTCAGACAAGATGTTCCATGCTTAGAGATCTGGTGCGCACTGCCCCTCCCAGACCCTTTTCTTTATTTAAATAGACAAAAGGGGTTACAATAGGAAGCGGCAGGCCCAACACCTGACCACTTTCTTCATGTACAGTACAATCATACAGAAAGTGATGACACACAGGAAGTAACCACCCCATGTCTCCAATTTCCACTGGAGTGAACCTTAGTTCACTAGGATTCTCATGTGTGCTTATGTACAAGAATTGCGCCATTATCTCCAGCGGTTGATCAGGCACACTGGGAACAACAAACGCACGTTATATTGTTCTCTTAATAAATGCATCCACGCCAAGCCAATAAATCCGCTCTTTGGGCGGGGACCCTAGCTGGCACACATACATTTCCCAAGAAAACACTGCTCTGCAGCGCAACAGTCTCCCCAGCCTCTAGCCCAGTGCATAGCACATAGACTGTTTGCCAGCAGAGACCTCTGCGCCCATCAGCTGATTGTTCTGCAGTGTCCCAGGGGGTCAGTAGTGTAGCTTTAGGTATGCTGGGCTTTGTAGTGCAGGGCAACCCACTAACCTGGGACTGACTGTCGTCTTCAATCGGGTCAGCACTGGAACAGGCAGGTGATGAATGTCGTGACGCCAGTGCCATTTGAACGGTGGCACACCGTGTAGTGATAGGTGGAATAATTGAGGAATCTCTGTATCTTTAAATAACGGGATAACTTTACTGAACGTAGTTGCAGACTGATGAACAGTTATCAGGTACAGCTCCAGAATGTTCCACACGTTACAATACAGTCACAGAAGTGGTTCAAGTTAGTAATCACAGTCCCAAAGGGCCATCCTCAAGACAGGCCTCCTAAGATCGGGCTTTAATCTTACTCTTAATGCAGCAACACACTTCAGGCAACTGTCCTCTCTCTCCAGGGATACTTGTCCTACTTGCAGCTTGACTAAGGAGGCAACACTTCTCCACTAGTACTAGGGTCTGGACTGCTCCTCCTAGGGCATGAATCTTCCTAGGCTGGACCCCCACAGGCGATAGGGCCTGGGCTGACTTCAGCGGGTACAAGGCCTGGGCCTTGCCTTCACAGGCTCAAGGCCTGAGCTGGACTTCACAGGCTCATGGCCTGCACTTAACTTAGGCTCAGTCTAATCTGCCTTTTCTTCCCCTGACTGGGCCTATTTATAAACTAGGGCTCCCTAGCTCCCTCTAGTGACTTAGAGCTGGAATGACACCCCTAGCAGGCCTGCACATGGCAAATATCACAGTAACAGGGGAAATACACAGTATTGCATTACATGAAGATGTTTTATACCAATCTCCTCAAAACTGAGGGGAACAACCGCACACAAGTGACCCTTCTGTAGTGACGGGCATTACAGCTCCCGTACACTACATACCCCGCTGCTTTAAGCTGAGTACGACCTCGTACTCCAACAGGGCCCCGCCAGTCTGGAATTTTCACCTGAAAGAGAAAAGGAACATGCAGGCATACATACACATCGGTATCAATTTCATCTGCATTGACAATTATTATCAGGTCCAGCTGGCAAAGGAGAAGTGCAGTGACAAGGGGGCGTCGTTCTCTTCCTTCAGGATAATGAGTGGAACTGGGGCGCTGACCTGGCACAGCGGATGTTAGGGAATACCAGGATAGTCCATGACTGAGTAACGATAGGTCCATAATAAGAGCAATATCTCAGAGGCTCGCACATAGGAAGTCCATCTCTGGGCATATAGGCTTGGATAAAATTTGTTTATAAATACAGTCAGCAGCACACATATAATATGACAATACAGGACTCTGACAATACCAGGGAAACACTATCCTGGCAAGTCCTACTTACCCTTTTAAAGTGCTGACATAAAAAAGCCCTTTCAACCTGAAATGGGGGTTAAAAGGGGATAAGGTGCAAAACAAAAGCACAACTTGGATTTATTAAGGTACTCTTAGGCCTTATTCACACGTCCGTTGTGTTTTGCGGATCCACGGATCCGCAAAACACGGACATCGGCGATGTGCGTTCCGCAATTTGCGGACCGCACATCGCCCGGCACTCTCATAGAAAATGCCTTTTCTTGTCCGCAATTGCGGACAAGAATAGGACATGTTCTATTTTTTTCGGGAACGCAATTGCGGACCAGGAAGTGCGGATCCGCAATTGCGGACCCGGCCGGGACATCGTCTGTCCCCATTAAAACAAATGGGTCCGCAATTCCGTTCTGCAAAATGCGGAACAGAATTGCGGACGTGTGAATAAGGCCTTATCTTTCTTTCCAAGCAGGCAGGATGTCCCGAAAACAGCAAAGGGCAGGCTGGGAGCAGTGGTTCCACAGTGGCTACTTAATTTTTAACAAACATGCCACCGGCCGTGGGGAACTGGCAGCAAGCTCCACCAGCCTGACAACATAAGGGACAGTTCCTGCAACAAAGATGATGTCCCTGTGAGGATCAGCGAAATGGCTTTGCAGGCCTACTCACAGGTTAGTGTCCTGTGGATCATCTTCTTTAGATGCTCCTGTTGTATCAGGCACCACTTGATCTTCCACGATGCGGCAGGGATTGCGACGTGAGACACGTTCTGCCCATGCTTCCACAAGGAGGTCATCATGTTCCTCCATTAGACAAGGGGCAAGACGTAGGCACCTCCGCGGTATGTAGATTCGTGGTGGTGCCAGAAGACAGGCAACGGTCGCGTTGGCTAGATCAGGTGCCGTCATCAAGGTGGCAGGTTCTGGATCCTGGATCGCTGAGGCTGGTGCAGAGTCGCAGTAGTCCTCAGAGTACGCAGCTTGAATAGGTGCAGTATGTTAACGCTCCGCTCCCAGACCTTGATGTGCAGCTACGCGACGGTGGCTTGCCAGGTAGGCCTCAGGCCTTTCTTGTAAGAAATGCTGGCGGTAGTTCCATGCTCCATTCTGCGGCTGTGGGCAAGGGTAAGGTTCGCCCTGTGGCCATGGGCAGGTCTGGGCCACTTTACTTGGGGCAGAAGCAGGAGTTGCATGGCACTCACTAGTTGCTCTTGGGGTCGCCTCCATCGCTGCTCCTAAGGATCCGAATCTCTCTGGTTCAGGCAGGCAATCGCGGAGCAGGGTAAGCCACTGTTGCTGCAGGCTCCTCCCCATCGCTGCTGGCACGCCCCCTAGGTATTCCAGTATATGGCCGGCGGCTTCCATATTATAATCCGCAAAGGTAGGCGGTATCTCCAGGCAGTCTTCTCCTCCCCCTTGGAGGGTCTTGGCGCCAAATCTTCGCGCCACTGAGGACAGTGATGGCGCAGGAAGAAGCCTAACGGTGTTGGTGGCCATCTTGGGCGCCATGATGCAACCATTCACTGACAGCAAGCAGGATGGTAAAAAGTCCATAAAACGCCACTTTGAAGCTGCAATTTTTCTCTCTGGGGGTAGCGCAACACAGCACAGCGCCTCCAATCCCTCCAGGCACAATTGTAATCCACAGAATTGGTAATAAAGGTTACAGTCTTTGCAATACGGTGGTGGAATAGTTAAAGCACACAGTTCACGCTTCTCTGCACTCCAGAAGCATGCGATCCTGTTCGTGAACGCCAAAAGAGCAATGCAGTGTCCCAGGGGGTCAGTAGTGTAGCTTTAGGTATGCTGGGCTTTGTAGTGCAGGGCAACCCACTAACCTGGGACTGACTGTCGTCTTCAATCGGGTCAGCACTGGAACAGGCAGGTGATGAATGTCGTGACGCCAGTGCCAATTGAACGGTGGCATACCGTGTAGTGATAGGTGGAATAATTGAGGAATCTCTGTATCTTTAAATAACGGGATAACTTTACTGAACGTAGTTGCAGACTGATGAACAGTTATCAGGTACAGCTCCAGAATGTTCCACACGTTACAATACAGTCACAGAAGTGGTTCAAGTTAGTAATCACAGTCCCAAAGGGCCATCCTCAAGACAGGCCTCCTAAGATCGGGCTTTAATCTTACTCTTAATGCAGCAACACACTTCAGGCAACTGTCCTCTCTCTCCAGGGATACTTGTCCTACTTGCAGCTTGACTAAGGAGGCAACACTTCTCCACTAGTACTAGGGTCTGGACTGCTCCTCCTAGGGCATGAATCTTCCTAGGCTGGACCCCCACAGGCGATAGGGCCTGGGCTGACTTCAGCGGGTACAAGGCCTGGGCCTTGCCTTCACAGGCTCAAGGCCTGAGCTGGACTTCACAGGCTTATGGCCTGCACTTAACTTAGACTCAGTCTAATCTGCCTTTTCTTTCCCTGACTGGGCCTATTTATAAACTAGGGCTCCCTAGCTCCCTCTAGTGACTTAGAGCTGGAATGACACCCCTAGCAGGCCTGCACATGGCAAATATCACAGTAACAGGGAAATACACAGTATTGCATTACATGAAGATGTTTTATACCAATCTCCTCAAAACTTGAGGGGAACAACCGCACACAAGTGACCCTTCTGTAGTGACGGGCATTACAGCTCCTGTACACTACATACCCCGCTGCTTTAAGCTGAGTACGACCTCGTACTTCAACAGGGCCCCGCCCGTCTGGAATTTTCACCTGAAAGAGAAAAGGAACATGCAGGCATACATACACATCGGTATCAATTTCATCTGCATTGACATTCATATCAGGTCCAGCTGGCAAAGGAGAAGTGCAGTGACAAGGGGGCGTCGTTCTCTTCCTTCAGGATAATGAGTGGAACTGGGGCGCTGACCTAGCAAATATCACAGTAACAGGGAAATACACAGCATTGCATTACATAAAGATGTTTTATACCAATCTCCTCAAAACTGAGGGGAACAACCGCACACAAGTGACCCTTCTGTGGTGACGGGCATTACAGCTCCCGTACACTACAGTTCTCTACATCCACAGTAAGATATCCACTCCAATGGTTTACACACTGAGAGACATGATGACAATACATGACATATTAAAAACACATTCTAATACAATTTCCACAACAGTGCGCACTATGACCTGACGCTGCACGCTGTCAGGTGACAGTGCAGTGCCGGCAGGAAGACAGAGAGGACGGAGCGTGACTTGGAGGAAGCAGCGGCGCAGATTCTGGTAAGTACGTTGGGTCCTGCGGTGACCAGCCGCTTATTGATATGAACGCCAATGGGGGTGGCTGACTTGGTGTCTGTCTGATGGGGGTCTTTGGGTTCTGAGGTCTGATGTGGGAGGGCTGACTGGATCTGGGGTCTTTGGGCTGATCTGAGGTCTGATGGGGGCTGACTGGGGGTCTGATGGGTGTCTTTGGGCTGATCTGAAGTCTGATAGGGGCTGACTGGGGGTCTGATGGGGGTCTTTGGGCTGATCTGAGGTCTGATGGGTGCTGACTGGAGGTCTTTGGGCTGATCTGAGGTCTGATGGGGGCTGAGTGAGGTCTGATGTGGGTCTTTGTGCTGATCTGAGGTCTCATGGGGGCTGACTGTCTGCAAACAGTGTCTGTATTACAAATCCCAATAATCTGGCCTAATATAGTGTCCATAATCTATGGTGTTCTGTAACCAATACTGTAGAACAACTGCAAACAGTGTCTGTATTACAAATTTCAATAATCTGGGCCTAATATAGTGTCTGTGACATATACTGTTGTGCATCCGAAAACTGTGTCTTTAGCGGACAGTAAAACAATCTGCGCCACATCTAGTCACAAAATCATTAACATGAAGAAGGTGAGCACTAAGGGACGGGGAAGTGGGCGTGATGCTGATGGTGCACACAGAGGCCGTGGCCCTGAGCTCAGTGAAACTGTGCCTGCTGCCAGTGTACCAGAAAAAAAAGCATCCATAGCATCCAGCTTCATGTCCAACTTAGCTGGGCGGCGCATGACAACACTGTCCAAGTCGGACCAGTGCGAATAGTTGGTCGGTTGGATTGCTGAAGATAATGCTTCCAGTCGGTTGAGCACCACCCTCTTGTCCAGTCTCTGTCAGCCAAGAGTCTGGTCAACCGAATCCTCACTCTGATCATCTTCCTCCCACCATGGAGAAGCTTGCCAAACGAGTGATCCCACACTCGGATATTCCGAGGAGCTCTTTCCAGCGCCACTATTTGATTTGGCCCTCTCACCCAGCACACTTGAAGAGGTACCTGACATATTGTGCTCTGATTTCCAGCCTCTTGAGCCTTCACAGTCTCAAGAAGATGACGGTGGTAAACAGCAATCATTCGTTCACGAGGTGGATGATGATGAGACATAGTTGTCAATCACCGAGTTTGGGGTTAGGTCAAGTCAGAATGATGAGCAGAGTGAGGAAGTGGAAGAGGAGGTGGTGGACGATGTGGTCACTGACCCAACATGGGAAGGAGAAAAGCCGGGCGAGGACAGCAGTGCAATCAGCAGCATAGCAACAGTCTGGAAGAGGCAGTGGGGTTGCAAAAGGAAGAAGCCGGCCCACACCAAACAGGCCCGCAACCGTTACACCAAGCACCCCTGTGCGTAAATCTACCTTGCCAAGGGGTAGGTGTTCTGCAGTATGGCGTTTTTTTGAGGAAAGTGCAGACGAAAAAAGAGTGGTAGTTTGCAACCTGTGCCATACCAAAATGAGCCGAGGTGTAAACACTAGCAACCTCACCACCACCAGCATGATCCGCCACATGGCATCCAATTACCCTAATAATTGGGTCAAATGCCTGGGTCCACACCACTGCCTCCTTTTCCCCTGTGTAACGCACTGCCGACAAATCTCCTGTCGAAGGCGCAGGCCCGGATGCCCCTCTCTCTGCACTTGGACCTTCGCATGAACCGTCAGCAACAACATCCACTTCCCTGTCCTAGCGCAGGGTCCAAATGTCGATAACACAGGCATTTGAACGCAAGCGCAAATACCCACCCACGGGCCATAGCACTAAATGTGCAACTTTTAAAATTAGTGACCCTTGAAATGTGGCCATTTAGGATTGTGGACACTGAGGCCTTCCGCAGCCTGATGTCGACGGCCTTCCCTTGGTACGCAGTCCCCAGCCGCCACTATTTTTCACGGTGTGTCGTGCCCGCCTTACACCAGCATGTGTCCGAGAACATCACCCGTGCCCTGACCAATGCACTTACTGGGAAGGTCCACTTCACAACGGACACATGGACAAGTGCTGGTGGTCAGGGATGCTACATTTCCCTGACCGCACAATGGGTGACTGTTGTGGAGGCCGGGAGTAAGTCGTACGCTGGGATGGCACAGGTGCTACCCCCGCCCAGGATTGCTGGCCTTATGTCCATCAGGGTCTTCACCAGCAGCTATGTTACTGGCTTTAACCCCCACTTCTCCTGATCCGCTGCCTGCTCTTCCCCTTCCACCAGCAGTCAGCCATCAGTCGCTAGCTGGAAGCAGTGTAGCACTGCTGTGGGTAAGCGTTAACAGGCTGTGCTGAAACTGATCTTCTTAGGGGTATATGGGACCAGACTGAGCTGTGGCTCTCGCCACTCAACCTACAACCAGGCATAGTTGTGTCTGACAATAGCCGTAACTTGGTGGCGGCTTTGGAGCTCAGCAATCTGACACACATCCCATGTGTACCCCACGTCTTAAACTTAGTGGTTTAGCGGTTTATCAAAACCTACCCCAATTTGCAAGAGCTACTAGTGAAGGCGCGCCGTGTGCCCATTTCTGCAAGTCGTCCACAGCTTCAGCTGTAACCATCCCACTGCAGTGTCTACTCAAATGATCGCTGCTCATAATTAAGGAGGATGCTCTGAATGTGGCAGATGAGGAAATGGGGGAGGACATTACACAGGGTAATAGCCAGACCACCCACAGTTCGTCTTCTCAGCGCAAATTGGACCATGAACAGGAAGAGGAGCTGGAGATAGTTGCCTCTGCTACAGAGGGTAGTACCCATGAAACTTTAATTAAATCTGTTCAGCCTGGATTGGCAGAAGAGCAGGAGGAGGAGGAGATGGAGAGTCATCCTCATGTTGACATCGACGTCTTGCCTGTTGGTACTTTGGCACACATGGCTGACTTCATGTTAGGCTGCCTTTCCCGCGACCCTCACGTTATACGCATTTTAGATAACTGGATTACTGGGTGTTCACTAGTGATGAGTAAGCACCAAAGTGTTCGGGTGTTCAGGTACTCGGTCCGAACACATAGCGATATTCGTGAGCTCGGCCGAGCACCCGAGTATAATGGAAGTCAATGGGAGACAACCAGGCACCCCCTGCACTGAAGAGCGGAGGGTGCCTCGTCCATTAAAAAAGGTCTGAAAGTGACAGAAACACCACCGTAATGGATCGGGAACAGCATGGGGACGAAGTATGGATGCATCTTGGACTCCCAGGTTGCTGCTAGGAACCATGTTGTCCGAGTTGTACGCCACTTTTACAGACTGACAAAAATATGCACAACCCCCCCCCCCCCCCCCCCCAAAATAAATATTTCACAGGGAAAATTGTTAGGAAACAATTTTTCCTGTATAATCAATTGTATATAAAGTGCAAGTGCTGCCAAAAATTACAAGCAAGAAGTACTCCAAAACAGCCTGTATATCACAAAAAGGAGGGCCCCGTTCACATTGTGGTACAATTGTTCAGGTAGTGGGACTCCAACACTCATAATGCCTATGCACTAAGTAAAAGGGCTGCCAAAAATTACAAGGAATCGGCACTACAATATACCCTTTATTACACACAAAGGAGGGCATCATACACACCCTTGAAAAATTATGATTGGTGGCCTGCTGGTGACCCTCAAAAACATTTGGAGCAAGGGCCTGCTGGTGACCCTCTTAAACATTACGGGCGAGGGCCTGCTGCTGAGCTGACCCTGTAAAACATTACGGTTAAGGGCCTGCTGGTGAGCTGACCCTATAAAACATTATGGTTGAGGGCCTGTTGGTTAGCTGACCCTGTAAATCATTATGGTTGAGGGCCTGCTGGTGAGCTGACCCTGTAAAACATTATGGTTGAGGGCCTGCTGATGAGCTGACCCTGTAAAACATTATGGTTGAGGGCCTGCGCGTGAGCTGACCCTATAAAACATTATGGTTGAGGGCCTGCTGGTGAGCTGACCCTGTAAAACATTACGGTTGAGGGCCTGTTGGTTAGCTGACCCTGTAAATCATTATGGTTGAGGTCCTGCTGGTGAGCTGACCCTGTAAAACATTATGGTTGAGGGCCTGCTGATGAGCTGACCCTGTAAAACATTATGGTTGAGGGCCTGCGGGTGAGCTGACCCTATAAAACATTATGGTTGAGGGCCTGCTGGTGAGCTGACCCTGTAAAACATTATGGTTGAGGGACTGTTGGTTAGCTGACCCTGTAAAACATTATGGTTGAGGGCCTGCTGGTGAGCTGACCCTGTAAAACATTGTGGTTGAGGGCCCGCTGGTGAGCTGACCCTGTAAATCATTATGGTTGAGGCCTGCTGGTTAGCTGACCTTGTAAAACATTATGGTTGAGGGCCTGCTGGTGAGCTGACCCTGTAAAGATTATGGTTGAGGGCCTGCTGGTGAGCTGACCCTCTTTAAAAATTGTAGTGGAGGGAATATATATAATCTGGATAAGGAGGAGGAGTAGAAACAATATTTTACCATATACACTTTTTATGGTGGAAAAGGTGCATGGGAATACACTACAGTAGACTGAGTACATTATGAACAATACATTGAAATTGCCTTTATGTTCATCACCAATCATCTCAGCTCTCCTCTGGTGGAGTTGAGAAGTCAGGAAATCCAGGCCTTGTTCATTTTTATCTGAGTCAACCTGTCAGCATTGTCAGTGGACAAGCGATTACGCTTATCAGTTATAATCCCACCAGCAGCACTGGCTACCATTCAGACAAAATGCTGGCAGCAGGGCAGACCAGCACCTCCAAGGCATAGAGCAAAGTTTGTGCCACATGTTCAGCTTCTACACCCAGTAGTTGTAAGGCATTGAGAGATCATTTAGGATGCTGACACGGTCTGTGATGTATTCCTTCACCATCTTCCAAAACTTTTCCCTCCTTGTAGCAATAAGCCGCGCTTCAGGGTAAGATTGCTGGCAGGGTGTCATGAAAGTGTCCCATGCCTTGGAGAGTGTTGCCCTGCCTCTGTTGGAATTACTGTGTGTTCCCTTGTCTCCCTTCCTTGGATGCCTAAGGAAGTACGGACTCTGGCGGCCAAGTTGACAGATGGAAAATTTTACTCGTCATCTCTACCACAGGAAGGAGAGATTAGAAGTTCTCTTTGTAGCAGGGGTCGGTCAGTGTGCGGTCAGGGAAATGTAGCGTCCCTGGTCACCAGCACTTGTCCATGTGTCCGTGGTGAGGTTGACTTCCCAGTAAGAGGTTGGTCAGGCTGCGGAAGGCCTCAGTGTCCACAAGCCTAAATGGCAACATTTCGAGGGCCAGTAATTTGAAAGTTGCGCATTTGACACTGTACCACATAAAAGGTTAGTATATGAAAAGAGGATGCTCGGACTGGGAGAAAATGTCCGTAAGTGGGTAAGTAACTGGCTGATTGACAGAAAACAGAGGGTGATTATTAAAGGGATTCTGTCACCAGTTTTCACTCCTTTGAGCTAAACATATGCTCATGCTCAGGGTCTCTTCATGATTCCTAATGTGGGCTTATGAATGCGATCTGTAGCTTAGTTTTGCCAAAAAATATGTTTTACTAACCTTGTCAATCATAAAAATAAGGTGCCCAAGGGGAGGTCCAGGGATGCAGGGTGCCCGGCTGCAGCCATCGCCGTTGGTGCCCAGCGTCGCCTTCCCAGACTTCTGCGCCACCTCCTACTTCTCTGTGCCGCTTCTCCCTCCCTCCATCCCCCTCCTCCCGCTGTGAGATGCCGCGCGTGCGCACAGGCTCAGCCTGATGCGCAGATACGGACTGCTTAGATGCTTCTTCTCTAGCGAAGTGCCGGCGCATGCGCGGCATCTCACAGCGGGAGAAGGTGGAGGGAGGGAGAGGCGGTGCAGAACTCTGGGAAGGCGGCGCTGGGCACCAACGGCGATGGCTGCAGCTGGGCACCTTGCATCCCTGGACCTCCCCTTGGGCACCTTATTTTTATGATTGACAGGTTAGTAAAACCTGTTTTTTGGCAAAACTAAGCTACAGATCGCATTTATAAGCCCACATTAGGAATCAAGAAGAAACCCATGAGCATGAGCATATGCTTAGCTCAAAGGGGTGAAAACTGGTGACAGAATCCCTTTAACGGTACACACTCAGATTGGGCAGCTGTCAATAGTGAGGTACCTCAGGGGTCAGTACTGGGCCCTATTCTTTTCAATATATTTATTAATGATCTTGTAGAAGGCTTGCATAGTAAAATATCAATTTTTGCAGATGACACTAAACTGTGTAAAGTATTTAACACTGATGAGGACAATATACTGCTACAGAGGGATCTGGATAGATTGGAGGCTTGGGCAGATAAGTGGCGGATGAGGTTTAACACTGATAAATGTAAAGTTATGCACATGGGAAGGAATAATGCAAGTCATCTGTACATACTAAATGGTAAAACACTCGGTAACACTGACATGGAAAAGGATCTAGGAATTTTAATAAACAGCAAACTAAGCTGCAAAAAACAGTGTCAGGCAGCTGCTGCCAAGGCCAATGAGATACTGGGTTGCATCAAAAGGGGCATAGACGCCCGTGATGAGAACTTAGTCCTACCACTTTACAAATCGCTGGTCAGACCACACATGGAGTACTGTGTACAGTTCTAGGCTCCTGTGAACAAGGCGGACATAGAAGAGCTGGAGAGGGTTCAGAGGAGGGCAACTAATGTAATAACGAATGGGGAAACTACAGTACCCTGAAAGATAATCAAAATTAGGGTTATTTACTTTAGAAAAAGACGACTGAGGGGAGATCTAAGAACTATGTATAAATATATCAGGGGTCAGTACAGAGATCTCTTCCATCATCTATTTTTCCCCAGGACTGTCACTGTGACGAGGGGACATCCTCTGCGTCTGGAGGAAAGAAGGCTTGTACACAAACATAGAAGAGGATTCTTTACGGTAAGAGCAGTGAGACTATGGAACTCTCTGCCTGAGGAGGTGGTGATGGTGAGTACAATAAAGGAATTTAAGAGGGGCCTGGATATATTTCTGGAGTATAGCTACTAGAGATGGGTCGTTGGGAGTACTTCTGATTGCCTGAATGGAGTCGGGAAGGAATTTTTACTCCCCTTAAGTGGGGAAAATTGGCTTCTACCTCACAGGATTTTTTTTGCCTTCCTCTGGATCAGCTAGCAGGATGACAGGCCGAACTGATGTCTTTTTTCGGCCTTATGTACTATGTTACTATGTTACTACTATGTTACTATTTAGTGCTATGGCCTGTGGGTGGGTGGGTATTTGCGCTTGCGATCAAATGCCTGTGTTATCGACATTTGGACCCTGCGCTAGGACAGGGAAGTGGATGTTGTTGCTGACGGTTAATGCGAAGGTCCAGGTGCAGGGTAAGAGGCATCCGGGCGTGTGTGCCTTCAACAGGGGATTGGCCGGCAGTGCGTAACACAGGGGAAGAGGAGGCAGTGGTGTGACCCGCAGACCCAGAGTGTGGACCCAGGCGTTCGGCCCACTTATTAGGGTAGTTGGATGTCATGTGGCGGATCATGCTGGTGGTGGTGAGGTTGCTAGTGTTTACACCCTGGCTCATTTTTGTACGGCACAGGTTGCAAACTACCACTCTTTTGTCGTCTGCACTTTCCTCAAAAAAGCGCTATACTGCGGAACACCTACTGCTTGGCAAGGTAGATTTACGCATGAGGGTGCTCGGAGTAACGGTTATGGGCCTGTTTGGTGTTGGCCGATGTTTCCCTTTTGCAACCCCTCTGCCTCTTCCAGACTGTTGCAGTTCTGCGTTCCCTCCCACTCTGTACTGCTGTCCTTGCTCAGCTTTTCACCTTCCCATGTTGGTTCAGTGACCTCATCGTCCACCACCTCCTCTTCCACTTTAGTTTTGATCACGAATATTCGAATTGCAAATTTTTTATTGCGAATATTGGCACTTCGAGAATTTGCGACTATTTAGAATATAGTGATATATATTCGCCATTTCGAATATTAATATTTTTTTTAAACAGTACATTGTGGGCCAATGAGAAGACTGCAATATGTTTGATTTTAGGAGTAGTGTTGAGAATTTTCGTAATGCGAATATTTAAATTGGCAATTTCCGCAATCAAGAAAATAATGACTGGAGAAACGAATTTTCGAATTCGCGAATATATGGCGAGAATTTGCCCAAATATTCGCTAAATATCACAAATTCGAATATCGCCCCTTTGGCTCATCACTATTCCACTTCTTCACTCTGCTCTTCCTCCTGACTTGACCTAACCACAACCTCAGTGATTGACAACTGTGTCTCATCATCATCCACCTCGTGAACGAATGATTGCCGTTCACCACCGTCATCTTCTTGAGACTTTGATGGCTCAAGAGGTTGGAAATCAGAGCACAATATCTCAGGTACCTCTTTAAGCGTACTTGGCGAGAGAGCCAAACCAAGTACTGGAGATGAAAAGAGGTCATGTGAATATCCGATATATTGTTTGGCCAGACTCAACATGGTGAGAGGAAGGAGGATTGGAGTGAGGATTCGGTTGACCAGACTCTTGGATATAGAGACTGGACTTAGTGGAAGAGAGGGTGGTGCTTAACCGACTAGAAGCATTCAGCAATCCAACCGACCCCTGTTTGCACTGGTCCGACTTGTACAGTGTTGTCCTGCGCCGCCCAGCTAAGTTGGACATGAAGCTTGGTAAGGTGGATTTTTTAGTTTTTTCTGGTGCACTGGCAGCAGGCACAGTTTCATCGCGCCCAGGGCCAAGGACTCTGCTTGCACCACCAGCATCACGCCCACTTCCCCGCCCCTTCGTGCTCACCTTCTTCATATTAATGGTTTTGTCTGTAGATCTGGTGCAGATTGTTTTACTGTCCGCTAAAGACACCGTTTTCTGATGCAGGACAGTATTGGTTACAGAACACCTCAACTTTTGGACACATTACTAAGCCCAGATTAATGGAAGTTGTAATATACACAGTGTTTTCAGATTCCGTTCAGTATGGGATATAAAAACCCACAGTGTGGACACTTTACTAGGCCCAGATTACTGGAAGTAGAGTTGAGCTAACCTGAACTGTATAGTTCGGGTTCGCATCAACTTGGGGGTGACTGGGACATGGACCCGAACCTGAATAATTCCAAAAAAGTTTGGGTTCGGGTCCGTTGTTCGGCTATTTCTTCCCGCTTTCTGAAGGGCTGTACAGCAGCCAATCAGCAAGCTTTTTACTTCTTGACCTAAGAAGCCATCACAGCCATGCCGACTAATGGCACTGCTGTGATTGGCTGAGTGCAGCATGTGACCCAGCCTCTTTATAAGCTGGAGTCACATAGTGCCGCACGTCAATCTGCAGAATTGAGATTAGGCCAAGGTTGCTGCTAGTGCGATCAGGGACAGAACAGGGCAAAAATCTGAAGAACCTGTGCAACTTTAATCCACAAGATACAGCACATAGAGAGGGAGGGAGCCTCAGCAATCCAACATTTCTGTACCATGTAATCCATCTATTACTGAGGTTGGGGTCGGCAGACATTTTAGGCACTGCAGTGTACTGCATGTTTGCCAGCCTGCCAGGGACATCAGCCTAATCCTATTTTATAGCTCAGTGAAGGAAAAAAAAGCTTTTTTTTCTGGCTGCTCAAGTCACCTACATTACCTGTATATTTAAGGGGTGACATAGTCCATTTGTCCAGTCTGGGACCTGTGGTGCCACAGAGCACTTGTGTATACCGTGCACTAAACCGTATATTCAATTTCAGCTATCAAATAGTGCATTAGTGTTTTTTAGTTAAAAAAAGTGATCATCCGATTCCACCAAGCCTATTTAGATACACTGCCAAAATATATAATTGAGTGGGAGAGCAAAAAGAGAAAAAGTATACAACCAAAGGTTTTATACCAATATGGGCACAATATAAAATATTCCAAAGGTAGAGGACCAAAAGTCTAATGAATAATAAGATTGCCAAAGAGCTGGTAGGAGAAGGTGTATGAGGCAACATCACTTCCGGATCGGAAGTGTTCATGCGTTCCACCGTGGGGCGCATTAAATCAAGGCAATACAGAAGACAATTTTGTGATGTTATTATCGTTGGTGGGGTAAGGGTTTAAAAGTGGTATTGTCCTTAGTTGCTACAAGGGTGTTTGAGGGCATATGTGGAGTCAAACAATAAGCGCCAGTAGAAAGAGAACAGACGTCACTTCCGGTCTGAGAATGAATCGGAGGCAATCATGCGTTCCACAATGGAACGCATCGACTACACGGAGTATAAGGCGAGCTACATTTCATCTAATATACTACTTCATATTATGCTCTGCTAATCGCATATTGGATTTTCTTAATAATCTAAAAATGATATATGTATAAAAATACCAAAATATATATGTATAAAAATTACCAGAATATATATGTATAAAAATGCCAGGATACAAGAACACAAAAAAAGGAGAGAAAAAAAAAAAAAAGAAGCAGCGCATTAATATAGGAAAAAAGATGTCTAATGACATGCCCAATCCCTATATATGTAGGTCAATGTGGTATATACATTTGTGTTGATAGTAATATAAAACTAAGAATACATAAATGTTGATAAAATTAAATGCTAAATGAGAATCAAGCCGTCAGGTGCAACACATCCAAACCCTAAATATATGTATATGGGTATATATGTATACATATGTGATATAGATAAATAAATAGATAAATATACACATACATAAACAGAAAAATATACACATCAAGGAATAAGTCCAAGTGAAAGAGACAGCTGCTGGAGCACATATATAATTTAGCGAAACCGGGTACTCAAGGCTCATGGAATAGGTACCCAAGGTTCATAGACTCATAGGAATAAGACAAAATGATCAGAGTAAATAGAAATTCACTAGTTCCCCTTTCAAGGTGAATAAAATGAATAAAACACATATTCTGAAGAGGGGGGGGGGGTGCAGCCCATATCCCTCGGTGGAAAGAGAGAGTTCATTTAGTAATTAGAATATTCAAGGGCCTCATTTAGACCGAACGGGGCAAGTGTGTTAAATTTGAAAATCCAGAACATTTATTTTCGGGCTAGCTGTTGGAATGAGTGAGGGACCCACTCCACAGGGGTAACTTTGACAAGGGAAGCATCACCGTGAGGATATTCGTGGAAGTGTCTGGATACACTATGTGTAGCCACCTTACTATTGATGTTAGAACGATGCTTGTTTATCCTCTCTCTGAGGGTTTGGGTTGTTCTCTCAATATACTGCAGATTACAAGGGCAAGTAAGTAAGTAGATAACATTCCTCATGCTACAATTCATATGGTGCCTTAGGGTTATTTCTTCTCCGTAGTGTGGTATATTGATCGCAAGGGTATTATTGTGGATCATTGCACAGCCTTCTACAAATTTGGTATCGCCTGGACACAAAAGACAAAACCAGATAAATTCCCTATGCAGACTGGGCCATTACCCAGAAACCATCTCTAACCACAAATTAATCTCCAATCACCAATTGCCTTCCACACTAAACCGGTTGAAACCGATTTATCCGGTCCCTCGCCACTTTCAGGAACACCCCATTTAGAGACTGAACCGACTATGGATATAGAACAGACCAGAACCAGTTCTAACCCAGACACGTCTCTCTCCCCTGTAGTCCTGGCCAATCTTTCCATCTACTCCACTCCTCTACCTAATTCACATTCTGATCCCCCAGCAAACAACCAGCAATCTAAAAAAGAATACAAATCCCTTTATGGGTCTATTAATTTTTCCACGTATTCTAATTCCACCTCGCATTCAGAGACTTTTTTAGCTTTGCCCCCTAGTCTTCCAGAGAGCCCTTTTTTAGGACTATTATCTCCAGTAGTCACATCACAAAACCAGACACCCCCAACCAGGAAAGTCCTTTCCAGTTTACAACTCCTCAATCCTTACCTAAGTCCTATGAGCACCATATTGGAGAAATCATCAAAGAACAGCAAAATCACACAATTTTTCACCAGTGACTAAAACTAACTCAAAAAGGTAAATCGATTAACATGAAACCATGAAAGAGGGGCTTTTAGGTGTGGGATTAAAAAAGTAAATGCTGTGCAATGATCCACAATAATACCTTTGCGATCGATATACCACACTCCGGAGAAGAAATAACCCTAAGGCACCATATGAATTGTAGCATGAAGAATGTTATCTACTTACTTACTTGCCCTTGTAATCTGCAGTATATTGAGAGAACAACCCAAACCCTCAGAGAGAGGATGAACCAGCATCGTTCTAACATCAATCGTAAGGTGGCCCCACATAGTGTATCCAGACACTTCTATGAACATCAGAACGGTGATGCTTCCCTTGTCAAAATTACCCCTGTGGAGTGGGTCCCTCACTCATTCCAACAGCTAGCCCAAAAATAAATGTTCTGGATTTTCAACTTTAACACACTTGCCCCGTTCGGTCTAAATGAGGCCCTTGGATATTCTAATTACTAAATTAGATCTCTCTTTCCACCGAGGGATATGGGTCGCCCCTCCCCCTCCCCTCTTCAGAAAATGTGTTTTATTTGTTTTATTCATCTTGAAAGGGGAACTAATGAATTTCTATTTACTCTGATCATTTTGTCTTATTCCTATGAGTCTATGAACCTTGGGTACCTATTTCCATGAGCCTTGAGTACCCAGTTTCGCTAAATTATATATGTGCTCCAGCACCACACAGCTGTCTCTTTCACTTGGACTTATTTCTCGATGTGTATATTTATCTGTTTATGTATGTGTATATTTATCTATTTATTTATCTATATCACATATATCTATGTATACATATATACCCATATACATATATTTAGGGTTTGGATGTGTTGCACCTGACGGCTTGATTCTCATTTAGCATTTGATTTTATCAACATTTATGTATTCTTAGTTTTATATTACTATCAACACAAATGTATATACCACATTGACCTACATATATAGGGATTGGGCATGTCATTTTTTTTTTTCTCTCTCCTTTTTTTGTATTCTTGTATCCTGGTATTTTTATACATATATATTCTGGTAATTTTTATACATATATATTTTGTTATTTTTATACATTTATAATTTTTATTTTTTATTCTAGTTATCCGTCCTTTTTTTTTTTTTTTTTTTAGATTATTAAGAAAATCCTACATGCGATTAGCAGAGCATAATATGAAGTAGTATATTAGGTGAAACGTAGCTAGCCTTATACTCTGCGTAGTCGATCCATTCCATTGTGGAATGCATGATTGCCTCTGATTCATTCTCAGACCGGAAGTGACGTCTGTTCTCTTTCTACTGGTGCTTATTGTTTGACTCCACATATTCCCTCAAACACCCTTGTAGCAACTAAGGACAATACCACTTTGAAACCCTAACCTTCTCCTACCAGCTCTTTGGCAATCTTATTATTCATTAGACTTTTGGTCCTGTACCTTTGGAATATTTTATATTGTGCCCATATTGGTATAAAACTGTTGGTTTTAAACCCCACTTTACCGATGCACTCCACCTTGGAACGCACTGACACTTCCAGTCCAGCCGGAAACCGGAAGTGATGTACATTTGTAGCGCGAACATGTAATTGTATGTATAAAAACTGTGTAGCCATGATATTTTTATTGCACTGTTCCTGAGGAAGGGGGTGGGGGGGGGGGGGGTAATACTATATCATAACCCCGAAACGCGTTGAGCATTTTTTACCCTGCCTGTCTTAATAAAGGAAGTTTCAAGAAGATCCTCTGGACCGGCTGATTCCTCCTGAGACTTTCTATGCGACCCAGGCAAAGGGGGGAAAATCCCTTGAGTGTCTTGAGTTTATCTCTTGGGATTCCTCCCTGGTGAAGTTCCACAAATCTTTCAAACAATTACGTATACCATTTGCTGCCTCCATCCATTGATCAAGATTTCTTATAGTCTCAGTACCTTATAATTTACCTGTTACCCATTACTAACCTGTCCTAATTTATTGTGACTTAAATATAATACCATCAGTATTGGTGTGTGGTGCCGTGCACCCATTTGTGGTGTCCCTTTGGTTGTATAATTTTTCTCTTTTTGCTCTCCCACTTTGACGGTTGTGACAGTATTCTTACTTCACATATATAACCAAACCACTGGCTGCCTGCCCTCTTCTGCCTCCTCCTCCTTACTCCTTAGCCTTGACCGTCCATCCTCTGGCACCCTCAGTGCCCTTCACCTATGACCGCTATTGTTTGATCCCCGACATAGGGGCCATTGTGATTGACACTCTCTGTCTTTTCTCTCCCTCAATTCTGTACTTCAAAATATATAATTGACATTTCTGCGGTAAAATAGTGAATCCGTGTAATTTTTGGGGAAAAGCACTATTCCTTGTGCACAAAACAGTTGTGCATATACCGAACAACCACATATTTTATATTTCTGCAGGGAAATCGTGCTTCCTGTTTTTTTAATAGAAAAAAAGCGTTATTGCTGGTCCACCAAATAGTTTGAAATACACTCTCCAAACACCTATTTTACACTGCTGCTGTGAATTACAGCATAAGTGTAATTTTTGGACAAAAAGTGGTTATCCTGATTCAGAAAGCATTTTGAAATCCACCGCTTAAATACCAATTTTACATTACAGCTGAGAAATAGTGCCTTATAATTTTTTTGTAGAAAAAAAAGCAATATTCTACCTTCACAAAGCAGTTAGACAAACACGGTAAAAATACCCGCATTTAATTTACAGCAGTTAAAAGCTGCATTTGTGAATTTTGGTGACAAAATCCGTGACATAGTCCATTTGTCCAGTCTGGAATCTGTGGTGCCACAGAGCACTTGTGTATACAAGGCACTAAATCGTATATTCAATTTTAGCTATCAAATAGTGCATCAGTGTATTTTAGTTAAAAAAAAAAGGGATCATCTGCATCCACCAAGCCTATAAAAATACATGGCAAAACATATGATTGACATCTCTCCGGTCAAATAGTTAATCCGTGTCATTTTGGGGGGAAAGCGGTATTTCTTGTGCGCAAAACAGTTGTGCATATACTGAACAACTACATATTTTATATTTCTACAGGGAAATCATGGTTCCTGTATTTTTATAGAAAAAAAGTGTTCCAGTGGTCCACCAAATAGTTTGAAATACACTCTCCAAACACCTATTTTACAGTGCTGCTGTGAATTACTGCATAAGTGTAATTTTTGGACAAAAAGTAGTTATCCTGATCCAGAAAGCATTTTGAAATCCACCGCCTAAATACCGATTTCACATTACAGCTGAGAAATAGTGCATTATAATTTTCTGGGGGAAAAAAAGCAATATTCTACCTTCACAAAGCAGTTAGACAAACACGGTAGAAATACTTACTTGTAATTTACAGCAGTTAAAAACTGCACTTTGGTCATTTATTGAAAAAAGCTGTGTTTTAGGTTGAAAAAACAGTTGTGCATTTGACGTATAAATACTTAATTTAAATTTATAGCAGTTAAATACTGCATTTGTAAATTTTAGAGACAAAATCCATGTTTGGGGTGTCCATACATAGTAGAAATATCTACTTTTAATATACAGTTGTAAAAAAATGCATTTAGGTCTTATATTGAAAAAAGCCGTGTTTTAGGGTGAAAAAACAGTGGTGTGTTTGTCGTATAAATACTTAATTCAAATTAATAGCTGTTAAATACTGCTTTTGTGAATTTTGGTGACAAAATCAGTGTTCTGGGTCCCCAAGTCTGGTGTCCATACATAGTATAAATATCTACTTTTAATTGACAGCAGTTAAAAACTGCATTTTGGTCTTTTATTGAAAAAAAGCTGTGTTTTAGGCAGCAAAAAACAGATGTGCATTTGACGTATAAATACTTAATTCCAATTTATAGCAGTTAAATACTGCATTTGTGAATTCTCATGCTTTTTGATGACTCTGTTGGCAGGGTTTCCCCGACTCATCCACCTAGCCCTGCCCTAGAAGTGGAAGACTTGTAATGCACTGATGCCCAACCACTTATGTTGCAGGATGATGACATGGGAAGACCACCGCAGCACGTCTCTGATGATGACCAAACGCAGATGCCAACTGCTGTGGCCTTCTGCAATGTGCAGACCGAAAAGGAGGGCAGGGGTCATGAATGGGTGGAAGATGTTGTAGAGGATGATGAGGTTCTAGACCCAGACTGGACTTAAGGTCGTGCTAGTGACGTGTGCAGTTCTGAGGAAGAGGCGGTGGTCGCACAGAGGCAACAGCATAGCAAAAGAGGGAGCAGGGTTTAAAAGCGCAGCGGCCGTTCCAGAGACATAATGCCTGCACCGCACCCAGGCACCGAGCACACCAAGGCCTGCTCCAAAGAGTTCATTGGCGGGGCAGTTCTTCACACAATGTCCTGACGACAAGACACGAGTGGTTTGCATTTTGTGCCATCAGAGCCTGAAGTGAGGCATAAACGTTCTTAACCTGAGCACAACTTGCATGACCAGGCATCTACATGCAAAGCATGAACTGCAGTGGAGTAAACACCTTAAAAACAAGGAACTCTTTTATGCTCCTCCTGCTCCCTCTTCTGCTGCTGGCTCAGCCTCTCCCTCCACCTCTGGCATCACTGTGGCACCTGGCGACCAGCAAACAGAGTATATTTCACCAACACCACCACATACGACACCATCACCAAGCATCTCCACCATGTCACACTGCAGCATTCAGTTGTCCATCTCCCAAACATTGGAGAGAAGGAGAAAATACCCACCTACCCTCCCTCTAGCCCTGGCCCTGAATGCCAGCATTTCAAAATTACTGGCCTTTGAAATGCTGTCATTCCGTCTGGTGGAGACGGACTGTTTCAAACAGCTGATGGTGGTGGCTGTCCCCCCAGTACGTTGTTCCCAGCCGGCACTACTTTTCCAGGCGAGCTATCCCTTCCCTGCACAACCAAGTGGAGGATAAAATCAAGTGTGCGCTGCGCAACGCCATCTGTAGCAAGGTCCACAAACGCAGCCGCCTGTCTACAGCCAACTTGGACAAGCTGATAAAAATGAACCAGGCATGGATCCCACAGGACCTGTCAGTCCCTTGTGCAGAACATAGACAATTATAACCGCCTCAACCATACATTCTTGTACTCCAGTGCACTTATTCATTGAATCCTTATTTTCATTTGTACCATTATTTTGGCGGGGGCTACCCCAATTTGAATAAACCTCTCCTCTGTCTGGGTGCAAGGGGACTATATTTCATATAAACGCCTGTTGCTTTGGTGGGTGACATGAAGCCTGTTTTGCCATCCAATGACCTCTCCTCTGTCTGGGTGCCGGGGGCCAATAGTTCAGATAAACACCTGCTGCTTTGGTGGATGACATTAACCTCTTTCTGCAGTGAATGAACCTCTCCTCTGTCTGGGTGCAAGGGGACTATATTTCAGACAAATGCCTGTTGCTTTGGTGGGTGACATGAAGCCTGTTTTGCCATCCAATGACCTCTACTCTGTCTGGGTGCCGGGGCCTATAGTTAAGATAAACGCCTGCTGCTTTGGTGGGTGACATTAACCTCTTTATGCCATGAATGAACCTCTCTTCTGTCAGGGTGCAAGGGGACTATATTTCAGATAAACGCCTGTTGCTTTGGTGGGTGACATTAACCTCCTTCTACCATGAATGATCCTCTCCTCTGTCTGGGTGTAAGGAGACTATTTTCAGATAAACGCCTGTTGCTTTGGTGGGTGACATGAAGCCTGTTTTGCTGTCCAATGACCTCTCCTCTGTCTGGGTGCCAGGGGCCTATTGTTCAGATAAACGTCTGCTGCTTTGGTGGGTGACATTAACCTCTTCCTGCCATGAATGAACCTTTCTTCTGTCTGGGTGCTAGGGCCTACATAAATGATAATAGCCTGTTCTATTGTGCAAGTTGACCTGAGGCCTGTGATGCTGTTACGGGACTGCTCTCCTCTTTGCAGGTGCCATGGGCCTAAATTAATGAATGAGGCATATGGCATCAGTGGGTGACATGAATCCTGTTTTGCCATGATTTGATTTCTCCTCAATCTCGGTGCCATGGGCCTAAATTAATGAATGAGGCCTGTGGCATTGGTGGGTGACATGAATCCTCTTTTGCTGTTACGAGACCGCTCTCCTCTGTCTTGGTGCTAGGGCCTACAAAAATGGTAATGGCCTGTTCCATTGCAGGTTGACTAGAGGCCTGTGTTGCTGTTACAGGACCTCTTTGCAGGTGCCATGGGCCGGAATAAGTGATTGTGGCCTGTGGCACTGCTGGGTGAAATCAATACTGTTTTGTAGTGATTTGAACTTTCCTCCTAGTTGGTGCCAGGGGCCTGAGTCTGTGAGTGATGCCTGTGACACTGCTGGAAGACATCAATCCTTCTTGGCTGTGATGTGAACTTCAACCTCCATGTATGGTTGCCATTGGCCTAAGTCTGTCAGTGAGGCCTGTGACACTGCTGGCAGACATGAATCCTTCTTGGCTGTGATGTGAACTTCAACTCCCATGTATGGTTGCCTTGGGCCTGAGACTGTGAGTGAGACCTGTGACACTGCTAGCAGACATGAATCCTTCTTGGCTGTGATGTGAACTTCAACTCCCATGTATGGTTATAACCTTTTTAGTGCCCAAAAGTTCGGGTCCACATTGACTTCAATGGGGTTCGGGGTCAAGTTCGGGTTAAGTTCGGATCCCGAAACAGAACATTTTCATGAAGGTCGTCCGAACTTCTGGAACCCAAACATCCAGGTGTCCACTCAACTCAAAATAAAAGTTGTAATATACACAGTGTTTTCACATTCAGTTCAGTATTGGATACAAAAAGCCACAGATTTTGGACACTTTACTAGGCCCAGATTAATGGAAGTTGTAATACACCCAGTGTTTTCAGATTCAGTTCAGTATGGAATACAAAAAACCACAGATTGAGGACACTTTACTAGGTCCAGATTTATTGAAACTGTAATATACAAACTTTTTTCAGATTTAGTTCAGTATGGGATACAAAAAGCCACAGATTTTGGACACTTTACTAGACCCAGATTGATGGAAGTTGTAATATACCCAGTGTTTTCAGATTAAGTTCAGTATGGAGTACAAAAACCCACAGATTTTGGACACTTTACTAGGCCCAGATTAATGGAAATGGTAATATACACACTTTTTTCAGATTCAGTTCAGTATGGGATACAAAAAGCCACAGATTTTGGACACTTTACTAGGCCCAGATTAATGGAAATGGTAATATACACATTTTTTTTCAGATTCAGTTCAGTATTGGAGACAAAAAGCCAAAGATTGTGGACACTTTACTAGAACCAGTTTAATGGAAATTGTAATATACACACTTTTCAGATTTAGTTCAATATGGAATACAAAAACCCACAGATTGTGGACAGTTTACTAGGCCCAGATTAATGGAAATGGAAATATACACGCCATTTTCAGATTCAGTTCAGTATTGGAGACAAAAACCCACAGATTATGGACACTTTACCAGGCCCAGATTAATGGAAGTTGTAATATACACAGTATTTTTAGATTCAGTTCAGTATGGGATACAAAAACCCACAGATTGTGGATACTTTGCTAGGTCCAGAATAATGGAAATTGTAATATACACACTTTTTTCAGGATCAGTTAAGTATGGAATACAAAAACCTACAGATTATGGACACTATACGAGGCCCAGATTAATGGAAATGGTAATATACACACTTTTTTCAGATTCAGTTCAGTATGGGATACAATAATCCACAGATTGTGGACACTCTACTAGGCCCAGATGAATGGAAATGGAAATATACATGCCGTTTTCATATTCAGTTCAGTATTGGATACAAAAAGACACGGATTGAGGACACTTTACTAGGCCCAGATTAATGGAAGTTGTAATATACACAGTGTTTTCAGATTCATTTCAATATGGAATACAAAAACCCACAGATTGTGGACACATTACTAGGCCCAGATTAATGGAAATTGTAATATGCACACTTTTTTCAGATTTAGTTCAATATGGAATACAAAAACCCACAGATTGTGGACAGTTTACTAGGCCCAGATTAATGGAAATGGAAATATACACGCCGTTTTCAGATTCAGTTCAGTATTGGATACAAAAAGCCACAGATTTTGGACACTTTACTAGGCCCAGATTAATGGAAATTGTAATATGCACAGTGTTTTCACTTTCAGTACAGTATTGGATACAAAAAGCCACAGATGTGGACACTTTACTAGCCCTGATTAATTTAAATTGTAATATACACACTTTTTTCAGATTCAGTTCAGTATGGAATACAAAAACCCACAGATTGTGGACACTTTACTACGCCCAGATTAATAGAAATGGTAATATACACACTTTTTTCAGATTCAGTTCAGTATCGGATACAAAAAGCTACAGATTTTGGACACTTTACTAGGCACAGATTAATGGAAATTGGAATGTACACATTTTTTCCGGTTCAGTTCAGTATGGAATACAAAAACCCACAGATTGTGGACACTTTTCTCGGCCCAGATTAATGGAAATATACACAGTGTTTTAAGATTCAGTTCAGCATTGGATACAAAAAGCCACAGATTTTGGACACTTTACTAGGTCCAGATTAATGGAAGTTGTAATATACACAGTGTTATCACATTCAGCTTTTTTGTATAAGATACAAAAAGCCACGGATTGAGGACACTAATAGGCTCAGATTAATGGAAATTGTAATATACACAGTGTTTTCAGGTTCAGTTCAGTATGGAATACAAAAACCCACAGATTGTGGACACTTTACTAGGCCCAGATTAATGGAAATAGTAATATACACACTTTTCAGATTTAGTTCAATGTAGAACACAAAAACCCACAGATTGTGGACAGTTTACTAGGCCCAGATTAATGGAAATGGAAATATACACGCAGTTTTCAGATTCAGTTCAGTATTGGATACAAAAAGCCACAGATTTTGGACACTTTACTAGGTCCAGATTAATGGAAGTTGTAATATGCACAGTGTTTTCACATTCAGTACAGTATTGGATACAAAAAGCCACAGATTTTGGACACTTTACTAGCCCTGATTAATTTAAATTGTAATATACACACTTTTTTCAGATGCAGTTCAGTATGGAATACAAAAACCCACAGATTGTGGACACTTTACTACGCCCAGATTAATAGAAATGGTAATATACACACTTTTTTCAGATTCAGTTCAGTATGGAATACAAAAACCCACAGATTGTGAACACTTTTCTCGGCCCAGATTAATGGAAATATACACAGTGTTTTCAGATTCAGTTCAGCATTGGATACAAAAAGCTACAGATTGTGGACACTTTACTAGGCCCAGATTAATGGAAGTAGTAATATTCAAAGTGTTTTCAGATTCAGTTCAGTATGGGATACAAAAAGCCACAGATTGTGGACACTTTACTAGACCCAGATTAATGGAAATGGGAATATACACGCTGCTTTCAGATTCAGTTCAGTATATTGGATACAAAAAGCCACAGATTGTGGACACTTTACTAGGCCCAGATTAATGGATATAGTATTATACACACTTTTTTCAGATTCAGTTCAGAATGGAGTTCAAAAACCCACAGATTGTGGACACTTTACTAGGCCCAGATCAATGGAAGTTGTAATATACACAGTGTTTTCAGATTCAGCTCAGTATAAGATACAAAAAGCCACGGATTAAGGACACTAATAGGCCCAGATTAATGGAAATTGTAATATACACGGTGTTTTCAGATTCAGTTCAGTATGGGATACAGAAAACCCACAGATTGTGGACACTTTACTAGGCCCAGATTAATGGAAATGGAAATATACACGCCGTTTTCAAATTCAGTTCAGTATTGGAGACAAAAAGCCACAGATTGAGGACATTTTACTAGGCCCAGATTAATGGAAATTGTATTATACATGGTGTTTTCAGATTCAGTTCAGTATGGGATACAGAAAACCCACAGATTGTGGACACTTTACTAGGCCCAGATTAATGGAAATGGAAATATACACGCCGTTTTCAGATTCAGTTCTGTATTGGAGACAAAAAGCCACAGATTGAGAACATTTTACTAGGCCCAGATTAATGGAAATTGTAATATACACACTTTTTTCAGGTTCAGTTCAGTATGGGGTACAAAAACCCACAGATTGTGGACACTATACGAGGCCCAGATTAATGGAAATTGTAATATTCACACTTTTTTCAGATTCAGTTCATTATTGGATACAAAAACGCACATATTGTGGACACTTTACTATGCCCAGATTAATGGAAGTTGAAATATACACAGTGTTATCACATTCAGCTCAGTATTGGATTCAAAAAGCGACAGATATTAGACACCTTACTAGGCCTAGATTAATGGAAGTTGTAATATACACAGTCTTTTCAGATTCAGTTCAGTATGGGATACAAAAACCGTCAGATTGTGGATACTTTGCTAGGACCACATTCATGGAAATAGTAACAAACACTTTTTTCACATTCAGTTCAGTATGGAATACAAAAACCCACAGATTGAGGACACTTTACTAGGCCTAGATTATTGGAAACTGTAAAATACACACTTTTTTCAGATTCAGTTCAGTATGGAATACAAAAACCCGCAGATTGTGTTCACTTTACTAAGCCCAGATTAATAGAAATGGTAATATACACACTTTTTTTAGATTCAGTTCAGTATGGGATACAAAACCCTTAGGTTGTGGACACTTTACTAGGCCCAGATTAATGGAAATTGTAATATACATAATTTAGTATGGGATACAAAAACGCACATATTGTGGACACTTTACTATGCCCAGGTTAATGGAAATGGTAATATACACACTTTTTTCAGATTCAGTTCTGTATGGAATGAAAAAAGCCACAGATTGTGGACAGTTTACTACGCCCAGGTTAATAGAAATGGTAATATACACACTTTTTTCAGACTCAGTTCAGTATGGAATACAAAAAGCCACAGATTGAGGACACTTTACTAGGCCCAGATTGATGAAAGTTGTAATATACACAGTGTTTTCAGATTCAGTTCAGTATGGGATAAAAAAGGTAGCAGATTGAGGACACTTTACTAGGCCCAGATTAATGGAAATTGTAAAATACACAGGGTCTTCAGATTCAGTTCAGTATGGGATACAAAAACCCACAGATTGTGGACACATTACTAAACTCAGATTAATGGAAGTTGCAATATACACAGTGTTATCACATTCAGCTCAGTATTGGATTCAAAACGCCACAGATATTAGACACTTTACTAGGCCCAGATTAATGAAAATGGAAATATACACGCCGTTTTCATATTCAGTTCAGTATTGGATAAAAAAGGTAGCAGATTGAGGACATTTTACTAGGCCCAGATTAATAGAAGTTGTAATATACACAGTGTTTTCAGATTCAGTTCAGTATTGGATACAAAAAGCCACAGATTTTGGCTACATGCACACGACCGTTGCCTGCCTCCTCGTCCGCTCCTCCTTGAAATTTTGCGTCCGTCAAAAAAAACGGATGTCGGACCGTTTTTTTTGACGGATCCGATTTTTATGGCAGATCCATTGTAAAAATGCCTATCCTTGTCCGCAAACGTGAAAAAAATAGGACATGCACTATTTATTTTGACGGAATGAAAACACGGATCACGGATGCGGAACAAAAACGGTTGACCATCCGCATTTTTTGACGGACCCATTGAAATTAATGGGGAAGCATCCTATCCGTGAAAAAAACGGAACGGACGCGGAAACAAACAACGGTCGTGTGCATGGGGCCTTTGGATACTTCACTAGGTCCAGATTAATGGAAGTTGTAATAGACACAGGGCCAGATTTATCATTACACTTACATCTTACTCCACTTTTACATATCTTCTTATATAAATTGACAGCACACCAAAAGATTCTTTGCAATTGTGTGAATTTATTTAGCCGGATCGCATTTCTTAGTAGCAGTAGCAACGTTTCGGGCAACACTTATGCCCTTCATCAGGCTGATGTTGGTAGCATGGTGGTATGTGCAATCCGCATGTCAGTAATTCCTGGAGTGGAGACAGGGATATCAATCTTGACGGGCACCCTCTATATACAGCCTAATATCTGATCGAGAGCTGTGGTCCTTCCTTTTTGAACCATTACATCCACTTTTACATATGCCCAAAGTCACTTATGCCTAGTCAGATTTATTAAGAGACTTTACTACTGCGATAATACTAAACCCTCACACTGATGTAAAATTTAGAGGTTAGTTCGACATATCCTACTAGGAGGACATGTCTTAAGCTCGGGCACCGCGCCAAGGCCTCTCAAGTAGCCCGAGGCCCTATCACACACCTACCTGTGCCGTTTGGGCAATACCAGGGGCCAGTGGGCGGATTACGGGAGCATAAGGCCTGATTCACAGACAGCTTACCAGTAACCTCCAGCATGTAGCGATGCCTGCAATGGGAGGTGAGAAGTGCCTGTGAGCCCCACCCGAGACTGGCTGATATGGCCCAGGGCCTAAAAACAGGTGCACCTGAATGTAGTCTGTAGATGAAAAACAGGCACATTTAAATAGGAGTTTATACACCTCCATACATAAGACTATACAAACCATTAGAAAACGTGGTGTTAAACAGGCAGGATATGCTCAATCCCACATGCGGTTGTGCATATATATATAGGGGAGCATATCCTGCACTTGTAGTCCGTTGCTTATGGCAATCAACAGCAAAAAATGCATACAATGTAAGATGCCAGCAATGGACTACAAGTACCACAATAACCATCCTACATATGGTAACAATTATGTGGATTTGAAGAACAATCAAAGACTAAACAAAAGCAAAGACAGGTGCACTCTGCGATAATACTAAACCCTCACACTGATGTAAAATTGAGAGGTTAGTTCGACATATCCTACTAGGAGGACATGTCTTAAGCTCGGGCACCAAGCCAAGGTCTCTCAAGTAGCCCGAGGCCCTATCACTTACCTACCTGTGCCGTTTGGGCAATACCAGGGGCCAGTAGGCAGATTACGGGAGCATAAGGCCTGACTCACAGACAGCTTACCAGTAACCTCCAGCATGTAGCCATGACTGCAATGGGAGGTGGGAAATGCCTGTGAGCCCCACCCGAGACTGACTGATATGGCCCAGGGCCTAAACAGGTGCACCTGAATGTAGCCTGTAGATGAAAAACAGGCACATTTAAATAGGAGTTTATACACCACCATACAAAAGATTATACAATCCATTAGAAAAGGTGGTGTTAAACAGGCAGGATATGCTCAAACCCACATGCGGTTGTGCATATATATATATATAGGGGAGCATATCCTGCACTTGTAGTCCGTTGCTTATGGCAATCAACAGCATATAGGTGAGCATATCCTGCATCTTGTAGTCCGTTGCTTATGGCAATCAACAGCAAAAAAATGCATACAATGGAAGATGCCAGCAACGTGGTGTTGATTGCCATAAGCAACAGACTACAAGTGCAGGATATGCTCCCCTATATATATGTACAACCGCATGTGGGTTTGAGCATATCCTGCCTGTTTAACACCACGTTTTCTAATGATTTGTATATAGAGATGAGCGAACACCCGGATGTTCGGGTTCGAGAAGTTCGGCCGAACTTCCCGAAAATGTTCGGATTCGGGATCCGAACTCGACCCGAATTTTATCCCGAACCCGAACTCCATTGAAGTAAATGGGGACCCGAACTTTTGGGCACTAAAAAGGCTGTAAAATAGTCCAGGGATGCAAAAGGCAGCAAAATATAGGTAAATGCCCTGCAAACAAATGTGGATAGGGAAATGAATTAAAATAAAATAAAATAAATAAAAATTAACCAACATCAATTGGAGAGAGGTCCCAAAGCAGAGAATCATGCGTCATATTAGCCACCACTGGAGAAGGACACATTCAGTTATTTCGGCCCCAGCACCCAGATAGAGGAGAGAGGTCCCACAGCAAGGAATCATGCGTCATATCACCCACCACTGGAGAAGGCCACTCAGTTATTTCGGCCCCAGCACCGAGACAGAGGACAGAGGTTCCACAGCCAGGAATCATGCGTCATATCACCCACCACTGGAGAAGGCCACTCAGTTATTTCGGCCCCAGCACCGAGACAGAGGACAGAGGTTCCACAGCCAGGAATCATGCGTCATATCACCCACCACTGGAGAAGGCTACTTTCAGTTATTTCGGCCCAGCACCCAGACCGAGGATACAGGTCCCACAGCAAGGAATCATGCGTCATATCACCCACCACTGGAGAAGGCCACTCAGTTATTTCGGCCCCAGCACCCAGACAGAGGAGAGAGGTCCCACAGCAAGGAATCATGCGTCATATCACCCACCACTGGAGTAGGCCACTTTCAGTTATTTCGGCCCAGCACCCAGACCGAGGATAAAGGTCCCACAGCAAGGAATCATGCGTCATATCACCCACCACTGGAGAAGGCCACTCGGTTATTTCGGCCCCAGCACCCAGACAGAGGAGAGAGGTCCCACAGCAAGGAATCATGCATCATATCACCCACCAGTGGAGAAGGCCACTTTCAGTTATTTCGGCCCCAGCACCCAGACAGAGGAGAGAGGTCCCACAGCAAGGAATCATGCGTCATATCACCCACCATTGGAGAAGGCCACTTTCAGTTATTTCGCCCAGCACCCAGACCGAGGAGAGAGGTCCCACAGCAAGGAATCATGCGTCATATCACCCACCACTGGAGAAGGCCACTTTCAGTTATTTCGGCCCCAGCACCCAGACAGAGGAGAGAGGTCCCACAGCAAGGAATCATGCGTCATATCACCCACCACTGGAGAAGGCCACTTTCAGTTATTTCGGCCCAGCACCCAGACCGAGGAGAGAGGTCCCACAGCAAGGAATCATGCGTCATATCACCCACCACTGGAGAAGGCCACTTTCAGTTATTTCGGCCCAGCACCCAGACAGAGGAGAGAGGTCCCACAGCAAGGAATCATGCGTCATATCACCCACCACTGGAGAAGGCCACTTTCAGTTATTTCGGCCCCAGCACCCAGACAGAGGAGAGAGGTCCCACAGCAAGGAATCATGCGTCATATCACCCACCACTGGAGAAGGCCACTTTCAGTTATTTCGGCCCAGCACCCAGACCAGAGGATAGAGGTCCCACAGCAAGGAATCATGCGTCATATCACCCACCACTGGAGAAGGCCACTTTCAGTTATTTCGGCCCCAGCACCCAGACAGAGGAGAGAGGTCCCACAGCAAGGAATCATGCGTCATATCACCCACCACTGGAGTAGGCCACTTTCAGTTATTTCGGCCCAGCACCCAGACCGAGGATAGAGGTCCCACAGCAAGGAATCATGCGTCATATCACCCACCACTGGAGAAGGCCACTTTCAGTTATTTCGGCCCAGCACCCAGACCGAGGATAGAGGTCCCACAGCAAGGAATCATGCGTCATATCACCCACCACTGGAGAAGGCCACTTTCAGTTATTTCGGCCCCAGCACCCAGACCGAGGAGAGAGGTCCCACAGCAAGGAATCATGCGTCATATCACCCACCACTGGAGAAGGCCACTTTCAGTTATTTCGGCCCCAGCACCCAGACCGAGGAGAGAGGTCCCACAGCAAGGAATCATGCGTCATATCACCCACCACTGGAGAAGGCCACTTTCAGTTATTTCGGCCCCAGCACCCAGACAGAGGAGAGAGGTCCCACAGCAAGGAATCATGCGTCATATCACCCACCACTGGAGAAGGCCACTTTCAGTTATTTCGCCCCAGCACCCAGACAGAGGAGAGAGGTCCTACAGCAAGGAATCATGCGTCATATCACCCACCACTGGAGAAGGCCACTTTCAGTTATTTCGGCCCCAGCACCCAGACAGAGGAGAGAGGTCCCACAGCAAGGAATCATGCGTCATATCACCCACCACTGGAGAAGGCCACTTTCAGTTATTTCGGCCCCAGCACCCAGACAGAGGAGAGAGGTCCCACAGCAAGGAATCATGCGTCATATCACCCACCACTGGAGAAGGCCACTTTCAGTTATTTCAGCCCAGCACCCAGACAGAGGAGAGAGGTCCCACAGCAAGGAATCATGCGTCATATCACCCACCACTGGAGAAGGCCACTTTCAGTTATTTCGGCCCACCAATCAGACCGAGGATACAGGTCCCACAGCAAGGAATCATGCGTCATTTCACCCACCACTGGAGAAGGCCACTTTCAGTTATTTCGGCCCCAGCACCCAGACAGAGGAGAGAGGTCCCACAGCAAGGAATCATGCGTCATATCACCCACCACTGGAGAAGGCCACTTTCAGTTATTTCGGCCCAGCAACCAGACCGAGGAGAGAGGTTCCACAGCAAGGAATCATGCGTCATTTCACCCACCACTAGAGAAGGCCACTTTCAGTTATTTAGGCCCCAGCATCCAGACAGGGGAGAGAGGTCCCACAGCAAGGAATCATGCGTCATATCACCCACCACTGGAGAAGGCCACTTTCAGTTATTTCGGCCCCAGCACCCAGATAGAGGAGAGAGGTCCCACAGCAAGGAATCATGCGTCATTTCACCCACCACTAGAGAAGGCCACTTTCAGTTATTTCGGCCCAGCACCCAGACCGAGTAGAGAGGTCCCACAGCAAGGAATCATGCGTCATTTCACCCACCACTAGAGAAGGCCACTTTCAGTTATTTCGGCCCCAGCACCCAGACAGAGGAGAGAGGTCCCACAGCAAGGAATTATGCGTCATATCACCCACCACTGGAGAAGGCCACTTTCAGTTATTTCAGCCCAGCACCCAGACCGAGAATACAGGTCCCACAGTAAGGAATCATGCGTCATATCACCCACCACTGGAGAAGGCCACTCAGTTATTTCGGACCCAGCACCTAGACAGAGGAGAGAGGTCCCACAGCAAGGAATCATGCGTCATATCACCCACCACTGGAGAAGGCCACTTTCAGTTATTTCGGCCCAGCACCCAGACAGAGGAGAGGTCCCACAGCAAGGAATCATGCGTCATATCACCCACCACTGGAGAAGGCCACTTTCAGTTATTTCGGCCCCAGCACCCAGACAGAGGAGAGAGGTCCCACAGCAAGGAATCATGCGTCATATCACCCACCACTGGAGATGGCCACTTTCAGTTATTCCCCATTTAGCACCCAGACAGAGGAGAGAGGTCCCACAGCAAGGAATCATGCGTCATATCACCCACCACTGCAGAAGGCCACTTTCAGTTATTTCGCCCTAGCACCCAGACAGAGGAGAGGGTCCCACAGCAAGGAATCATGCGTCATATCACCCACCACTGGAGAAGGCCACTTTCAGTTATTTTGGCCCAGCACCCAGACCGAGGATACAGGTCCCACAGCAAGGAGTCATGCGTCATATCACCCACCACTGGAGAAGGCCACTTTCAGTTATTTCGGCCCCAGCACCCAGACAGAGAGAGAGGTCCCACAGCAAGGAATAAGGCGTCATTTCACCCACCACTAGAGAAGGCAACTTTCAGTTATTTAGGCCCCAGCACCCAGACAGAGGAGAGAGGTCCCACAGCAAGGAATCATGCGTCATATCACCCACCACTGGAGTAGGCCACTTTCAGTTATTTCGGCCCAGCACCCAGACCGAGGATAAAGGTCCCACAGCAAGGAATCATGCGTCATATCACCCACCACTGGAGAAGGCCACTCAGTTATTTCGGCCCCAGCACCCAGACAGAGGAGAGAGGTCCCACAGCAAGGAATCATGCGTCATATCACCCACCACTGGAGTAGGCCACTTTCAGTTATTTCGGCCCAGCACCCAGACCGAGGAGAGATGTCCCACAGCAAGGAATCATGCGTCATATCACCCACCACTAGAAAAGGCCACTTTCAGTTATTTAGGCCCCAGCACCCAGACAAAGGAGAGAGGTCCCACAGCAAGGAATAAGGCGTCATATCACCCACCACTGGAGAAGGCCACTTTCAGTTATTTCGGCCCAGCACCCAGACTGAGGAGAGAGGTCTCACAGCAAGGAATCATGCGTCATTTCACCCACCACTGGAGAAGGCCACTTTCAGTTATTTCGGCCCCAGCACCCAGACAGAGGAGAGAGGTCCCACAGCAAGGAATTAGGCGTCATATCACCCACCACTGGAGAAGGCCACTTTCAGTTATTTCGGCCCAGCACCCAGACTGAGGAGAGAGGTCTCACAGCAAGGAATCATGCGTCATTTCACCCACCACTAGAGAAGGCCACTTTCAGTTATTTTGGCCCCAGCAACCAGACAGAGGAGAGAGGTCCCACAGCAAGGAATAAGGCGTCATATCACCCACCACTGGAGAAGGCCACTTTCAGTTATTTCGGCCCAGCACCCAGACCGAGGAGAGAGGTCCCACAGCAAGGAATCATACGTCATTTCACCCAGCACTAGCGAAGGCCACTTTCAGTTTTTTAGGCCCCAGCACCCAGACAGAGGAGAGAGGTCCCACAGCAAGGAATAAGGCGTCATGTCACCCACAACTGGAGAAGGCCACTTTCAGTTATTTCGGCCCCAGCACCCAGATAGAGGAGAGAGGTCCCACAGCAAGGAATCATGCCTCATTTCACCCACCACTAGAGAAGGCCACTTTCAGTTATTTCGGCCCAGCACCCAGACAGAGGAGAGGTTCAATCAACTTTAGGTTGCACCGCAAGATCATGGTAAAGTTAAAAAAATGAGAATTCAATAAAGAAGTGCCCCGGATTACAAGAATACATGGTTGAGGGGGAGGCAGTTATAAATGTCTATTCTGCACAAGGGAGGCACAGGTCCTGTGGGATACATGCCTGGTTCATTTTTATGAACGTCAGCTTGTCCACGTTGGCTGAGGACAGGCAGCTGCATTTGTCAGTAATGACGCCCCCTGCCATGCTGAATACACGTTCAGACAAAACGCTGGCCGCCGGGCAGGCCAGCACCTCCAAGGCATAAAATGCTAACTCTGGCCACGTGGACAATTTGGAGACCCAGAAGTTGAATGGGGCCAAACCATCAGTCAGTACGTGGAGGGGTGTGCAAACGTACTGTTCAACCATGTTAGTTAAATGCTGCCTCCGGCTAACACGTTCCGTATCAGGTGGTGGTGCAGTTAGCTGTGGCTTGGAGACAAAACATTTCCAGATTTCTGCCATGCTAACCCTGCCCTCAGAGGAGCAGGCTGTGACACAGCTGCGTTTGCGACTTCTTGCTCCTCCTCTGCCTTCGCCTTGGGCTTCCAGCTGTTCCCCTGTGACATTTGGGAATGCTCTCAGGAGCGCGTCTACCAGCGTGCGCTTGTACTCGCGCATCTTCCTATCACGCTCCAGTGCAGGAAGTAAGGTGGGCACATTGTCTTTGTACCGGGGATCCAGCAGGGTGGCAACCCAGTAGTCCGCACACGTTAAAATGTGGGCAACTCTGCTGTCATTGCGCAGGCACTGCAGCATGTAGTCGCTCATGTGTGCCAGGCTCCCCAGAGGTAGGGACAAGCTGTCCTCTGTGGGAGGTGTATCGCCATCGTCCTCCGTATCCCCCCAGTCACGCACCAGTGATGGGCCTGAGCTGTGTCGGGTGCCACCCCGCAGTGAACCTGCTTCATCCTCCTCCACCTCCTCCTCATCCTCCTTGTCCTCCAGTAGTGGGCCCTGGCTGGCCACATTTGTACCTGGCCTCTGCTGTTGCAAAAAAACTCCCTCTGAGCCACTTCTAACAGACTGGCCTGAAAGTGCTAAAAATGACCCCTCATCCTCCTCCTACTGGGCCACCTCATCTTCCATCATCGCCCTAAGCGTTTTCTCAAGGAGACATAGAAGTGGTATTGTAACGCTGATAACGGTGTCATCGCCACTGGCCATGTTGGTGGAGTACTCAAAACAGCGCAACAGGGCACACAGGTCTCGCATGGAGGCTCAATCATTGGTGGTGAAGTGGTGCTGTTCGGCAGTGCGACTGACGGCGTGCGTGCTGCAGCTGAAACTCCACTATGGCCTGCTGCTGCTCGCTGCCTCTCCCAGAATATGCAAGGTGGAGTTCCACCTGGTGGGCACATCACACCTTGGGGCGGTGAGCGGGAGAGGCAGTTCCTTTGTAGCGCAGACAGGCGAGCAGCGGCAGGATGTGAACACCGGAGCGCTGAGGGGCCCGCTTTATGCAGCAGCTCACGGCGCCGCCGAGTAGTTATGAATGAACTTCTGCACCACCAAATTCAGCACATCGCCAGGCAAGGGATGTGCTGGAGGCTGCGGTGCGCCCATTATCGCACACCACCAGGCCTGGCTTGAGGCCCACCGGCAGAAACCACTCGTCGGTCTGTTTGTTCAATACCCGCCACAACTCCTGCCGGTGTGGGGCCTGTCCCCAAACATATGAGTTTCAGAATGGCCTGCTGACGTTAACCCAGGCTGTGCTGAGGTTGGTGGTGGTGTGTGGCTGATTGGATGAGCTGGTGGAAGCAGAGGAGGAGGAAGCTGAGTAGGGAGGAGGCTACAGGAGGCAAAGAATGATGCCCTGCGTCCTTGGCGGCGGAAGGATGTGCGCCAAGGAACTCTCCGCCTGAGACCAGCCGCCACGACATTTACCCAGTGTTGCAGTTAGGGAGATGGCGTCCTGGCGTGCTTACTGGTCACTTATCTGTGGTTCGTGGACCTTGCCACAGATGGCGTTGTACAGTGCACACTTGATTTATCGGATGCCCAGTTGTGCAGGGAAGCACGGCTGTCTTGGAAAGTAGTGGCGGCTGGGAACAACATACCAATGGGACAACCATGGACATCAGCTGTTTGAAGCTGTCTGTGTCCACCAGCCTGAATGACAGCATTTCAAATGCACCAGTAGTTTAGAAATGCTGGCATTTAGGCCCAAAGACTTCCGAGGTGGCTGGGTGGGAATTTGCGCTTTCTCTCAAGGTTTATGAGATGGAGAGCTGAGCGCTGCCGTGTGACATGGTGGAAATGCTTCTTGGCGCCCGGAGTGGTGAAGTCGGTGGCACATCCCTCTGTTTGGTGGGCGGCAAGTGCCAATATTCCTCAGAGGCAGAGGAAGAGGCCGAGGCAGCAGCAGGCGAGGGAGCAGGGGGAGCCAGAGTGAGTTCCCCTGCTTTTAAGGTGTTTACTCCACTGCAGTTCATGCTTTGCATGTAGATGCCTGGTCATGCAGGTTGTGCTAAGGTTCAGAACGTTAATGCCTCGCTTCAGGCTCTGATGGCACAGCGTGCAAACCACTCGGTCTTGTCGTCAGCACATTGTTTAAGAAGTGCCATGCCAGGGAACTCCTTGAAGCTGCCTTTGGGGGTGCTCGGTCCCTGGTGGCGGTGGCCAGTAGCAGGCGAACTCTCTTGGCGGCAGCTGCTCTGCTTTGCCCCCTGCTCCCTCTTTTGCTACGCTGTTGGCTCGGTCTCACCACTGCCTCTTCCTCTGAACTATGAAAGTCAGTGGCACGACCTTCATTCCATGTGGGGTCTAGGACCTCATCGTCCCCTGCATCGTCTTCCACACAGTCTTCCTCCCTGACCTCCTGTTCGGTCTGCACACTGCAGAAAGACGCAGCAGTTGGCACCTGTGTTTCGTCATCATCAGAGACGTGCGGACTCCGATGAGGTGGTATTCCCATGTCCTCATCATCAGAAACATCAGTGGTTGTGCATCAGTGCATTCTATGTCTTCCACCACTGAGGAAGGGCTAGGTGGATTCCCTTGGGAAACCCTGCCAGCAGAGTCTTCAAACAGCATAAGAGACTGCTGCATAACTTGAGGCTCAGACAGTTTCCCTGATATGCATGGGTGTGATGTGACAGACTGATGGGCTTGGTTTTCAGGCGCCACCTGTGCGCTTTCTGCAGAAGACTGGGTGGGAGATAATGTTGTGAACATGCTGGATCCACTGTCGGCCACCCAATTGACTAGTGCCTGTACCTGCTGAGGCCTTACCATCCTTAGAACGGCATTGGGCCCCACCAAATATCGCTGTAAATTCTGGCGGGTACTGGAACCTGAAGTAGTTGGTTCACTAGGACGTGTGGCTGTGGCAGAATGGCCACGTCCTCTCCCAGCACCAGAGGGTACACTAACACCACCACGACCGCGTCCACGTCCCTTACTAGATGTTTTTCCTCATTGTTACCGTTCACCAAGCACCACAAGAAGAAAAAAATTATTTGGCCCAATGTGATTTCAAATTCAGGCCATTTTTTACAGGCATCTAACACTATCTGCCTATTTATTTATGTAGCGTATTACACTAATCCAGGCACAGCAGTAACCACTGATTTAGGGGAATATCTCTTTTAGGGTTAGTATTTAGGCCCTGGATGAAAGGTATCCTTTTATGAACAGATTTACACTTGGAGATGCACAGTAGCTTGAGAAAAAATATGTAGGATTATGCCTTCAGCAATTGTATTTTAACACTTTGTGTAATATACCCTATAACGGACAGAAATACAATGGGAGATGCACGGTAGCGTGTGAAGTTAATGAGGATGACCCTCTCAGCACGTGTATATACACCTTGTGGTGTAATATGCCCTTTACGGACAGATTAACACTTGGCCTGCAACAGCTGGAACACCAGATTCAGGGTATTGCTATTTTGGCAATTGAATTTCACCCCAGAACAAAATATACCCTGTTACGGACAGATTTAAACTAGGCCTGCAACAGCTGGAACACCAAATTCAGGGTATTGCTATTTTGGCAATTGAATTTCACCCCAGAACAAAATATATGCTTTTGACGGACACATATTATACTTTGCCAGCCACAGCTGAAACCACTAGATTTATGGTATTGCTATTTTGGCAATTGAAGTTCACTCCAGAACAAAATATATCCTTTGACGGACACGATTAACACTTGGCCTGCAACAGCTGGGACACCAGATTAAAGGTATTGCTATTTTGGCATTTTAATTTCACCCCAGAATAAAATATACCCTTTTACGGACAGATTAACACTTGGCCTGCAACAGCTGGGACACCAGATTCAGGGTATTGCTATTTTGGCAATCGAATTTCACCCCAGAACAAAATATACACTTTTTCGGACAGATTAACACTTGGCCTTCAACAGCTGGGACACCAGATTCAGGGTATTTCTATTTTGGCAATTGAATTTCACCCCAGAACAAAATATATGTTTTGGCGGACACCATTATACTTTGCCAGCCCCAGCTGAAACCACTGATTTATGGTATTGCTATTTTGGTAATTGAAGTTCACCCCATAACAAAATATACCCTTTACGTACAGATTAACACTTGGCCGGCAACAGCTGGGACACCAGTTTTATGGTATTGCTATTTTGGCAATTGAATTTCACCCCAGAACAAAATATACCCTTTACGGACAGATTAACACTTGGCCTGCAACAGCTGGGACACTAGATTCAGGGTATTGCTATTTTGGCAATTGAATTTCACCCCAGAACAAAATAAATATTTTGCAGGACACTAACAAACTTGGCCAGCCACAGTTGAAACCACTGATTTATGGCATTGCTATTTTGGCAATTGAATTTCACCCCAGGACAAAATATATCCTTTGCAGGACACTATGAAACTTGGCCAGCCACAGCTGAAACCACTGATTTATGGTATTGCTATTTTGGCAATTGAATTTCACCCCAGAACAAAATCTATGTTTTGTCGGACACTATGAATCTTGGCCTGCACCAGCTGGAACACTAGATTCAGGGTATTGCTATTTTGGCAATTGAATTTCACCCCAGAACAAAATATATGTTTTTGTGGACACTATGAATCTTGGCCTGCAACAGCTGGGACACCAGATTCAGGGTATTGCTATTTTGGCAATTGAATTTCACCCCAGAACAAAATATATGTTTTGGCGGACACCATTATACTTTGCCAGCCACAGCTGAAACCACTGATTTATGGTATTGCTATTTTGGCAATTGAATTTCACCACAGAAAATAATCTATCATTTGCCAGACAGCAGACAGTATTATACTTGGCTAGCCAAAGCTGGAACACCAGATTTAGGGGATTGGTATTTGGGCAATTGTATTTAACCCCTTAATAAAATATAGAAATTGCTATCCTGATTTTCTAGGGGTGACAATTAGCACAGCCCAGCCCCTGATGTAGGATATAGCAAAAAAAAACTAGTATTGATGGATTGATGGACTTGGTGGCAGCTTGTTCTGGTGCACCACAAGTCACAAATTGCCGCCGATCATCCCAGAAAATAAGTGATAGAAAACGCTCTGTGCAGCCTAAAAACCAGTGAGCAAGTATCTAGCAGAAGTTCAATCATTCACAGCTGTAGATCGATCCGTTCATTAGGTGCTGTTGCTGACTTTTCCCTGCCTAATCTCGCCTCACAGAAGCTGCGTCCTCTCCCTACACTAATCAGAGCAGTGTGACGAGCAGCGCTACGTGACTCCAGATTAAATCAAGGCTGGGTCACATGTTGCATCTTGGTTAATCACAGCCATGCCATTAGTAGGCATGGCTGTGATGGGCTCTTAGGCAAGAAGTAAAACGCTAGTTGATTGGTTGCTGTGCAGCCCTTCAGAAAGCGGGACCCGGACACCCCAAAATTCGGTATGAACCCGAACTATGCTCGAACTGTTCGCTTAACACTAGACATATGGGGAATGTAAATTAATAACTATTTTTGGAGGTATTACTATGTATTATAGAAGTAGAGAAATTAAGACTTGAGACAAAAATTTTGGTAAATTTGGTATTTTTTTTATAAATAAAAATTAACTTTTTTGACTCAATTTTACCACTGTCATGAAGTACGATATGTAACAAAAAAACAACCTCAGAATGGCCTGGATAAGTAAAAGCGTTTTAAAATTAAAACCACATAAAGTGACACTGGTCAGATTTGCAAAAAATGGCCTGGACCTTAAGGTGAAATATGGCCGTGCCCTTAAGGTGTTAAAATCAGAACTGAAATTAATTTCAAGAAATTTTTTCATCATTACATGTGATATTTCCAAATAAATTTTGATATTTATAATGATAATATTTCAGTTTTCTAAATTTTTTTTTTTTTGTCAGTTTTTGCTGCTGTGAAGGCATGGTATTTTGTTCTGCATTGTAGTATGTAGTGTTGCTGGAAGATTTCCTGAGCTTCACTGTACTAATTAGTGCTGCTGGGGAGGTATTTCTCTTGCACTGTGGTATTTAGAGTTGCTGTGGAGGTACTTTGTGCTGCACTGTGTTATGTGTTGTGATTTGGGAAGTAACCTTCCCTTGACCAAGTGATTCGACTTTTATTTTTCTGCTTGTGCTCATAGTATGGTTTATATATTAAAGAGGTGAAAGGTGTGACCAAGTCAAGCAAAATTCACAGAAGCATTTATGCAACTATTTTGTTTGAGGGGATGAAACTGTATGTGGGTGTGTGGCCTAATGATCTTATATCTATATATTTTAATATATATTAAACATTAAAACTGACAAGACCATTAAATTAGTCTTTCTAAATCATTTTAAATAAATCTTTTTGTTATACAATTAGTCAGCTAGTTAGAAAAGATTTACAAGTATATGATGGTACTTAGTAGAGTTCTATATCTTTCAAACTTAAGAGTAAATGAAAATGAATTTTTAGAAATGATGGCTTTAAATACACTCCTAACATTCCTATCTTAAGTAAGTTATCGTATATTCATTATATGCAAATGTGCCAGCAATCTATCAGCTCAAAATATGTGCAAAGCATATTTAAATTGTGACAGCTCCAATTCCATTCCTATAAATTCAGAGCCACATAGCCAAATGTGCCTCATGTCTATTTAAGCCATTTATGTCAGGGCTGAGATATTTTTAAATTAAATGGCATTATTCATGAATGTCTATGATGTTTTTTTATAGAACCTTAATAAAGTCTCTTAGAAGTGGTAAGAACAGCATCTGCTTTTGAATTAAAGTGCTTTAATCTCCACAGTATTCAAATTATTCTTCAGAGAATGTATTACTTTTAAGTATGAAATGTATGCTTATATCATGAAAAGGACAATTAGATGGCTTTGCTACTATTTGTAACATCAGAAATACATGGCAATGGCAGGATGGGTTATTGTATAGGCAGATTTTTTTTGTTTTTTTATTCTAAATGACAGAAACATATTTTAGTTTTGGATGTAGTAGTTGTTGAGTAGAATGCTAAGGAGCAGAGATGAAAGAATTTATTGAAATTTATTTTGGTTATGATTCAAACAGATTCGATTTAGGTACAAAAAAATTTAGAATTGATGCAGAAGCTAATTGTCCCCACTTAAGGGAAAAAAAATTATTTCCCGACTCCAATCAGGCAATCAGAATAACTCCCTGGATCAACGACCCCTCTCTAGTAGCAATAGCCTGTAATATTATTACACTCCAGAAATACATCCAGTCCACTCTAGAATTCCTTTATTGTACTCACCATCACCGCCTCCTCAGGCAGAGAGTTCCATAGTCTCACTGCTCTTACCGTGAAGAATCCTTTTCTGTGTTTGTGTACAAACCTTCTTTCCTCCAGACACAGAAGATGTCCCCTCATCACAGTCACAGTCCTGGGGATAAATAGCTGATGGGAAAGATCTCTGTACTGATCCCTGATATATTTATACATAGTTATTAGATCTTCCCTCAGCTGTCTTTTTTCTAAAGTGAATAACCCTAATTTTGATAACCTTTTAGGGTATTGTTGTTGCCCCATTCCAGTTATTACTTTAGTTGCCCTCCTCTGAACCCTCTCCAGCTCTGCTATGTCTGCCTTCTTCACAGGAGCCCAGAACTGTACACAGTACTCCATGTGTGGTCTGACTAGTGATTTGTAAAGTGGTAGGACTATGTTCTCATCATGGGCATCTATGCCCCTTTTGATGCAACCTATTATCTTATTGGCCTGGGAAGTAGCTGCCTCACACTGGTTTTTACAGCTTAGTTTGCTGTTTATTAAAATTCCTAGATCCTTTTCCATGTCAGTGTTACCTAGTGTTTTACCATTTAGTATGTACGGGTGACTTGCATTATTCCTTCCCATGTGCATAACTTTATATTTGTCAGTGTTAAACCTCATCTGCCATTTCTATGCTCAAGCCTGCAATCTATCCAGATCCCTCTGTAGCAGAAAACTGTCCTCTTCAGTGTTTATTACTTTACACAGTTTAGCGTCATCTGCAAAAATTGATATTTTACTGTGCAAGCCTTCTACAAGATCGTTAATAAATATATTGAAGAGAATAGGGCCCAATACTGACCCCTGAGGTACCCCACTAGTGACAGTGACTCAATCTGAGTGTGCACCGTTAATAACCACCCTCTGTTTTCTATTACTGAGCCAGTTACTTACCCACATACACATATTTTCTCCTAGTCCAAGTGTTCTCATTTTATATACTAACCTTTTGTGTGGTACAGTGTCAAATGCTTTGGAGAAGTCCAGATATATGACATCCACTGATTCACCCCGGTCAAGTCTAGAACTTACCTCCTCATAGAAACTGATTAAATTCATTTGACATGACCGATCCCTCATGAAGCCATGCTGATATGGCGTTATTTGCTTATTTTCATTGAGATACTCCAAGATAGCATCTCTTAGAAACCCTTCAAACATTTTACCAACAACAGATGTTAAATTTTCCGGCCTATAATTTCCAGGCTATAGAGTCCGTAAATATCAGAAATAAAGGTCTGGCTATGACATCACTTAATTCCCTTAGGATATGGGGGTGTATGCCATCCGGTCCTGGCGATTTGTGTATTTTAATCTTTTTAAGTTGCTGTTGTACTTCTTCCTGGGTCAGACAGGGCACTTTTAATGGGGAATTTACTTTTACCTTCTGCATTTCATCTGACAGTTTATTTTCCTCAGTGAATATAGTGGAGAAAAAAAATATTTAATAGTTTTGCTTTATCCTCGTTGCTCTCTGCAACACCCCCCTCATTGCTTATGTAGAGGGCCCACTCCTTCAGATTTATATTTTTTTCATTTATATAATTGAAGAACATTTTAGGGCTGGTTTTACTCTTTGGCAATTAATCTCTCGGTCTCTACTTTGGCAATTTTAATTCGTTTTTTTTACAGTCTATTTGTTTCCTTATAGTTTATCAGTGCTTCCTGGCTCCCCTCTTGTTTTAGTGATTTATATGCTTTATTTTTGTCATTTATTGCTTTCTTTACGGTTCTATTTATCCACATTGGTTTCTTATTGTTTCTTAGCCTCTCACAATTAGATGTTACAATGCTTTTAAAAATCTCTCATTTAGTGGTTGTATTTTTATTTTTGAGGACTTTGTCCCAGTTAGTTAGGCCTATGGCCTCGCTTAGTTGACTAAATTGTGCTTTTCTGAAGTTTGGTATGTTTGTTCCTCCCTTTAGAAAACATTTGAAGGATAATTGGAAGGTTATTACTTTATGGTCACTATTTCGTAGGTGTCCCCCAACCTGCACATCTGTTGTTCTGTCAGGTCTATTGGTTAATACTAAGTCCAGTATGGCAGTATAGTGGGGTCCTGAACCAGTTGGGAAAGGTAATTGTCTTTGGCTATTGCCAAGAACCTGTATCCTTTATGGGATGTACAGCTTTCAGTTTCCCAGTCTATATCTGGGTAGTTGAAGTCCCCCATAATAACGACTTCATTATGATTTGCCGCCTCATCTATCTCGTTTAGTAATAGATTTTCTATGGACTCTGGTATATTAGGTGGTTTATAATAAACTCCTATTAGTAATTTGTTATTGTGTTTGGCTCCAGGTATCTCTACCCACAGTGACTCCACATGTTCATGTCCCTCAGAGATGTTTTCTCCAATTACGGGATTTAGACAGGACTTCATATAGAGGCAGACCCCTCCACCTCTCCGGTTTTGACGATCTTTTCTAAACAGATTGTAACCTTTTATGTTAACTGCCCAGTCATAGCTATCATCCAGCCATGTCTCAGTTATTCCCACTATGTCATAGTCCTCCTCACACATCACAAATTCCAGTTCACCAGTCTTGTTAGTCAGGCTTCTGGCATTAGTATACATACATTTGAGAGGTTTATGTGTATTTTTTACCCTACACCTTTCATTCTGAACTGTTCTAGTCCCCCCTTCCATTCCTCCCCCAGTCAAACTACCTCGCCCCTGGTCTCTATCTGCACTATCTTCCCCTCCTATAATGTAATTACCCTCCCCCCAGTCCCTAGTTTAAACACTCCTCCAACTGTCTAGCCATCTTTCTCCCCAACACAGCTGCCCCTTCCCCATTGAGGTGCAGCCGTCCCTACGATAGAGCCTGTAGCCAACAGAGAAGTCGGCCCAGTTCTCCAGGAACCCGAACCCCTCCTTCCTACACCATTTCTTGAGCCACTTGTTAACCTCCCTAATCTCCCGTTGCCTTTCTTGTGTGGCTGGTGCTTTTGACCTAAATCCCTGAAATCATTTTTAAGGACGCTCCACCTACCCCTAACTTTGTAATTGGTTCAGATATGGACCATGACCGCTGGATCTTCTCCGGCCCCTCCCAATAATCTGTCAACCCGATCTGCGATGTGTCGAACTCTAGCATCGGGAAGACAGCACACTGTTCGGCGATCACGATCTTTGTGACAGATCGCCCTATCTGTTCCCCTAATAATGGAGTCTCCCACTACCAGCACCTGTCTGGCTTGCCCTGCTCTCCTGTTCCCCTGCTTACTGGAGCTGGCATTCCCCTGACTGGCAGAGGAAGTGTGCGGCTGCAGCAGTGCCATCCCTGAACTGATATCCCCCTCATCTGCCAACTGTGCAAACTTGTTGGGGTGTGTCAGATCAGGTTTAGCCTCCCTGGCACTCTTCCCTCTACCCCGCTTTCTTACTGTTACCCAGCTAACTACCTCACTCTCCTCAGCCCCCTCACTGTCACTCTTCCCTTTATCTGCTCCACAGAGTGCTTGCTCAGTGAGCAGCTAACTCTTTTCCAAATTGTCAGTGGTTTTCAGTGTTGCAACTCGCCTGTTTAGAGACTCGATGTGCGATTCCCAATGGGTAATTTGCTCACATTTTGAACAAACATACACCCTCGAACGCCTGTTCCAGTACTGCATACATCAGACAAGATGTGCACTGGACGGCATTGTCAATAATGGAAGTCATACTAAATGGGGATTACGCAGGAAAAGAGAAAAAAAAAAGATACAATATAGAGCAGTGATAAGATTCTTACTTACTGTGTTCCCTTTACAGTAGTAGGAAGACTAGCTAGAATCAAGCCAACTATATACAAGGAAGATCTAATGAATCTTTGATTCTTGCTCCTTTTCTTGAACTCTTATTTCTTTAAATTCCACTTATGAAAGCAGCCACTTAGTAATGCAAGCCTCAGGTAGAGCAAGCTCTAGAAGAGTTGAGTGGTCTAATTTATAGCACCTGGTAGGCCAAGCCACTTCCCCTCACCGAGCAGAGAAAAAAAACGATTTTAAATGACACTACACAACAGAAAGAGAAAAAAGCAGCTTTAAATGGCAGAACTAAACTGCAAGTACTTAACTTTCTAGGATTGTAGCTTCACACTCAGTCACTTGCAATCCCTTGCAATCCCACAAAAAAACACTCAGCAGTAGAACTCCGGTTTCTTTAAACTCCACTTATGAAAGCAGCCACTTAGTAATGCAAGCCTCAGGTAGAGCCTGTCAACATGACAGTGACAGTATATGACTATGGGTGAAGGCTTGGTAGTAGAGATAGCCTTGCGGTTCGCCCGGCAATCGTTTTGCGGCGAACTTTGAGCATTCGCGATTCATCGAACCTGTGAACATATGGAGATATTCGCATGCGCCATATTCTTTTGCATTACGCCAAACTTTGACCCATGACTAGAGATGAGCGAACACCTGGAAGTTCAGGTTTGGGAAGTTCGGCCGAACTTCCCAAAAATGTTCGGGTTCGGGATCCGAACGCGACCCGAACTTTATCCCGAACCCGAACCCCATTGAAGTCAATGGGGACCCGAACTTTTAGGCACTAAAAAGGCTGTAAAATAGTCCAGGAAAGGGCTAGAGGGCTGCCAAAGGCAGCAAAATGTAGGTAAATCCCCTGCAAACAAATGTGGATAGGGAAATGAATTAAAATAAAATAAATAAAAATTAACCAATATCAATTGGAGAGAGGTCCCACAGCAAGGAATCATGCGTCATATCACCCACTACTGGAGAAGGCCACTTTCAGTTATTTCGGCCCAGCACCCAGACCGAGGATACAGGTCCCACTGCAAAGAATCATGCGTCATATCACCCACCACTGGAGAAGGCCACTTTTAGTTATTTTGGCCCAGCACCCAGACAGAGGAGAGAGGTCCCACAGCAAGGAATCATGCGTCATATCACCCACCACTGGAGAAGGCCAGTTACGGACAGATTTAAACTAGGCCTGCAACAGCTGGAACAACAGATTCAGGGTATTGCTATTGTGGCAATTGAATTTCACCCCAGAACAAAATATATCCTTTGCAGGGCACTATGAAACTTGGCCAGCCAGAGCTGAAACCACTGATTTATGGTATTGCTATTTTGGATAATTGAATTTCACCCCAGAACAAAATATATGTTTTTACGGACACTATGAAACTTGGCCAGCCACAGCTGAAACCACTAATTTATGGTATTGCTATTTTGGCAATTGAATTTCACCCCAGAACAAAATATATGTTTTTGCGGACACTATGAAACTTGGCCAGCCACAGCTGAAACCACTGATCTATGGTATTGCTATTTTGGCAATTGAATTTCACCACAGAAAATAATCTATCCTTTGCCAGACAGCAGACAGTATTATACTTGGCTAGCCAAAGCTGGAACACCAGATTTAGGGGATTGGTATTTGGGCAATTGTATTTAACCCCTTAATAAAATATAGAAATTGCTATCCTGAGTTTCTAGGGGTGACAATTAGCACCCCTGATGTAAGATATAGCAAAAAAAAAACTAGTATTGATGGATTGATGGACTTGGTGGCAGCTTGTTCTGGTGCACCACAAGTCACAAAATGGCCGCCGATCACCCCAGAAAATAAGTGACAGAAAAACTCTCTGTACAGCCTAAAAACCAGTGAGCAAGTAACTAGCAGAAGTTCAATCATTCACAGCTGTAGATCGATCACTTTATTAGGTGCTTTTGCAGACTTTTCCCTGCCTAATCTCACCCTCACAGCAGCTGCGTCCTCTCCCTACACTAATCAGAGCAGTGTGACGTGCGGCGCTACCTGACTCCAGCTTAAATAGAGGCTGGGTCACATGCTGCACTTGGCCAATCACAGCCATGCCATTAGCAGGCATTGCTGCGATGGGCTCTTAGGGCAAGAAGTAAAACAATAGCTGATTGGCTGCTGTGCAGCCTTTCAGAAAGCGGGAAGTAATTGCCAAACAACGAACCCGAACCCGAACTTTTTTGAAAATGTTCGGGTCCGGGTCCGTGTCCCGAACACCCCAAAATTCGTTACGAACCCGAACTATGCTCGAGCTGTTCGCTCAACATTACCCATGACACATCCATCAGGTGGGAGAGGACAGCCAATTGAGACGTTTCAGCACCTAGACACACCCCCACCCTATAAATGAACCAGATCTGACAGCCATTTTACATTTTGTGTTTTGCCAGTGAAGGGAGAAGTTGCTTTGTGGAGCAGGGACAGACTGTTAGGGACACCAAATGCTGGCTAGTAGGGCCACAAAAGTCCTTTTAAGGACTGGTATAGGTGTGCTATCGATAGGTGTGACATACTGAGGTGTGAGATATACTTATAATATACTTTTTAACATAGAAAGTATATTATAGTGCATTTGTATTGTGCAGCAGTTGTTGTCTGCGGTTCTGCTGCGATACCGCAGGTATATAAAGGGACAAACGCTATTGGGATGGATGAAGAGATGGACGAAATTTTCCCCATCAACTGACAAAGGGAATACAGAGGAACAAATTAGAAAATGAGAGGAACCAGGAGAAGATCAGAACCCCCCTAAAAAGAGGTTATATCGAGGAAAACGGGGAAAAAGGAAACAGCTTGAATGCAAAAAAAGATCAGAGAGCAATAAGTGGTATTTTTAACCATAGCTCAGTGGTTCTTTCAAAACAAGAAGAGGCAGTGTTAGGAAAAGGTTTAAAGTTTGCCCCTAGTAAAGGATTAAATAAATTTGAAGCCTTTTTAGATGTGCATAAATATATGAAAAAATTGAACTTGGCGAAGTACTATATGAATGAACAGAAAGCCCCAATGGTGATTGCAGGAATGGGGGATGGTATTATACATTCAGCATTACGGGACAAATCTAGGTTTTTTCCAACTAACAAAAATAATAAATGTCTTGAAGCCTTTAAAAGGAGTGTGCTAAATGATCTGGAAAAAATTGATGGCAGGATGAGTAAGAAAAATATGAGTAAGGCTGAACTGGAGGCTCTAAATGGATTGGAAACGAATGCCAGCATTGTTATAAAACCAGCCGATAAGGGGGGGGGGGGTCGTTATAATGGACAAAGAAAAATACATCATAGAGATGTCCAGATTACTTTCAGATGAGGGAACGTACAAAAAGTTGAAAAGTGACCCTATATACGATTACAGACGTCAACTTGAGGTTCTGTTGAAGGAGGGATTGAAAAATAAAGTTATTAATAAGGAGTACGAATACCTCTATATAAAACACCCCGTTACCCCAGTGATATTTTTTTTGCCAAAAATACATAAAAGTCTTATCAATCCACCTAGAAGGCCCATAATTTCGGGCATAGATTCTCTAACATGCAGACTCTCCGAATATATAGACTTCTACCTACAGAAGTATGTTACAGCCATGCCATCTTTTTTGAAAGACTCAGGCACAGTAATAAAATTGATTGAAAACTTAAGTTTCGATAATGCAGAAATATGGATGGCAACTATTGACGTTGCATTGCAATATACCTGCATTCCTACGGAATTAAGCTTGAGAGCGATGAAGGAGGCATTAGATAATGACCCCCAAATGAAAGAGATACAGAGGGGTTTTGTTTTGGACTGCGTCAGCTTCTGCCTCTCTCACAATTATTTTTCTTTTGACGGTGCTTTTTTTCTTCAATACATCGGCGCGGCTATGGGGGCGAAATTCGCCCACAGTTTCGCAAATCTTTTTATGTGCATGTGGGAGAGGGAGAACATTGACACAGTCCTCAATAAACCCAAGAATGATGGAGAACTGACCATCTGGGAATGTTATATAGATGATTGACTGGTTTTTTGGAGAGGTAAAAAGACTGGGTTAGAAAACTTCATTAGGGAGATAAATATAAACTCCTATAATTTAACTTTCACCAGTAACATCAGCGCGATCTCTGTAGATTTCTTGGATCTAAAGATATATGTAGAAAACAATAAATATAAAACTGAAACACACTTCAAACCTACTGATGTCAACGCGTATATAGGGATAGATAGCTGCCACTTTGCTCCTTGGCTTCAAAATATTCCAAAAGGGCAGTTTAAAAGAATCCTGAGGAATTGCACTGAAAAAGAAAAATATGAAGAACAGAGTCTGATTTTGAAAGAAAGATTTTTAGAGAAAGGTTATGATGAAGAAAAATTGGAGGAAAACAGGAATGAGGTGGGAGAGAATGAGAGAAATAGTAGTGGTAGAAAGGGGGAGAAGAAAGACTTTGAGTTTGCATTTCTCACACTGTTTAATACACAATCGAGTCAAATAAAGAATATCATAAAGAAAAATTGGAAAATCCTGAGAAATGACCCTGTTATAGGGGGTGAGATCCCCAAAAAACCTCAGTTCATCTTCAAGAAGGCTATGAACCTTAGAAATAAATTAGTCCATAGTGCAGGACCTAGTTCAGAAAAATCGCACCAATCTAAAAATCAAGGTAGGGGTAAATTTACATGATGCGGTTTTTGCCTGCCATGTAAAAATAGGACACATAAAAATCATTTGAGCTGTCACTTCTAATAAGAACAATCTATCACTTAAAATCAAGGGGAATATATCCTGCAACAACAGTGGGGTTATCTACGTACTGGAGTGCCCTTGTGGCCTCCAGTACGTGGGAAGAACAACCCGCAATCTGAAGATACGGATACAAGAACACATCCGAAATATTAGGAAGGGTCTGGAAACGCATAGCGTTTCTCTACACTTCAAACAAGTACATAAAAAGAAACCCAAGAGGTTTGCGGTTTATGGGAGTGGAGGTAGTTAAAACTTCAGAACGAGGGGGGGGACTATGAGAAAAAATAAAATAAAAAGGAAGTACAGTGGATGTATGACCTGAAGACTCTGCACCCATATAGGTTAAATGTGGAATGTGACATCAAACAATGTCTAATCTGATACTTTGTGGACGATCCGATATGAAACAGGATTTTGGATTTTAGGACCTGGGAGTAGGCGGACACATAACTAGGGATTGGTTTTTGAGTTCACATGTGATCGCAGGATGATTTTAATGATTTACCTACGAGGTCTACATAATATATAGCTCATTTTTGAGGAAGGAATGGATTGATTTGTGATATCGTTTGTTTTATGAATATTTGTACTATTTTTTATATGTTTTATGGGATTTTTTGATCTAATTACAAGGATTTAAGGCATCTGTGTGGTTTTCTATTGAGACGCCCCTGACGAAGCCAGCAGGCGAAACCCGGGTCGGGCAGTGCGTGTTTTTTTACTATATGCTCTTATACAAGCGAATATCTTGTAAGTAAATAAATATTGTGTGGGGTGCGATATACCTGCTCCTACAAAATAATGATTGACGGCTGAGATATACCTGTAACAATATCGCAGGTATATTGAGCGGACACCTGAAAGTTCGGGTTCGCAAGTTTCGGCCGAACTTCGCAGCAAAATTCGGGTTCGGGACCCGAACTTGACCCCGAACCCCATTGAGGTCAGGGGGGACCCGAACTTTGAGGCACTAAAATGGCTCTAAAAAAGCCATGGAAAGGGCTAGATGGCTGCAACAGGAAGCAAAATGGGGGTAAGAACAGGACAATTGCCCTGCAAACAAAGGCGTTTAGGGAAAAGATTTAAAATAACATAAAATACATAAAAATTTAAAATAATCTTGAATTAGGAGGAGTTTCATATGGAGTAGGAGGTTGAGGAGGCAGTGAAAGTGTAGGTGTAGGTGGAAGAGATGGTGGAGATGTGTTTTTTCTTTTGTTTGTTTTTTAACATTTGGGTAGACCTCAAAACATTGGGAAATATAGAAAAGAAAACAAAGCGAAAGTGCACTAGAGTATAACAAAGGCTGGGTGAGGCCGGTATACATGTCTATTCTGCACAAGGTACGGACAAGTCCTGTGGGATCCATGACTGGTTCGTTTTAATGAATGTGAGCTTTGTCCACATTGGCTGTGGACAGGCGGCTGTGCATGTCTGTGATAACGCCCCTGCCTTGCTGAACACACATTCAGACAATACACTGGCTGCAGGGCAGGCCAGAACCTCCAAGGCGTAAAGGGCAAGCTCAGGCCATGTGCCCAATTTGGAGACCCAGAAGTTGAATGGGGCAGACCTATCAGTCAGTACGTGTAGGCGTGTGCACACCATTTTGATGAAATGCTGCCTCCTGCTAAGACGATCCATATCAGCTGGTGGTGCTGGTTGTTGTGTTGTGGTGACAAAGCTTTTCCGCATTTCAGCCATACTAACCCTGCCTTCTGAGGTGCTGGCGGTGCCCCAGATGCATTGGCGACTTCTTCCTCCTCCTCTGCCTTCGACTTGTGCTTCCACTTAGGCACAAGTGTTAGGTGGGATGGGCATCAGCAGCACGTCTACCAGCGTGCGCTTGTAACATAGTAACATAGTACATAAGGCCGAAAAAAGACATCTGTCCATCCAGTTGGGACTCTCATCCTGCTAGTTGATCCAGAGGAAGGCAAAAAAAAAAACTGTGAGGTAGAAGCCAATTTTCCCCACTTAAGGGGAATAAAAAATTTCTTCCCGACTCCAATTAAGCAATCAGAATACCTCCCTGGATCAACGACCCATCTCTAGTAGCTATAACCTGTAATAATATTATACTACAGAAATACATCCAGGCCCCTCTTGAATTCCTTTATTGTACTCACTATCACCACCTCCTCAGGCAGAGAGTTCCATAGTCTTACTGCTCTTACCGTAAAGAATCCTCTTCTATGTTTGTGTGCAAACCTTCTATGCTCCAGACGCAGAGGAAGTCCCTTGTCACAGTCACAGTCATGGGGATAAATAGATGATGGGAGAGATCTATGTACTGACCCCTGATATATTCATACATAGTTATTAGATCTCCCCTCAGTCGTCTTTTTTCTAAAGTAAATAACCCTAATTTTAATTACCTTTCAGGGTACTGTAGTTGCCCCATTCCAGTTATTACTTTAGATGCTCTCTTCTGAACCCTCTTCAGCTCTGCTATGTCTGCCTTGTTCACAGGAGCCCAGAACTGTACACTGTACTCCATATGTGGTCTGACTAGCGATTTGTAAAGTGGTAGGACTATGTTCTCATGACAGGGCGTCTATGCCCCTTTTGATGCAACCCATTAACCTCTTGGCCTTGGCCTTCCTAGATCCTTTTCCATGTCAGTGTTACTGAGTGTTTTACCACTTAGTATGTACGGATGACTTGCATTATTCCATCCCATGTGCATAACTTTACATTTGTTAGTGTTAAACCTCATCTGCCACTTATCTGCCCAAGCCTCCAATCTATCCAGATCCATCTGTAGCAGTATATTGTCCTCTTCAGTGTTAATTACTTTACACAGTTTAGTGTCATCAGCAAAAAAGATATTTTACTATGCAATCCTTCTAAAAGATTATTAATAAATATATTGAAAAGAATAGGGCCCAGTACTGACCCCTGAGTTACCCCACTAGTGACAGTGACCCAATCTGAGTGTGTACCGCTAATAACCACCCTCTGTTTTCTGTCACTCAGCCAGTTACTTACCCACTTACAGACTTTTCCTCCCAGTCCGAGCATCCTCATTATATATACTAACCTTTTATTAGGGTACAGTGTCAAATTCTTTGGATAAGTCCAGATATACGACGTCCATTGATTCGCCACTGTCAAGTCTAGAACTTACCTCCTCATAGAAACTGATTAAATTCATTTGACATGACCGATCCCTGATGAAGCCATGCTGATATGGCGTTATTTGCTTATTTCTGTTGAGATCCTCTAAGATAGCATCTCTCAGAAAACCTTCAAACAGATTCCCCACAACAGATGTTAAACTTACCGGCCTTTAGTTTCCGGGCTCTGTTTTTGGACCCTTTTTGAATATTGGCACCACATTTGCTATGCGCCAATGCTGTAGAACATTCCTTGTCAGTATATAGAAATAAGGGTCTGGCTATGACATTACTTAATTCCCTAAGGATACGGGGTTGTATGCCATCCTGGCGATTTATTTATTTTGATCTTTACAGTAATTTCCCCCACATTGTCCCCATATAGTAATTTCCCCCACACTGCTCCCATACAGACATTTCCCCCACATTGTTCCCATATAGTAATTTCCCCCACACTGCCCAATAAAGTAATTTCTCTCACACTGCCCCATATAGTAATTTCCCTCACACGGTCCCCATAGAGTAATTTCCCCTACACTGTCCCCATATAGTAATTTCCCCCATACTGCCCCATATAGTAATTCCCCCCACATTGCCCCAATATAGTAATTTCCCCCACACTGTCCCCATATAGTAATTTTCCCCACACTGTCCCCATATAGTAATTTCCCCCACACTGCCCCCATATACTAATTTCTCCCACACTGCCCCCATATACTGATTTTACCCACATTGTCCCCATATATTAATTCCCCCCACACTGCCCCCATATAGAAATTTTCCCCACATTGCCCCCATATAGTAATTTTCCCCACACTGTCCCCATATAGTAATTTCCCCCACACTGTCCCCATATAGTAATGCCCCCGTACACTGTACCATATAGTATGTTCCCTCACACTGTCACCATACAGTAAATTCTCCCACACTGCTCCATACAGTAATTTGCCCCACACTGAACCCATACAGTAATTTGACCCACACTGCCCCCATACAGTAATTTCCCCCACACTGTCCCCATATAGTAATTTCCCCTACACTGTCCTCATATATGAATTTCCACCACACTGTCCGCATATAGTAATTTTCCCCACACTGTCACCATACAGTAATTTTCCCCACACTGCCCCCATACAGTAATTTCCCCCACACTGCCCCCATACAGTAATTTCCCCCACACTGTCCCCTTATAGTAATTTCCCCCTCATTGCCCTCATATAGTAATTTCCCCAACACCGTCCCCATATAGTAAATTCTCCCACACTGCCCCCATAGAGTAATTTCCCCCACACTGTCCCCATATAGTAATTTCCACTACACTGTCCCCATATGGTAATTTCCCACATGCTGTCCCCATAAAGTAATTTCCCCCACACTCTGCCCATATAGTAATATCCCACACACTGTCCCTATATAGTAATTTCTCCCACACTGCCCCCATATAGTAATTTCCCCCACATTGCCCTCATATAGTAATTTCCCCACACTGCTCCCTATGGTAATTTCTCCCAAACTTCTCCCATATAGTAATTTCCCACACACTGCCCCCATACAATAATTTCCCTCACACTGCCCCCATATAGTAATTTCCCCCAAACTGTCCCCATATAGTAATTTCCCACACACTGCACCATATAGTCATTTCCCCCTAACTGCCCCCATACAGTAATTTCTCCCACACTGCCCTCATATAGTAATTTCCACCACACTGCCCCCATATAGTAATTTCCCCCATACTGACCCCATACAGTAATTTCCCCCACACTGCCCCATACAGCAATTTCCACCACACTGCTCCATATAGAAATTTACTACACACTGCCCCCCATATAGTAATTTCCCCCACACTGCCCCATATAGTAATTTCACTCATACTGCCCCATATAGTTATTTCATTCACACTGCCCACATACAGTAATTTCCCCCACACATCACCCATATAATAATTTCCCCCACACTGTCCCCATACAATAATTTAACCCCACACTGTCCCATTTACTATTTTCTCTCACACTGCCCTATATAGTAACTAACCCCAACACTGCCCTATATAGTAATTTCCCCCACACGGTCCCCATACAGTAATTTTCCCCACACTTCCCCCATATCGTAATTTCCCTCACACTGGCCCCATATAGTAATTTCCACCAAACTGCCCCCATATCGTAATTTCCCCCACACTGTCTCCATATAGAAATTTCCCCCCACACTGTCCCATTTACTAATTCCTCTCACACTGCCCCAGATAGTAATTCCCCCCTACACTGCCCCATACAGTATGTTCCCCCACACTGTCAAAATACAGTAATTTCTCCCACACTGCTCCATACAGTAATTTCCCCCACACTGCTCCTATACAGTAATTTCCCCCACACTGCCCCTATACAGTAATTTCCCCCACACTGTCCGCATATAGTAATTTCCCCTACACTGTCCTCATATAGTAATTTTCTACACACTGCCCCATATAGTAATTCCTCTTACATTGCACCATATAGTAATTTCCCCAACACTGTTACCATATAGTAATTTCCCCCACACTAACCCCATATAGAAATTTCCCCCACATTGCCCCTATATAGTAATTACCCCCACACTGTCCCCATATAGTAATTTCTCCCACACTGCCCCCATATAGTAATTTCCCCCACACTGTCCCCATATAGTAATTTCTCCCACTCTGCCCCCATATAGTTTTCCCCCACACTGTCCCCATATAGTAATTTCCCCCACATTGTCCCCATATAGTAATTTCCCACACACTGTGCCTATACAGTAATTTCTCCCACACTGCCCCCATATAGTAATTTCTCCCACACTATCCCCATATAGAAATTTCCTCCACCCGGCTCCCATATAATAATTTCCCCCACACTGCCCCCATACAGTAATTTCAGTCACACTTCCCCCATATAGTAATCTCCCCCATACTGCCCCATATAGTAATTCCCTCACACTGCCCCATATAGTAATTTCCCCCACACTGTCCCCATATAGAAATTTCCCCCACACGGGGGGCGTGGTTGCCGGCTGAGCAAGATGGCAGCATGAGGTGTTTGCTCCGGCGCATAAAAAGCAGGTGTACGGCTGAATAGCTGAACGGCTAAAGTAGTGAGGAAAAGAGCCCCTCATCTCAGCGGAACAAAGCACGCAGAAAAAAGGCATGATGACCAGAGGGAGAAAACTTACAAAGAAACAGGGAAAATTGGATTTCCACATTAACAAGCCCCAAAATCAAAACCAACCTGTGAGTCCAGATGGCGTGGCTTCTCCTAGAGCGGGGCAGCGGCGGCCGGATGCTGGACGCCGGGACACGTCCGGGCAGGTCCAGGAGAGCCGGGATCCTGCTGCTCCGCAAGAGACTTCTGCGGCGAGGCAGATGTTGAATTTGGAGGCAGCTGTGGAGGCAGCTATGGACATGCCGAGCCCCCGGACAGTGGTCTCGCCGCCGTCCGACGATGAGGAGGAGACCCGGTTCGTGCGTGTGTCGAGCGCGGTGGAGCGTGCCTCGATGGCGGAGGTGGTGTCTCCGAGGACTGCGGAGACCGCTGAGACTGCTGGGACCATCCAGGAACCTCGGACGCCGAGTGGTGATTCCGCTGCAAGCAGGGAGGTGAGCAGCCTTACAATTGAGACCATACAGACGCTCCCCACGAGTGACCAGCCGGCATCGGGTAATTTACTAAAAGAAATGCTGGTTCTGTTTTCTCAGTCTATCCAAAGGGACTTATCCTCCATCGTTGCCCCCATTCAGAAGGCTGTAACAACCCTGGATGATAGAATAAGTCATGTTGAATGTAAAATGGGAGATTTTGTAAACGCACATAATGGACTAAGTGATGCGTATAATGAATTAACTGATGAAGTGGAAAGATTAAAAGTTAAAATAATAGATCTAGAAGACAGGTCACGCCAGAATAACGTGAAACTCCGGGGAATATCAGAAGAAATTGGCCCAAATGAACTGCCATCCTATATACAAGGCTTAATGAAATCCCTGTTACCAAATCTCTCAGTTCAGGATCTAACCCTAGACAGAGCCCATAGGGTCATGAAACCGAGACATTTGATTTGATTCCAAGAGATGTACTAGCGCGGGTTCACTTTTTTAACGTTAAAGAAAGTCTACTATTAGCAGCTAAGAGGAGAGACTCTCTACCATCTCCATATGGTCATATTAAAATGTTTGCGGATTTGTGAGCTGCGACTTTACAACAACGCAGGGCTCTGGGTCCGATTACAGCCTTACTAAGGGAAAATAAGATTTCGTATAGATGGGGTTTCCCTACTAAAATATGGATAAATTATCGAGGTGCACCCCATGCAGTAAGCTCTGTGGAGGCTGGAAAGAAGCTTTTGGCTTCATGTGATATCGAGGTGAAGGAAGACACCTCCACCACAGGGAATCGAGTTTATTTAACACCAGAATGGCAGGTGGCGCGACATAAAAAGAAGTAATGTCCGTACATGAATAACTGAAGATGTTGAAGGCGCCGAGAGTCCTCCTTGGCCTAAACCGGAACTGTACTTACCCCCCAGATGCAGGCCGACGGGTTTAGTCGGTGTTTCTTCTATGTTGTCTATGTTTTATGTATGTGGTTATATGTTGTTTTCCCTTTTGTGTCTAGTGCATACCTAAGAGATTTTAAATTCAATGCTGCGATGGGGTACTTAGGGAACAGTATGCTCTGGTTGAGGGCTGAAGGTTTATTTATTCTGGGTTTTCTTTCTTCTGGGGGCTTATTACCTGGCAATGGTAAAGCTATTATATATATATATATATATTTTTTTTTTTTTAAACTGGACGGGTCTTCTCTTTCAGCAGTATGAGCGAATTTCAATCTGGAATTAAATCTGTAGCAATTATCCTCGACAGATGGCCCTCAATATAACTGCTATCAATACTAAGGGCCTAAACAGCCCTTTTAAGAGGTCCATGCTATGGAGGGAAGCTAAAGTTCTAAGGTGTGACATTTTATGTGCCACCGAAACTCACCTGCTGAAAGAAGACGGCCATAGGTTAAATAATCCACAATTTCCCTATATTTTTCACTCTCATTATGCGAAAAAACAAAGAGGGGTAAAGGTGGCGGTAAAGAATTCGATTGTGTTTAAATTGGAATCTTTAATTACCGATGCACAGGGGCGTTATGTTATCTTAGTCGCTTCTATTAATAACATGATATATACTTTGGTTTTCGTATATGCTTCTTATGCGCATCAGAAATTATTTTTTCAAAAACTTTGTAAAAAGGTAAATAAGGTAAAAAAAGGTTGCGTACTCTGGGGCGGAGACTTCAATGTCATATTAGATCCTCAGTTGGACTCTACGTCTTCTTGTAGAGATTGTAATACTGCTATTTCTTCTCTTTTCTTAAGAGAGGATCTCTATGACATTTGGAGACTGCAACATGATGAAGAGAGAGACTATACATTTTATTCAAATGTCCATAATTCGTACTCAAGAATTGACCTTTTTCTAACAGATAGGGCCTTATTACGTAACATTTCTCAGTGTACAATAGGTCCCATAACGTGGTCAGACCATGGCTCTATTTCTTTGACGATTAAGGGAAAAGTGGTCACATCATCGTGTTTTCTCTGGCGTGAAAAGACACAGCTGTTGGAACAACCCAGATATAGAGAGGATTTAACTAAAGATTTATCTGAGTTTTTCTCTTTTAATGTAGGATCTGTATCAGATCCAATCTCTTTATGGAATGCCCAAAAAGTATACATGAGAGGGATGTTTATTAAAATAGGATCTAGAGCAAAAAAGGAGAGGGATGAGCAAGTAGAAAGGTTACTTAATCAGATCCAACTTTTAGAAGCACAAAATAAGTCTAATCCTTCATCAGATACAGCATATCATTTACGCGAGGTACGACTTCGGCTTAAAGAATGTATGCTGTACCAATATGGAAAACATCTAAAATCTACTAAGGCCATTTATTACCATCAAAATAATAAGGCAGGGAAACTATTGGCTTGTAGATTAAAAGAAAGGGCTTGTAAAGCAAAGATACCGTTCCTTCTTTCAGATGGTTCATCCGGTCGGAGAAAATTGCTGATCCAGTAGAAATAGCCAATAGTTTTAAACATTTTTATGAATCCTTATATAATTTAGCTTCAGACTCAGATTCACCCTCTCAGTTGAACCACGCTACTGAAATGTTTCTATCTACCTTAAACCTACCTCGGTTAACAGGGGATCAACTGCAGAGATTGAATTTACCTGTTATCGAAGAAGAGATTGCAAGGGTAATTAAAAACTTACCTCATAATAATGCGCCGGGTCCGGACGGCTTTTCTAATACATATTACAAAGTGTTTCAAAAAGAACTGACTCCCTACCTACTTCAGATTTTTCAAAAGATTATGACAACCGGGCTTATCCCGAAGGAGATGCTATTAGCTACTATAGTTACCATCCCAAAAACAGATTCCCCGTCGGAAGATGTGAGGAAATATCGTCCAATCTCTCTCCTTAACTTGGATATAAAGATTTATGCGAAACTTCTTGCAAATCGTTTGATCTCTGTAATTCCCTCACTAATCCAATCTGACCAGGTAGGTTTTGTTAGAGGTAGACTGATACAAGAAAACGCGAGACGGATAATTAATATAATAGAATATGTCCAGAAAGCTAAGATTCTATCAGTATTGGTCGCTCTAGATGCTGAGAAGGCATTCGACCGGGTTAAATGGTCTTTTGCGTTCTCAGCATTGGCTAAATTTGGCTTCCAGGGAGAGATAATAGCAGCAATTAGCGCTCTATATAGTAATCCTAGCGCCAGAGTATGGACCAATGGTTCGACGTCTGAGCCTTTTAACATCAGCAACGGTATGCGCCAGGGATGTCCTCTTTCACCCTTAATGTTCATTCTCCCCATTGAACCACTGGCCCAGGCTATACGACAGAATTCGGAAATTTCGAGGGTTTCTGTCGGCAGTAGGGATCATGTCGTCAGCTTATATGCTGACGACATTATCCTGACCCTGACAGATCCGGCCAAATCCTTGCAAGAAGTAATGAGAATTCTGTCTGAGTTTGGCATGCTCTCTCATTATAAACTCAATGGTTTAAAATCTCAGGCTTTAACTATGGGGATGTCTTCTAAGCAGATACAGTTTTTAAAATCTTCTTTCTTATTGGACTGGCGAACGCAGCAAATAGATTATCTTGGAATAAAATTGACATCTTCCTTTTCCCAATTATATAAGGCTAACTATGTTCCCTTTCTTGCTAAGATGGAAAAGGAACTCCAATCTTTTTCTAAACATGAGCTTTCTTGGATGGGACGTATTGCCTCGTTCAAGATGTTTACGTTGTCGAAGATTCTGTATCTGTTTAGGATGCTCCCCATTACCCCACCTGATTCCTTCTTTAGAATATGTGCTAGAATTCTTAATCTGTAAGGCCTCATGCACACGACCGTTGTTTGATTCCGTGTCCGTTGCTCCGTTTTTCGTGATTTTCTGCGGACCCATTGGTTTTCAATGGGTCCGTGGAAACCTCAGCAAATGCACCGTTTGTCCTCCGCGTCCGTGGTCCGTGATTCCAGTCCGTCAAAAAAATATAACCTGTCCTATTCTTGTCTGTGAAAAATGGTTCACTGACCCATTCAAGTCAATGGGTCCGTGAAAAATGCGGATGGCCATCCGTGTGTCATCCGCGTTCCGTGTCCGTTTTTTTTGCGGATCCCTTGGCAGGCACTTGGGAAACATTGTCAGCCTGTCTTTTGGTAAAATCTTTTGGGTCATGTCCGCTAAAAAAAACGGAAGACACACGGAAACACAAAGGAAGGCAAAAACGGACACGGATCACTGAACAACGGAACCCCTTTTTGCGGACAGCATAAATAAACGGTCGTGTGCATGAGGCCTATGTATGGAAGAAACGTAGACCTAGAATCTCGAATACAATAATGCAGAAACTAAGGAATCGGGGGGGATTGGATTTGCCAAATATGGAAGACTATTTTATAGCTACTCAGATTGCTCCTTTGAGGAAGTGGTGGGAGGAAGATTACGCCTCCCATTGGATTCATATTGAAAGAACCCTAACTCCATCTCATAAACTTAAATCTTTGTTACTGGCTGCCCTCCATCCAGCATTTATATGGCCTAAGGCCCCTTCATTGGTTTTGATGTCTTTGGCTGGATGGAGGAAGTTCCATGAGTTAGCCCCACAAACCCAAAGACAGTTGAACTCCTTTGCTCCAATTACGATATTTAATTATGTTTTACCAAATCTGTCAGTGAGCTCCTGGGTTGATAAAGGGATGGATAATGTAGGAAGCCTGTTTGTATGGGGGAATTACTTTCGTTTGATCATCTCCGCAGGTTGTATGACGTGCCGAAGACGGACTTTTATAAATATCTGTGTATACGTCACTTTATTAAAAGACATCCTTCTATGGATATAAAGTTAAATCCAAACATATTTCAATTATGGGCAATAACATCAACAAGAAAGGTCCATCTCCGGCCGTTGTACAATCTGTTAAGGGATAAGGCATCCTTCAGTAAGACAACTCCCATACTTTCATGGGAGAAGGAGCTGGGTTTTACATTTACCCAGGATCAGTGGCAAAATGCTCTGAGATTTATATCAAAGAATTTTAAATGTGTCTTCCATATTGAATCTCTTATGAAGACGATATTGAGATGGTATTATACCCCAGATAAATTGAGCTCTATGTTCCCAGAGACCCTAAATCAATGCTGGAGAGGATGTGGTGAGAGGGGGACCCTCTTTCATATTCTGTGGAAGTGTCCCTTAATCCGGAGTATGGAGGGAAGTCTTCTTTCTTGCATCAGAATTAATGGGTAACAAGTTAGATCCCTCACCACAGATGGCTTTACTCTTTATAGATATTAAAAATATACCGAAGAACGTAAGAATACCTGTAAGCCATTTATTTTTAGCAATGAAGATAGCGATTGCCCAGTATTGGAAATCTGACAAGACTCCTTGTTTGAGGGAGATTTTGCAGAGAGTAAACCAAACCTTTATTTATGAGAAGATATGGGCGAGAGCTAATTATACGTCTTCACGCTTTATAAGAGAATGGGGTGTTTGGAGTTCCTCTGTCTGGACCACATCTACCACAGACTGACTAGATGTGATGTCTGAATACTGCTGGTTTGCACTTGTATACTTCCCTTTCCCTTTTGTTTCCCTAGTCTTTCCCCCTTTTTTTTTTTTGTCAATGTCTGGTTATGTATATTTGGATTATTTATTTATATGAGCAGGGCTGCACTGTTAGTGTGGCTGTTATGTGCTAATGGATTAACTCCATTGTACTGTGATTTGATGTGTAAATGTTTATTATATTGAAAAATAATAAAAATTTAATTGTAAAAAAAAATAAATTTCCCCCACACTGTCCCCATATTGTAATTTCCCCCACACTACCCCCATATAGAAATTTCCCCCACACTACCCCCATATATAAATTTCCCCCACATTGCCCCCATACAGTAATTTCCCCCACACTGACCCCATATAGTAAATTCCCCCACATTGCACCCATATAGTAATTTCCCCCACACTGTCCTCATATAGTAATATCTCCCACACTGCCCCCATATAGTAATTTCCCCCACACTGTCCTCATATAGTAATTTCTCCCACACTGCCCCCATATAGTAATTTCCCCCACACTGTCCCCATATAGTAATTTCCCCCACAGTGTACCCATATAGTAATCTCCTACACACTGTCCCTATATAGTAATTTCTCCCACACTGCCCCCATATAGTAATTTCTCCCACACTATCCCCATATAGAAATTTCCTCCACCCTGCTCCATATAGAAATTTCCTCCACCCTGCTCCCATATAGCAATTTCTTCCACCCGGGTCTCCCAAATAATAATTTCCCCCACACTGACCCCATAAAGTAATTTCCCTGACACTGCCCCCATATAGTAATCTATCCCATACTGCCCCATATAGTAATTCCCCCCACACTGCCCCATATAGTAATTTCCCCCACACTGTCCCATATATTAATTTCCCCCTCACTGCCCCATACAGTAATTTCCCCCACATTGCCCTCATATAGTAATTTCTCTTACATTACCCAATATAGTAATTTTCCCCACACTGCCTCATATAGTAATTTCTCTTACATTGCCCAATATAGTAATTCCCCCACACTGTGCCCATATAGTAATTTCTCCCACACTGCCCCCATATAGTAATTTCCCCCACAATGCCCCATATAGTAAATTCACCCAAACTGTCCCCATACAGTAATTTCCCCCACACTACCCCATATAGCAAATTCCCACACACTGCTCCATATTATAATTTCCTCCTCACTGCCCCCATATAGTAATTTTCCCCACACTGCCCCATATAGTAATTTCACTCACACTGCCCCTATATAATTATTTAATTCACAATGCCCCCATACAGTAATTTCCTCCGCACTGTCCCCATATAGTAATTTCCCCCACAAGGTCCCCATACAGTAATTTCACCCCACCCTGTCCCATTTACTATTTTCTCTCACACTGCCACATATAGTAACTTCCCCCACACTGTCCCCATATAGTAATTTCCCCCACACTGCCCCCATACAGTAATTTCCCCCACACTGTCCCCATATAGTAATTTCCCCTACACTGTCCTCATATAGTAATTTCCCCCACACTGTCCCCATATAGTTATTTCCCCCACACTGCCCCATTTAGTAATTTCTCTTACATTACCCAAGATAGTAATTTCCCCCACACTGCCGCATATAGTAATTTCTCTTACATTACCCAATACAGTAATTTCTCCCACACTGCCCCCATATAGTAATTTCTCCCACACTGTCCCCATATAGTAATTTCACCCATACTGTCCCCATATAGTAATTCCCACCACACTGCTCCCATATAGTAATTTCCCCCTCACTGTCCCCATATAGTAATTTCCACCACACTGCCCCATATAGTAATCCCCCTTCACTGCTCCATATAGTAATTCCCCCACACTGTCCCTATATAATAATTTCCCCCACACTGCTCCATATAGTAATTTCTTTCAGACTACCCCCATATAGTAATCCCCCCCACATTGCCCATATAGTAATTTCCCCCATTCTGTCCCATAAAGTAATTTCTCTCACACTGCCCCCATGTAGTAATTTCCCCCACACTGTCCCCATATAGTAATTTCCCCCACACTGCCCCCATATTGTAATTTCCCCCACACTGCCCCCATATAGTAATTTCCCCCACACTGCCACCATATAGTAATTTCCCCCACTCTGCTCCATATAGTAATTTCTGCCACACTGTCCCCATATAGTAATTTCCCCCTACACTGCCCCATATAGTAATCCCCCCACACTGCTCCATATAGTAATTCCCCCACACTGCCCCCATATAGTAATTTCCCCCACACTGTCCCTATGTAGTAGTTTCTCCCACACTGCCCCCATATAGTAATTTCTCCAACAATGCCACCATATAGTAATTTCCCCCACACTGCCCCCATATAGTAATTTCTCTTACATTGCCCCATATGGTAATTTTCCCCACACTGTCCCCATATGGTAATTTTCCCCACACTGTCCCCATATAGTAATTTCCCCCACACTGTCCACATATATTAATTTCCCTCACACTGCCCCCATTTAGTAATTTCCACCCACACTGTCCCCATATAGTAATTTCTCCCACATTGCCCCCATATATTAATTTCCGAACACCTTGCCCCCATATAGTAATTTCCCCCACACTGTTGCAATAACAAAAGACAAAACAGGTGCACACTGCGGTCTTACTAAGCCCTTAAACTGATGTTAAAATTGAGAGATTAGACAACATGTCCTGCAGTGGAGAACATGTCTTAAGCCCAAACATCACGCCAAGGTTTCTCAAGTAGGTCAGCCTAACACTCACCTACCTGTGCCATATGGGCAATACCAGGGGCCAGTGGGCAAAAGTACAGGAATGTATTGGGCCGATTCGCAGCAGACTCCTCAGTGACCTCCAGCATGTAACCATGCCTGCTATGGGAGGAGAGAGAAGGCTGTGAGCCCCACCCAAGACTGGCTGAGTTGGCCCAGGCCTCACAGGTGCACCTAAATGTAGCCTGTGGATGGAAAACAGGCTAAATTTACATGGGAGTGTATACACCTCCAAACAATTATATATATACACAAACCAACTGAAAGGTGGCATGAAGCAGGATGTGCTCAACCCAAAAATGCAGTTGTGCATATATATACAGGGGAGCAGATCTTGCACTTGTGGCCCGTTGCTAATGGCGATCCCCAGCAAAAATGCATACGGTGGAGGATGCCCGCAGCGGACCACAAGTACCACAATAGACATCCTACACAAGATGGCAATTGTGTGGATGTAATAAGTAATATAACAATATATCAATAACAAAAGACAAAACAGGTGCACACTGAGACTTGAGAAACCTTGGCGTGGTGCTCGGGCTTAAGACATGTCCTCCACTGCGGGACATGTTGACTAATTTCTCAATTTTAACATCAGTTTAAGGGCTTAGTAAGACCGCAGTGTGCACCTGTTTTGTCTTTTGTTATTGCTATATTGTTATATTACCTATTACATCCGCACAATTGCCATCTTGGGTAGGATGTCTATTGTGGCATCCTCCACCGTATGCATTTTTGCTGGGGATCTCCATTAGCAACGGGCCACAAGTGCAGGATCTGCTCCCCTGTATATATATGCACAACTGCATTTTTGGGTTGAGCACATCCTGCTTCATGCCACCTTTCAGTTGGTTTCCCCCACACTGTCCCCATATAGTAATTTCACCCACACTGTCCCTATACAGTAGTTTCCCTGACACTGCCCCCATATACTAATTTCCCCCACACTGCCACCATATAGATATTTCCCCCACACTGCTCCACATAGTAATTTCTCCCACACTGCCCCAATATAGTAATTTCCCCCACACTGCCCCATATAGTAATCCCACATACACTGCTCCATATAGTAATTCCCCCACACTGCCCCTATAATGTAATTTCCACCACACTGCTCCGTATAGTAATTTCTCTCACACTGCCCCCATATAGTAATTTCACTCACAATGCCCCATATAGTATTTTCTCTTAAACTGCCCCCATACAGTAATTTCCCCCACACTGCCCCCATATAGTAATTTCCCCCACACTGCCCCATATAGTAATTTACCACACACTATCCCCATATAGTAATTTCCCCCACACTGCCCCCATATAGTAATTTCCCCCACACTGTCCCTATATAGTAATTTCCCCCACCCTGCCCCCATATAGTAATTTCCCCCACACTTCAGGTGCGCGATGATGTCATAACGCCTCCAGCGCCATTTTACTACCGCATAGGCTTCAGGCCTACTAGGCCTGAAGCCGATAGCGGTGATCGGGGGCAGGGAACTATGCTCTCCCCTGCCCCGCTGTAGTTTGTGGGCGTTTGGGTCAGCGTTGGACCCCCCAGCAATACCGGGCCAAAGACTACAGACCCAAACGCCCCAATTATAATCCCCCTCTGTTCCTCACTCGTCGTGGCAACGAATCATGCATGTTTCCAATCAGCAGCCAGCCAGCCCTGTGACATCAAAGCCCTATAAATCGCGTCAGCCATCTTTGATTCTGCCATTTTCAAGTGTACTTAGTGCAGGGAGAGACTTATGCAGGCGCTAGGGACAGTGATAGGAAAGACTTGATTGGGGTGAAAAATGATTTATAAGTACAGGGAAAGGATAGGGATGAATCGTTCCACATCATTTATGTAGAACTGGATTAAGTACGGGAGGTTACAGCCTGGGTAATAGATACAATCCTATTACACCTTGGTGCACTGACTGGGGATCAAAATTGCCATTATACAGTTCTGTAATTCCAGCAAATCGCTCTTGTTATTAAGGTGCAAGTGCTGTTTGATACGACCATTAATAGGGTTTACTACAAGGAAATATTTCTATGTCTTATTTGCCCTTGTGCAGTGCAGTTATATGTTTTAAATCATTTTTTGGCTTGTATTAGTGGGAAAAATAGGGCTTATTAGCCGTTGTGTGGTGAAGTGCAAAAATGACAGCCCTTTATTAGTGGCACATCCTCAGTACTATGCTTTCGATATAACGACTGTCCTTCAGCATAATTACCTGGCATCTCAGCTCAATTTACATAGTAACATAGTATATAAGACCGAAAAAAAGACATTTGTCCATCCAGTTCGGCCTGTTTCCTACAAGTTGATCCAGAGAAAGGCAAAAAAAGACTGCGAGGCAGAAGCCAATTTTCCCCACTTAAGGGGAAATAAATTCCTTCCCGACTCCAATCAGGCAATCAGAATAACTCCCTGGATCAACAACCCCTCTCTAGTAGCTATAGCCTGTAATATTATTACTCCCCAGAAACACATCCAGTCCCCTCTTCAATTTCTTTATTGTACTCACCATCACCACCTCACCAGGGAGAGAGTTCCATAGTCTCACTGCTCTTACAGTGAAAAATCCTTTTCTATGTTTGTGTACAAAACTTCTTTCCTCTAGACGCAGAGGATGTCCCCTCGTCACAGTCACAGTCATGGGGATAAATAGATGATGGGAGAGATCTCTGTACTGACCCCTGATATATTTATACATAGTTATTAGATCTCCCCTCAGTCGTCTTTTTTCCAAAGGAAATAACTAATTTTGATAACCTTTCAGGGTACTGTAGTTTCCCCATTCCAGTTTTTACTTTAGTTGCCCTCCTCTGAACCCTCTCCAGCTCTGCTATGTCTGCCTTCTTCACAGGAGCCCAGAACTGTACACAGTACTCCATATGTGGTCTGACTAATGATCAGTGGCGTACCGCCAATATAGGCAGACCACGCCGTTGCTATGGGGCCCTTGGCAAAGGGGGCCCGCAGCGCACGGAAGGTGCCGCCCCCTCCGTTTACTCTGCACAGACACAGAGAAGAGTATCATAGTTAGGTAATGTTCACTTGTGTTCTTCCGGGCCCCCCCCCTCCCCGGGTGCTCCCTTTCTGACTCGATGATGATGATGATCCGGGCGTGCTGCATTTCGCACACTGGCCAATCAGCGCAATTCAGTGAAAGAGGCTGCTGCTGACTGGCCAGTGTATCAGCCTGGCACGTGACAGGCAGCAGGAGCAGGCGCCGCAGCCACTCAAATACAGTCAGAGGCAATGTGTGCTGCACCCAGCGTATCATCCATTCCTCGCATCACATCTGCCGCCTGCCTGAAGTCATCAGCCAGACAGCCAGTGCAGTGGCAGTGAGTGCAGCCCCCGGGCCAAGATTGAAGTACCGCTCCAGACCGGACCCGGTCTATATGGTTGGTAATTGGTTCATGTATGAGTATGCAGCAAGAGGACTCATAGGGAGGGAGGGGGAAAAAAAAAAAAACACAGTGTGCTTTCCTCCTACTCCTCCCCCCCTGCACATTTTGGGAGGCATTAGGGGTTGGGAGGGCTAAAAGAGGACTCGGGGGGGGGGGGGCCTCATAGGTGTGGCATGGGAGGAGCCAGGAAAGGAGGTGGGATGGACCAGAGGTGGGTAGTGGGCGGGGTTAGGGAGGCCCTATTCAGATTATTGCTGTGGGGCCCAGTGATTTTTATGTATGCCCCTGCTAGTGATTAGTAAAGTGGTAGGACTATGTTCTCATCACGGGCATCTATGTCCCTTTTGATGCAACCCATTATCTTATTGGCCTTGGCAGTAGCTGCCTGACACTGTTTTTTTCAGCATAATTTGCTGTTTATTAAAATTCCTAGATCCTTTTCCATGTCAGTGTTACCGAGTGTTTTACCATTTAATATGTACGGGTGACTTGCTTTATTCCTTCCCATGTGCATAACTTTACATTTGTCAGTGTTAAACCTTATCTGCCATTTCTCTGCCCAAGCCTCCAATCTATCCAGATCCCTCTGTAGCAGAAAACTGTCCTCTTCAGTGTTAATTACTTTAAACAGTTTAGTGTCATCTGCAAAAATAGATATTTTACTGTGCAAGCCTTCTACAAGATCATTAATAAATATATTGAAGAGAATAGGGCCCAATACTGACCCCTGAGGTACCCCACTAGTGACAGTGACCCAATCTGAGTATCTACCATTAATACCCACCCTCTGTTTTCTGTCACTCAGCCAGTTACTTACCCACATACAGACATTTTCTCCCAGTCCGAGCATCCTCATTTTAAATACTAACCTTTTATGAGGTACGGTGTCAAATGCTTTGGAGAAGTCCAGATATATGACATCCATTGATTCGCCTCTGTCAAGTCTAGAACTTACCTCCTCATAGAAGCTGAATTAATTCGTTTGGCATGATCGATCCCTCATGAAGCCATGCTGATATGGCGTTAGTTGCTTATTTTCATTGAAATACTCCAAAATAGCATCTCTTAGAAACCCTTCAAACAGTTTACCAACAATAAATGTTAAACTTACCGGCCTACAGTTTCCAGGCTCTGCTTTTGGACCCTTTTTGAATATTAGCACCACATTTGCTATGCACTAATCCTGTGGAACATACCCTGTCAGTATAGAGTCCGTAAATATCAGAAATAAAGGGCTGGCTATGACATCACTTAATTCCCTGAGGATACGGGGGTGTAAGCCATCCGGTCCTGGCGATTTTTCTATTTTAATCTTTTTAAGTCGCTGTTGTACTTCTTCCTGGGTCAGACAGGGCACTTTTAATGGGGAATTTACTTTTACATTCTGGATTTCATCTGACAGTTTATTTTCCTCAGTGAATATAGTGGAGAAAAAAATATTTTATAGTTTTGCTTTATCCTCGTCGCTCTCTGCAACACCCCCCTCATTGTTATGTAGAGAGCCGACTCCTTCAGATTTATATTTTTTACTATTTATATAATTGAAGAACATTTTAGGGTTAGTTTTACTCTCTTTGGCAATTAATCTCTCGGTCTCTAATTTGGCAATTTTTGTTAATTTTTTACATATTCTATTCTTTCCTTATAGTTTATCAGTGCTTCCTGGCTCCGCCCTCCCATTTTAGTGATTTATATGCTTTCTTTTTGTCATTTATTGCTATATTTACGGTTCTATTTATCCACATTGGTTTCTTATTGTTTCTTAGCCTTTTATTCCTATAAAATGTACCTCTCACAATTAGATGTTACAATGCTTTTAAAAATCTCCCATTTTGTGGTTGTATTTTTATTTTTGAGGACTTTGTCCCAGTTAGTTAGGCCTATGGCCTCTCCTAGTTGGCTAAATTTAGCTTTTTTGAAGTTTGGTATTTTTGTTCCTCCCTTTAGAAACTCTCGTTTGAAGGATAATTGGAAGGTTATTACTTTATGGTCACTATTTCCTAGGTGTCCCCCAACCTGCACATCTGTTGTTCTATCAGGTCTATTGGTTAATACTAAGTCCAGTATGGCTGTCATTCTAGTGGGGTCCTGAACCAGTTGGGAAAGGTAATTGTCTTTGGCTATTGCCAAGAACCTGTTTCCTTTTTGGGATGTACAGCTTTCAGTTTCCCAGTCTATATCTGGGTAGTTGAAGTCCCCCATAATAACGACTTCATTATGATTTGCCGCCTCGTCTATCTCGTTTAGTAATAGATTTTCTGTGGACGCTGGTATATTAGATGGTTTATAATAAACTCCTCTTAGTAATTTATTATTGTTTTTGGCTCCAAGTATCTCTACCCACAGTGACTCCACATGTTCATGTCCCTTAGAGATGTATTCTCGAATTACTGGATTTAGACAGGACTTCACATAGAGGCAGACCCCTCCACCTCTCCAGTTTTGACGATCTTTTCTAAACAGATTGTAACCTTTTATGTTAACTGCCCAGTTATAGCTATCATCCAGCCATGTCTCAGTTATTCCCACTATGTCATAGTCCTCCTCACACATCACTAATTCCAGTTTACCAGTCTTGTTAGTCAGGCTTCTTGTATTTGAGAGGTTTATGTGTATTTTTCACCCTACATCTTTCAATCTGAGCTGTTCTAGTCCCCCCTTCCATTCCTCCCCAAGTCACACTACCTAGCCCCTGGTCTCTATCTGCACTATCTTCCCCTCCTATAATGTAATTACCCTTCCCCCCAGTCCTTAGTTTAAACACTCCTCCAACCTTCTAGCCATCTTTCTCCCCAACACAGCTGCCCCTTCCCCATTGAGGTGCAGCCCGTCCCTACGATAGAGCCTGTAGCCGACAGAGAAGTCGGCCCAGTTCTCCAGGAACCCGGACCCCTCCTTCCTACACCAGTTCTTGAGCCACTTGTTAACCTCCTTAATCTCTCGCTGCCTTTCTTGTGTGGCTGGTGGTACAGGCAGTATTTCAGAAAATACTACTTATGAGGTCCTTGCCCTTAGCTTTTGACCTAAATCCCTGAAATCATTTTTAAGGACTCTCCACCTTCCTCTAACTTTGTTATTGGTTCCGATATGGACCATGACTGCTGGGTCTTCTCCAGCCCCTCCCAGTAATCTGTTAACCCGATCCGCGATGTGTCGAATTCTAGCGCCGGGAAGACAGCACACTGTTTGGCGATCACGATCTTTGTGACAGATCGCCCTATCTGTTCCCCTAATAATGGAGTCTCCCACTACCAGCATCTGTCTGGCCTGCCCTGCCCTCCTTGTCCCCTGCTTACTGGAGCTGACATTCCCCTGGCTGGCAGAGGAAGTGTCCGGCTGCAGCGGTGCCGTCCCTGAACTGACATCCCCCTCATCTGCCAACCGTGCAAACTTGTTGGGGTGTGTCAGATCGGGGCTAGCCTCCCTGGCACTCTTCCCTCTACCCCGCTTTCTTACTGTTACCCAGCTAACTACCTCACTCTCCTCAGCCTCCTCGCTACCACCCTCCCCCACATCTACCCCACAGAGTGCTTGCTGAGTGAGCAGCAAACTCTTATTGTAATACATTCTATGCTGTGCATAAATGAGGCATTGGTATATAGTTTGATCAAAAAGCATAGGCCCACTTACCGCCACAAGGTTGCCTCTATAAGTGGGGACCTACTATAATTAAGCATAATTAGCATAGAATGTATTACAAATTGGGCTTAGATGCCAGGTAATGCCAGGTAATTATGCTAAAGGACAGTCGTTATATCAAAAGCATAGTACTGAGGATGTGCGATCCAGAGTCACTCTTATATGCTAGACATTGGAATTGTATTGTTTCTTTTTCCCCCTCTGGTATCAGCACTCCTCCCCACTTGGACTAGGTGTTTTTAATTAGCAGGTGTCTGCAAAGGGTCTATAAATTCCTACTAGCTCTCAGATGGATTTCCTGGGGGCTGTGACTGGGTGAACTCTTTGCACTAGTTCACATGGTGCAGTACTGCGTGGCTGGCATTGTTGCCTTGGTGCTGTGCTGGTGGAGCAGTGGGGCCCAGAGCCAAGGTGGCTTTCCTGCACAGTGGGGGCGCTGTGTGGCTACTGGTTCCCGCCATCTGCTGGTGCGGTGCTGGTACGCTGGTGGTCGCCGCGCATTGCTGCGCCATAATTAGAGTAGGTCCCCACTTGTAGAGGCAACCTTGTCGCGGTAAGTGGGCCTATGCTTTTTGATCAAACTGTATACCAATGCCTCATTTATGCACAGCATAGAATGTATTACAAAGTGGGCTTAGATGTCAGGTAGTTATTCTGAAAGACAGTCGTTATATCAAAAGCATAGTACTGAGGATGTGCGATCCAGATTCACTCTTATATGCTAGACACAAAAATATATTTCAGCGGTGCAGTTATATTTTCTAAAGCCCTTTTTTTTGTGCCATAGTGGCAAAAGTAAAATATTTTTGCCATTCAGCGATGCAGTAATATGTTCTAAAGCCTTTTGTGGCGTGTATTAGTGGCAAAAGAAAAATATATTTGCCATTCAGTGGTGCATTTATATGTTCTATAGCCTTTTGTGGGGTGTATTAATGGCAAAAGAAAAATATATTTGCCGTTCAGCGGTGCAGTTAAATGTTATAAAGCCTTTTGTGGCATGTATAAGTGGAAAAAAAAATACATATTTGCCTTTCAGCGATGCAGTTATATGTTCTAGAGCCATTTGTTGCGTGTATTAGTGGCAAAAGAAAACTATCTTTGCCACTTTTATATATTTGAAAAATATATATATATATGCCCCCTTGCCACTCTGTGGTCTTCTGATGCTTCTGCCACCTTCATACTATGTCACCTTGCCCCTCTGTGGCCTCCTGATGCTGCCGCCACCTCCACACTGTATATGTGTATATATATATATATATATATATATATATATATATATGTCACCTTGCCACTCTGTGGTCTTCTCATGCTGCTTCCACCTCACAACTATGTCATAGGGCCACTCTATGGACTTCTCATGCTGTTTCCACCCTCCCCACTTCGTGACTGGACCAGTAAGTTTAACATCTATTGTGGGGAAACTGTTTGAAGGTTTTCTGAGAGATGCTATCTTAGAAGATCTCAACAGAAATAAGCAAATAACGCCATATCAGCATGGCTTCATGAGGGATCGGTCATGCCAAACAAATTTAATCAGTTTTTATGAGGAGGTAAGTTCTAGACTTGACAGCCGCGAATCAATGTATGTCGTATATCTGTACTTCTCCAAAGCATTTGACACTGTACCACATAAAAGGTTAGTATATAAAATGAGGATGCTCGGACTGGGAGAAAATGTCTGTAAGTGGGTAAGTAACTGGCTGAGTGACAGAAGACAGAGGGTGGTTATTAACAGTACACACTCAGATTGGGCAACTGTCAATAGTGAGGTACCTCAGGGGTCAGTACTGGGCCCTATTCTTTTCAATATATTTATTAATGATCTTGCAGAAGGCTTGCATAGTAAAATATACATTTTTGCAGATGACACTAAACTGTGTAAAGTAATTAACACTGAAGAGGACAATATACTGCTACAGAGGGATCTGGATAGATTGGAGGCTTGGGCAGATAAGTGGCAGATGAGGTTTAACACTGACAAATGTAAAGTTATGCACATGGGAAGGAATAATGCAAGTCACCCGTACATACTAAATAGTTAAACACTCGGTAACACTGACATGGAAAAGGATCTAGGAATTTTAATAAACAGCAAACTAAGCTGCCAAAACCAGTGTCAGGCAGCTGCTGCCAAGGCTAATAAGATGATGGGTTGTTTGAAAAGGGGCATAGACGCCCATGATGATAACATAGTCCTACCACTTTACAAATGGTTAGTCAGACCACACATGGAGTACTGTGTACAGTTCTGGGCTCTGTGAACAAGGCAGACATAGCAGAGCTGGAGAGGGTTCAGAAGAGGGCAACTAAAGTAATAACTGGAATGGGGCAACTACAGTACCCTGAAAGATTATCAAAATTAGGGTTATTTACTTTAGAAAAAAAGACAACTGAGGGGAGATCTAATAACTATGTATAAATATATCAGGGGTCAGTACAGAGATCTCTCCCATCATCTATTTATCCCCAGGACTGTCACTGTGACAAGGGGACACCCTCTGCATCTGGAGGAATGAAGGTTTGTACACAAACATAGAAGAGGATTCTTTACAGTAAGAGCACTGAGACTATGGAGCTCTCTGCCTGAGGAGGTGGTGATGGTGAATACAATACAGGAATTCAAGAGGGGCCTGGATGTATTTCTGTAGTGTAATAATATTACAGGCTATAGCTACTAGAGATGGGTCGTTGATACAGGGAGTACTTCTGATTGCCTGAATGGAGTCGGGAAGGAATTTCCCCTTAAGTGGGGAAAATTGGCTTCTACCTCACAGGCTTTTTTTTGCCTTCCTCTGGATCAACTAGCATGATGACAGGCCGAACTGAATGGACAGATGTCTTTTTTCGGCCTTATGTACTATGTTACTATGTTACTATTTTGAGACACATGACAGATCCTGTCTGTGTAGCAGCTGTAAGGCCTGTATGGTCCCATCAGAATTGGCTTGTGATTTGGTAGCCAAAAACAGGAGTGGGTACAAAACGCAGAAGACATGCAAATATTTCATTCACGTGTCATCTCTGTTTTGGATCCACTCCTGGTTTTTTTTTGCATTTTTTTTTCTGACCAAATGCTGACCGAGTGAAGGTGGATGCTCAACAGAAAGGATCCATTTTTGGGCGGTTATTGTGCTGACGGATCAGAGGAAGGGCAAAATAATCAGTGACGTCAACACAAACTTACTGCGGACACCGTCTCCACTCTGTCGGGGGGCTCTACTTGTATAAGCGTTTAATAGAACAGGTTCTGTAGACATCTATGTGGAATCAGCTGACGACGGTGTAAAAGGAGTGCACTTCTTGGCGCTAACATCGACTTGTAAAGCTGAGTTCATACTTGAGTTATTTGGTCAGTTTTGGCCCCGTGACTGCCCAATTAAGTGAAGTGTGCAGTGATTCTAACCCTGGGTTCACACTTGAGCGTATTTGATACGCACGTTTTAGGCGCGTTTTTGGAAATAGGAAACGCGCGATGTACGTGCATTCATGTGATTGACCACTCTGGCGTCAATTACAATACGCGCGACAAAACGCCCCAAAGAAGCTCCTGTACTTCTTTGGGCGTAGGGCGTTTTACAGCGCGTTCGTATGCGCTGTAAAGCGCTCAGGTGAGAACCATGCCCATAGGGAAACATGGGTTTTCGCCTGTTGAGCGTTTTACAGCGCGTAGGAACGCACTGTAAAACGCTCAGGTGTGAACCCAGCGTAAGAGTGACGCCTGTCATCTGCATGTCATACTGACAGCAGCATGCGTGTTACTGCAAGGCACAGTGTTCTACACCACTATAAAGGCTCTCTGCAGCCAGTTTTTAACGCAATTCGCCGCAAATAAATTCGGATCGAAACGGACCAGCCAAATAGAATTTTTTAAAAATTGGCTCATCTCTAGTGATCTCTAAACCAGAAATGCATTTTATTTTTTATTATTGTAGCACATAATGAATATAATTGTAACCTGTGGAATACATAGATATATATTATATAGTACTACATAATTATAATAATAAAAATACCAATATTATGGTTCCAATCAGCATGAAAACTGCTTGTGTTAAGCGGGAGACCAAGAAGGTTGGACTGGAAGGGGAGCGTCCCTTCACTTCCGGTTTGCGTTCCAGCGTGAAGCGCACCGGGCTGCAACATACTGTATTGGGGCCCTTCTCTTCCAGTCTGGGCAGTGCATGTTGGGATGTAGCGAGCAGCCCCACCAAGGGACCGGTGTGTGTCGGTGTGGGACGCATATCCTCATGGGGCATACCTTCTAAATTAAAAGGTCTCTTGGAAAGGGAAAAACTAAAAAAATAACATAGACAAATATATAAGAGCAGCAATTATCTCTCACAAATATTCAATTTATAAAAATATATAATGTTAATAAACCACAATTGTGCCCAAGGGGTATAAAAATAATAGATATGATATCTAATAAATAAAATCGTAATAAAATATGGTAATAAATATAATTATAATAGTAAATCTACAGAAATGAATGATAATAAATATGATATAAAATAAATATGACATAATATGAAAAAAAAATGTATACAGATAATTGATTTAGTCTGATGTATGATGAATAAAATCTGAATGAAATACAACATAATGATGGACATAATAATATGTATGGTAATGAATATGATATAATAAATGAAAAAATAAAAATTTATACCGTATTTTTTGCCCTATAAGACTCACCTGCCCATAAGACACACCTAGGTTTTTGAGGAGGGAAATAAGAAAAAACATATTTTTAACCAAAAGGTGTGCTTTGGAAGGGTTTTGAACTAATGGTGGCCTGTGCATGACGCTATTATGAGGGATCTGTGGGTGACACTGTTATGGGGGGATCTGTGGAGGACACTTGCAGCATACGGGTGTTAATACCCGACACTGCAAAGGTTTATTATGTGTATGTACCTTTAATTTATTTCCTTGTACAGGCCTGCAGGGGTAGTGTCTACTACAGCCACTAGAGGGAGATAGTACGCCCCACTATATATAGGTAGGCCCAGGCAGAGTAGAGTTAGTTCAGTGCAGACAGTGGAGTCTGTGAAGTGTGTGCAGACAGAGTAGTCTGTGTGGGTCTCCTGCAATGTCCTCAGCAGGTAGCAAGGGAAATCCTCCAAGTGTAAAGAACCAAGGATAGAAGCCGTCTAAGAGGTATTTGGGCCTTGGATGATAAAGTAACCCAGGAGTAGACAGGTCAGAAGAATTGAAGTCACCTGTATCTACATAGAACCTGAGGAAATAGTGGAGAGTCAAATCCCTGTGCAGTATTAGACCTGCTTGATCTAAGAGGAGTTTCAATCTATATTCATCTGTGATCTATTCATCTGAAACTACTCTGCACTGCTATGTATTAAGGAACTGCGCTTCCATCCATTGATGTGCATGATTACCATCAAAGACTCTAGTAAAGTTCAAGTTCTGTTTTATCATAACGCAGTTCCTCATTTATTCCTACTATCAGCAAACGGTGTGCCACCGTTAATTGGCACTGGCGTCACGAACTCTACCTACAACTATCTGCCGGAGAGTCAGCCTGTCTCAGGTTAGTGGTCCCAATTGCACTACAACACCCAGGAACACTATTAACTCTAACTTGAGTACGCTGCACACTGTTATGGAGGGGATCTGTGGATGGCACTGTTATGGGGGATTTGTGGATGACACAATTATGGGGAGATCTGTGGATGACACTATTATGGGGATCTGTGGATGACACTGTTATAGGAAGGGGGATCTGTGGATGACACTGCTATGGGGGGATCTGTGGATGACACATACCGTATATAGCATCTTATGCTATATGTGTCATCCACAGATCCACCCCGTGACAGTGTCATCCACAGATCCCCCTCCATATAACAGTGCCATCCACAGATCCCCCATAGTAGTGACATCCACAGATCACCCCATAAATGTCATCATCCACAGATCCACCCCATGACAGTGTCCCCCGCCGCTCACAGCAGTGTACATTTCTAAACAGTAATCCTTAACCTCCAGTAACCTTAACTTTAAAGCAGCGCTATCCTCTTTACTACCTTACAATCAAGCTCTGGTAACATGCAGTGTGGGCGGCGCATAACTTCACTGACTGATGTCACGTGCCTGCTCTGCCTGCATCATTCATAATGTGGGAGGAGCAGGCGCGTCACATGAGTGAGTGAAGTTGCGCCGCTGCCCGCACTGCTTGCTCTCGGAGCTTGATTATAAGGTAGTAAAGAGGATAGCGCTGCTTTAAAGTTAAGGTTACTGGAGGTTAAGAATTACTGTTTAGAAATGTACATTGCTGTAAGCGGCGGGGGACACTGTCATGGGGTGGATCTGTGGATGATGACACTTATGGGGGGGATCTGTGGATGGCACTACTATGGGGGATCTGTGTATGGCTCTGTTATGGGGGGGTATCTGTGGATGGCTCTGTTATGGGGAGGGGGATCTATGGATGACACTGTTATAGGGAGGGGGATCTGTGGATGACACTGTCACGGGGTGGACCTGTGGATGACACATATAGCATTAAGATGGCGCTAAGGATAGCGGTGCTTTAAAGTTAATGTTACTGGAGGTTAAGGATTACTGTTTAGAAATGTGTACTGCTGTGAGCGGCAGGGCCGGTGTAAGAGTACAGTGACTGCACTGGCCCCACCGCGAGTTGCCTCCAGCCCCTCCTCTCTCCCCGCTGATTCATCTCAGCGCTGTGCAGCAGGCGATGTATCAGCATTAGCGATGCAAAAAAGGCAATATTCATCCCATAGGACGCACTGCTATTTTCCCCACATTTTGTGCGTCTTATCGGTCAAAAATACAGTAATAATAATAAATAATTGGCATATTTCAGGGTTTCATTGAGTCCATAGGTGGTTAGAGTTAGTGTTGATTGAGCACCCAAGTGCTTGGGTGCTCGGGCCAAACACATCAGGATGCTCGGGTATTCTACAGAGCACCCGAGTATAATGGAAGTCAATTAAAGAACCCGAGCATTAAACCAGGCACCCCCTGCTCTGAAGAGAGGAGGGTGCCTGGTTCATAGGAAAATGTCAGAAATTGATGGAAACACCACCAAAATGGTTCAGAAACAGCATGTATATAAAGTGCAAGTGCTGCCAAAAATTACATGCAAGAGGCACTCCGATACAACCTGTATATCACATAAAGGAGGGCCTCATTCACATTGTGGTACAATTGTTCATGTACAGTAGTTGGACTCCTACACTCATAAAGCCTATGCACTAAGGCTAGTTTCACACTAGCGGCAGGGGAGTCCGTCAGGCTGTTCCGGCGGGTGAACAGCCTGTCGGATCCATCCTGCCGCTAGTTCACATGTGCCCTCGGACTACCACTCTATCCCCGTTGACTATAATGGGGGTTGGGGCAGAATTCCGGCGGCACCACGGCAACGCACGGTGAGAGGCTGCAGGTGAGCTAACCCTGTAAAAGATTGTAGATGAGGGCCTGCTGGTGAGCTGACCCTGTAAAAAATTATATGCGAGGGCCTGCAGGTGAGATGACCCTGTAAAACATTATATGCGAGGGCCTGCAGATGAGCTGACCCTGTAAAACATTATATGCGAGTGCCTGCCGATGAGCTGACCCTGTAAAAAATTGTATGCGAAGGCCTTGGCTACTGAGACTGGACTTGGTGGAAGACAGGGTGGTGCTTAACCGACTGGAAGCATTATCTGCTGCAATCCAACCGACCACCTGGTCGCACTGGTCTGACTTCAAGAGTGATGTCCTGCGCCGCCCTGCAAACTGGGACATGAAGCTAGGTATCATGGATGATTGTTTTTCTTGTGCTCTGGCAGCAGGCACAGTTTCAACACGCCCAGGGCCACGGCCTCTGCGTGCACCATCGGCATCACGGCCACTTCCCCATCCCTTACTGCTCGCCTTCTTCATTTTAAAAGTTATATATGCTTGAAAGTATATCACACGTACAGTAATGTAGGATTTGGACGTGTAAGCGCCAAAAAATGTAAAAAGGTATTTGGGATGTGGAAACATCACACAGGAGATATCCCGCAAATAATGTCAATACTGTCACCAGAGGCTAATAAAAAATTACAGGGAATGTCACAGGTATTTGGGATGAGGAAATGCTATACAGGAGAGGTACCACAGGTAATGTCACTGACTTTAGTGATGAGCGGGAGGTGCCATATTAGATTTCGCAATATTTCACGAATATTCAATTGAATATTCGTCATATATTCGTCGAAATCGAATATTCGTCATTATTCTATATATTGCGAATGTTACGCGAATATATATTTACATTGCGAATTAAACTTAGAGCTGAGTTCCTAATGGTTGTAACTTGTATTGCTAGAATTGACGAAGATAACAAATATCACGAATATAGCACTATATTCTCAATCTTGGTTATATTCTAGCAATACAACCATTAGGAACTCAGCTCTAAGTTTAATTAGCAATGTGAACATATACTCGCATTGCGAATTCAACTTAAAGCTGGGTTGGCTTGCTAGAATATAACGAAGATTGAGAATATAGTGCTATATTCGTGAATTCGTGATATTCATTATATTCTAGCAATACAACCATTAGCAACCCAGCTCTAAGTTGAATTCGCAATGCGAGTAATTCAGGTTATATTAAATCGCATTGCGATTACAACTTAGTCAAATTTGTGAGATCGTGATTCTCACATCCGACAGTACATTTTAGCATGGAGGCGTTTCCATGCGCACCAGAAGTCGGCAGAAATGGCAACGGGCATTGACTGGAGCGGGCAGGGAGCCAAGAACAGCTTTTGGGAAGTGGGAAGACAACCAGAGAGCAACAAGGATTAGCAACTTTAAAAAAAAACAAAAAAAATCAAATATTCGAAATAGCGAATATATAGCTATTCGAATATTCGTGCTCAGCACTAGTCACTAGAGAAGTCGCGAACATAAAATTTTCCATTCGCGAACGACAAACGCAAACTTTAGACTTTAATAGGCAGGCGAAATTTAAAACACACAGGGACTCTTTCTGGCCACAGTAGTCATGGAAAAGTTGTTTCAAGGGGACTAACACCTGGACTGTGGCATGCCGGAGGGGGATACATGGCAAAACTCCCATGGAAAATTACGTAGTGGACGCAGAGTCGGGTTTTAATCCATAAAGGGCATAAAACACTTAACATTCCTAAATTGTTTGGAATAACGTGCTTTAAAACATCCAGTGTGTGTATACGATCAGGTATGATGTTGTATCGATCAGGTAGTGTTACGCCCGCTTAACAGTGACAGACCTAACTGTGACAGACCAAACTTCCCGTTTAGCGCACCGCAAACAACCGCAAACAGTCTATTTGCACAACCGCAAACTCCCCATTTGCACAAGGTTGGATACCAAGCTAGCCATGTCCCGTTCCTTGTCCTCACTGACGTCATTGAAGGTTTGTTCCTCGCGTAATGTACTGTGCCACACTATATGAGTGGTATGTTCAGTAATTAGTAGTACTATTTTTATCAGTTTAATCCCTGTTACGTCCCCTATCAGGAGACGTGTATCGAATAGATTTTAGGAACCGGGAGATGGAAAAAGAAGCTTGGTCGTTCCTCTTACCTCCAATTTGGGGAACTGTGCGTGCGCCGTGCAATGTACTGTGCAACCCTATATGAGTGGTGTGTTAACTAGTACTATTCTTATCAGTTTAATCCCTGTTATGCCCCCTAATCGCAAAGGTAATCTAGACTTTTTTGACCTAGGCGACTTCTCTTGTCAGTGACAATACCTCCTGCTGCGCTGAAGGTCCTTTCTGACAGGACACTTGAAGCAGGGAAGGCCAGAAGTTCTATCGCAAATTGGGAAAGCTCAGGCCACAGGTCAAGCCTGCACACCCAGTAGTCAAGGGGTTCATCGCTCCTCAGAGTGTCGATATCTGCAGTTAAGGCGAGGTAGCCTGCTACCTGTCGGTCGAGTCGTTCTCTGAGGGTGGACCCCAAAGGGCTGTGGCGATGCGTAGGACTTAAAAAGCTCTGCATGTCCTCCATCAACGACACGTCTGTAAAGCGTCCTGTCCTTGCCGGCGTGGTCATGGTAGGAGGAGGATTACTTTCACCTCTTCCCCTGTTAGATTCCCATTGTGCTCTGACATCACCCTTATACGCTGTGTAAAGCATACTTTTTAACTTGTTTTGGAACTGCTTCATCCTTTCAGACTTCCTGACTGTGGGCAGATGAGCAGGAACTGCTGAAGGGGAGAGGCGGAGTCGCGGGTGGTTGAGAGAGGGGAAGGGAGGACAGCAGTGTTTGACGTGGCTGAAGATGCTGGACCAGGAGGAGGATGGTGGCTTTGAGTTTGTGTGATGCTTGTACTCATGTGTTGATCCCATAGGCGTTTGTGATGTGAGATGATGTGCCTTCGCAAAGCAGTTGTACCCAGGTGGGTGTTGGACTTCCCACGACTCAGTTTCTTTTGGCAGAGCTTGCAAATGGCATCGCTGTTATCAGAGGCAGACACACAAATACAATGCCACACTCCTGAGCTTTGCAATGACGGCATTCTGGTGGTGGCAACAGCATGCGTTGATTGGCGTGCTGTTTGGCTGACACTGGGTGCCGATACATGCTTTCTGACTGTGACACTAGCTCCTTGCGATGACCTCCCCCTGCTTCCAACTCGACTCCTCCTCCTCTCTGTCTCCCCATCTGAACTATCCCCCTGTTCTTCTTCTCTTCGAGCAGGCACCCACGTGACATCCACGGACACATCGTCATCATCAACCGCTTCACTTGTATCTGACAACTCAGCAAAGGTAGCAGCGGGTACAACATCATCATCATCATCATCATCATCACACCATACGTCCATGTGTGTAATGCTGCCTGACTGAGACATATCCCTGTTATCTACATCCTCTGGCAATAATGGTTGCACATCACTCATTTCTTCCAACTGATGTGTAAATAAATCATCTGACAGATCAAATTAAGCGGCTGTGGTGCTAGTGTTGGTGGTGGCGGCGGGCAGGCGAGTGGTAACTTGAGAGGTTCCCGAAGCTGAGCTGGAGGAGGATGCTGCGTCAAGGTTCCGAGCGGAAGCAGTAGAAGATTGAGTGTCCTGTGTAAGCCAGTCAACTATGTCCTCAGAATTTTTCGAGTTCAGGTTATGTGGCCTCTGAACACTGGGCATTATTCTAGGGCCAAAGGAAATCACAGCACCACGACAGCCCCTACGGGGTGGCCTGCCTCTGCATGTCATTTTTTTTTGATTAGTGGTACTATGAGTGCAAGGTACTGTGCAATCCGGTCTTAGTAGTGGGCACTGGTAGTGGACACACCACAGTCAGTGGAAGTGGGTCTGACACACACTGGCAGGCAACTAACTTTAGATTAAAGGGTAAAAATTAAATGCCTTATTTATCAGCAAGCTACTGTGCCACCCGGTATGAGTGGTGGGCACTGGCAGTGGGCACACTACAGTCAGTGAAAGCGGGCCTCACACACACTGGCAACAGGCAGGCAACTAAAATTAGATTAAAGTGTAAAAATTAAATGCCTTTTTTTTATGCAAAGTCTTGTGCCACACGGTATGAGTGGTCGGCACTGGCAGAGGGCACACTACAGTCAGTGGACGTGGGCCTGACACACACTGGCAACAGGTAGGCAAATGAAATTAGATTAAAGTGTAAAAATTAAATGCCTTTTTTTAATGCAAAGTCCTGTGCCACACGGTATGAGTGGTGGGCACTGGCAGTGGGCACACTACAGTCTGTGGGCCTGCATCCTCTCACACACGGGCAGGCAAGGCAACTGCATATATATATATATATATATATATATATATATATATGGAAAAAAATAAAAGCAGACTAATGTAGCAGCCCTAAAAATGGCTTTTTGGGGTGCAGTGACGCTGTCCTTACAGCAGATGAGTCTGTGGACACAGAACACTGGCCTAGCTAACGCTTTCCCTATGAATTCAGAATCATCAGCACAACAGCAGCTGCAGTCTCCCTGCTCTCACTAACATGCAGCTTCAGAATGAATCTAAGATGGATGCTGTCCTTGCTTTTTGATAGGAGGTGGGAGGGTCTGGGAGGGAGGGTATGCTGATTGGCTGGAATGTGTCTGCTGACTGTGAGGTACAGGGTCAAAGTTTGCTGAATGATGATGTATAGGGGGTGGACCGAACATCGCATATGTTCGCCCGCCGTGGCGAACGCGAACAAGCGATGTTCGCCAGGAACTGTTACATAGTAACATAGTAACATAGTATATAAGACCCAAAAAAGACATTTGTCCATCCAATTCGGCCTGTTTCCTACAAGTTGATCCAGAGGAAGGCAAAAACCCCTGTGAGGCATAAGCCAATTTTCCCCACTTAAGGGGAAAAAAATTCCTTCCTGACTCCAATCAGGCAATCAGAATAACTCTCTGGATCAACGACCCCTCTCTAGTAGCTGGTCGCTAACAACATATCAGGCACAACCGCGTGTAACTTAATATATTAACCTCCTGGATGCATTTCGTACTGACAGGAGACCTGACATTGTTGGACGACAGTTCATTCTGCCTTCTTGCTTTATTGGCAGCCTGAGGCACATGCATGAGTATGCCCAAGATTGCATGACATATGTCCGCAAATATGGTCGGCCACACCTCTTCATTAGTGTTGAGCGCGAATATTTGAATAGCGAATTTTTTTAGCGAATATCGGCACTTCGCTAATTCGCGAATATAGCGCTATAAATTCGCTATTTTGAATATTCGTTTTTTTGTTTTTTTTTTAGTTATATTTTTTTCTTTCCCACTTCCCAAAAGTAGTTCTTACCTGTCCTGAGGATTCCAGGCTTCCTGGCTGCTCTAGTCAGTGCCCGTTGCCGCTTCTGCCGACTTCCGTGCTCATGGAGCGTCCCCATCAGCATGGGAACGTCTCCATATACTAAAATGTACTGTCGGATTTGAGGAATTACGTTAAAATCGCAATGCGATTAATTCAAGTTATATTAATCGCATTGCGATTACAACTTAGCACTGCTATCTTACATAGGCTAGAATTAACGAATATGGAATATAGCACTAGCAGTGCTAAGTTGAAATCGCAATGCGATTACTTCAAGTTAAATTAATCGCATTGCGAATTTAACTTAGCACTGCTGCTATATTCCATATTCGTTAACTTCGTTCATTCTAGCAAGCTGACCCATTATAAACCCAGCTCTAAGTTAAAATTGCAATGCGATTAATATAACTTGAATTAATCGCATTGCGATTTCAACGTAATTCCTCAAATCCGACAGTATATTTTAGTATATGGAGACGTTCCCATGGTGATGGGGACGCTCCATGGGCAAGGAAGTTTATGGTTGGCTTGGTAGAATTATTGAATAGCGAATATGACTAATGTATTCGTCATATTCCTCAAAACGAAGATAACGAAGTATTCTACATCTTCGTTTTAGCAACCTATTCGTCAACTTCGCTAATTCTAGCAATCAAATAGGAATGTTGACTATAGAGACAGCTGTGTTAAATTCGCTAAATGGAGGGATGAGGGGGAGGACCAGATTCGCTTGATTGCGACTTTTGATGCCACAAACTGACCTATTATGGAATGCCTACGGAAACACTGGGGTATCCTACAGATGGACAAGGATATTGGACATCTGATGGGTAGTACGCCAGCGGTCACATTCCGTAGAGGTCCCAATTTAAAAGACTTCTTTCAGCCCCCACGCCCGAGTACATGGCTGACTAGTTCAACTACGGGCACTTTTTGCTGCAGGGGCTGTGTAGCATGTGATTCCATCAGGACGGGACGCATGTTTGCCAGTACAACTACATTCAAATCCTACACCATCAGATCCTTCATTAACTGTAGGACCTCAGGTCTGGTGTATTTGGGCACATGCATGTGTGGCATGCAATATGTGGGTAAGACTATCCGTGAGTTCCGCCGATGGATTGGTGAGCACCTTAATGATATCTGGAAGCAGTCAGACACCCCCATTGCACGCCACATTAATATGCAGCATTTCGGAGATGTCCGTGCGATCAAGTTCCAGGGGCTTGAGGTTATTAGACCCTCACCCAGAGGTAGTGACCTGGACCGTCTGATTTTGCAGAAAGAAGCTCAATGGACCTACAGGTTGGATACGGTCTGACCACGCGGGTTAAATGAATATATTTCGTTTACCTGCTTTATTGACTAGTCCGGTTTCGAATCGTTGGCAACAACCAAATAAAGGCCTGACTATGCAGCATCAGTGTGGCAGCCACATTACACCCACCTAATACCGCTGGTGCTCCTGATGATTGACTGCAAGAAATGTGTCAAGTATGACGCTGACTAGTGAGGTGTGAGATAGTTTCTCTAGCTAGGCAGTTATGGTGAGTGTGTGCTGTATCAGTTGCTAAAGGCTTGAATGAACCATCCTCCAAACACACTCAGTGTGTATTATTGCCTAGGGCTCTCTTATTCCTTGCTTAATTAGCAACACACCTATTCACCCTATATGGTGTTGTCCTGCTATCAGGCTGTGATTTATAAGAATAGGGGTAATTTCTGCACCCTTCAGATTACTCTCTTACCTGCCCAAGTGATAGCAGTGACATGCCACTGTGGTTGTATATCCCCTCTGGGGAGCTGAAGTTCCAACAGTAACTCATACATTTGAGCTTCCCTGGCACCTACTCATGATTTATTTGTTTACAATCCGTTGGATAGATTACAGTTTGATATAGGGGTTACATCGGTATTTTTTGTTTTTGACCTTTCCCCAAGCATTATTTTAATGTACTTAGAACATATAACTGCACCGCAGAACGGCAAATATATTTTTATTTTGCCACTATTACACAACAAAATGGGCTTTATCACATATACAGTAACTGCACCGCTGAACGGCAAATATATTTTTCTTTTGTCCACTAATACACAACACAAAAGGCTTTAGAACATAAAACTGCACTGCTGAACAGCAAATATATATTTTTCTTTTTCCACTTATACACGCCACAAAAGGCTTTAGAACATATAACTGCACCGGTGAACGGCAAATATATTTTTCTTTTGCCACTAGTACACGGCACAAAAGGTTTTAAAACATATAACTGCACCGCTGAACGGCAATTTTATTTTACTTTTGCCACTAAGGGCTGTAATTTTTGCACTTCACCACACAACGAATAATAACCCTTTTTCCACTAATACCAAGCCAAAAAATGCCTTAGAACCAATAACTGCACCACACAAGGGCAAATAAGACAGATATATTTCCTTGTAATAAACCCTATTAATGGCTGTATCAAACAGCACTTGCACCCCAATAACAAGAACGGTTTGCTGGAATTACAGAGCAGTATAATGGCAACTTGGGTGCCCAGTCAGTGCAGCAAGGTGTAATAGGATTGTTCCTATTACCCAGACTGTAACCTCCCCTACTGAACCCTGTTCAACAAAAAACCTGCAGAATTATTCCTCCCTATCCTTTCCCTACACCTTGAATAATCTTTCCCTGCACTTGTAAATCGTTTTTTGAGCACAAAGAAGTTTTTTCTAGCACTGTCCCAAGCACCTGCTGACATCTCTCCCTGCACTAAGTACACTGGAAAATGGCAGAATCCAAGATGGCTGAGGTTATTTATAGGGCGGTGACATCACAGGGCCAGCTGCATGCATGGCATTATGGGTGATCCCGCCTTCCCAAAATTCCTTGCTCCAGGTCCTCAAAAGTGCAGATGCCATTTTATGAAAAAATGCGATTCGTTACCACAAAATTCCTGAAATTCGGATTAAATTCCACTTCGTCAGCTTCGATTTGCTCACCTCTGATCCTATTGCAATGTGGTCGAATTACAAGGATGTTCATTGATAGTGTACTGTATGAGTTTAGGAGGCCCAAGCAAATAAAAAAAAATAAAAAATTCGATTGTGTTTCTCCATTCAAGAACAAAGTGAATTCTATAAAAAAGAAAAAAACTATGAAAAAAATTATTAAAATCTAATATATAAAGCAGAGTGTACGTGTGTGTGTGTGTATGTCTGCTAAAGGAATCCGCACCGTCGCATTTACAATCACGAAATTTGGCACACGGGTACATCAAGTGTACAGGAAAGTTTTAGACTGGGTCTCAGCTCTCTAGCTAGTACCATTCCTGAAATATTCCCCAAAAATGCAAATATGGCACATCATATGACCTACATTAGCCAATAGAAGCCTGCAGGTCATATCCCAACTGCCATACACATGGTCACATGTCCCTTATCAGCCAATAGAAGCTCGCAGGTCCTTAGTCTCCACATACACACAGTTTTACACCAGGTTTCCATAACAACCCAGCCATTTTTCTTCACTGCTGCTGGTCAGCTTTAAAGGGGCAGGGCGCTGTGGATTACACTGTTAAGGTAGCGGAGTGCTGTGGAGGTCACAGTTCAAAAGACAGATTTAAAAAACCCACCCCCAGGTCCAGCTAAGCCAATACTCCCGACCCGGTTAGGTCATGCCCCTTCCCACTCGGCAACCGACAGAGATCGAAAAATGAAGGTAAAAATCAACTTCTGTCTGCTGCAGGGGTGGGAGGGAGGATGACTTTCTCCCTGCAGCTCACGTCTAGACAGCATAGTGCTGCTATCTGAGAGTGAGCTGTTCAAAAGATCATCCCTGTGTCCATCCAGGCCCTGCGTCGGACGGAGGACAGGGAGTCTGAAAGCCGGACTGTCCGACCTAAAACCAGACCTCTTGCCACCCTAGGGGCAGGCTGCTGTGGAGATCAAAGTTAAGGGGACAGTCTGCTATGGAGGTCAGTGTTAAGAGGCAGATTGCTGTAGAGGCCACTGTTAAGGGGATAGAGTGTTGTTGAAATCACTTTTAAGGAGATGGGGTACTGTGAAGATCACTAATAAAGGGTGGGCCGCTGTGGAGGTCACTGTTAAAGGGGCGGGCGCTGTGGAGGTCTTTGTTAAGGGGACAGGGAACTGTGTAGGTCATAGTTAAGGAGCTGGTCTGCTATGGAGGTCAGTGTTAAGGGGCGGCGTGTCGTAGAGGTCACTGTTAAGGGGCGGGGTGTTGTGGAGGTCACATTTTAAGGGAACAGAGCTCTGTAGAGGTTACTATTAAGGGGGCGGGTTATTGTGGCAATCACAGTTAACGAGATGGGGTACTGTGGAGGTCACTAATAAAGGGGTGGTCATTGTGGAGGTCACTGGTAAAGGGGAGGGCACTGTGGATGTTACTGTTAAGGGACAGACCGCTGTGGAGGTCACTGTTAAAGGGGCAGGGTACTGCAGATGTATGATATGGTGGATACTATTGATATCTTTTAACTATAAACAAACATTAAATGAAACAGATGAAATATACCCATGCGAAGACGGGTCCTTCTGCTAGTAATAATTAATAATAAAGTCAATCAGTATAAGGCTACATGCACACGACCATTGTGTGTTTTGCGGTCTGCAAATTGTGGATCCGCAAAACACGGATGGCGCCCTTGTGTGTCCTCAAACGGACAAGAATAGGACAGGTTATTTTTTTTTTTTGCAGACCACGTAATGGAGCAACGGATGTGGACAGCACATGGAGTGCTGTCCGCATCTTTTGCGGCCCCATTGAAGTGAATGGGTCCGCGGCTCGGATGCGGACCAAAACAACGGTCGTGTGCATGAGGCCTAAGTCATTTGATCTCACTGCACCGCTGAACCTAGGCGAATCACTAAAGATTCCACGTCAGCATGTCAGAACTGGAGCACCTTGGCTGTGCTTATCTTTTCATTTTTTTTTTCTATATTTTTATTGTGGACTTTCTTGTCACACCAGATTTGATTGGTGGAAGAAGGGACAATTCCCAGGAAAATGGTCATAATATGTTGCCCTTGCAGAGGGAGCATTCAATCGCATGTTAGCATGTTATACCTTGGCCATGATTTATCATACCTTCACTCCAGAATTCTGGCATCAAAAAGTCTCAAAATAGGGCATTTGTGACTTTTCACACTCATTTGCACATAATTTTGCGACTTTTTTACATTTGTACACCACTCACTCCAGTATTGTAAAAATGGGCGTGGTTAGCCATGTTAAGGAGTTTCACTCCAGATTTATCATTGGGACTTTTTAAAAAACTCGCACAAAAGTCGCACAAAGTCCCAATTTCACTCCAGTGAGGACCATGCTTATCTTATGCGACTTTTTAATAGAACATACGACTTTTTTGTAAATAACATAGTAACATAGTAACATAGTATATAAGGCCGAAAAAAGACATTTGTCCATCCAGTTCGACCTGTTTCCTGCAAGTTGATCCAGAGGAAGGCAAAAAACCCCTGTGAGGTAGAGCCAATTTTCCCCACTTAAGGGGAAAAAATTCCTTCCCTACTCCAATCAGGCAGTCAGAATAACTCCCTGGATCAACGACCCATCTTTAGTAGCTATAGCCTGAAATATTATTATACTCTAGAAATACATCCAGGCCCCTCTTGAATTCCTTTATTGTACTCACCATCACCACCTCCTCAGGCAGAGAGTTCCATAGTCTTACTGCTCTTACCGTGAAGAACCCTTTTCTATGTTTGTGTACAAACCTTCTTTCCTCCAGACGCAGAGGATGTCCCCTCGTCACAGTCACAGTCCTGGGGATAAATAGACGATGGGAGAGATCTTTGTACTGACCCCTGATATATTTATACATAGTTATTAGATCTCCCCTCAGTCGTCTTTTTTCTAGAGTGAATAACCCTAATTTTGATACCCTTTCAGGGTACTGTAGTTGCCCCATTCCAGTTATTACTTTAGTAGCCCTCCTCTGAACCCTCTCTAGCTCTGCTATGTCTGCCTTGTTCAAAATATGTGCGACTTTTGTAAAGCCGTTTACTGAAGGATGAACTGCTGCCATCAAACCACATTTATCACAGTATTAAAGGACCATTAAAAAATCTGACTGAGCCAAAAATGACTTTGGACTTATGTGAAATTGGAGTAAGATGGAAGTGTAATTATAAATCTGGCCCCTTGTGCGTAGCTGAATAGGCCAGTACAATCTAAGGAGGTCAATTATCAAAATGGTGTAAGGTAGAACTGTCTTTGTTGCCTCTAGCAACCAATCATATTCCTCCTTTCATTTTGGGCAGGTCCTTTTGAAAAAGAAAGAAGGAATATGTTGGGTTGCTATGGGCAACTAAGTCAGTTCTACCTTCCATCCGTTTGATAAATGACCCCCTAAGAGTGTCACAACCTTTTGTGCCTGTGTCAACCAGAATCCTTTCAAATTTCTGCATGTTAGTTTCAATTTTTCCATCTATATCTGTCCTATGCAATCGATATGGCATGCTATGTATCTATATCATACAGTACAATGTACAACTGTTACAATTGATTTCAAATAGGTTACCAATGATTGACGTAATATTGTAGTATAAAAGTAAAGCCAATCGTCGGACCTATGCAAGCACTAAATGAAATGTGGCATGGTTTGATGCTTACCATTCATGAAACATAACTTTTGCTGGCAATAAGACCCTGATTTCTTCCTGGCACACACAAAGAATGAAGAGGAAGGTTACAGTGAAATCTCGACTTGTCACTTTGGATATGCAAGTTTCCACCCACCTCCATGACCTCCAATGCTAGGAATAAGTTTAATAATAAGAGAGAGAGCTCTTTGGACTCTATACAAGCACAAATTACACGGTGATCTTATTATGCACTTACCCTTGAATAAATCTAACTTGGAGAATATAAACTTGTTCAATATCATAATAATATGATGTGCAGAGCCCGAGAATGTAGCCATGCGGCAGTAAGATGACGCCTGGCGCGCTTCTCCTTGCACTATGCCTCTTGGCATGTTTTTGCCCTACAAGACTCCGCCCAATGCCGTGACATCACCAGCAAGGCGGAAGCTGGGTAATGAGAGAGCTCTTCGGACAGTTTGGGAGCGCGCATTGCATTACCAACAGGAAGCAATCTGTAGACCTATGGAGTAAGTCAGTCAATGGAGGACAGACCCGTTTTCTTTTGTGCCAGATTGTATCAGTGAAAATGGATCCCTCCCTATTGACTTACATTGTGTGCCAGAATGGATACGTTTGGCTCAGTTTCATCACTCAGACGGACACCAAAGTCCGTCTCCAAAGCGGAATAGAGACTGAACTGATGCAAACTGATGCATTCTGAGCGGATCCTTTTACAATCAGAATGCACTAGAATGCAAACTGATCCGTTTTGGACCGCTTGTGAGAGCCCTGAACAGATCTCGTAAACGGAAAGCCAAAACGCGAGTGTGAAAGTAGACTTATTGTATGACATGCTATGTACCTGGTTTACCAGCAGGTGTAGTGTGGCTGGCAGTGCTCTGCACCAGTGAGCTGGACAGGGAATTCGTTTAGCCCATCTCCATCCAGAAGGGGTGAGGATGCAGTTGATCTGGGAGTGGACCGACTCCCTGCATATGCAGAAAGGGAAAACAGGATAGACCTGATCTGACATCCCCCAACAAGTTTGCAAGGGTGGCGGATGAGGAGGATGGCACTGCTGCAGCAAGACACTTCTTCTGCCAGCCTGGGGAATGTCAGCATCAGTAAGAATGGGACCAGGAGGGCAGGCCAGTCTAGGTGGTTGTGCTGGTTGTGGGAGACTCAATCATTAAGGGTAGAGATAGGATGATCTATAAAAAAAAGACCGGGATCGCCGAACCCTGTGTTGCCTTCCTGGCATTCGAGTTCGACATATCACGGATTGGCTTGATGAATAACTGGGAGGGGTTAGTGAAGACATTGTAATGGTGAACATTGGACAAATGGGACCAATGTCAAAGTTAGAGGTAAATGGAGGTTTCTTGAAAATGATTTCAGGGACAAGGCCCTCAAAGTTAGTACAGTATTTTCTGAAATACTACCTGTACCACAAGACACGCCAGAAAGGCAGTGGGAGATTAGGGAGGTAAACAAGTGTCTCAAGAACTGGTGTAGGAAAGAGGAGTTTGAGTTCCTGGAGAACTGGGCCAACTTCTCTGATAGCTACAGGCTCTATGGTAGGGATAGGCTGCAGGCAGGTAGATACCTGTGTTGAAAGAGCAGATTCTGTGTTAAGCTGTTGTTGAGGATGGATGGGTCTATGCAGTTTCTGACAGAAAATGATTTTACACAGTATACAGAGGCACAAGCAAGCATTTATTCTAGTGTAACAGGGGCGGTGTAGAGAAAATAGAAATAAATAATTGAGGAACTTTATAAGGGAAAGCTTTGAGGAATTGATGGCCGAGAGGTTGGGCAAACTTTACTGCATCATTATATTGGTGGTTTGTGGGGAATAATTGCATTACAAGGTTTAAAAGTGTATCTTAAAGGGTTTGTCCGCTTTTTTATATATAGGTCATCAATATCAGATTGGCAGGGGGTTAACTGCTGGCTCCCCGTCGGTCAACTGTTTGAGGCGAATGCAGTGGTCATACGAGTACTGCGTTTTCCTCACTGTTTGCCCACTTGCCGTCGACATTGGAGTGGTGAGCAGGTGTAATTACAACTCTGCCATACCATTCTTTTCAATGGGACAGCTCCTTCAGCTGACCGATAAGGGGGGGGGGGGGGGGCTGCGGCATCTGGTCTAATATTGATGACCTATCCTAGGTCATCAATGTAAAAAAGCAGACAACCTTTTTAATAGCGAAGAAAGGTATTTTTTAACGTGCTCGATGGCGTAAAAAAACAGCATATTTTTAAATGAAAATAACACAGTAGGCAGAAGTTTTCTGCATCATTACATTGGAGGCTTTGGGGGGAAAAAATCACAAGTTTGCAACATGTGTTGTAATAGTATAGAGAGTTTTATTTATTTTTTTACCTGCATTTTTAAAAGCAAATACCACAGGAGGTAGAAATTTTACTATCGCTAATAGAAACATAGAAACGTAGAATATGTCGGCAGATAAGAACCATTTGGCCCATCTAGTCTGCCAAATATACTGAATACTTTGAATAGCCCTTGGCCCTATCTTATATGAAGGATGGCCTTATGCCTATCACATGCATAGAAACATAGTGTATACTGCAACATTCCCAAAGTTAATTGTCAATAGCAGTTGGTGTGTTTGTAGAAGAGAAAAGGCATTTAATTGCACCTTAGGCCCCTTTCATACTAGCGTTTTTGCATTCCGTCCTAGAGTTCCGTCCTCGGGGCTCTAGGACGGAAAGATACTGATCAGGATTATACTAATGCATCCTGAATGGAGAGCAATCCGTTCAGGATGTCTTCCGTTCAGTATGTGAACGTTTTTTTGGACGTTGACAAACGCGCAGCATGCTGCAGATTTGTCTCCGTCCAAAAATCCGGAAGACATGCCGTAACGCCGGATCCGGAATTAATGCCCGTTGAAGTGCATTAATCCGGATCCGGCCTTACGCTAAAACGTCGTTTCGGCGCATCGCCGGATCCGACGTTTAGCTTTTTCTCAATTGTTACCATGGCAGCCAGGACGCTAAAGTCCTGGTTGCCATGGTAAAATGTAGTGGGGAGCAGGGAAGCAGTATACTTACCATCCGTGCGGCTCCCGGGGCGCTCCAGAGTGACGTCAGGGCGCCCCACACGCATGGATCATGTGATCGCATGGATCACGTGATCCATGGGCATGGGGCGCTCTGACGTCATTCAGGAGAGCCCCGGGAGCCGCACGGACTGTAAGTATACTGCTCCCCCACTCCCCGCTCCTACTATGGCAACCAGGACTTTAGCGTCCTGGCTGCCATAGTAACCTGAAAGCATTAGAAGACTGATCAGGATCCTGATCAGTCTTCTAATGCTTTCAGGCGACTTGCGTTCTGATGGATTCGGCGGGATGGAAATGCCCGCCGGATCCTCAGAACGCAAGTGTGAAAGAGGCCTTAGTCGTTAAATTAAAGAAAGCAAACTTGCAATTTGGTTATAACCATTCTGTAATTTGTGTGACTGTGTACCAAACCCATAACCTTTCATCTAGGAAATTTGTGAGTTTTTATTAGACCTCATAATAAAATGTGTACAATATTAAAGAGTTCAAAACGAAAGACACAGACCTTGTCCTCTCAGACCCAGAATGTGGTTATTAGCAGCATGAGCTATATGGCCAGTAAGCGTTGCAATAGGCCACAGTTCTTTCTGGCTTCTTAAAGGTGAAACATTATTATTCATGACAAAGAAGAGCAGATTGTGGACTGGATGGATCTCTCTTCCTCTAAGTCACAGCAGGATGATTCAGAAGTCACCTCTGAGTATGACACAGTGCTTTGTAGCCAGGGGTCACAGCTAGAGATGAGCGAATTTCTCAAAAATTCAATTCGGCCGGTTCGCCAAATTTTCAGAAGAAAAATTGCTTTGATCCGAATATCGCAATAAAAAAATCTCTATTTCCGGGCTGCATGGAGTCTTTATATGGGTGTAGAACACTGTACCTTGGAGTAACACGCATAGGGACTGTGCTGGGGTAGTGAAATAATACTGTCAGTCAGTATGACATGCAGATGACAGGCGTCGCTATTAGAATCACACTGCACACTTCACTTATTTGGGCAGTCACGGGGCCAAAACCGACCAAATAACTCAAGTATTAACGCAGCCTTACAGGTCGATGTTAGTGTAAAGAAGCACACTTTTTTTACACCCTCGTCAGCTGATTCCACATAGATGTCTACAAAACCTGTTATATTAAACGCTTATACAAGTAGAGCCCCCCGACAGAGTGGAGAGGGTGTCAGCAGTAACTTTGTGTTGACGTCAATACAAAACTTAGAAGAGCAAGGTACGATGGAAATAGATACAGAAAAACATTGCATGAGGGACACAATTTAGGTAAAGCACTCCATGTTATAGTCACCTGAGTACATATGTACAGAGCTAAGTGCATAAAGATAGAAAAGAGAAAATTTATTGTACTCCATCAAACTCTAAATTATTGTACTCCATCAAAAATTGTTTATCTGGCTAAATGCGTACAGCTGAATACATATATAATAATATATCGCTCCCTCAGGGCAACACAAAGTGTAGACCCAAGGCAGATATGTTAGTGTTAGATATATACAGCTGAATACATAGATAGCTGTTCACTCCGCTGAAGCGGCACCAAATATGGCCTAGAACAAACATTATTGAACTAAGTATCCAGACAATACAAAGATTACTATTAAGCGGAGTAAAAAAATAATAAGTCTAAAAAATAATTGCATAATTAGTATGTAACTCCCTATAAGGCTGAGTATATAACACTAAATGCCTAGAATTAAGATATCCTATAAAGCTGAATATATAACGTTGAATACATAAATGATATGAAATGCCCTTTAAGGCTAAGTATATAACACTGAATACACAGATGATAAAAAAAACACCTAGTAGGGCAATGTATATAACACGGAGTATATAGATATTATGAAAAGGCTCAAAAATATTATATTATTCCTCAAGCTCAATAATACAAATGAAATGGACTGTACCGGAAGACAGATTGCTACATTCACTCAAAGGACCCAATACAAAAATTAGCCCATGTGCTTGTATGGAACATACAATGTAACAACAAGCGCTTATATAATAGAAAATATGGAAAGAAGTAACCAATTAATAAATAGAAAAAGCCGTATAAGGCTGCAGCAACCTACCCACAGACATGGTATACACTAGCCACATGAGTGAGATCCACCCAACAAAAAAGGCAGGTGAAGCGCAGTCACACATACTGATGACCATGTGAATCATGTGAGGCTTATGGAGGAAGTTATATAAGGATCGAGGGCAGGAGGAGAATGAAGAGAGAAGAAGGACCATATGAGATGTTATGAGATAGTATTATATGATACGGTATTTATTAATATCTATTGTTTGTATTATGTCCTTTAAGGGTCACATGGTCATCAGTATGTGTGACTGCGCTTCACCTGCCTTTTTTTGTTCAGTGGATCTCACTCCCGCATGCCAGTGCGTTTATATGTTTTTTGCCTTATTTTCACTTTGTTTAAGGCCTCATGCACACGAACGTATTTTCTTTCCTTGTCCGTTACGTATTTTGCGGACCATATGCGGAACCATTCATTTAGATGGGTCCGCAAAAAAAACGGAAGGTACTCCGTGTGCATTCCGTTTCCGTATGTCCGTTTTTCCGTTCCACAAAAAAATAGAGCACGTCCTATTTTTTTCTAGTTTGCGGACAAGGATAGGCATTATTACAATGGATCCACAAAAATAACGGATCCGCAAAAAAAACGGATGCCATACGGAATGTCATCCATTTTTTTGCGTATCCACATTTTGCGGACTGCAAAACACATACGGTCGTGTGCATGAAGCCTAATGTGCAGTTTTTGGATACTATGAATTGGTAATTTCACTAAGGGGATTTAATACAATACAAAAAAATGCAAAACAATGCACTCACACTAGTATGGTTTGTATTTGACACATTTGTCCATATTGCCTTTATAGGTTTTTTGGTGTTTTGTGTATACAACGGACTACAAGTGCAGGATGTGCTCCCCTATAGAAATGCACAACTGCATATGGGTATGATGGAATCCTGCTTTCTTATCACCACATTTTTTGATGGTTTATATATATATATATATGTACGGAGGTGTATAAACTCCAATTTAAATGTGCCTGTTTTTCATCTTCAGGTCACATTTGGGTGCACCTGCTAGGCTTTGGGCTATATCAGTCAGTCTTGGGTAGGGCTCATAGACACCTCCCACCTCCCATTGCAAGCATGGCTACATGCTGGAGGTAACAGAGGAGATGTTTGTGAGTCGTCCTAATGCTCCTGTAATTGCCCACTGGCCCCTGATATCGCCCATATGGCGCAGGTAGGTGAGTGTTAGGGCCCTTGGGCTACTTGAGAGACCTTGACGCTGGTGCCCGAGGCTTAAGACATGTCCTCCTAGTAGGATATGTCGAACTAACCTCTCAATTTTTAACATCAGTGTGAGGGTTTAGTGTGACGGCAGTGTGCACCTATCTCTGGTTCTGTGTTTGTTCTGAATTCTTGCCACATCCACATAAATTTCATCTTATGTAGGATGTCCATTGTGGTACTTGTAGTCCGTTGCTGGCATCATCCATTGTATGCATTTTTTGCTGGTGATTGCCATTAGCAACGGACTACAAGTGCAGGATGTGCTCCCCTATAGAAATGCACAACTGCATATGGGTATGAGCGCATCCTGCTTTCTTATCACCACATTTTTTGATGGTTTATATATGTTTTGTGTATACACACATATTATATGAATTTAAATATATATATTTTATATATTTTGTCACTTCATTTAATATTGATTACACATGGGGAAATATTGCTTCTATTTTTCTGGAGCTCCAATTTGCTTGCACTTTATTACTTTATTTATTATGGAGTTATACAATAATGTATTTACTTGATTTGAATGTGATTTATTAATGAATTAATTTTTATCAATTTTTATTGATTTATATTATTTTTGTATTGGGTCCTTTGAGTGGATGTAGCAATCTGTCCTCCGGTATAGTCCATATCATTTGTATTATCGAGCTTGAGGAATAATATAATATTTTTGAGCCTTTTATAATATCTATGTACTCAGTGTTATATACTTTGCCTTACTAGGCATTTTTTATCATCTGTATATTCAGTGTTATATATTCAGCTTTTATAGGTGATCTTCATTCTAGGCATTTAGTGTTATATACTCAGCCTTATCGTGTGTTTCATACTATTTATGCTATTATTTTTAGGTTTCATTCACACGGGCGTCATGTTTGACGCCCGGATCATAGGAAGGTGCGTTGCAGGAAAATGCGTTTTAATGCGTTTTGCATGCGCGTGCGAAATATCGGCATGTTTAGTCATCACTGAAGTCCGGTTTCGGGTTGAGTATTCTTAATATTTTATTATTTTCCCTTATAAAATGGCTATATGGGAAAATAATAGCATTCTAAATACAAAATGCTATGTTAACAGGGCAATAGAGGGTTAAAAAAAAAATCAACTCACCTCCTCCCATTGATCGCATAGGTGCAAGGAACATCTTCTATCTTCATATCTGTTGGTTGAAGGACCTTCGGTTAACGTCACTCGGTCACATGGGTCACATGGTCCAATCATGGAAGCTTTTGATTGGACCATGTGACCCAGTGATGTCACGGAAGGTCCTTTACCCAGCAGAATGAAGAAAGAATGATCCCGGCACCTACGCAATCAAGAGGATAAGGTGAGTTAAAGTTTTTTTTTTTTAACCCTCTCTTCCCCTTTTTACATAACATTCTGTAATTAGAATGCTATTATTTTTCCTGATAACCATGTTATCAGGGAAAATAATAAAGATCGGGTCTCCATCCCGATCGTCTCCTAGCAACCATGTGGGAAAATCGTACCGCATCCGGAGTTGCTTGCGGATGCTTGCGATTTTCCCGCAGCCCCATTCACTTCTATGGGGCCTGCATTGCGTGAAAAAAGCAGAATACAGAACATGCTGCGATTTTCACGCAACGCAAAAGTAATGCGGGAAAATCACCGCTCATGTATACAGCCCCATTGAAATGAATGGGTCCAGATTCAGTGCGGGTGCAATGCGTTCACCTCACGCATTGCACCCGCGTGGAAATCACGCCCGTGTGAATGCAGCCTTATTCTCAGCTTAATAGTAATCTTTGTATTGTCTGGATACTTAGTTCGATAATATTTGTTCTGGGCCATATTTTGAGCCGCTTCGGCGGAGTGAATAGCTATCTATGTATTCAGCTGTATATATCTAACACTGACATATCTGCTTTGGGTCTACACTTTGTGTTGCCCTGAGGGAGCGATATATTATTATATATGTATTCAGCTGTACGCATTTAGTCAGATAAACCATTTTTGGTGGAGCACAATAATTTAGGCTCTCTTTTCTATCTATACACCTAGCTCTGTACAATTGTACTCAGGTAATTATAACATTGAGTGCTTTACTTGAATTGTGTCCCTCATGCAATGTTTTTCTGTTTATCTATTTCCACCGTACCTTCCTCTTCTATGTTTTGTATTGAAGTTATATACTATAATTAAATAAAGATTACTAAATATTTTATAATTATAGTCCCATGATCTTACTTGCTTTTTGGTTGGAATGTAACTGTAGTTGTTGGATCTAGGGAAAAATATTTGGATTAATATGAGGTTGTTGTAGGTTCTTATGAGTTGTGTATTTTGTCAGAAAATTCCTCATACGTGGATTTCAGCAAAAGAGACAAAAATTGGTTAACACAATTGGAATTAGTTTTTGGAGAGAAAGTGCTACCTGATACAGAAAAACGAGATATCAAGGATTTGAAGCAAACAATTGGTGACTCCTTGAGGAAACAGACTGTGGTGGAACAAAGCCGCACTTGAGAATTATTTACAAAAAAAAATCATACCACGTGGTTTACGGATTCAAATTTTTCCTACACTGGAACTGGAGGATCCTTTGTTTGTGAGTAAATGGGAAGATACTCTTACCAAATGCTCACAGACATTGATTGAACTGTTAATTGGAGCAGACCGAAAGCCTTGGAGAGTGTTGAAAAAGACACTGATAATTTTAAAGAAAAGATACAACAATTGATGACAAAAGAGGAAATTGAGAATTTTGACAAGACCTTGGACGAGTATTTGACAGTGGGAAAAATTTCTGGTGAAAGATCTTGAGTTATTTTCACAGAAATTAATACTTAAGAAACATTTTAATAGGGGCCATGAATTAACTCCTTTTTCATCCCCCATTAAACAGGCCGTACGAGATTTAGAGATGCTTCTGGCTGAACAACAGGATCAAGCCTAGAATAGATATCCCGTACCTCTACACCGGAGATTGCAGTGGTACCCCCCAAATCATTATGCCCTGCAGTGGATATTTTTGTCAAGTTAGTTAAACAAGATCTAGAAAAAATAATTCCTAATAAAAAAAAAAGAAGTAACTTGACAAAACTGCAGAGATGAATTGGTGAAATGTGTTGAAACTCTCCCTTCATTCGTGAAGGATACCGCAGATATGTTGAGGCGTTTAAATGATATCTACCTGGATGAGGAAACATACCTAGTTACATGTGATATCGAATCATTATACACTTCTATATGCCAAGACCAGGGTGTGCAGGAGTCTAGATTTTTTCTATCAATGACAGACCTTGATGGGAATCTGATTGAATTTATTTTGGTACTCTTGGAGTTCATGTTAACACATAATTATTTTTTGTTCTAAGACTGCTTCTTCCTACAGATCCAGGGAACTGCAATGGGGGTGTCTTGTGCGCCCTCATATGCAAATTTGTAGTCCAAGGTACTCCTGGATATGATGCCATACACCTTTGGTCGAGGTATATAGACAATGTGTTTTTTATTTGGCAAGGTTCGGCATCACATTTGGAAGATTTTTTGAGACACCTCAATGATAACGAGATAAATATCAAATTGACCTGGAAATTTAGCTTGATGGAGGTTGAGTTTTTGGATATCCTGATTAAGAGGAAATCCAACGGGGCTATAGCAACTGATGTCAATAGAAAGACCACAGCAGTAAACTCCCTCTTACATGCTACATCATTTCATTGTCCAAAGGTGATTCAGGCGATCCCCATGGGTCAGTTTTTAAGAACTGAGGAACCCGTCTAGGGACATCAGGGCAGTCAGGTGCCAGCTTCAAGGTGAGTTAGGGGTCACCACCTTTCCCTCTCCCTTGGACAGGGCTTTCCCTTTTCCCTCCCTTCGCGACACATGTCTGTGATCGGTACGCCGGTCGCGATAGTGCGACTGTACTTCACCTGCCTTTTTTGTTGGCTTGATCTCACTCCCACATGCCGGTGGGTTTATATGTTATTTGTCTTATTATTACTGTGTTTTACGTGTGGTTTTTGGATACTATGAATTGGTAATTTCACTAAGGGAATTTAATACAATACAAGAAAATGCAAAACAATGCACTTACACTAGTATGGTTTGCATTTGACACATTTGTCCATATTGCCTATTTTGGTGTTTTGTGTATACACACATATTATATGAATTTATATATATTTTTTTTTATATATTTTGTCACTTCATTTAATATCAATTATTCATGGGAAAATATTGCTCCTATTTTTCTGGAGCTGTAATTTGCTTGCACTTTATAACTTTATTTATTATGGAGTTATACAATAATGTATTCACTTGATTTGAATGTGATTTATTAATACATTTTTTATTAATTTTTATTGATTTATATTATTTTATTTATTTATATGTCATGAATATATATATATATATATATATATATATATATATACACACACATTAAGTTTTTATATATCATGATTATATTGTATATTTATATAGGTTCTCCATCAAGACGCGGCCCAGTACATGCGCTGAACGAGAGGTGACTCTCAGTACCGCGCATGCATGGTGGTTATGTGGGGACGCGATAATGAGATGAGGACCGTCCATCATGACAGGGCTGCGCCATCCACGGTATGCCTCATGTGATTCACTTTTAAGCTGATTTTAATAATTCAGGTTCCACCTTCTTGCTATATATACCCCCATTGTATATCAAAATACACCTCCTGACTAAAGCCTAAGGGGCGAAACACGTGTCAAGGTGCTGGTGCATGTGGTGACATCTCAGTGTACTGTATACCATGTCTGTGGGTAGGTTGCTGCAGCCTCATACGGCTTTTTCTATTTATTAATTGGTTACTTCTTTCCATATTTAAGTTGTGCTGTGTGGAGCATATGACTACCATTATATAAGCGCTTGTTGTTACCTTGTATGTTCCATACAAGTACATGGGCTAATTTTGGTATTAGGTCCTCTGAGTATTGGGTCCTCTGAATGTAGCAATCTGTCCTTCGGTATAGGGCATTTCATTTGTATTATCGAGCTTGAGGAATAATATAATATTTTTGAGCCTTTTATAATATCTATGTACTCAGTGTTATATACTTTGCCTTACTAGGGTGTATGCAGTGTAATATACTTAGCCTTATAGGGCATTTCATAACATTTATGTATTCAGCGTTATATATTCAGCTTTATAGGAGATCTTAATTCTAGGTATTTAGTGTTATATATTCAGCCTTATAGGGCATTTCATACTATTTATGCAATTATTTTTATACTCAGCTTAATAGTAATCTTTGTATTGTCTAGATACTTAGTTCGATCATTTTTGTTCTGGGCCATATTTTGTGCCGCTTTGGCGGAGTGAACACAGCTGTATATATCTAACACTGACATATCTGCCTTGGGTCTACACTTTGTGTTGCCCTGAGGGAGCGATATACAGTTGCAAGAAAAAGTATGTGAACCCTTTGGAACTATATGGATTTCTGCAATAATTGGTCATAAAATATGATCTGATCTTCATCTAAGTCACAACAATAGACAATCACAGTCTTAAACTAATAACACAAAGAATTGAATATTAACATGTTTTTATTGGACACACGTTTTGCTCTTATTGCTTCATTGTTCCCCTGATGAAGCAATAAGAGCGAAATGTACGTTGGGACTGTGGAGCGTCAGCACTTAGATACTTTACGTAAGTGGGTTAGCAGATTGTTTGTACTGCACATTGGTTATTTTGTTTGTTTTGTCACTTTTATTGTGATTGAAGCAAGTTGCACTTTATGCTGTACTGCCATTACTTACTAAGCTATGTACATGTAATTATAATTTATATTTGGTCATTGCTACCCCTTACTATTATTTGTGCAATTTACGCTCCTCATACAGGTTGTTCACAACCCAGTATGTAATTTTCTCCACCTCTTGTATTTTATGTCTGTTTTTATATAAATTACTAATAAAGATTAATTATTATGATTACTCAAATGGCCATTTTTTGGTGTATAGTGTAGAGATGGCAGCAGAAGGATCCCACAGAGTGGAAAGGTGACATAGTGTGGAGATGGCAGTAGCAGCAGCATCAGGAGTATACCATACAGTGCAAGGTGACATAGGGTGGAGATGGCAGCAGCAGCAGGATCCCACAGAGTGGCAAGGTGACATAGTGTGGAGATGGTGGCAGCAGCATGAGGAGACCACAGAGTGGCAAAGTGACATATTGTGGAGATGGCGGCAGCAGCAGAAGGATCCCACAGAGTGGCAAGTTGACATAGTGTGTAGATGGCAGCAGCAGCGTGAGGAGACCACAGAATGGCAAGTTGACATAGTATGTAGATGGTAGCAGCAGCAACATCAGGAGGATACCATAGAGTGACATAGTGGCTAGGTGACATAGTGTGGAGATGGCAGCAGCAGGAGGTGACCACAGAGTGGCAAGCTGACATAGTTTGGAGATGGCAGCAGCAGCTGCATCAGGAGACCTGAAAGTAACGCGGTAATAGAGTGGGGCAGTGGGTGGCAATAGCAGTACCCGCTGATGAAGGAGGGTGAAATAAGGAGCTCTTGGCATCAGATGTGTGGCATCAGGCTGGTTGCAGCATCAAAGTAGTAGCTGAGGCAGGTAGTCAGAAGAAAACGGTCTATTGTATAAAAGTGTTGGTGTGGCACCATGGATGATCTAGTTTGAGGCATCAGAAATTGGTGGTTGGAAATCCTGGCGGGTCCACGCCTGATTCATCTTGACAAAGGTCAGTCTCTCCACATTTTGGGTGGACAGACAAGTTCTTTTTGGGGTAACAATGGACCCCGCCGCACTAAACACCCTCTCTTATGCCATACTACTGGCTGGGCAGGACAGCTTTTCCAGGGCAAACTCTGATAGTTGCGCCCACAAGTCGAGGTGGGCTACCCAGTAGCCCAGTGGATCTTCAATGTGGGGTGGCAGGGTGCTGTCCAAGTATGCCACCACCTGCTGGTTCAGGTCCTGCTCCAGGTCTAACTGCTGCTGCTGCTGCTGGTGAGTAGTTTCTTCACTATGCGGGTGAATAAGGCTACTCATAAGCGACTCTAGACTCAGGCTGCTGCTGATGGAGCTGGTACTGCTCCTACCATCCCACCCCCTCCCCAGCAGCCATGGCAGTGGAACATGAGCGCAGAGGCCCCCTCCCCCGGTCAGACCTGCGAGTGGATGGATGATGGGGCCGATAGGCAGTGGCCAACACACTACATAGGATAATTAGTTTGTCCTCTCTCTCGGTGGGTGTAAAAAGGCCCCCAATCTGGACCGGTAGCTAGGCTCCAACAGGGTGGAGAGCCAGAAGTCATCCCTCGGCTGGATGGTGACAATTCGGCTGTCACTACGCAAGCAAGTGTAAGATAAAAACAGAGAGAGAGGACCGCGCCTCATGTGTGGTGTTGTTACGAATGGTGACGCAAGAGATATAATAAAATCTGCTTACCAGAGGCTGTTGTGAATGAGTCACAACAGCTATATGAGCTCCTGCTGGTATATTATCCCGACCAGCACACGGGGGCTTGGCTGCAGCCTGGGTTCCTTCCTGTACTCAGAGAGTGTGAGTCCTGGAGTGGAGGTAGATCATAGGAGAAAAAATGGAGATAAGAACCTTATTTCCGGCGCTGCCAAGGATGATGGAATGATGCGATGTCTTTTAAAAGGTACTTTATTCGTCTACGCGTTTCAGGGGTGAAAGTCCCCCCGTCTTCAGGACAGTAATACATACATAGTAAAATGCACTGCAAGCATTTATATCAACATGTGTTGTGTGATTTGGCGCTCAAACCTGGGAGAGGTGGGGAGGAAGCTCCAACCTGGGAGAGGTGGGAGGAAGGGGAGGGGAGGAGGGAGGATTCCTGGGGGTGTGTCTGGGGTACACTCCACGAATACCATGTTAAAGGTACTGTTTGTCCAAACCCTCCTTTTCATTGACGTAAGGCTTGCTATTTTGGTGACGTGTAGCTGGTAGGGTGTTTGTGCCCATATCCCGCTCCTGTAGGAGCGTGATTGGTGGATGGTAGTCATAGAAATCGGAATGTTGTACCTGGTTTGGGAGGAATCGCAATCTTGTGGTAAGTTCCGGGGGTAATATTGCTTCTATATTGCACTCGGGTGTCCAATTAGAACTAGGTTTAGTTGCATATCGAGATTGTACTGTAGTTCGATGTATGCAAATGGCAGCGCTACTATATCACAGCTTCATGTTATATATGGGAGCAATAGTGCTCCTGGATCCACTGATGGGATGTCGGTAAAATCCGCTGGTGGCGTGCGTAGGGTAAAACGGTGTGCGGGACATAATATGGTTAAAGGCAATTGGAGGAATAGTACTCATCGAAGGAGTAATCGAAAAAAAAAAAATATATATATATTTTTTTTTTATAATTTTTTTTAAAAGTTTATTTTTGTCTTTTGTCTTTAACCATATTATATGTCCCGCACACCGTTTTACCCTACGCACGCCACCAGCGGATTTTACCGACATCCCATCAGTGGATCCAGGAGCACTATTGCTCCCATATATAACATGAAGCTGTGATATAGTAGCGCTGCCATTTGCATACATCGAACTACAGTACAATCTCGATATGCAACTAAACCTAGTTCTAATTGGACACCCGAGTGCAATATAGAAGCAATATTACCCCCGGAACTTACCACAAGATTGCGATTCCTCCCAAACCAGGTACAACATTCTGATTTCTATGACTACCATCCACCAATCACGCTCCTACAGGAGCGGGGATATGGGCACAAACACCCCTACCAGCTACACGTCACCAAAATAGCAAGCCTTACGTCAATGAAAAGGAGGGTTTGGACAAACATTACCTTTAACATGGTATTCGTGGAGTGTACCCCAGACACACCCCCAGAAATAATGTCCTCCTCCGCCTCCTCTTCCAAGGCTCACGTGGCCATGAGATCGAGGTGCTACATCTCCTGTCCCCTGACCAGCCATTGTTACCACCATATGTTCTAGTACATGAAGCAGTGAAATAACAGTGAAATAACGTGGCATCCTCAAAGGACCTGAGCAAACAGCAGGTGTCAAGCATGAGCTGCCACTGGCTGACATTGAAGTTAAACAGAGGAGTACGCCTATCCACTTGCATCAAGAAATCGTTGATGGCCTTTCTCTGTTCATATAGTCGGTCCAACATATAGAGGGTGGAATTCCAACAGGTGGAAAAGTTGCAGATCAGCCTATGTTGGGGGATGCCGTTCTGCTGCTGCAACTCAAGGAGGGCGTGCTTTGCGGCATACGATTGGCTGAAGTGCATGCAAAGTTTCCTGGCCATTTTTAGGGTGTCTTGCAGATGGGTGGAAGACTTCGGGAACCGCTGGACAACCAGATTTAACACGTGTGCCATGCAGTGTTCATGGCTCAGCCTTTCTTGACGCAGCGCTGACACAATGTTCTTCCCATTGTCGGTCACCATAGTTGCAATTTTTAATTGTCGGGGAGAAAGCCAGGATTCAATTTCTTGATGCATCACACAGAGCAGTTGCTCCCCTGTGTGACTCCGTTCGCCAAGGCAAGCCAGGTGCAGAACAGCATGACACCGTCGAGCCCTGCACATGTGGTATGCTGGAGGGGCACTGTGACTTGTCCCTGCAGTGGAGGCTGAGGACATGGTGGAGGATGAGGAGGCAGAGGCGGACATTGTTGCAGGACCAATGGCGTGCCAACATGGAAGAGGAAGCGGTGTGACCTGTCCAAGTTGCTGGTGTGGCTGTGCAGGAACCACATTCACCCAGTGAGCCGTAAAGGACATGTATTGTCCCTGACCGTTGGTACTGCTTTTTTCGCAATGAAATGATGGCTTGGGACTATCCACCTCGGCTCGGCACAAGCCATCAGTTCTCGGAAAGCTGCAGAGACCACCACTTGGAAAGTGAGGGACTGAAGCACCAGCAACTTGGACATGAGCACGTTCAGCGTCTGCACCATTGGATGCGTGCACGCATACTGTGGTCTCTTAGCAATCGCTTCGGTGAGCGGTTGCTGACCGAATGACTGACGAGGAGCATGAGCATCTGGATCAGCAGAAGATGGGATTGACAGACAGCTCACTTCAGCTGAGGTGGTGGAGCCTTGACTGGCTGAAACTGGATGCGTGCCACTTGCAGATGTAGCTGTTGCTGTGGCAGGCTGGACGACCACATCGGAGCCATGGTTCTCCCTGGCCTTTGTATGACGACGCTGCATATGTTGATGCAGGGCCGTAGTGCCACCATTGGCACCCTGACCACGCTTCACCTTCTGCCCACAGATGAGACATATGGCCACGTTCAACTCCTCTGGCGCTTTGAAAAAAAAACTGCCACACCGCCAAGTAGGTGATTTTCCCCCCCAACAGTCCTCACTGACTGATTGCTACTGCCGCTGCCTCTGTGAACCCCTGCACCACTACTACCGGGGCAGGTAGGCTGCTGCGAAGCAGGTGGTTTAACCCGGGCATGTTTGGCTCCCGACCTCCCACTGCTGCCGCCCTGCTGACTCCCAGCCATGCTACCACCTTGCTGGCTCTGCCGCTGCCTCACAGGCAAGCTGACAAGCTCTTCTCCTGATGATGATGAAGCCCCTTCTGCACCCGGCTCCCAAGTGCGATCGGCTTCATCATCATCGATTAGTGTCTGCACATCACTTATTTCCTCCTCAACGGCCTGTAAATGACAATGGGAGCTCAGGCCTCTCACTGCAACTACTGCTGCCATGACCCCTTACTCCGCTGCAACCTTTGCTAGCTACATTTATGCCTCTGCCACTCCTCTGTGCATGGCCTGGCACTTCTATGCCTGACTTGTAGCGGAACAAAACAAATTAAATGGAAATTAAAACACCACCTAAAGCAACATTTCTTTTTGTACTGCAATAGGCCACAAAATTATTTCTGCACAAATACAGTACAAGCAAACGTGACCTGCATATATATTTCTCGTACTGGACTAAAATTGGCCACTAAACGATTTCAGAGTAAATAACACCAAATGTGAACCTTGTCTATTTTTCTCGTAGTGGAATATGACAAGAAACACTTTCAGTGCAAATAACACCAAATGTGTGTGAACTGCGTATATTTGTCTCGTATTGTAGTTAAATATGGCAATAAACCCTTTTAGCGCAAATAACACCAAATGTGAACTGCATCTATTTTTCTCGTACTGTAGTGAAACACGACAAGAAACGGTTTTAAACGCAAATAACAGCAAATTTTAAAGTTAGTCTATTTTTCTCCTTTTCTCTAGAAATATGGCAATACACGCTTTTAGCTCAAATAACGCCAAATGTGAACAGCGTCTATTTTTCTCTTATTGTAGTGAAATATGACAAGAAACACTTTTAGCGTAAATAACAGCAAATATGAACTTAGTCTATTTTTCTCTAGAAATATGGCAATAAACACTTTCAGCGCAAATAACACCAAAAGTGACCTGTGTATATACAGTTGTGTTCAAAATTATTCAACCCCACTGAAATTGAGTGTTTTGGCCAGTTTGACATTGATTTTGATCATTTCGGTCATCTTGTTTACAATTAAATCAAAGAGGCACTTGTAAGTCAGACAAATATAATATAACATTTATAATGAAATAACCACAAATGTCTTTTCTGTGCTCACATCATTATCAGTTTTATTCAACCCCCAAGTGGCATTCAATCTTAGTACTTAGTACAACATCCTTTTCCAGTTATAACAGCTTTTAAACGTGAAGCATAGCTTGACACAAGTGTCTTGCAGCGATCTACAGGTATCTTCGCCCAGTCTTCATGGGCAAAAGCCTCCAGTTCAGTCACATTCTTAGGCTTGCGCGCTGCAACTGCTTTCTTTAAGTCCCACCAGAGGTTCTCAATCGGATTTAAGTCTGGTGACTGCGATGCCCACTTCAAAATGTTCCAGCCTTTAATCTGCAACCATGCTCTAGTGGACTTGGTGGTATGCTTGGGATCATTGTCCTGTTGAAAGGTCCAACGTCTCCCAAGCCTCAGGTTTGTGACGGACTGCATCACATTTTCATCCAATATCTCCTGGTACTGAAAAAAATTCATGGTACCTTGCACACGCTGAAGCTTCCCTGTACCTGTAGAAGCAAAACAGCCCCAAAGCATGATTGACCCCCCGCCATGCTTCACAGTAGGCAAGGTGTTCTTTTCTTCATAGGCCTTGTTCTTCCTCCTCCAAACATAGTGTTGATCCATGGGCCCAAACAGTTCTAATTTTGTTTCATCAGTCCACAGAACACTATCCCACACTTTTGTGGTTTGTCCACATGACTTTTGGCATACTGCAGTCGACTCTTTTTATTCTTTGGAGACAGCAAGGGGGTGCGTCTGGGAGTTCTGGCATGGAGGCCTTCATTGCGCAGTGTGCGCCTTATTGTCTGAGCTGAAACTTCAGTACCCGCATCTGACAAATCTTTTTTCAGTTCCTTAGCAGTCACACGGGGACTTTTCTCCACTTTGCGCTTCAGGTAGCGCACAGCAGTCGAAGTCAGCATTTTCTTTCTGCCACGACCAGGTAGCGTTTCAACAGTGCCCTTTGCCTTGAATTTGTGAATGTTGCTTCCTATGGTGTCTCTTGGAATGTTTAACATCTTTGCAATCTTCTTATAGCCATTGCCCTTCCTGTGAAGAGAAATCACCTCTTCTCTTGTCTTCCTGGACCATTCTCTTGACTTCACCATGTTTGTAAACACACCAGTATATGTCTAGAAGGAGCTGAGTATCACAGTCATTTTAAATCTGCCTAATTGGTGCTTATTATGCTTGATTGCTGCTCCTTGACATCCATAGGTGTTTTCAATACCTGATCGAAAACACTTGAATGAACCTCTGTTCTTAAGAGTGGTAGTCTTTAAGGGGTTGAATAATTGTGTCAATGAAGAAATCACAAAAAAAAACATTTAATACTGTATTACAAAAACAATTGATGTCATTTTAGTTGCATTTGGTTCTTTAAAAAGTCCTTGTAAGATTTCATTCTGAACACAATTACAAATGTACACTAAATTCCCTAAAACCCTTTACAGCATTGGGGTTGAATAATTTTGGACACAACTGTATTTCTTGTATTGTATTGAAATAGACCACTAAATGATATCAGCGCAGTTAACAGCAAAAGTGACCTGCGTATATATTTATCATTTTCCACAGATAAAAGCCATAAAGGCTTTTCAACATAGCACGTGCACCCCAATACCTAATTGCTGGAATGACAGAGCTGTATTATGAGACAATCTGGATCCCCAAGTAATGTTTCCCTGCACTTGTAAATCGCTTTTTTTCACAATGAGGATTTTCCTATAACTCTCCCTAGCATCTGCACACATCTCTCCCTGCCTGTGAAATGATTCCTCTCACTATCCTTTCCCTGCACTAGTAAATCGCTTCTTTCCTTTTTTTAACAATTAGTTTTCCTTTCACTCTCTGTAGTGCCTGCATACACGTCTGTCCCTGAACAAAGTACGATTGTGAATGGCAGAATCGAAGATGGCTACCGTATTTATAGGGCTGTAACATCACCGGGCTGGCTGGCTGCAGATTGGCTGCATGCATGGCATTATGGGTCATCCCGCCTTCACAAAGTTGCTTGTCCCATGTCCTCATACGTGTAGCCGCCATTTTAGCCGCCATTGTAGCAGGCTAGCCGCCATGTTAGGAAAAATTGCGATTCGTTACTACGAAAGCGCAAGGAAATTCGCAATCGTTCAGAGTCAAATTTTTCCTGAAATTCGGAATGAATTCCACTTCGTCAGCTTCGATTCGCTCATCTCTAGTCACAGCATTGCTCCTGCTCCTCCTCTGTTCTGTTCCAGCACTGGGAGATTCATTTCAGTATCATTACAGATCACATCTGCTGTATTCTGTAGTTATAAGTTAGGTAACAGCACCATCTAGTGGTAAAAATGTATTACACTCATGTTTCTTGTTGATAAAGTTTATCGTATTGTGGGGAGTGCTATGCATTCTGGGAAAGAGAAGCTCAGTCTTCAGTCTCCATGTTACAGGACATCAGCAGAACTGTCTAACTGTTAGATAGCTAGATATGCAGTCCTATGTATCGACAGCCATTTTGGACATTTGCTCAGAGTTAATGTAATGTTGTAGACTTAGTCATACAGTCACAAAAAGTGAGAGTGCAGTCCCAAGCAAGTGCAGCACGATCCAGTCCACGCTGAAGTCCGTTTTTACATAGACTGAGTCCGCACAGAGACATTAAGCAGCCAGCAAACAGGCACACAATGTCTACTAGCCGGGCATCATCATACAGGACCAGGTCACGAGCAAGCTGCTAGCAAATCCTCAATAATAGAAAAGGCTGCTATGGCCCGTGCAGAAGCTGAGGCAGCAAAAGTAAGATCTTCCTTTGCCTCATAAGAGATGCAACTAAAGAAAGAGAAAGCACACCTACAAGCGTCAAAGGAAAAAGAGAAAGCACACCTACAAGCTTCACTGGAAGAAGAGACAGCATGCCTACAAGCGTCACTGGAAGAAGAGACAGTATGCCTACAAGCGTCACTGGAAAAACTTGCCACAGAGAAAGAAGCGCAGCCACAGTGGCCAAAGAATTCCTAGAAGCCTTGGAGTTCCCTGAATCCGATGAACACAGCCAAATACTTGGGTCAGACATAGATGAACAAGATCCAGCACAACGCGTCTCAGGATTTGTCCATCAGACAGATGACAACTGTGATCCAGTATATCAGCTTATACAGAGTGGCAAAGATCCTACTGTACCTTGAACCACAGTACCTCAAGCAGAAAGGTATGAGACAAGGCTATGCTGACCACAACTACCGCCCTACAGAACAAAAGCTACAACCTTCGCTTCGACTTAAAGGGACACCCTTTGCATCAGAACGGTATTATACAGGCTGCCCTAAGCCAGAAACCCCTAAAAGGTATAGTGATACACCACACATGCAGCATAACACACCGGGTAATATTAGCGCTAACCAAGGCTGCCATGGACTTTGCTAAGTTCTTTGCTAAACGGGAGCTGGTTACCAAGAGACTTATAAAGTTTACCAATCACCCTGAGAACTATAGGTCATGGCGAGCCTCCTTCCAAAATGCCATAAGAGTCTTAGATCTTTCCTATAGTGAGGAGCTAGAGGTCTTGGTAAATTGGCTTGGAAGCGAGTCTGCTGAACACCCCAAAAAGAATCAGAGACATAAACTATCAGGGCAAAGGCCTAAAGATGGCGTTGGAATGACTTGATGAGTGTCATGTGTCAATTGAAGCTATAGAAAATGTTTTATTTAAGAGAATTGATAATTTTCCCAGAATAGTGGGTAGGGGTTACCAGAAGCTCAGGGAACTTAGTGATTTATTGATAGAGGTAAATGTTGCTCAGCCAGAAGGAGATCTGCCACGCATCTTGCGTTCCATCGAACCGGAAGTGATGTCATCCAACTTCCCCTTCCGGTCCTAGGGCGCCAAAATGCACGCTGAATAGGTATTTAAAAGCATGTTTTATTTGTATGTATGTTATATGACTTGCTCCCTGAAGAAGGGGACTTCTTTATCCCTGAAACGCGTTGGGCCACATATCTTAATAAAAAGGTGTTGACCAGAAGCGATTTGATTACTGCCGCCGTCATTCACCAACATTCTACAAGCGATCCTGGCCAGGGGGAGTCTGCCACGGGTGTTATGTGCTTATCCCGCTGACAGCCCCCCTCGTGAAGTAAGTTTACTTTATTGTGGTAATCCACATTTTAAACGATATGTAACACCAGATTACCCTTTTGTGGTGTTTTTACCCATGTCATGCTGTGTTTTTTTAAAAACCTTTTAATATAACTATATTGCGTTTTATCGAACGCTCTGTTTAAACTGATCATTGTATTCGCCTTGGGACTTGGCGCTCCTTTTCCCTCCACTCCCTCCATTGTCTATTTCCCTTTCTCCCTCAGCTGTTGGGGGTCTGATTTCCGTCGGACCACCTACACCTCAGACACTCCAATTACTACCAGTGTCATTGACACTTTTTGATGCTGCCGTCCCATTTCTTCACTGCATTACTATCTTTTTCTTCCCTACCACCACTGTCGGCGCCCATTTTTGTCACATCCTCAGGGATATCATTCCCTTGGTGATCTGACTAACTTCCCTCTTTTTTTCCAACAGAGGTGTCAATCCGATTGTCCAAAAACTCCCTTATAATCTACAAGACAAGTGGATTGCACATGGTTTTCATTATAAGCAGGTTCATAATGCACCATTTCCCCCCTTTGTGGTGTTTGTAGACTTTGTTACTAAACAGGCTTTACATTGTCATGTCCCACTACCCCTGGTGTCAAACCTCATAAAAACACCAGTGGCAGTCCACAAAACTAACATTGCCTCCACAGATTCTCCTTACAGGCCATTTAAGTCTTCTCAAGAACAGAACAAACTCAAAGATCTTACCAAAGAATGACCTCTGAAATGGTAACCACATTCCCTACTAATATGCAGAGCCTTCCGAGAGAAGCCTTTAGAGGACTGCAAATAATTCCTCAAAGAAAACAACATCGCACTTCGCTAGGAACTGTAAGGTCAGTGTGACATGCACAGAATGCGGTAGCACAGAACACAACACAGCTTTACACCCTGGACCACCCTCTCAGGTATCACCCCAAGCAGAGGAGCATGACGAAAAGCAGATATATACTGACTGAGACACCGCAGTAGTCACTTTTCAGTGTACAGAGATCTGTAAAGGACTTGCTGGAGGGAAGTCCTGCTCAAAAATCTGCCTTTTCAGAGTTTATCCGGTCGGTCAATGGGGTAAGGCGATGAAGGTATATGCAATCTTGAATGATCAAAGCAATCGGTCTTTAGCTAAATCCACCTACGACACCTTTAACATCGTAGGGCGATGAAGGTATATGCAATCTTGACACCAACACACTTGAAAATGGACGTCCTTCCCTATTCCAGCCATGTCACAGTAGTTTCCTATTAAAAGAATTGCCACACAGAGCTCCTGTGCCTTGTCCTTTTGTGGAACTCTCCTGTGAAGACCACGCCTGCGATGGTTAGCAAGATCACTTAGGGTGCACAGTTTTCCACAGGACAAGAGAAGACAACATGGTCGCAATGTCCATAGAAGACAGGCTGTTCTTAGAGATTATGGATCAAGGAATAGTAAAAGACAAGTAAAAAAGCTGGGTCACACCTTTACCATTTAAACCCCGGAGACAACGCCTACCTAAAAACAAAAAACTTGTCTACAGTCGAGTTATTTCCCACAAACACAAACTTCAGAGGACACCAAAGACGAAAGAACATTTCTTTACCTTCATGGAAAGAATATTCCAGAACAACCATGCAGAAATGGCACTCGCGCTCCAAGACTCGAAGGAGTGTTGGTAATTACCCATATTCGGCATGTATCATCCTAAAAAACCAGGGCAGATACGAGTTGTATTCGACTCGAGCACCAGGAACGAAGTTGTCTTGCTTAACGATGTCTTACTGTCTGGTCCAGACCTCAACAGACTTCTAGATGTACTTCTACGCTTCCACAGAGATTCCATAGCATTTATGGCTGACATACTACAGATGTTCCACTGCTTCCTCGTCAAAGAAGAACATAAAAACTACTTGAGGTTCTTCTGGTACCGCAACAACGACCCCAATGAAGACATTGTAGAGTACTGAATGAGAGTGCACATCTTCGGAAACAGTCCTTCCCCTGCAGTCGCTATCTATGGTCTTAGACATTAAGCCCGAGACGGTGAAGCAAATTATGGGCCAGATGTCAGATCCTTTGTGGAAAAAGATTTCTACGTGGACGACTGCTTGAAATCCACACCCATGAACGAGACCGCAATCAGTCTCCTGAAAAGGGCTCAAGAGATGCTCGCTTTATCTAACTTGAGGTTGCACAAAATCGCCTTCAACAGCCGTGAGTTAATGAAAGCCTTCTCACCCCAAGACCATTCAAGTGATCTAAAGGACTTGAATCTTAGCAAAAATAATAATTAGGCAAAATAATAATTACCTCTCCATTTAATTCCATGCCACTGCCACAGTTCGGGTTTGATAGGGAGTAGCTTAAAATTGTCCGAAATATCAGCTTTAAACAACGCTGTACCTGGACCTAGCTGTAAAATGAGAGCGATTGCCTGATCGATGGACGCATACTTTATACTGACCTCTTCGGCAGGAATAAGGGAGTTAAGACTAGGGATGTGCGAACCGTGTGGAGTGGATAAATCATATATAATCCTTTCTTTTTTGTTGAACTTCCCAGTTACCACCCCAATTGGACTCTCCATCGATCAAACAGAGAAACTGCAAAGGGGCCTATAATGAAGCCTTTGACTAACTCAATTTGTAAAAGTCTGTCTATTGAAGAGGGGTTTCTATCTGCAGACTGTAAATTCTTACATTCAAAGGTAAGCTCTGGTAGGGCCACGAGGCCAGTGTGGAAACCAGAACTAAGACCAGACACCAGGAAATCAGTAAAACACGGATCTGGATGCTTTAGTAAAAGCGACTGCAAGAAATCTACATTGATAACACTCATGTAACTTCTATCCGCCTTTAATGTACACGTCACTTTGGGGTGCGCTCTGAAACAATTGAGACATATATGCAGGATATGAGCTGAGCGCTACGATTGGCCAGCGCTCCAGCCCTGAGAGAAGGAGACGCTCAGGGCAAAAGAAGATGTCTCCGCCCCAGGCAAAATTGGAGAAGCACGAGCGCCGGTACCGGGGGCTACAGCACGCGATCCACGTACATACCTTTGCCTAATAAACTGTGGACCAGTGAAAGGTCCTCTTTAAAGCATAATTTTTGGATGCTTGGTCCCCTAACAAGCTACTTTTTTTTATTTTTTCCATAACACTGTGTGTGTTTAAACACCATCTGTCCCTGATAAGGGACATTTTTTGGAAGCATTGTAATATGAAAAAGCCTATGTGCCCCTGCTTGTGCCATGACACATGCTTTTACCCATTGCTATGTACAGTATGTCAGTGTCACTCATATTATTTGCTATGGCTGTCATTGCATTTAAGAGTTTAGGGATGCTAAAGCTAAAATTCATTAAAAAAAAAATAAACAAAAAGAAATAGCATCTATTATTTTCCTAAAAATTCAGAGCCTTAGAAGACTAAAGGGCATTATATGTGAATTTTTAGGGCAATTGGCACAACCTTGGTTTGTGATTAATCGACTCGGGTCTGAACTAAACTTTTTTTTTTTTTAAACTCAGCGAACCTGAAACAAACCGAATCTCAGAAGGTATATACATATATAATTTAATTTACTGCCCATTTTCTATGATATATGTAAAACAAGAGTACAAAGAACAGACAAAAATACAACAGTATAGTTTGTAAACTATTTCAAAAGTATGTTTTTCAGCATGAAAATAGTTGAATCAATTTTAAAGACTGTCTCTATCCATATTCAAGATGTAAACTGCCCTGGGGGTTGTTTTTGGTATGGAAACAAACGAACTCTGTAAAAACTATAGAATAAAATGCCATCTGTCTTTGTGGCTGTTCTACAAACAAACTGCATCATTTGAATGATTGGAACAACTATAGACTACATATATGAATAAAGAAGTAAACTAAGAACCAGCATGTCAATAAGAAGTTTCTATTTTCTTGCAGTGTATATAAACCTTTTACAGCTACGAGATGTCCTACTCTCAAACATTGTCTAAAAAGACTGAATACACAGCATTAAATAACCAATAAACATTTATCAAGGACTTCTGCATAAAATTTACACCTTTGCAAAATATAAGTGCATAGAAATTTTGCAAAAATAAAATTAAATAGGTTCTTCTGGAGTAGTATACATAACCCTTCTCTATCGGCTACGGGCTCTATCGTTGGAATGGGCTGCACATCAATGAGGAAGTTGAAGCTGTTTTGGGGGAGAAGATGGCAAGAAGGTTGGAGGAATGTTTAAACAAGGGACTGAGGAGGGGAGGGGAAGCTAGTGATCTGGGGCAAGGTAATGGATCTGGGGGTGTAATGAAGGGAGGAGTTAGAATAGGGATGAGCAAACCTTTTGAGATTTGGTTCTGTTTCGATTCGCCAAATTTTTGAAAAAGTTTGATTCGGACTCATATCAAAGTGGTTCCAATTGCAATGCAAATTAGTATATAACACCTTCTAGTCTCCTAGGGCTCAGATTTTTGCTTTTTCTTTACCCCCTTTCTAAGCTCTTGAATGCAATGACAGCAATAGCAAATCATGTCAGAGGGACTGATATATATAGTTATGGGTAAATGCATGTTTTATGTCGGTTTAACCCTTAGAATACCGGTGTGTGTTTTTTTTTTTCGTTTTTGCATTTTCGTTTTTGTTCCCTGTTTTTCTGAAGCCATAACTTTTATGGCATTTAATATGATATACAATGTAGTGGGAAGAGGGAAAAGATTCCAAGTGGGTTAATATTGGGGAAAAAAATGCAATTCCACAGTTTTATGGGTTTTATCCCTGCGTTCTATTTGTGGTACAACTGACCTGTGCCCTTCTCTGGGTCAATATGATTACAACTAGAGATGAGCAAATTTATGGGAAATTCGATTTGGCTGATTCTCTGAATTTCACAAAAAAATTTGCTTTGTAACAAATTACTTCATCATGAAGCGCATTTTTTGTAAGTAGTGGATACAATGACAGGGAGCTGCGATAGTGCTGCCCCAGTCGTTGTACCCGTCAGATGCCGCATTCATACATTATCTCGGCATCTTAGTGTAATTTTACACTGTTTTTAACAAAAAAAAAAAAATGATGATTACACTTACCGGTAATCGGATTTTCCAGACCCCACGACAGCACCTTGGAGAGATGGCTCCGCCTCCAGGACAGGAAACCTGTAGCATAAAAAAGGAGGAGCCACTCTCCATCCTCAGTGAGTTTTCCAGAGTATGAGAGGGACTCCCCAAGTTAGTTCAATTTTATATATATGTGTGGCAGTCTGTTTAGACTGCATTTGTGGGAGGGGCGGAGGCTCTACTTAAACCAGGCACAGTCCCACCTAGGGGCGGGCGTTTTCTCAGTTGCTCAGGGGATGCTGGTGTGTCAGCAGGGTGCACTTTCCTCTGCTAGGAGGTTTCTTTCACTACAGTATGGACCTGGAATGGAGCTTTTCTTCTGCCCGTGGCTACCGTAGGGACGCGTGCGCCATGTATGTAAGTTAATTGAGCCGTGTCCGTCTCTCCGGCCGGCTGGAATCTGACCTTTCTTGTGAGCGGGAGGCATCGCCTCAAAATCGTCCGCCTCAGCTTCTTAGGTTTGTTTTGTCGGAGTTAAACAATTCCTTTCACTTTGTTTGTTAGGTAATCTGATTTAGTTCCCCTTCTATCTCACGTGTTTTACATTCACGTTGTTTCGCTTTAAAAAGTTACTTCAGCCTGTGTGCGGTAGGGAAGGTTTACCTGGGCTGCATGTGATGGAGATTCGATGCAGCTGTTGCTTGTTACGGCTCTTGCTATAGCAAATACTTCCCATGTGACCCGCCCCTCCCCCGCAATCAGGGCTGCATGTATGCTTCAACTCTTTACGCCAGGTTTTGCCCTGTCAATTGAGACATTGCCTTCTCATGTCTGCTCTTTCAACATGCTCATTTTCTGAGCGGTGCTCTCGCATCACGTTTACGCTCCATGCATGGTCACAACAGCGGGTAAATCTGTCTTATTCTCTGTGCATTTATTTATTTTTCTGTCATCCTGTTTTTTGCATTCATACCGCCTTTGCTTTCATATGTTTGTTTGCACCACACTCAGACTGGTGTTACACGTCCACTGTTGCTTAGGCCCATTGCATGAGCGCGTTCATGTCACCGTTACAGTTTGTTTATGCCTCGTTCACTGCAGGCTGCGGTCATACCAAATTTTACGTTTGGCCTATTGCCAGATTTGGGGTTCACAATACCCCTGTGACTCCGGGTTTCACTTTCACGTTTACGTCTCAATGTTCCCGCCCATCCATGGCCGCATCTCACGTCTGCTGTTACAGCAAGTTAATACTCCTTTCACGCTCTAGCTGAGTTCACACATTTGCTGTTACATCTAGTACTACACTCCATTCCCTGCTAGAACTGCGTCCATGCGTTCGCTGTCGCGACGCTATCTTATTCCGCTCACATTCAGGTCTGCATTTTGGTTATACCATGTTTTTTAGGTTTTACTCATTCCAGGTCCACAGTCACCCATCTGCTGGCACACCATGCTCCCATTCAAGCCACATTCTCCCGTCAGTTTCTACGTCACGGTGGTTTTATTCGATTGTCACACTGAGGCAGCTGGTGGTTCCGGTGCCACTCTTGTCAAACCTGACGGGCATCAATGGTCATTTCCTTTACATCTGGTTTTTCGGCGCGTATACATCAAGTGGGTCTTTGCTCTAGTTGCAAGCAAAAAAAAAAAAAATCCTGTCTGCTATCCTTTACTTCTGGTTTGTATTCACTAAGATTCTTCCCACTGCCCCGGTTCAATAAACAGCCTCTCAGCTGGGCCAGTGGGTCATTAGGGTTTGAGCTTCCTACTCACTACTGTTTCTTTCAAGTTTTTCAGTTGTTTGTCGCGACAAGGGACCTTGCAAATCGCAATGCATCAGGTTTTGGTTGTACTCTCTTCTCAGTTTTATATTCCACGTTTGCATTTTTAAGTTATATGGCTGGTTTTAGTTTTATGCTTATGTCCGTTGTTCGGATTACTAATGTCCATACCTGTCAGTAGTCTCGTTCCTTTCCAGGCTACTTTAGACGTCCCAATCATCCTAGTAGTTGCTTTTTCCATCATGTTGGGCTCACTCTTATTTACCTTTACTCATCACGTACATCTCGGACGGCCTCATAGCCGCGGGGGCCCCTTGATTGCTTTGCCCGCAAGGCCGCAGGGGCCTTAATTGCTTGGGCCGCAAGGCGCGGCGACCCTTGATTGCTTTGGCCTCATGGCCGCGGAGGCCCCATAACGGCTTGGCCTCAGGGAGTAGGGATTCCATGACCGTTTCGACCCCATGGTGTCGGGGGCATGATGACCGCTCGGCCCCTTGGCATCGGGGTCCCGAGGACTACCTTGGCCTCACGGCTTGGGGACCTCATGACTGCTTTGGTCTCATGGCTCTGGGGTCCCATGATTGCCTTGGGCTCATGGCGCTAGGGTCCGCATGTCTGCATGGCCGCATGCCTTGTGGGCCCCATGGCTGCTTGGCCTCATGACTTGAGGTCCTCGCGATTTCTGTGGCCTCATTGCTTCGGGGGCCCATGTTTGCTTTGGCCTCATGGCTGTGGGGGCCCCCTACGGTGGCTTGGCCCTCATGGCTTAGGGGCCCTATGATTACTTGGCCTTAGGATTTGGGGGGCCCCATGTTCGCTTTGCTTCATGGCTTGGGGACCCCATGACTGCTTGGCCCATTGCTTGGGGTCCCCTGACTGTTTCGGCCCCATGGCTTTGAGGGCTCGCTGACTGCTCCGGCCCCATGGCTTCGGGGGCATGATGATTGCTTCGGCCCCGTGGCTTTGGGGGAAACGACGACTGCTTCGGCCCCATGGCTTCGGGGGCACAATGACTGCTATGGTTTCGGGGGCACGATGACTGTTTTGGCTCCATGGCTCCGGGGGCACAACGACTGCTTCGGCTCCATGGCTTCGGGGGCACGATGACTGCTTCGGCTCCATGGCTTCGGGGGCACGATGACTGCTTCGGCTCTATGGCTTCGGAGGCTCGATGACCGCTTCGCCCCTATGGCTTGGGGATCGATGACTGCTTCGCCCCTATGGCTTTGGGGGAACAACGACTGCTTCGGCGCCATGGCTTCGGGGCATGATGACTGCTTCGAACCCCATGGCTTCGGGGGCATGATGATTGCTTCGGCTCCATGGCGTCGGGGGCTCGATGTCTACTTTGCTCCTATGGCTGCGGGCTCGATGACTGCTTCGGCTCCATGGCTTTAGGGGAACGACGACTGCTTCGGCTCCATGGCTTCGGGGGCACGATGACTGCTTCGGCTCTATGGCTTCGGGGGCACGATGACTGCCATGGCTCCGGGGGCACGATGACTGTTATGGCTCCGGGGGCACATTGACTGCTTCGGCTCCATGGCTTCGGGGGCACGATGACCGCTTCGGCTCCATGGCTTCGGGGGCAAGATGACTGCTTCGACTCCATGGCTTCGGGGGCACTATGACCGCTTCGGCTCCATGGCTTCGGGGGCACGATGACTGCTTCGGCTCCATGGCTTCGGGGGCACGATAACCGCTTCGGCTCCATGGCTTCGGGAGCACGATGACCGCTTCGGCTCCATGGCTTCGGGGGCTCGATGACCGCTTCGGCTCCATGGCTTCGGGGGCAAGATGTCCGCTTCGGCTCCATGGCTTCGGGGGCACGATGACTGCTTCGGCCCCATGGCTTCGGGGGCACGATGACTGTTTTTAGTCCTGCCTGGTGATCTACCTGGTGGGTTGAACTTCTGCGCATCCAGGTTGATTGGCCCAAATGTCTCACACCCATATCTGCTTCTTTGTTCATCCGGGTGCAGGCCACTTTTCCAAAGTCTGTTGGTGGTGCATCCATTGTCTGCCACGCTTCCCCAGGTGTACTCTTCCACAACGGAGCTCAGCCTGGCAAGGGTCACCTGCCATGCGGGTCAGGCGACTTTTTTAGTAACATTAGCCTGTCCGGTATTCAGGCTAGACCCTCGGTTTCAATTAGTACGCATATTATCAAGGCCATTTGTCATAGTTATTACTTCCTGCGGTCTGCCGGTTCAGGTATCATATGTACATATGCATTCGTTCTGCATGCCACAGGCGGTATCGCTGTGCGGCTCCACCCCCCAGGTAGTCCTTGCATTACGCCCTCCTGTTCTTTTAGTCCCCTCGGCAAACATCATTTATCATTCACCATTTTGTTCTGCTTCACAGTCGTCATTTCCTTGGCTGGTCTCTCCTTATCACCACATAGCTTTCCTCCAGACTCTCCTCTTACGGCACCACTCTCCCTGCTGGTTCCACTGTCGCTTTGCTCCCTCTGCCGGGCACTTGCTTTACTGCACTGCTCCTCGGCTGGAGAATCTTTTGCTGCCCGGCTACCTTCACCGGATAGTCGGTTATGCTTACTCTCCGGGTTTAGTCTTTACTACACTGTCCCTCTTCGGGACAGGCTTTTTTACGACACGGCTACTTCTGGCGGACTTTGGGTGCCGCATGGATTATTTCCGTTTGCTCCTTCATTTCTGCATTGCTTCCTTTGCTGGTCACTCCTCGTTACCATTCCGTTCCCTCTGCGGACAATTTAGTGCTTGGCAGGAATTGTGGTAGGTCATTCGCTATGCTCTGCTCACAGGGAGCTGATCCCAGAAACATACTAATAGCCTTATTTGTGGTACATGCAGGATGGGCAGCGGCGCCACTGCTGCCACATATAACATATCGTTATTGTCATTAGGAGCATGGGCCACCCCCGGGTGTCATAGCTCTTGTTCATTTTGTTAGGCCCTTATTCTCTAACTCAACGTTCTTAGCCCGTTACATTCCAATCATACACAGTCAATTATTTATGTCACTCTTAGGCTACCGTTTTAAACCTGTTGCCTGTTCTGGTTGCATTCTTCATCCTACGTTTTCAATCACCATAGTTGGTTGCCCGCTTATGTTTTTCTTCACGTTCAATAATCAAACAAACGTGAACACACCATACCATCACCAAGGGAGGGAATAAAGAGGTGCTGTCGTGGGGTCTGGAAAATCCGATTACCGGTAAGTGTAATCATCATTTTTCTCCTCCCCCACGACAGCACCTTGGAGAGAGATTTCAGAGAAACAATCAAGGGTGGGATACAGTGCCCAAGACCTTAGTACCAAAGAGAAAATCTGAGATAGAGTTCAACTGAAGTCTATAGTGCTTGTAAAAGGTAGACGGAGAGGACCAGGTAGCCGCACGACAGATCTGATCAATTGACACACTGGCTCTCTCCGCCCAAGAAGTGGACACCGCCCGTGTGGAATGAGCTTTAACCGAGATAGGTGCAGCTAGACCAGAAGCTGTATAAGTCAAACATATCACTTCCCTGATCCAACGGGCAATGGAAGCCTTTGAAGCCGCCTTGCCTTGTTTAGCACCTCCGAAGAGGACAAACAAGGCTGGTGACCTTCTTATATCCTTGGTAACCTCCAAGTACCGTAGGAGGCATCTTTTGACATCCAGAGCGTGGAATTCAACTTCTTCATCGTTTTTTGGATCTGGAAAAAAAACTGGAAGAACTATCTCTTGGATTCTGGTTAACCTTGGACGGAACCTTAGGTAAGAACCCCGGATCTGGTTTCAGCACTACCCTGTCTTCCCTAATCTCCATAAATGGCGCGTTGATAGAGATAGCCTGGATCTCACTAACTCTTCTCGCTGAAGTCAAGGCAACTAACAAGACTATTTTTAGTGTAAGCATCTTTATAGAGCAGGACTCTAAAGGTTCAAAAGGGCTTCTTGTTAATGCTTTCAAGACTATGCTCAGATCCCAAGGGGGGAATCTAGGGCCTATAACTGGAACCATTCTGTCCACCGCCCTGAAAAACCTTATTATCCAAGGATCCAAAGCCAGAGTCCTTCTGCCTAGAACTGACAATGCTGAAACCTGAACCTTCAAGGTACTTTTGCCAGTCCCAAGGACAACCCCTTTGAAGGAACTCCAACACCTGCGCAATAGAGAATTCTAATGGCCAAATCACCCTATCCATACCTATGAAAGAAAGAAATTTTCTCCAAACCCTTGCATAAATCACATTAGTCACCTGTTTTCTACTTCTTAACAGTGTATTCACTAGGTCTTCCGAGAATCCCTGACTAGCTAGAAATGTCCTCTCAAATTCCATGCTGTCAGATGAAGATACTCTATGTTCGGATGAAAAACCGGTCCTTGCGACAGCAGATTTGAAACCTCTGGTAGAATCCATGGATCCGAGATTGACATGGTCCTCAGAAGAGAGAACCATGCCCTTTTCGGCCAGAAGGGGGCAATTACAATTACTCTCGCCTGCTCGTACCTGATCTTTTTCAAAACTCGAGGCAACAGTTGAATGGGCGGAAACGCATATCCTAGTGGAAAGTCCCATCTCTGGAGCAGAGCATCCACCCCAGATGGGTATTCCATTGGATTTAGGGAGAAGAACTTCTTCACCTTCCTGTTTTCTCTTGTCGCAAACATATCTATTGACGGCAGACCCCACAGTTCCACTATTTGGCCAAATACCTGCGGATTCAGGGCCCACTCTCCCTGACGTAACCTGTGTCGACTTAAAAAATCTGCTTGTACATTTTCTGTTCCCTTTATATGGAGAGCTGAGAGATGCATCACCTGATCCTCTACCTCCCTGAAAATCCACTCTGACTCTTTTAGCAAAGAGGCCGACCTGGTCCCCCCCTGGTGATTGATATAAGAGACCACCGTCTGATTGTCGGACATTACTCTGACGTGCTTGCCCTGAACCTGTGGAAGGACCGCTCTTAACGCCATCATAACTGCCCTCAACTCCTTCCTGTTCGATGAAAACTGTCTCTGTCCCTGAGACCAGCTTCCCTGAAACACTTGGTCCTTGACATGTGCCCCCCAACCCCATGGGCTGGCATCCGTAGTTATTATGACTGGATCTGGGTAGGACCAGGGCACCCCCTGACTTATGTTCCGTGGATTCTTCCACCAATATAGGGATAATAACGACTGGTTTGATAATTTTATCACCGAGTCCAGAGAGGCATTCTTTATCTTTGTGTGGGATAGTACTTCTGTCTGCAACTGTCTGGAGTGCCTCTGAGCCCAACGAACCGCTGGCATGCACGAAGTCAACACCCCTAGAAGTGACATAGCTTTCCTTAATGTCAAGGGCTCCCCTGACTGAACTCTTAGAACCCCCGTCGAACTTGGGCAATTTTTTCCTCTGTGAGGAAAGTTTTCTCCTGCATGGAGTCCAATACCAACCCCAAAAACAGTTGCTTTGTTGCTGGCTGTAGCCTTGATTTTTCTAGGTTCAGTAACCAACCCAGATTTTTGAGAACCGATATTACCTGTTTCACACCTCTGGAACATGCTTCCCCAGATTGGGCAATTATTAGAAAGTCGTCCAAGTATGGTAGAAAAGTGATGTCCCCCTTCCTTATGAAGGAAGCCATCTCTGCCACCACCTTGGTAAAAATTCTGGGAGCCATCGAGAGGCCAAACGGTAGGGCCTGGAACTGAAAATGAAGGATACCTTCCTCTGTCTTCAAGGCTACCCTGAGAAATTTTTGATGTTCCGGATGAATTGGCACATGGTGATAGGCATCTTTCAGATCCAGTACTGCCATGTGGCACCCTGGAAATAGAAGATGAATAGTGGAGCGAATAGTCTCCATCTTGAATTTCTTGGCCCTCAAATACCTGTTTAGGTATTTGAGATTTATGATGGTCCGAAATGATCCATCCGGTTTTTTACCAGAAAAAGGGTAGAATAGAATCCCTCCCCTTTTCCATCTCCGGAACTGGAATCAACACGTGTTTGCTCAATAATTTCTTTATTTCTAGAGACAACGCTTGAGAGTATTTTGAAATTACAAACTTTTCCGGAGGACAATTTTTGAATTCTAGTCTTAACCCGTGTTCTATGAGATCTAAGAGCCATTTTCCTGCAATCTTCTCCCAAGCAGGTAGGAAGAACTTTAACCTTCCTCCTACCGGGATCATGGCGTCATTGTTTGGTTTGTTTTTCAGTGCGAGAGGCTGCAGAACCGAACATGAATCCTTTATTTCCTGTTCTATTTCTGGAACCTTGCTCCCTATCTCCCATTTGCCTTTTGGTTTGAAATCTGGGAGCTGTCCGAAAGGGACGTTTGTAACTTCTGAACTGAGTAAAGGATTCCTGTGGGAACTTCTTCCTTTTGTCCGCCGCTTTCTCTAACAACGTGTCTAATTCTGCACCAAATAGGAACTGGCCCTCACACGGAATGCCACATAATCTAAGTTTGGAAGGTGTATCTCCCCCCTTCCAATTCTTTAACCACAAGGCTCGCCTCACTGAATTAGAGAGAGATGCTGCTCTGGCTTCTAGCCTAACAGCGTCCATGGAGGCATCTGCTATAAAATCAGGCGCTTTCTGAAAAGTGGGAATAGAGGCCAACAACTGTTCCCTAGGACATTTTTCTCTGATTCGTCCTTCCAACTTCTCCAGCCAGACAGCCATAGACCTAGCGGTCACCATAGCCGCAATACTAGGCCGAAAGGATGCCGCCGAGGCTTTCCAAGTATTTTTCAAAGAGGAATCAATACGTTTATCCAATGGGTCCCTGAGGAACCCCATATCCTCAAAGGGTAATGACGACTTTTTGGATACTTTAGATATGGCAACATCCAACCTTGGAGCCTTATCCCAAGTACCTGAGGCTTCTTCCTCAAAAGGGTACTTTCTCTTAAAAGTCTTGGAAATAAATAGCTTTTTCTCTGGTTTTTTCCATTCATTTTCAATGACTGCAGATATGGTTTTGTGAAAAGGAAAGCATCTACGCTTTTTCTCTCTCCAAGTACCAAATACGGAGTCAGCCACCGAACTGTCTTCTTTAATATCCTCCAATTCTAATGTGGATCTTATTATTTTTAATAGTTTCTCCGTTTCCTCTGCCGGAAATAAAAATTTTCCTGTCTTCTCGTCATCCGTATCTGAGGATTTGTCCGAATCCTTCTCCGCCCAGGAATGCTCACTATCTCCTAATGACTCCGCTTCTGACTCTATAGTCTTCTTCTGTCTTTTAACTGCTTTGAGGGACACTTTAACCTTTGACCTAATGAGAGTCTTTAAATCCTTCAAAAAGTTAGGCGTTTCCTCTGCCACTGTCCTCTCTATACATAGTTGGCACAGTCTTTTCGTGTATGAAGATGATAATAGACATTTACAAATGGCGCACTCCTTATTCTTCCTCTTGGCCCCCACTTTATTTGGTGCCGTCTAAGGAGAAAACGTATAGGCCATTCACTAACAAAAACTAAACCCCTTTAAGTGCTTTTTTTTTTTAAATAATACCGGTTGTCCACTCTCCAATTCGGTAGCCTCTGTTACCTTTTCACCTTCCATCTCTTCCATACACCTGTATGCACACAATATACCCAATTACTATCACAAAACGATACATCTCACCTGAGAGTCGCTTGTCTCACATCATGCGGACCCACCGAGTGCCAGACGCCAGTAACTGCTTCCAGCCACCTGCAGTACGAAAAGGACACCAACCTCGCCTCCTTAGCGTTCTTTTATCAGCGTCCTGCAGATCGCGCCGTCAATTCCTACTTCCGGTCACCTGACCGGAGGTTCCTTCCTGTGGAACGTATGACGTCATAGTCACGCGACCCGCGCCTGCGCACCGGTCCCACCGCCGCCTCGTCCGGGCCGTCTGGCCACCGCTACTGTTATCGATGCGGCCTACCTCTTCTGAGGCGCCGACATCTCCTGCCACCATGAAACTCTGGCCGCTCCTGGAAGACCGCCATCACTTCACCCCTCCAACCTCAAACCTATGAGGAGGAAAGGACGCCCGGCAGGAATCCTCAATGCCCATGGCCCTCCGGCAGCTGCCAGGACTTCCTAGCCATGTGCACCTGTAAAGGTAAAACTACTGGCTTCCCGCTCCAGGACAGGAAACCTCACTGAGGATGGAGAGTGGCTCCTCCTTTTTTATGCTACAGGCTTCCTGTACTGGAGGCGGAGCCATCTCTCCAAGGTGCTGTCGTGGGGGAGGGGAAAAAATTAAATCAAACTTACCTTCATTTGCTTGCGACGGGCCACCAGCCTCCATCTAGCTTGAAGATCTCGGCCGAAATCCCATGCGGATCGAGATTACATGATCACTCCTTCAAGCAAGATGGAGGCTGCCGGCCCGTCACAAGCAAATGGAGGAGGTAAGTTTGATTTTTTTTTAAGTTTTTTTATTTCAGGTTAAATCGATTCGCTGACACGAAGAACGAGGAAATTCAGCTTCTAGGCAAATCGAAAATTTATCCTAAAATTCGGATCGAATTTCATTTTCGCAACGATACCACATATACTGTATAGGTTTTATTGGGGTCATTTGTGGTCGGAACGGCTATCAGAAAGGTGTACCTAACCTATCTAACCCCATCTATAACAAGCAGTAGAATGGTGCCATAACTGCTGCGGAAGGGTAGCCTAAAGGGGGCCACCCTGATATGAAATGACTGTAAGATGGTGTGGGTGGGTGGGTGAAATCAGCTGAATCGACGTCAGCCTGGGCCCACAGGTGCCTATAAATAGCCTAGCAATCAGTCAGCCTAGGCCCACAGCTGCATGTTAATAGCCTTGTAATGAGCCTCTCCTCCCACAAACCCAGCACTACTTGCTTAATCCTTGTGGTCGGAACGGCTATCAGAAAGGTGTACCTAACCTATCTAACCCCATCTATAACAAGCAGTAGAATTGTGCCATAACTGCTGCGGAAGGGTAGCCTAAAGGGGCCAAAAAGAGCAGACCTTAGGTTAGAGTAAAATATACACATACCATTACTACACCCACGTTGCACGTAAAAGACATTTCTGATGAAGGTGCGAAATATATTGTACATTCCACAGTGACTACCATCTACCTTACCTCTGTCATGTGAAACGGCACATCGTTCTTGGAGGTGGCTGATGCGATTGAAGGAGTGGCCGGTAATCAGAAACGATTTACTCCTATGTATACTAACAACGAGTGAACATATTACGAGAGGGTCTGAATCCTGAGAGCTGCAGACTAAAACAAACAATGGTGAAACTGTTGGACGGCCTAAATGGATTCCAAGCATTCGCCGAGGGCCCTGATCGGGCACCAACTGTTCCTGGTTGCGAACTACTACACCTCTACTTATTCCCCAGGCCACAACTTTTATATATATAAGGAGCCAAAAAGTTAGAAGATGGCGTATGCCGTCTTTCTCTACTAGTAGATTAGGTGGAATGTATAACCTCACCAGGCCTGGGGAACCATCAACACGAATACATGGCTATTTCAATTAACGAGCTAATGTTGCTTGTAATGGGGACAGAGAACGTACACACCATACCTGCAGTTGTGACAGGAAATAAGCTTAAGGTCGTGATAACTATGTATGCTGCACCTGTATTCGTGATTGGACTTGTCGTGTCTGTAGACGTGAGACATTGTGAATTGCGCCTATTACTGTACTTCCTACTGGAAGACGGACTGATACCCTCAAATGATGAAATCTTATATGAACCACTTAATCGGAGAAGCCATGCGTAAGAGACTCCAATGGCGAAGTCTTATGTCAAAACACCTACTTGGAGAAGCCATGCGTGAGAGACTATGATGGCGGAGTCATATGTGTAACACTAAATTGGAGAGGCCATGCATGAGAGACTGTAATGGCGGAGTCATGTGTGTAAAACATAAACAGAGAAGCTATGCGTGAGAGACTAATGGCGGAGTCATGTGTGTAAAACATAAGCAGAGAAGCCATGCGTGAGGGACTCTAATGGCGGATACTTAATTGGAGAAGCCATGCGTGAGAGACTGGTGGCGGAGTCATACGTGTAACACTAAATCGGAGAAGCCATGCATGGGAGACTAATGGCGGAGTCATATGTGCAACACCTAGTTGGAGAAGCCATGCGTGAGAGACTCTAATGGCGGAGTCATGTGTGTAAAACAAACGGAGAAGCCATGCGTGAGAGACTATGATGGCGGAGTCATATGTGTAACACTAAATTGGAGAGGCCATGCATGAGAGACTGTAATGGCGGAGTCATGTGTGTAAAACATAAGCAGAGCAGCCATGCGTGAGGGACTCTAATGGCGGATACTTAATTGGAGAAACCATGCGTGAGAGACTGATGGCGGAGTCATACGTGTAACACTAAATCGGAGAAGCTATGCATGGGAGACTAATGGCGGAGTCATATGTGCAACACCTAATTGGAGAAGCCATGCGTGAGAGACTCTAATGGCAAAGTCATATGTGTAACATTTGATTGGAGAAGCCATGCGTGAGAGACTAATGGCGAAGTCATGTGTGTAAAACATAAAACGGAGAGGCCATGCGTGAGAGAATGTAATGGCGATGTCATGCGTGAGAGACTCTAACAGCGAAGTCATGTGTCAAACCCTTAAATCGGAGAAGTCACGCATGAGGGACTCTAATGGCAGACACTTAATCGGAGAAGCATTGCTTGAGAGACTATAATGGCGGAGTCACATGTGTAACACTCAATTGGTGAAGTAATGCGTGAGACTCTAATGGCAGAGTCATGTGAGTAAAACATAAACGGAGAAGCTATGCGTGGGAGACTAATGGCGGAGCCATGCATACAAGACTCTAATGGCAGATTTTTTTTTTTTTAAAAAGCACTTATGCAGCCCCAATATGTCTTGGGAACTCGCGTAACCATGAACCCCTGACAGGGAATCTAAGACACTAAACAGCCTACAACCATATGGAACCCCTAACGAACAACACGAAGGATGGTCAAAGGGCCCCCCGGAGCCATGAGGCCGAAGCGATCATTGGGCCCTCAAAAGCCATGAGACTGAACTGAATGACTGTACAGTGACGATAAGTAATTAAATGTGAGCCAGACCCGATGGGATATGCATAGACATTAGTGAAGCGGACCACGTGCATAAATAAACATTAACCATCCATGAATTTGAACAGATGAGAGAAAAGAGCCAGAGGCCTTGCAGTTCGCTAAGAGAAGACCCTTATCTTGACAATGAAGGATTTATGAAAATATAGTAGGAAACGTACTCCTATTGGCCCACTGACCACTGAGAAGCTATTTGGTTAACTAGGGCAAGAGACCAATCTGAGCGAATATGAACCAGAAGTAAAGCAGACCAGTCTAAGTAAACGCAAACCAGGACTGAAACAAAAAAAAATAATTTTTTTTAATTTCTCTTTTTTTTTTTTTCTTCCTTTTTTTTCCATTTTTTTTTCCCCCCTTCTTCCTTTTACCTGAAGTGAACAGAAAGTAGAGGTAGGCCTTCGGATTGTAACAAACCAACGAGGAAATAAGCAAGCCTGAAAAGAATGCAGCTATTATGTTTATCAGAAGAGCCGTGTCAGAGCGGTGTGCTGACTGCCCTAGTGAAAATGCTGGCTAACCATGATAAAAATACGACAAAATAAAAAGGAAAAATGTAGCTATAAGTGGGAACAGTGTATAACCACAAGGTGTAAGAACAGGTGGGTGACTGCAGCTCTGGATGTGAGTATGAAGAGCATGATATAAAGCAGCTGTATGAATGCAATCTAAAGTGAGCAGAGTATTAACGTGATACAACAGATGCATGAACGCAGCTCTGGTAGAGAATGGAGTATAGGACAAAATGTAAATACAGACACACAGACATAACTTTTGCAGGTAACGAAACTAGCCATGATCATTCAAGCATTAGTGCCCAACCCCCCTCGCTCCAGAGCGCTACAAGTCACGGACCGTGTAACCAAGTCCGATCCCAGCGTGAATGCCAGCACTCGCCTGGTACCTTCTGCCATTGCCCAGGTGCTAATGAACCTCCACCTAATGCTGCAGGTTTTTTTTTTTTTTTTTTTTATAACTACTACAGGACCGCCTAACGCAGGGATGAGTCCTGCGGGCAGTCCTGTAGCTCTGTGTGGACGCATCGGCACGTCATCTCGCGAGACGCGCGCGTTCACAGTGGCGCGCGTCTCAAGAGTTGAACTACAGCCTGCCAGCGATGATCAATCGCTGGCAGGCTGTAGATGCGATATAAATCGCATCAAACATGTATACCAGACGCTGTTTTGTGAACAGCGTCTGGTATACTTGCTACCTGGTCCTCTGGTGGTCCCATTTGCTGGGATCGACCACCAGAGGACCAGGTAACTATGTAAAGTTGCACCAAACACTACACTAACCCCCCACCACCCCTCACCTATTAACCCCTTGATCACCCCATCTAGACCCCTGATCACCCCCTGTCATTGATCACACCCCTTGTAAGGCTCCATTCAGACGCCCATATGTGTTTTGCGGATCCGTGGATTGACGGATCCGCGGAACTGATCCACGGATCCGCAGATCCTCAAAACACGGACACCGGCAATGTGCTTTCCACATTTTGCAGATCCGCACATTGCCAGAACTATATAGAAAATGCTTTTTCTTGTCCGCAATTGCGGACAAGAATAGGACATGTTCTATATTTTTGCGGAACGGAAGTGCAGACTCGGAAGCGCGGATCCGTAATTCCGATCCGAGCGGGACAAAGTCTGTCCCCATAGAAATGAATGGGTCCGCAATTCCGTTCCGCAAACAGAATTGCGGACGTGTGAATGGGGCATAAGGGTTAGTTAGCTACTTGTTAGGTAGCTAGCGCCCAGCCCACCGCAGTCACTGATTTTGGCAGAGATTTTTTCATCCACATTGATTGATGCGAATGAAAAAATCTGTGCCGTTCATTTATTATTTTTTTTCAGCCCAGAGGCTGAACGAAAAAAAAAAATCTCATTACCCGTATGCTCAATATACGGAGAATCGCAGAAACTCCTAATGCTGGCCATACGTGTAATGATTGCGGAGACCCCTAAAATGCCAGGGCAGTATAAACACCTCACATGTGGCCCCATTTTAGAACGAAGACACCCCAAGGTATTCCGTGAGGGGTATGGTGAGTTCATGCAAAATTTTATTTTTTGTCACAAGTTAGTGGAAAGGGAGACTTTGAGAAAAAACAATAAAAAATCAATTTCCACTAACTTGTGCCAAACATTTTTTTTTCTATGAACTCGCCATGCCCCTCATGGAATACCTTGGGGTGTCTTCTTTCCAAAATGGGGTCACATGTGGGGTATTTATACTGCCCTGGCATTTTAGGGGCCCTAAAGCGTGAGAAGAAAAATGCGTAAAAATGCCCTTCCTAAAAGGTACTCATGGGAATTTGGGCCCCTTTGCGCATCTTGGCTGCAAAAAAGTGGCACACATGTGGTATCGCCATACTCAGGAGAAGGAGGGCAATGTGTTTTGGGGTGTATTTTTACATATACCCATGTTGGGTGAGAGAAATATCTCTGTAAACTGACAACTTTGTATAAAAAAAATTAAAAATTTGTCGTTTACAGCGATATTTCTCACACACAGTATGGGTATATATAAAAATACACCCCAAAACACATTGCCCTACTTCTCCTGAGTACGGCGATACCACATGAGTGACACTTTTTTGCAGCCAAGATGCGCAAAGGGGCCCTAAAACCAATGAGTACCTTTAGGATTTCACAGGGCATTCTTGCGCATTTGTATTCTCACGCTTTAGGTTCCCTAAAATGCCAGGGCAGTATAAATACCCCACATGTGACCCCATTTTGGAAAGAAGACACCCCAAGGTATTCCGTGAGGGGCATGGCGAGTTCACAGAATTTTTTTTTTTTGGCACAAGTTAGCGGAAATTGATATATTTTAATTTTTTTTATTTTGTTTTTTACAAAGTCTCATATTCCACTAACTTGTGACAAAAAATAAAATTTTACATGAACTCACCATACCCCTCACAAGCCACTGATACACATTCACCAACACCTTGCATGTCTGGCGCTAACTGCAGCTGTGCGCCCCACATGTACAACAGGTGACAGAAAAACATGCACTTTTCCTTTATTTTTATATATTTTTTTTCCTCTTTAATGACCCTTGATACATGACCCTTCCAGAGAGACAACTAAATAACACTATCACTTAAACACAGCTTGCGTAGCTTGGAGACACGCGTCCCGTATGATATAGATATCAGAAAACATGCGACCATACCTACTCTAGGCGCATTCAACACCAATAACTGTATGCAATAGCCCCTAACAATCCCCTAAACAGCCGGACAAAAATACTAACAGTCACTTGACCATTAACGCCCAACTTTGCTTCATGCCAGAGTATTACGGATCGCATATCACAGTGTGGGTCTCGTGCCCACAAGTGAGATTCTACAGTGAATGCCAGCACTCGCCTGGCATTTTGTCACTGCCCAGGCGAGAATGAGCCTGCACACGATGCAGCTGCGTGTTTTTTTTTTTTTTCTTTTTGCCTCATTGACCATTGATACACAACACTTAAACACAGCGTACATGGCTTGAGCCAACTGTAGACACGCACCCCAAATGTAACCAGGTATCAGAGACATAGAACCATGCCTACTCTAGGCGCATGCTGCCCCTATAACTATGCAATGGCTGCCGCAGGCCTCTGAAAAGCCAGACAAACAATACTGATGCCACCGCTCGAGCATTAGCGCCCAAACTCTGCTTCATCCCAGAACACTACATGTCGCGGACCAAAGCGTGGGTCCCGTGCAAACCACTCCGATCCTACCATGAATACCAGTGCCTTCCTGAGAGATTCTGCCGTCGCCCAGCTGTAAGGAGCCTCCACACCATGCTGCTGTATCCTAGAGCTGACCCAGAGGTAGTGAAATCAGCTGAATCGACGTCAGCCTGGGCCCACAGGTGCCTATAAATAGCCTAGCAATCAGTCAGCCTAGGCCCACAGCTGCATGTTAATAGCCTTGTAATGAGCCTCTCCTCCCACAAACCCAGCACTACTTGCTTAATCCTTATCAAACTGGTGTAAAGTAGAACTGGCTGACTTTGAACCCAGAGGGGGAAAAAAGCATTCTGGTTTGAAGTTGTTTGGGAGCAGCACCTATACAAGCAGACAAACAACACGAATTTGTGAGCATTCGCATGTTTGATTTCAACTGTGTGTTTGTATTAGGTGTGTGACTTAAGAATAAGATACTTGAAATTCAAGGACTTTAGAAGGGGACTAAAGTAATACAGTTTCTTATCACTGAACTGTTGTATTGTATGTTTTCTTGTATTCTTTATTTTTTTGCGTAATCCTCATTAGTAAGTGTTCCATTATTAATAGTGCAGTCCAGTGCACATCTTGTCAAAAGTATGCAGTCCTGGAAGAGTCGTTTGAGGGTGCATATCTTTGTTCAAAATGTGAGCAAATTGTTCGTTTGAAATCTCACATCGTGTGTCTAAATGGGTGAGTTTCGACACTGAGCATTGGTAATTTGGAAAAGAGTTTGCTCACTGAGCAGGCACTCTATGGCGTAGATATGAGGAAGGGTGTTAGCATGGAGGCTCAGGAAAGTGAGGTAGGTAGCTGGATAATGTTTAGAAAGCAGGGTAGAGGAAAGACTGCAAGGGAGGCTAGCCCTGATCTGACACACCCCAACAAGGTTGGCAGATAAGGGGGATGTTAGTTCAGGGAGAGCACTGCTGCACCCAGACACTTCCTCTGCCATTCAGGGGAATGTCCGCTCCAGTAAGCAGGGGAACAGGAGAGCAGGGCAGGCCAGACAGGTACTTGAAGACTCAATTATTAGCGGTACAGATCTGGCAATCTGTCACTAAGACCAGGATTTTCATACGGCGTGTTGTCTTCCTAGCGCCCAAGTTCGACATATCGCGGATCAGGTTGAGAGATTATTGGGAGGGGCTAGCAAAGATCCAACAGTCATGGTCCATATTGGAAGTTAGAGATCGGTGGAGCATCCTTAAAAATTATTTTAGGGTTTTAGGTCACAAGCTTAGGGCAAGGACCTCAAAGGTAGTATTTTCTGAAATACTACCTGTCCTCTGAGCCACACAAAAAAGGCAGTGGGAGATTAGGGAGGATTACAAATGGCAAAAAAAATAAAATATGTGAAAGACATATAAATGCAGCCAAACTAGACACAGGGAGATTCATTGCCAAAGAGTGTAAAACAAACCCTAAAATGTTCCTCAATTATATAAATGGTAAAAAGTATAAATCTGAAGGTGTCGGCTGACACGAGGGGGTGGCGAGGGGAGAGTTGCAGACAGTGATGAGATGAACCCAATGCTATTAAATATTTTTTTCTCCACTGTATTCACTGAGGAAAATAAACAGTCAGATGAAATGCAGAATGTAAAAGTAAATTCCCTATTAAAAGTGCCCTGCTTGTCCCAGGAAGAAGTACAACTTTGTCTTAGAAAGATTAAAATAGACAATTCGCTGGAACCAGATGGCATACACTCCGATTTCCTAAGAGAATTAAGTAATGTTATAGCCAGACCCCTATTTCTGTTATTTAAGGACCCTATATTGACAGGGATAATTCCACAGGATTGGCGTTTAGCAACTGTGGTGCCAATATTCAAAAAGGGCTCAAAAACAGATCCCGGAAACTATAGGCCGGTAAGTTTAACATATTTCATGGGTAAACGGTTTGAAGGTTTTCTAAGAGATGCAATCTTGGAGTACCTCAAAGAAAGTGAGCAAATAATGCCATATCAGCATGGCTTCAGGAGGGATCGGTCATGTCAAACTAAATTCATCAGTTTCTATGAGGAGGAAAATTCGAGACTTGACCGTGGTGAGTCAATGAATGTCATATATCTTGACTTCCCCAAATCATTTGATACTGTACTACATAAAAGGTTAGTATATAAAATGTGAATACTTGGACTGGGGGAAAATGTTTCTATGTGGGTAAGTAACTGGCTTAGGCTTAGGGTACTTTCACACTAGCGTTGGTGCGGATCCGTCTGTTTATTTGCACAGACGGATCCGCACCTCTAATGCAAACGTTTGTATCCGTTCAGAACGGATCCGTTTGCATTAGCTTTAAAGAAAAATGACTAAGTCCAAAAAAGATCCGTTTTGAATTACATTGAAAGTCAATGGGGAACGGATCCGTTTTCAAATGCACAATATTGCGTCACTGACAACGGATCCGTCCCCATTGACTTACATTGTAAAAAAAAACGGATCCGTTAGGCTCTGCCTCTTCAGACGGACACCAAAATGCTGCATGCTGAGTTTTGGTGTCCGCCTCCAAAACAGAATAGAGGCGGAACGGAACCGAACTGATGCATTCTGAACGGATCCTTATCCATTCAGAATGCATTGGGGCTTAACTGATCCATTTTGGACCGTTTGTGAGAGCCCTGAAACGGAATCCAAAACGCTAGTGTGAAAGTAGCCTTAGTGATAGAAAACAGAAGGTGGTTATCAACAGGACACACTCAGACTGGGTCGCTGTCACTAGTGGAGTACCACAGTTGTCAATATTGGGCCCTATTCTCTTTAATATATTTATTAATGATCTTGTAGAAGGCTTGCACAGTAAATCATACATTTTTGCAGATGACACTAAACTGTGTAAAGTAATTAACACAGAAGAGGACAATATACTGCTACAGATGGATCTGGATAGATTGGAGGCTTGTGCAGAGAAGTGGTAGATGAAGTTTAACACTGACAAATGTAAGGTTATGCACATGGGAAGGAAAAATACATGTCACCAAATGGTAAAACACTGTGTAACACTGGCATGGAAAAGGACTTATGAATTTTAGTGAACAGCAGTGTAAGCTGTAGAAAACCGTGTCAGGCAGTCTCTGCCAAGCTCAATAAGGTAATGGGTTGCATCAAAAAGGTTCCTGCCACTTTACAAATCACTAGCCAGACCACATATGGAGTACTGTGTACTGGGCAGACATAGCAGAGCTGGAGAGGGTTCAGAGAAGGGCAACTAAAGTAATAACTGGAATGGATGGATTACAGTACCCTGAAAGATTATCCAAATTAGGGTTATTTAGAAAAAAGACGACTAAGGGGAGATCTAATAACTATGTATAAATATATCAGGGGTCAGTACAGAGATCTCTCCCATCATCTATGTACCTGTGACTGTGATAAAGTGCCATCCTCTACGAAAAGGATTCTTTATGGTAAGAGCAGTGAGACTATGGAACTCTCTGCCTGAGAAGGTGGTGACTAGAGATGTCGCGAACATAAAATTTTCTGTTCGCGAACGGCGAACGCGAATTTCCTCAAATGTTCGCGAACGGGCGAACCGGGCGAACCGCCATAGACTTCAATAGGCAGGCAAATTTTAAAACCCACAGGGACTCTTTCTAGCCACAGTAGTGATGGAAAAGTTGTTTCAAGGGGACTAACACCTGGACTGTGGCATGCCGGAGGGGGATCCATGGCAAAACTCCCATGGCAAATTACATAGTTGACGAAGAGTTGGGTTTTAATCCATAAAAGGCATAAATCACCTAACAATCCTAAATTTTTTTGAACAACTTGGTTTAAAACATCCAGTGTGTATATACGATCAGGTATGATGTTGTATCGATCAGGTAGTGTAAGGGTTACGCCCGCTTCACAGACATTGACAGACCAAACTCCCATTTTAATGCACCGCAAACAACCGCAAACAGTCCATTTGCACAACCGCAAACTCCCCATTTGCACAAGGTTGGATACCAAGCTAGCCATGTCCCGGTGATGTCATTGAAGGTTTCTTCCTCCACCCAGCCACGTACAACACCAAGGGTCCCCGAAAGGTGAATTAAATTGATTTTTCGAACGGGGAGATGGTTAAAAACATGCTGGCTCCCTCCCCTTTGTTTTAATTCACGGTCACTGCGTCTGCGCCGTGCAATTTACTGTCACACCCGATATGAGTGGTATCGGGTAGTTCTGTAGTACTATTCTCATCAGTTTAATCCCTCTAACGTCCCCTATCAGGAAGTGTATTGAATGGATTTTAGATAAGTGGTACTACACGTGCTAGGTACTGTGCCACCCGCTATGAGTGTTGGGCACTAGCAGAGGGTACACTACAGTCTGTGTGCCTGACACACACACACTGGCTGGCAGGCAACTGAAATTAGATTAAAGTGTACAGATAAAGTGCCTTATTTTAGTCAAAGTCCTGTGCCGCACGGTATGATTGATGGGCAGCACTGGCAGAGGGCACACTACAGTCTGTGGGCCCGACACACACACACTGGCCGGCAGGCAACTGAAATTAGATTAAGGTGTACAGATAAAGTGCCTTATTTTAGGCAACATCCAGTGCCGCACGGTATGATGGGCAGCACTGGCAGAGGGCACACTACAGTCTGTGGGCCTGACACACACACACTGGCCGGCAGGCAACTGAAATTAGATTAAAGTGTACAGATAAAGTGCCTTATTTTAGGCAACATCCAGTGCCGCACGGTATGATGGGCAGCACTGGCAGAGGGCACACTACAGTCTGTGGGCCTGACACACACACACTGGCCGGCAGGCAACTGAAATTAGATTAAAGTGTACAGATAAAGTGCCTTATTTTAGGCAACATCCAGTGCCGCACAGTATGATTGATGGGCAGCACTGGCAGAGGGCACACTACAGTCTGTGGGCCTGCAGCTCCTCACACACGGGCAGGCCAGGCAACTGCAATAGATATATGGAGAAAAATAAATAAAAGCAGACTAATGTAGCAGCCCTAAAAAGGGCTTTTTGGGGTGCTGTGACGCTGTCCTTACAGCAGATGAGTTTGTGGACACAGAACACTGGCCTAGCTAACGTTTTCCCTATGAATTTAGAATCATCAGCGCAGCAGCAGCTGCAGTCTCCCTGCTCTCACTAACATGCAGCTTCAGACTGAATCTAAAATGGCTGCCTTTTTTATAGGAGGTGGTAAGGTGTGGGGGGGAGGGTTCTGATTGGCTGGAATGTGTCTGCGGACTGTGAGTTACAGGGTCAAAGTTTGCTCAATGATGATGTATAGGGGGCGGTCCGAACATCGTATATGTTCGCCCGCCGCCGCGAACAAGCTATGTTCGCCGAGAACTGTTCGCTGGCGAATAGTTCGGGACATCTCGAGTGGTGACAGTGAGTTCACTAAAAGAGTTCAAGAGTGGCCTGGATGTATTTCTGGAGTGTAATTATATTTCAGGCTATAGCTACTAGAGATGGGTCGTTGATCCAGGGAGTTATTCTAATTGCCTGATTGGAGTTGGGAAGGAATTTTTTTCCCCTAATGTGAAGAAATTTATTTTCTACCTCACAGGGGTTTGTTGCCTTCCTCTAGATCAGCGTTTCTCAAATAGTGGGGCGCGAGGCTCCGTAAAGGGGGGCTCCAGGTGACAGGAGATGAACGCTTCCACTGTGGAAGCGTTCATCTCCATAGTGATCTGTATCGCCATCCTCTGGACAGCGATACAGATTGCTGTGCTGTGCGGCAGGGGAGGGAGAGGCGTCTCCCTCCCCTGCTCCTCTGATAGGCTGCCGGCACAAGGCCCGCAGGCTATCAGAGCGGTTCAGGCGGCGCGATGACGTCATCGCACTGCCTGAGCAGAGTGCAGAGCGGGACACAGGCCGGAAGAGGCATGCATCCAGCGCTTCCAGGGAGGTAAGTATTGGGTGGGGGGACCCTGGACCCTATTGGGGGAGAGAGCCTGCACATGATTTGGGGGGAGGGGGGGAAGCCTGGACCCTGCACATGATTTGGGGGGACGGGGTTAATGTAGCCTGCACATGATTGGGGAGGGGGGTTAATGGAGCCTGCATATGATTGGGGGGGGGTTAATGGAGCCTGCACATGATTTGGGGGGGGGGGGGGAGGAGGTTAATGGCCCTCACCTGTGGGGAGATTGGTGTACTTATAACAATTTTATAGACAAATGATACTATTTACAGTCGCGCGGGGGGCGCGAAATGTTTTCTTCTTCCTGGGGGGGCATGACAGAAAATAATTGAGAAGCACTGCTCTAGATCAACTTGCAGGATAACAGGCTGAACTAGATGGACAGATGTCTTTTTTCAGCATTATAAACTATCTTACTATGTTACTATATTACTATTTTGGTTAGACCCTCAATTTGGTCACTTCCATATAAATAAAAATGCAGTTTTCTCATTAATAGGGCCACAGAAAGACATAATAAGGGTATCATTTTTAGCAGAGATGATCAATCCTACTATGCTGTATGCCTCGTTTAATAGGGTTGATCATGCTGACAGGCAGTGAAACATTATCATGCCTGGCCCTGTCAACCTAAGTGGAAAGAGTGCGGCAGTTGCAGAAAGAGCTGAGCCTCTAAGAGTTGCAGTACCCCATTGCTCCTAGAGGCTCATTTGTATATATTAAATCATCATTTTTCTCAGCAATGCGGGCACATATGAACATGGGACAAACACAGGTGCCTTCAGCTGCCAAGTGTACATGCAACAGCCAGTTTCATACAGTAGGTACAAATCTGCTGACAGATGCCCTTAAAAGTTCCCAGTTAATCCTGTACTGGTAATGCGTTCTTATCAGTATATTTAGCTATAGACATACTTATTCATTAGAATTTTTCAATTTGTCCGTAAAAATGTGGTTGTCTGTGACTTTTTGATAAGCTGTCCAGAGAAAATACAAATTCTAGTTGGCAATCGTGGTCTGATCTAATTTAGGGGTCTAGCCATTTTATAAAGGTACACCCCTAGAAAAGGCTACTCCAGTTTTGCCATAACCTGCTGCCTTGGTATTACCCAGAGAAAGACTCTGCCAGGTTGATATCTCTGCTCTTTTTTTTTAACTTTTTTTAATATACATGTAAAATGCCTCGAGGTTTTGGTATGACAACACTATGACTAGGTTATTATATCGTTTAGACAAAGTAGGTCCATTGTCAGTAAGAAAAAAAATTGAAGGCATATTAATCATACATAGAAAATTCAGTGAACTAAAGAAGTGAATTTACGCTTGTGTGAAAGTGTTGCAAGATTGTGATAATCACATGGTGCTGGTCATGAGAATAGGTCTTCAGAAGGTTAGAAGGAGCCTCAGACTTCTGTCTCTAAAGTGCTGTGCATTGAAAATATATGAGAGAAGGCTGGACCAGTAGCAGTTCCCATGGTGACATACATTCTGGTGACTAGATTAAGGTAAGACAGTAGCATATTCTGTAATCAGTGTTTATGTGTATTAGCTTCTATTAATGCCTATGAGAGGGCTCTACGTAATCTCACAGCTAAAAGTCCTCATGGACCTCAATACTGTTGTTTGAATTATTCAATTGTTTGTAACTCTGTAATGTCTGATTATGTTTGCACATGTGCCCTCTGATTGTGTTGTGGAATAAGTTGGCGCTATGTCAATATAGATAAATATTATTATTATTATTTATTATTACCAAGATCCAAATTCAGTGTGGCTATAATATACTGCTCTAGTCCAAGAAGCGTAAAGGCAGTTGAGGACATCAAGAAGTCAGGAACACTAGAAAAAAAATAATAATAATTAAAACAAAACATGACTCATTTATTAAACCCCTTCAGGACTTTGCTATTTTCTGTTTTTGCGCTTTTGTTTTTTACTCCCTGCCTTGCAGGAGCCACACATTTTTTTTTTTTTCCATTCATCTAACCCTGTGAGTGCTTATTTGTTTGCGGAACAAGTTGTAGATTTCAGTGGTACAATTTACTATTGCATACAATATAGTGGGAGGCTGGGAAAAAAAATGATGGGTTTTGTTTTTACAGTGTTCCCTACACAGTAAAATTGACCTGTTCCCTTTATTTTATGGGTCAATATGATTACAAAATTTTACATTCATATAGTTATTTGTTTTAATACTGAAAAAAAGAAAATTTGTTTTAACTTTTTTATATTTATGTCTCTGGAGCTGTGTGGTGACTCATTTGTGCGGGACGATCGCTAGTTTTTATTGATACCTTTTTGGAGTGTGTATGACTTTGATTATTTTTTATTGAAGTAATGAAAAAATGGTGAATCAGCCATTTTGATTTTTTTTTTTTTTCGTTACACCATTCGCGGTATGAGATAAATAATTTTTTATATTTTAATAGAATGGCCATTTTTGGATTTAAGGTTGGTGATTATTAGATTGCCACTTGTATTCTGTAATGGATTTCTATCCATTACAGAATGCAGGATTAAGTATATTCCAATGCAGTACTGCCACACGCATGCCAACATTGGAATATATTAGTAATTTGCCTGGAAGCCTTGTACAGGTGCAGGACTATTATTACTATGGAACTTCTTCCGCAATCTCAGTCAGGGGAAGCTGCCCCTGGCCGGGAAATGCACAGCTTATGGTTTTAGCGCTCTCAGATGCTGTGGTCACATTTTACCACAGCATCTGAGAGGTTAAATGTCTGCAGTCTGCCGATTGTGGCGCCCACTGCGCTCACGAATGGGTGCCATCTTTAATAGTCTGGAGGGGTTTACTCCCTTGTGGCTCCACTAGGAATGCTTTGGTGGGCACTGCGACTACAATGGAGGCACAGAAGACAATACTACTAATAAAGGGGGCACAGAAGGCATTACTACTAATAAGGGGGCACAATGGGCATTTCTACTATGAAGGGGGCACAATGGACATTACTACTGTGGAGGGGCACAATGGGAATGTATACTATGTAGGGGGCACAATGGGCATTATTACTATGGAGAGGGCACAGAGGGCAATACTACTATAAATGGGATACAGTGGGCATTATTATTATGAAGGGGGCATAAAGGGCATTACAACTGTGAAAGGGGCACAATGGGCATTACTACTGTGAAAGGTCACAATTGGCATTACTACTGAAGGGAGCACAATGGGCATTACTACTGTAATGGGGGCACAATGGGCATTACTAGTGTGAAAGGGGACAAAGAGGGGATTACTACTATGAAGGGGGCACAATGGGCATTACTACTATGAAGGGGGAACAATGGGCATTACTACTATGAAGGGGCACAATGGGCATTACTACTATGAAGGGGGCACAGAGGGCATTACTACTGTGAAGGGGCATAGAGAGCATTACTCCTGTGAAAGGGGTAGGTATATGTCACCGCCGGTTCTGGGTGACGGTCGGTTAGAGGTTCCTCCCTATCTTGTGTATGACGTTCTTTGTTTTCGTTTCACTTTGCTCAGTTCCTTTCTCTCCCTCAGCTGCCACTTATCTTGATTAATTGGTTTCCTTTATATTCTCTCCCTTACTGCTTCTCTGTGCGGTTTATATTACTTCCTGGGTGAAGTGTGTGCTGCTGGAGGCTGCAGTTGTTTTGCTCTAAGATAAGTGCTTTCCGTTTACTTTGTGTTTTGTTTGCTGGCTTGATTCTAGGTGACCCTGACTCCCTCCGTATTCAGTGCAGGGAGCCGGTGGCCGTTCCCCTCACTACTATAGGGTATTCAGGTGTCACTCAGTTATAGGTACGAGGGCATGTATCTGTCTACCACCGGGACTTGTACATGTGCACAGTAGTTTGGGAGAGTTCTTAGGGATTTATAGGGGCCTCCTATGTTTTCCTTAGTTTGGGATCAAGCCAGTCTGTCGTTATTTATCAGTTCCTGCTAACTGTCCTCCATCCTTGACAGTATAACTGTTATGGGGAGCTGAGTGGGCATTATTACTGTGAAGGGGGCACAATGGGAATTACTAGAGTGAAAGGGGCAAAGAGAGGGCATAGCTACTGTGAGGTGGGAACATTATGGGCATAACTACTGTGAAGGGGGCACAATGAAGGAATAAGTACTTTAAGGGGGCATAACTACTGTGAACGTTGTAAAGTAAGGGCATAAATACTGTGAGGGGGCACAGTGTGGGCATAACTACCATGAGGGGGCACATATCTGGACAAAACTACTGTGAAAGTTGCACAATGAGGGCCTAGTCACTGAATATAATTATGTTATGTAAGGAAGGTGCAAGAATATGGATTTTAAGTTACGTAATCACATTTTTTGTTATTTTTGCAGACATTTTTATTTTATTCCATTAAGGGATTGCTATTTAATGTTTTTTATATTTATATTCTAATATAGTAATGTAGTAAATAAGGCAGAGGAAGGCAAAAAAAAAAGCCCCTGTGAGATAGAAGCCAATTTTCCACACTTAAGAGGAATAAAAAATTCCTTCCCGACTCCAATCAGGCAATCAGAATAACTCCCTGGATCAACAACCTATCTCTAGTAGCTATAACCTGCAATATTATTATACTCTAGAAATACATCAAGGCCCCTCTTGAATTCATTTATTGTACTCACCATCACCACCTCCTCAGGCAGAGAGTTCCATAGTCTAAACTCCATAGTTTAGTATGTACTGATGACTTAAACCTTGTTAAACCTCATCTGCCACTTATCTGCCCAAGCCTCCAATCTATCCAGATCCCTCTTCTATCACACTTCTCTATGCTAATACACTGGGGGTCATTTATTATAGTGTTTTGCACATGTTTTAGTCTAATTTTTTTAGGCATATTTACAAATAAAAGTGCGTCTATTTTAGAGGCATTTGCACTTTGTTCGACAAGTATTAGACTAATTGTGATGCGTTAGTTTTCTCTGCGTTTTTTTCGGCCTATTAATTCCTTTATTACACATGAATTAAGAATGTTAATTAAAGTCACATTTTCTGGTAGATGTGCATCCAGGGGAGTAGCTATAGGGAAAGCAGGGGAAGCTGCTGCTTTGGGGCCCAAACTCAAAGGGGCCCACCCAGGATGAGGACTAAAAGAAAAGATTTTATTGTCGGGGCCCCTCAACAGTATTATACAATGGCATTATATATAGTGATTTGCTGTGGAGCCCAGTCATTTCTAGTTATGCCACTGTGTGCATCTTTTCACAAACATAAACAAGTGACTAAAATTTTTGAGGGCATGGGAAGTGCAGAGAGAGCAGAGCCGCCAGGTGTAATGGCAACATCCCTGTTGCTCCTAGAGGCTCATTTGCATATTTTAAAACATCATTTTTCTCAGCAATGTGGGCACATACTGTATGAACAGGTGACTAACAAAGATGCCTGCAGCTGCCAAGTGCACATGTAACAGGTCAGCCAGTTTCATAGGTACAATTCTGCTGACAGATGACCTTTAAAGAAAAGGTATAATCAAAAAACTACCGTATTTTTTGCCCTATAAGATGCACCAGCACATAAGACGCACCTAGGTTTTAAAGGAGGACAATAAGAACAAAAATCTTTTTTTTTATTAGACCTCAGGTCACACTACCAATCAGACCCCTAATCAGACTCCCAATGTTAATAAGACTCTGATCAATCCTCAGCTCAAATCCACAATCAGACCTCAGCTCAGACCCTAATGTGAATGACCCCCAATCAGACCTCAGATAAGAGCCTCAAAATAAATAAGACACCCCATTCAAACCTCAAATCAGCCCCCATGCCTCTTATCATCAGCCCCCAGCAGCCTCTCATCAGCCCCTAGCAGCCTTTTATCATCCCCCAGGAGACTTTTATCATCCCCCATGAGCCTTTTATCAGCCCCCATGCCTCCCCTGCTCCGGACGCCGCTGCTCCTCACCACCAGCGATCTTCTTCTTCCTGCTGTCAGTTGTGCTGTAACATGACGCTCACAGAATGAGGTCACAGAGCGCCCTCATGCACAGCCAACAGCCGAGGACCTGGAAGCGCTCCATAATGGAAGCGCTCATTAGTATTCACCCCATAAGACGCAGAGACATTTTCCTCCACTTTGGGGAAAAAAATGTGCCTTAGGCCTCATGCACACGAACGTATTTTCTTTCCGTGTCTGTTCCGCTTTTTTTGCGGACCATATGCGGAACCAATTATTTGAATGGGTCCGCAAAAAAAACGGATGGTACTCCGTGTTCATTCCGTTTATGTGTGTCCGTTTTTCCGTTCTGCAAAAAAATAGAGCATGTCCTATTTTTTCTAGTTTGCGGACAAGGATAGGCATTATTACAATGGATCCGCCATACGGAACGTCATCCGTTTTTTTTGCAGACCGAAAAACTTATACGGTCGTGTGCATGAGGCCTTATGGGGAGAAAAATATGGTATATTGCTTCAATTAGGTTTTTATTTTGAATCCTGACATGCTGACATGGATGTAGCTAGCACGACTCCAGTTTTCATGCCAGTTACGGACAGTGCACCTATTAGGTTGCCCTAACTTTTCAGCTGAACTGCATAGACTGGAACAGTTGACAGCTATATGGATGGCAACTAAATTATACTGCTGAAGGTTAACATAAAAATGTATATAAGCATTATACACACAGATAAGGCACTATACACATGTTCTCTGCCTCTCTCATGAGGAGCTCTTGTCGTGTGATGATGGCCATTTTTCAATCTTTCTTAATTGATCAACTGCAAGGGGGGGGGGGGGTATATGACATATATACAGATGCATCCAGCATTAAAGTCAAACCTGATGCATTTTCCCATTAGCTTATCTCACTAACTTAGTTTAATTATGTAGAGAGCTTCTAGAGCTTAAAGGTGGTGTTGAGTTACACTGCTGGGATGCAGCGCTATCCTATTGATTTTGGTGCTGGCTACATCTGTACTTCCCTTTTGTAAACAGAATAATGTGGTAACATATGAGGTCATTTATCAAACTGATGTAAAGTAAAACTGGCTTAGTTGTCCTTAGCAACCAATCAGATTCCACCTTTCATTTTTGACAGTTCCTTTGAAAAATGAAATGTGAAATCTGATTGGTTGCTATGGGCAACTAAGCCAGTTCTACTTTTACATCAGTTTGATAAATGACCCCAATAGTTTATAAGGCTAAAAAAATACCTATGTCCATCCAGGTCAGCCTGTTATCCTGCAAGTTGTTTCAGAGGAAGGAAAAAATACCCTATGAGGTAGAAGTTTATTTTCCTCACTTTAGAGGAAAATAATCCTTCCCTACTCCAATCAGGCAATCAGAATAACTCCCTGGATCAACGACCCATCTCTAGTAGCTATAGCCTGTAATATTATTACCCTCCAGAAATACATCCAGTCCCCTCTTGAACTCTTTTAGTGAACTCACCATCACCACCTCCTCAGGCAGAGAGTTCCATAGTCTCACTGCTCTTACTGTAAAGAATCCTCTTCGTTTGTGTACAAAACTTCTTTCCTCCAGACGCAGAGGATGTCCCCTCGTCACAGTCACAGTCCTGGGGATAAATAGATGATGGGAGAGATCTCTGTACTGACCCCTGATTTATTTATACATAGTAATTAGATCTCCCCTAAGGGCAGGGGCGTAACTATAGGGGGTGCAGAGGTAGCAGTCGCTACAGGGCCCAGGAGCTTGAAGGGGCCCAAAGACACTCGTGCCGCATAAGAAGACGCACAAAGCGCTGAGGGAAGGGGGGCCCAAGCTGAACTCTTGCACCAGGGCCCATGAGCCTTTAGCTACGCCCTTGCCTAAGGGTGGAGTTGTAAATGCAATATAATATTGCAAACATTATTGTTAGGGTACTTTCACACTAGCATTTTTCTTTTCCGGCATTGAGTTCCGTCAAGGGGGCTCAATACCAAAAAAGACTTAACCAGTTATATCCTAATGCATTCTGAATGGAGAGAAATCCGTTCAAGATGCATCAGGATGTCTTCAGTTCAGTCACTGAACAGAATTTTGGACAGAGATAATACTGCAGCATGCTGTTGTGCATGCACTAATTTTTTGCGGTGCGGACCATTGGATGCGGATCGCGGACCCCATTCAAGTGAATGGGTCTGCAATCCGCATGAGGCAGCCCTACGGTCGGTGCCCATGCATTGCAGACTGCGATTTGCAGTCCGCAGCACAGGCCCGGCCTATTTTCTGACCTATTTATGTAGGTGCACCTTATTTTGTGCCTGATTTAGTCAGAAAAACAATCTAATTTCTACTCCACTCCGGGCATGGTGTACTTTGCCTCTGCCTCTGTTTTGAGTGATGAGTTGCGCCTCATTTTGCCTACTTTCATGGAGACATGCTCCTAATTTCAGCTTACTTGCACCACATTTTCATGCGCATACTAATTAGACCAGTGTTAATTAATTTGAACCTGCCATATAAGAAAACAACCACTAGATGTCAGACTTAAACAAAAATAGAAAAAACTGATTTAGGACTCACACTAACGTATTGTTTGCATCCCAAAAACAAAGAAATGGGGGCACATCTGAAATGCAACGCAGAGTGCAGGCCACAGTATCAATATATCGCGTATCTACAACGTTACAACAAACTGGAGAAAAAACATATGCCCGATACAATATAAAATATAACCAAACTTTATTGCATCATATACAATGCACAATACATATACATAGTACATAAAAAGGCGTAAGACATAAAGAAGTGCCAGAATCCTAACACCCGTCTCTACTACACCCCAAATAGAGATGTTATAAATGTCACACGTAGTCAGATCAAATGGACTCCACACTCAATGTCCACAGGAGATGGAAACATATGTCCACATATAAATGGTAAAGTGCATGATCATATAATACAATAGCAAAGTGGAGTAACGTTATTTATCAAGTACATACCACAGGACATGATTAGGGGTATAACAACTCGCGTGTTTCACCAAAAGACCCTCGACGCGCGTTTCGCTGCTGCTTGTTAAAAGTGACCAGAGAACCCCACATTATAAATGCTAAAGGTGCCGCTCAGAAAGATTAGGTAAATTAGATAAATGTCAACAGGTATATCTTCTGGCTGTTGTATATTACATAGCGCATCGTTCCAGCCCGCTGCCCAAGGAGACAGTTCAGGTGCTCCTATGTGACCCGGCGCACCACAGCGATGCGCTACAGCAACCGGCAAGGTAGCCAAGCAACCCCGTAACCGCGGGACAAGCGCATTTATATCACAGTAGTATAATGCATATAAGTAAGAGGCCTGATGGGGAATAATAATAGAAAATAAAAATTAAAAACACAAAAATAACCCCACAATCATATTACCAATAATATATCAGTGAACATAATATCTACCATGATCAATACAGAAAAGCAGCACACAGATATATATATTACAATACGCGATAAGTGCAATAATAAATACAAACATGTGCTATGCTCCAAAATACAATATTAATTGACAATAGTGATAACAAACTAAAACACCAAATAAACATGTATAATTAATCAGTAAAATATCAGCATAAATAATTTAAAAAGTACAAAGCATGAAAAAAGTGCTTAGTGCAGTGCAAAGCATAAATAAGGTACAAATGAATGTACAGACAATAAATCAGTGTATATATATAAATATGAAAATTAATCTGTGTTTTAAATTATAAAAAATAAATAAAATATATGTAATAAAAAACACACAAAAAATTCTTTACATCCAAATATCATAAATATAATTCACATAAAAATTCACGTAAAAATTCATCAAATATTGAGTCCCATCACGCCACTACTAGTCACTCGCTCAAAGACTTCATCCAGATAAAGACATCCAGTTAGGTCCAGTCCTTAATCTGCAAGACACCCTCAGCACTCCAATATATGGTAGGGAGCAACTGGCTACAAAAACACAAATGAGATATATTAGAAATAAGATAAAGTAAACTACATAAAACATTATAAAAAGGATTTGAAACTAAGAGCCTCATTCAAACCGTACAGGGTCACCGTATTAAGCAGGACCATCCATCTCGTCTCTTTTTGGAGGAGACATTGTTTTATGTCACCTCCCCTGATCCCCAGCCTTGCCCGGTCTATTCCTCTAAACCGGATCCCTTTTGGATCCCTGTTGTGGGTATCGCGGAAATGTTTCAGAATGGGTTTTAATTTCTTAAGTTTATCTTTGTCGGTCTCTTCCCCTGCCGCTCTAATGTCACGAATGTGCTCAAGCACACAACAACTTTGAGTGCCCTAGTGGTCATCCGAATATAGATCAAACCACATGGGCACCCCGCATAGTAAATCCCTGCTTCTGTTCGACACGTAATGTGATGCACAATTTTATATTCTTTCGTACCATCAGAGTCCATTAACCTATCAGTCCTGATCATGTAGTGACACGCGGTGCAGTGACCACATAGAAGCTACATAGTGACTACGTGTCACCATGTCTTTCAGATTTTTAGTTTTTTTCCAGGTGATTAGTGGTCTCTCGGGGATCACTCTCTTTAGGTCCCTATCTGTGAAAAGGATCTGCCAGTGTTTCCGCAGAATGGCCTGCTGTTGTCTCCACTGAGTATTAAATGTAGTCACAAATCTGGGATAATCGTCCCCCCTTTTTTCTTTACATTGGCCATTTCCTAGGTATGTAAGGAGATTACAGAGTGGGCACTCAATATCAGGACAGGATGCAAGGAAGCACAAATAGTAAAATAAAAGTTATTTTAATAAAATAACAGAAAATCTACAACATAGTGAAATATAAACATGAACATAAAGCTCACGCTAAAACTTAACAGTAGATGGCGTAAAAATGCGGATGTAACATTCACGGAGTAACAGAATAAAAATACTGACATAAACGGCAATGGAGTCTCCTCAGTGGATGTAAATTGCTGTGATGGTGTTTTACTGGGGTCCAATAACCCCCACGTTCTAACTTGGAGAATATACTTGAGTCCCACAGTATAAAAAAGAGGCGAATATAGTATTAGTGGTACTAATGTGCAGAAAAGACGTTACCGCTCCAGTGGTAAATGTTGCAGATGGCGGCTAGGTCTCCACATGCAGCTATAAATGGCATCCACTTTTATGTAATGCTTCAGACACATTTGCATGCAGGGTCCCACATGACGTGTCATACGACCAGGTGAAGTGTTCTCTGAGTGGAGACCAGGTCCTAAAGTCCACCTTGTATAGTGAATTTTGTGGAGCCTTTGAATCCTTGACTGGATAATGATGTATCCGCACAAAATATGTAGAAATCAACAGAAGATCCACATGAGATAGTTCGCCAAATGCTGCCCAACCATACCCGTTTCGGAGGTCCTCCTCCTTCCTCAGTGGTATGCAGCAATGGGCATAATGGTTAGCTTTTATAGGGCAGTCATTAGTTCTCCAGGTGTTGATTGGAAACATATAAAACCTGTTTTGGATTGCTTCTTTTACCATTCTGAAAGGTCCACATTAAAAAGGGGTTATTAAATGTATTTCTCCCTTCATTTAGCAACAAATGTCCTTGTAGAGTTATAATACACAAGATTTACCTATTTTCCATGGAAAAAAGGCATATGCGGTTTCCATGCATTTTTGATGCGTTTTTTCCGCCATATTGTGTTTTTGATACATTTTTTCTACCAATATATGGTAGGGAGCAACTGGCTACAAAAACACAAAAGAGATATATTATAAATAAGATAAAGTAAACATTAACATAAAAACATTATAAAAAGCATTTAAAACTAAGAGCTTCATTCAAACCGTACGGGGTCACCATATTAAGCAGGACCATCCATCTCGTCTCTTTTTGGAGGAGACATCGTTTTATGTTGCCTCCCCTGATCCCCAGCCTTGCCCGATCTATTCCTCTAAACCGGATCCCTGTTGTGGGTATCGCGGAAATGTTTCGCAATGGGTTTTAATTTCTTGGTCGGTCACTTCACCTGCCGCTCTGATGTCACGAATGTGCTCAAGCACACGAACTTTGAGTGCCCTAGTGGTCATCCCAATATAGATCAGACCACACGGGCACTCTGCATAGCAAATCACTGCTTCTGTTCGACACGTAATGTGATGCACAATTTTATATTCTTTTGTACCATCAAAGTCCATGAACATATCGGTCCTGATCATGTAGTGACACGTGGTGCAGTGACCACATAGAAATGATCCCCATTGTGGACACTTATCACCAAAGAGACCACTTTTCACCGAAGCTACATAGTGACTACGTGTCACCATGTCTTTCAGATTTTTAGTTTTTTTCCAGGTGATTAGTGGTCTCTCGGGGATCACTCTCTTTAGGTCCCTATCTGTGAAAAGGATCTGCCAGTGTTTCCGCAGAATGGCCTGCTGTTGTCTCCACTGAGTATTAAATGTAGTCACAAATCTGGGATAATCGTCCCCCCTGTTTTCTTTACATTGGCCATTACCTAGTAGGTGTTCTCTAGAAAAGTTCTTTGCTTTTAAATAGCCCCTGTTAATTACTCTTTGATTGTACCCCCTCTCTAGGAAATGCCGTGACAAGTCAGCCGACTGTCGCTCAAAACGGGCATCACTTAAAGTATAACTGTCAAATTTTTTTTTTTTTTACTATTGGATTTTGGTGATTAATATCACCTTGTTGGCCCTGTTTTAATTTCTGATTGTTTAATAAATAACCCCTAAAAGCCACCTAAAAGTCCCCAGTATTGGCTATTTTTACCTGAGATTAAAATCAGGTTGCTATGCTCTTTCCGTCTACCAGATGAGGACGGAGCACGCTGGCTGCGTGCACTGGGAACTGATAGTGAGTCAACATTGTAAGGGAATGTATAAAAAGCCAGGTTCTTTCTGAGAGGAGATAACAGTGCTGGGCTGTGTGTGTGAACTTCTCCACATGCCTGTGCTTGGCAGACACTCCCTTAGCAGTGCTGGAGAATGTATAGCTCAGAGAGATCTGGCGTCCTATGGATTAGCCTCAGGGCTAAGGGCGGCCATTTTAACAGAATAGTGAAGTTGTAGTTCTATGCACACTGGTTGCTAAGGGCTGAATCTTATTAAATAAGGGGTAAGTAAGTCTAATAGTTATTGATTCAGGAATATTATCATATTAGTAACTACATATATGAAAACTGAAATTAGGGTCTAAATGTGACAGTTATCCTTTAAACAGATCCTCCTAGCCCTACAGAAATGACCCACAGGAATTGCTCTGGCAACCTGCAGATGATGAGAGGAGGAGGAATGCAGCAAGGAGTTTACGGACGTGGGTTTTCTATACATATCAAACCCCAATACACCGTCTTCCTCAACAAGAATCATCAGGTCAAGGAACTCCAAACACCTTGTACTGTATTTCCATGTTAAGTTGATGTTAAGATCATTAACGTTCAAGGTTTGCAAAAACGTCTCCACATGCGACATTGAACAAAATATCATCAATATATCTCGACCTACGAGACTACGGCGTCATACTATCTTGCGTATTCATGACAGACTCCCTCTCCCACAGCCCCAGGAACAAATTAGCACAAGTCGCCCCCATAGCTGTCCCCCAGAGCTGCAGGAAGAAGCGGTCCTTAAATGTGAATACATTGTGTGTCAGTGCAAACTCCAATAAGGCCATAATTAGGTCAATGAGATCACCATCAAGGTTATTCATCTCCAAAAAAAAGTCTTGACGCTCGTAGCCCGTGGTCATGATGAATCGAAGTGTACGGGGACTCGACGTTGCATGTGACCAGGAGCATATCCCTATCCAAATGTACCCCATTGAGTCTCCTCAAAACATCTGTAGTGTCACGGACAAATGAGGGTAACGTCGCAACACATTTTGTAGATAAAAATCAACAAAATGGCAAATCGTCTCACACAGGAGCCAATTCCGCCCCGGTGGAGACCTAGGGTCCTTATGTATTTTGGGGAGCAAATAAAACGTGGGAGGGATCGGAAAATCTGTCACCAACCCCTCCCACATTTTGACGCTGATAGTGCCTCTGTCCAGTGCTTCCCTGAGTATCGTATCTAATTCAGTTTTGTGTTGTAGCATAGGATTCTGATCTAATTTGCAGTAACAGGACTTATCACCTAATTGGTGAAATGCCTCCTTTTCATACATCTGCACTGGCCAGATCACAACATTGTCCCCCTCATCAGCCAGTTTAATCACAACATCTTTCATGTTTTTAAGTTCTTTTAAAGCAATTCTTTGTTGTCTATTCATATTATCATGAGATGTAGTCTCACGAATGTCTTCAAAATCTCGTTTTACCAGCTTCACGAATATATCTACCGCTGGACACGATGTCGTGGGGGGCCAATGCTGTGACCGGCAGTGCAGATGGACGGGAAATTTGGACACATCCTCCGATCCCTGCTCATCCAGCAATGATTGGAGGTCGCTGATGGCCTGTAATTCTAAAGGGGACAAGTTTTCATGTTCACCAACCCTATTAAATAATTTTTTAAATCATAATTTTCTTGCGAGGAGCTCCAAGTCCTTCACCGATGTGAAGTGATCAAACCTCTGTGCCGGCAAAAATGTCAGACCCCTCCGCAAGACGGTTAGTTGTGACTGTGTCAGTGAAATATTGGAGAGATTAATTACCTTCAGTATTTCTTTACTCATTTCCCCACGGTATCAATATAAACTGAATGTCCAAGAAGAGAAAAGAAATACCGCAAGCCAAGGACGCACCTCTTAAAAAGTATATAATTTATTGAAAAAACACAACACATTAAAAAAAACATTTAAAATCAATTGTATACAATTATACATCCTTGTGTGGACCACAAATATGTCCAACACACAAACCTACACATTTCATGGATAGAATATAAACATCAAAGTGCCCTCAAAATATAATACAAAGTACATGATTATGGCATCAAAAGGTATGTGCACTAGATACTTATCTGATTCAATATTAGGCAGACATGATTGTGCAGGTAAGAAGGTATCCCCACGCGTATCGTCAGCCAATGCTGTCTTCCTCAGGGGTATTGTTTGCAGCCCAGTCACTTCAATGGGTTCGCAAAAAACCACTGAAATTACTCCATGTGCACCCAGACAGCCACCGTGTACATTCCGTATTTTGCTGATATGTGGCCTATAAATTTTAGGTCATGCCCATGACCATGTGCTTACAGTTTGTAAACTTTACAAGCTCTGCAGAGTTTACAGTGGTGTAGGCCAGAAACATGTGATAATGGCACAAGTGGATGTGGAGCACCTGACTTGTCTCATCAAGGAGCATCCAGAGCTGGGGGACACCAGAAGTGACCTTGAACACGACCATGTCCGCAAGGAGCAGTCGAGAGAGAGGTCACACGACTAATCCTGGGCAGTCAATGGGACACCTGTAGGCAGAGCCACAGCGGGAAAACTTGGTAAGACATATAGTGACAGGTTCTCTTCAGATAGATGTCTTTCCCACAGTGTTGTATGATTTTCTTGCTACAATATTGCACCATATTGTTTTCTGATCCAATATTTAGACAGGTAATATGGTGGTGTGTGCTACAAAGTCTGTAATTTTTTCATTTTTTCTTGACAGGGAACAATATTAAAATGTGCTGGAAGTCTTGCCGGGACCAGTTTCACAGAGAATTTGTCCAGATGAAGGGCTATAGTGGGGATGGTGGGCTGCGCATGAAGCCCTACAGTATTTATATACTGTGCAACAGCAGTTTTTGTGCTGGAGCTGAGGCCGAAAGTGTCAAATCTTGCAAAGCTTTGTACTTTAAACTATAAAATTATTTATTAAGATGTACACTGTAAGGCCTCTTTCACACGAGTGTGACGGATAAGGTCCGGATGCATTCAGGGTGCGTTCAGTGAAACTCGCACTATTTTGCAAGCAAGTTCAGTCAGTTTTGTCTGCAATTGCATTCAGTTGTTCAGTTTTTTCCACGCGGGTGCAATGCGTTTTGATGCGTTTTTCACACACGTGATAAAAAACTGAAGGTTTACAACAACATCTCCTAGCAACCATCAGTGAAAAACGCATTGCATCTGCACTTGCTTCACTTCTATGGAGCCAGGGCTGCATGAAAAACGCAGAATATAGAGCATGCTACGATTTTCATGCAACATGGAAGTGATGCGTGTACACAGACCCATTGAAATGAATGGGTCAGGATTCAGAGCGGAAAACTCGCTTGTGTGAAAGAGACCTAATAATTGTATTGCTTTTCATGTACATGAAGGAGAAGTTAAAGTGCAACTAATTATTATAGTGCACTTGGCACTATTGTGTTTCTGATTTCATGCAATTACCTTTTTATAAAATCTGGCAATAGTGGTTGACTATTATGGTAACCATTATGTAAAAAGACTGGTAAGAACTTGCTCATGGCTATGTAAACCACAGCTCTTGTGTGTTATATTTGTGTATTATAAAATACATGGCCACACCAATTATGTATGACCACATATGCCCATTAGTATATATTGTGAGGTGACCATTGGATATGTTTTGAAGCTATATATCTGAAAGATTATATATTTTTGGCAATGTTGAAGGCACTTTTTTGAAGGTAGCCTGTTAATGGTCGACTGAATTCTGTGGGTCTCCACTGTAGAAGACAAAAATTTGTACATTAGGGCCACAAACATGTGACGTTACACATGCTTGAGATGGTAGAAATGCATATGCATTGATTAGAATGGATGATGACACACAATGTTCTCATGAATCACTAATATGTGCATATTTGTTTTCTTAGCACTATGGACAATCTGGGTGAGGAAGCTGCCAATGACAGCACCTGCAAGGAGGAAGAGCCTGCTGTATCTGGCCATGCAGACTCTCATGCACCTGTGATGCCTGAATCCCAAGTCAGCCATCCAGAACCTACAGAACCAGAGAAATCTAGGCCAGGATTATATCAGCCAGAGGCTCCTCATCCTGTACCGTTAAGGCCGGAGGTTCATAGACAGCAGCCACTGGCGCTTGAGTATCTGAACATAAACAAGGGTGAGGGGAAGGAGGAGGGGATCCTTGAAGGGTTTGCCCCCTATCTCCCGGACCTACCTCAGGACCTACAAATGACATTTGTCCATGTCATGACATCTGTCCTGAAAATCTTGAAATCCCGCCTGGATCCTATTGATTTGGTCAGAACAGTGGACCAAATAAAATATATGGCCATGTGTGCCCAGGCTGCACCCGAACCTGCCCCCAGCATACATCAACCACCCAGAATGGGGAGCATGTCCCAGCCACTGTATTCTCAAAACAGAGAATATTATGGGCACCAAGATTATTCTGGCCCATCCACCTCATATGGACCACCAGAGGATGTGAGAGGACACTCGACTCAAGGCCCTGGCCCATTCACCAGGGATTTATTTGATATTTTATTGATGTTTATATGTTTAGTTTTATTTATGGTTGACTGTTTGTTAAGCGTTCATATTATTTTATTTACATATAAAGTATTATGCAAAACTCATCTTTGTCACCACATTTTTTTATTGGGATATACATACTTTGTTGCCATTTAAGTTAGAATCCAAATACTATGGATGTATGTTAGGCGGTACATTAATTTTTTAATACACCTTGTCCCATGGTAACATAGCCTACTGTGAAAGTATACTGTGGATCAGACAATTATTCCTTTGTGCGTCTCCACTGGAATAACTAAGCATCGTGGTACATTGGACAGCGTCATTGTGCAATAGTTTATGCAAACGAGCCCTTTTGACAGTTTGATGTTATTATTACAAAGTTAACATTGGTGAGTTAGCTCTTCAACAAACTGGTAAGCACATGGGCTTCTTATTACATAAAACTTCCAAAAAGGTATATACTTTACTGTATATAATCACATTTGACAAAAATAGGATTCATTTTATTGGTAAAAGGCTATATATAATGAGGTATTAGAGGGTAATTGTGGGCAAATATAGAGTCACTTAAGTGTAACATCTACTCATGCGCATGAAATTGCACACATGCAAACAATTGACTTCATGATCCTTATATTTGCCTACATGAAACCCCAGCCCACAAGCCCACATCAAGGGTCCCCATTCTCTTGTGAGTTTCTAGACTATCTACAGAAAGAAAAATGCAGGTAAACTACCTTTAAAATAAAATAAAAACAACTAATGTGCCCAGAGTCCAGAACAAATCAAAACCTGCAAAGAACTGCATCCATCTGCCACGGCAATGCCACCTCAGTCTTCATATATTTCCCGATCTGCAAGTCCACCAGCTCCAGGTCGTCCATGACGGGTGTGGTCCAACCCAACTGATTAAGAATATGTCAGAAATTGGTCCAGGTCAGCTTCTGAGAGAGCATCATGAATCCTGATAAAATTGTGCAGGAGCACACATGCTTTAATCACCAGGGTGGCATTGTCCGGTGCCATCTCTAAGGATGACAGGAATACCCTCCACTTGATAAGTATTTGAAATGCACACTCAACATAACAATGTGCTCTTGTCAGCTGATAGTTGAAAATATGTCATCCAGCTCGTATCTGGGGAAGGGCCGCATGACATGGAGTACCAATGCAAATCCTTCATCAGCCACGATTACAAACAGAGCCGGTGGTCCTGAAGATCCTAGAAGTCTTCTGGGCTTGGGCAGGTCAAGCTGGTTGGGTTAAAGCCGATCAGCCAGTCTAAAAACATTGAAGACGCAGGCATCTGCTGTGCTCCCATAGGCCCCGATATCCAAGGCCAACACATCTGAAAAAAAATATTGCTTATAATTGTAGTACCGGGACCCTAACTGAGGCTTCTTATCACAGTTGTGTTTACCACCTATTGGCCTGCGCACCTAGCTGAAAGCCCTCAGCAATTTGGATCCAATCCTCTGCCTTGGCCTCTGGAATCACCACTTCCTAGAGACGCTGCCAAATTATTTCCCAGGTTTGACAGACAATCCGAGAAATAGTTAAGATGCTCAGCAGGAACTCATAATGGGGTGAAGGAAACGAGTTCACTATTGCCAGGAATCTGAAATACAAAGAAAAAAAAAAATACAACACATACAAATAACTATTTTACTCATATTTAGAGTTGAGCGAACACCTGCATGTTCGGGATCGAGAAGTTCTGCCGAACTTCCCGAAAATGTTCCGGTTCAGGATCCGAACTCGACCCGAACTTCAACCCGAACCCCATTGAAGTCAATGGGGACCCGAACTTTTGGGAACTAAAAAGGCTGTAAAATAGCCCAGGAAAGAGCTAGAGGGCTGCAAAAGGCAGCAAAATGTAGGTAAATCCCCTGCAAACAAATGTGGATAGGGAAATTACTTAAAATAAAATAAATAAAAATTAACCAATATCAATTGGCAACTTGGAGGAGGAGGTGGAATAGGAGGTTGGGTGGCATCAGGTGGGAATGCTATGGGAGTTGAAGTTTTCAGCACAGCCAAAAAGGATTCATGTCTGCCTGCAGTGCCACAGGCCTCATTCACAGACTCAGGGCCATGGCACCCGCAAAGAGGAGAGCGGTCCCGTAACAGCAACACAGGCCTCAGGTCAACCTGGAATGGAACAGGCCATTATCATTTATGTAGGCCCCTGACACCCAGACAGAGGAGAGGCAATTTGACAGTAAAAAGAGTTTAATGTCTCTCACCCAGACAGCAAGCAATTAAACGAAATATAGGCCACTGACACCCACACAATGGGGCGGTCATTAGACAGTAAAAAGAGTTTAATATCTCCCACCAAGACAATAAATAATTAAACAACATAACAACATATAGGGCCCTGACACCCAGACAATGGGGCGGTCATAACAGTAAAAAGTGTTTAATATCTCCTACCAAGACAACAAATGATTAAACGACATATAGGCCCCTGACACCCAGACAATGGGGCGGTCATTAGACAGTAAAAAGTGTTAAATGTCTGCCACCAAGACAGCAAGCAAGTACGTGAAATTTAGGCCCCTGACACCCAGACAATGGGGCGGTCATTAGACAGTAAAAAGAGTTTAATATCTCCCACCAAGACAACAAATGATTAAACGACATATAGGCCCCTGACACCCAGACATTGGGGCGGTCATTAGATAGTAAAGAGAGTTTAATATCTCCCACCAAGACAACAAATAATTTAAAGACATATAGGCCCCTGACACCCACACAATGTGGCGGTCATTAGACAGTAAAAAGAGTTTAATATCTCCCACCAAGACAACAAATGATTAAATGACATATAGGCCCCTGACACCTAGACAATGGGGCGGTCATTAGACAGTAAAAAGTGTTAAATGTCTGCCACCAAGACAGCAAGCAAGTACATGAAATTTAGGCCCCTGACACCCAGACAATGGTGCGGTCATTAGACAGTAAAAAGAGTTGAATATCTCCCACCAAGACAACAAATGATTAAACGACATATAGGCCCCTGACACCCAGACAATGGGGCGGTCATTAGACAGTAAAAAAAATTTAAATGTCTGCCACCAAGACAGAAAGCAAGTACGTGAAAGTTAGGCCCCATGACACACAGACAGAGGAGAGAGGTCCCATAGCAGCTAAAGAGGCATCATGTCACCCACCAACAGAGAAGGCCACTTTTAGTTATTTAGGCCCCAGCACCCAGACAGAGAAGAGAGGTCCCAAAGCAGAGAATCAGGCTTCATGTCACCCACCAACGGAGAAGGCCACTTTCAGATATTTAGACCCCTGGCACCCAGACGGAGGAGAGGTTCATTCAACTTTGGGTTGAACCGAAAAATAATGGTAAAATTTAAAAAAGAGGATTCAATAAACAAGTGTCCTTGAGTACAAGAATATATGGTTAAGGGGAGGTAGTTATAAATGTCTATTCTGCACAAGGGATGGACAGTTCCTGTGGGATCCATGCCTGGTTCATTTTTATTAACGTCAGCTTGTCCACGTTGACTGTGGACAGGCAGCTGCGTTTGTCAGTAATGACGCCACCTGCCGTGCTGAATACACATTCAGAAAAAAGGCTGGCCCCTGGGCAGGCCAGCACCTCCAAGGCATAAAAGGCTAGCTCTAGCAACGTGGACAATTTGAAGACCCAGAAGTTGAATGGAGCCGAACCATCGGTCAGTACGTGGAGAGGTGTGCACATGTACTGTTCCACCATGTTAGTGAAATGCTGCCTCCTGCTAACACGTTCCGTATCAGGTGGTCGTGCAGTTAACTGTGGCGTGATGACAAAACTTTTCCACATCTCTGCCATGCTAACCCTGCCCTCAGAGGAGCTGGCATTGACACAGCTGCGTAGGCGACCTCTCGCTCCTCCTCTGCCTTAGCCTTGGGCCTCTACTTGTTCCCCTGTGACATTTGGGAATGCTCCCAGGAGCGCGTCTACCAACGTGCGCTTGTACTCGCGCATCTTCCTATCACGCTCCAGTGCAGGAAGTAAGGTGGGCACATTGTCTTTGTACCGGGGATCCAGCAGGGTGGCAACCCAGTAGTTCGCACACGTTAAAATGTGGGCAACTCTGCTGTCGTTGCGCAGGCACTGCAGCATGTAGTCGCTCATGTGTGCCAGGCTGCCCAGAGGTAAGGACAAGCTGTCCTCTGTGGGAGGCGTATCGTCATCGTCCTCCGTTTCCCCCCAGCCACGCACCAGTGATGGGCCCTTACTAGATGTTTTCCTCATTGTTACCGTTCACCACAATAAGAAAAAAATATTTGGCCCAATGTATTGAATTCAAATTCAGGCCATTTTTTACAGGCACCTAATACTATCTAGCTTTCTATTTATGTACCATATTACACTAATCCAGGCACAGCAGTAACCACAGATTTAGGGGAATATCAATTGTAGGCCTAGTATTTAGGCCCTGGATGAAAGGTATCCTTTTACGGACAGATTTACACTTGGAGATGCACAGTAGCGTGTGAAAAAATATATAGGATTATGCTTTCAGCACTTGTATTTTAACACTTTGTGTAATGTACCCTTTAACGGAAAGAAATACACTTAGAGATGCAAAACAGTGTGTGCAAATGTAGAGGATTATGCTGTATTTTAACACTTACTGTAATATACCCTTTAACGGAAAGAAATACACTTGGAGATGCACGCTGAGTGTAATATACCCTTTTACGGACAGATTTACACTTGGCCTGCAACAGCTGGAACACCAGATTTTGGGTATTGCTATTTTGGCAATTGAATTTCACCCCAGAAAATAATATATCCTTTGACGGACACTATAAAACTTGTCCAGTCACAGCTGGAACACCAGATTTATGGTATTGCTATTTTTGCAACTGAATTTCACCCCAGAAAATAATATATCCTTTGACGGACAATATTAAAATTGTCCAGTCACAGCTGGAACACCAGATTTACGGTATTGCTATTTTGGTAATTGAATTTCACTCCAGAACAAAAGCTATCTTTTGACGGACACTATAAAACTTGTCCTGCCACAGCAGAAACCACTGATTTAGGGTATTGCTATTTTGGAAATTGAATTTCACCCCAGAAAAAAAAAATATATTCTTTGCCAGACAGTATTACACTTGGCTAGCCACAGCTGTAACACCAGATTTAGGGGATTGTTATTTTTTTAAGTGAATTTCACCTCTCAATAAAATATAGAAAATTCTATCCTGAGTTTCCAAGGGTGACAATAAGCACAGCCAAGCCCCTGATGTAGGATATAGCAAAAAAAAAAAAACTACTATTGATGGATTAATGGACTTGGTGGCAGCTTGTGCTGGCGCACCACAAGACACGAAATAGCCGCCAATCACCCCAGAAAAAAGTGACAGAAAAACGCTCTGGGTAGCTTGAAAACAGTGAGCAATTAACTAGCAGAAGTTGAATGATTCACAGCTGTAGATCGATCACTTCATTAAGTGTTTTTGCTGAGTTAATCCCTGCCTAATCTCGCCCTAACAGCAGCTGCATCCTATCCCTACACTATTCAGAGCAGAGTGACGTGCGGCGCGACGTTACTCCAGCTTAAATAGAGGCTGGGTCACATGCTGCACTTGGCCAATCACAGCCATGCCAATAGTAGGCATGGCTTTGATGGCCTCTTGGGGCAAGTAGTATGACACTTGTTGATTGGCTGCTTTGCAGGCTTTCAAAATGCGCCATAGAAATCGCTGAACAACAAACCCGAACCCGAACTTTCACATAAATGTTCGGGTTCAAGTCCGTGTCACGAACACCCCAAAATTCAGTACAAACCCGAACTATACAGTTCGAGTTCGTTCATCCTACTCATATTACATATACTATAACACCGTATACTATAACACACTGTAGCTTACTAAATACTGTTACACTATACACAATAACTATTAACAGTATGCCACTATGACATACCCAAGCACACTTTATACTCTAACTAAAATACACTACAACAATTTATTGTACTAATATAAGAAGACTATAACTACTATACCTTTTAACAATTAAACTACAACACTACAACATTTACTTCTACTTCTACTATTACCTCAGCATCACGATAAGCCATTCCTTAGGGGAAATACAGCACTTCATCTTGTTATCCTGGTATGTGTGGCCAGGGCGCAGAGACGCTAACAAAATATCCAATGAGTTCACAGACATAAGACAAAATCCATAAATGTATCCAGATGCTGCCACAGATCCATGTACAGTGTGTGGAAGTAGCCTTTCCTGCACTGCTGATAGACAGTTGGTTTAACCCAATGCCTCCTCCATGGTTCCTCGTTTCACCATAGGTGATGCTTTCCGTATTGCCAAGAAAGCAGCCAGCACAGGAGATCCTCATCTACAGAGCCGTTAGCCATGATAAAACAGTTATCACTTGCCATAAACCAATGCCAGCCAAGCAGCCGAATCTCACAGAGCTCTCTACACTGTAAAAAGCAGTAAAAAAATGTGACCATCTGATATAGGGGTGTGATAAAAGGGATGCACCTAGAATTTGTGACTATTTCCTTTATCCGTTCTTATGCGGCCCGCAAAAAACCGATGGCATATGACCTGCAAACCACTAACAGCTGTGTGAATTAGCCCTTATTAAGGGATAATAAATGTGGCACAAATTAAAGACAAGTGTTGCTAATACACCTGTTTTTTTTTACTACAAAGAAAAGGAGAGCTTGATAAATGTGCCCCAGTGTCTCTAAGTTTTTAAAGGGCCACTGCCAAGGTCCCAATAATTAGCAAAGACCAGCTGACGCAGACTTCTTAAGGGCCTCTACTCTACCTGAATATGACTTCTGCCTACCAATTTAGTACTGTACCCTAGCGTCCAGCGATAGCGTCATGTTACCTGTGGCAAACAAAGACTACTTCTGTTGTCGACACCTGAGGATTCCCTGTGGCAAAATCCAGATTTCTGAGCAGGGATTATAGGTTGAAAAATTTGCGGACCGCAAAACACTTAGGCTCCATTTAGGGGAGTTTTCCGCGCGGGTGCAATGCGTGATGTGAACGCATTGTACCCTCACTGAATCCTGACCCATTCATTTCAATGGGTCTGTGTACATGAGCGTTTTTTTTTCACGCATCACTTGTGCGTTGTGTTAACCACCTCTCGTCACGCTAACGCTGAAAGGCGTCCGGGAGGTGGTTCTCTCAGGTCTCGTTCGCTGGCAGGCTGTAGATGTAAAAACATTGCATCCAAATCGCATATGCCTGCTGCCTGCTCCTCTGGTGGTCCCTTTTCCTGATCACCCCATATTAACTGCCTGATCACCCCTTGTCACCCACATGTCATTAATCACCCCCCTGTAAGGCTCCATTCAGACGTCTGTATCTGTTTTGTGGATCCACAGATCTACAGATCCGCAAAACATGGACACCGGCAATGTGCTTTCCGCATTTTGCGGATCCGCACATTGCCAGAACTATATAGAAAATGCCTTTGCGTGTCCACAATTGCGGACAAGAATAGGACATGTTCTATATTTTTGCGGACCTGGAAGTGCGGACCTGGAAGTGCGGACCCGGAAGTGCGGATCCGCAATTCCCGGATCCGGCGGGACAAAGTCTGTCCCCATAGAAATGAATGGGTCCGCAATTCCGTTCCGCAAAATGTGGAACAGAATTGCGGACGTGTGAATGGGGCCTAAGGGTCCCTTATCACCGCCAGTTAGTTAGCTACTTGTTAGTTAGTTAGTTAGCGCACAGCCCACCGCACCGCAGTCACTGATTAGTCGCTGATTAGCGTCATCGCTGTCGCTAATCAGCACTAGTACTATATAGTATCTGTAAGTGATCAAGACTGATCGCAATCCGATCTATATCAGTACATTAGGGTCACCTTAGGCTCTACAAAAAACGTAGTGTTTGCCCGATCAGGCCTGATCTTGTGCGCACTCTTGCGTTCAGTCCGCCCCACCGCAGTGACAGAATTTTTTTTTTCTGATCACTGCAAAAACACCGTAAAATCGCTGCGGCGCTATAAAGATCACTTTTGAGCCTTTTGGATCTTTATTAGCGATCGCAGCTTTAGGGTCCATTCACACGTCCGTGGTGTGCTGCGGACCCGCAAATTGCGGATCCGCAGCACACCATGCCGGCACTCTCCATAGAGATTCCTATTCTTATCCGCAGGCTGCGGACAATAATAGGACATGCTCTATCTTTTGCGCAGCTGCCGCCAGATGTTTCGGCACCGAAACCCGAAAGTTCGCGGCCGCAGCTCCGCAAATGCTGATGCGGAGAGCACATAGTGTGCTCTCCGCATCACCGCTGGCCCCATTCACACTGAATGGGTCCGCATCTATTACGCAGAATTGCGGAATAGATAGGGACATTTTTGTGGACGTGTGAATGGGGCCTTACTTCGCAAGCACTCCTATGTCCTTTCCCCTCTTTTTTTTTTTGTACATTTTTTGGCATTTTATTTTTTTATCCACATTGATCGATGCGAATGAAGAAATCTGTGCCATTTATTTTTTCTTTCAGCCCAGAGGCTGAGCGGAAAAAAAAAACGTATTACTCGTATGCTCAATATAAGGAGAATAGCAGAAACGCCTAATGCTGGCCATACATGTAATGATTGCGGAGACCCTTAAATGCCAGGGCAGTACAAACACCCCACAAATGACCCCATTTTGGAAAGAAGACACCGCAAGGTATTCGCTGAGGGGCATATTGAGTCCATGAAAGATTAAACTTTTTGTCACAAGTTAGCAGAAAAGGAGACTTTGTGAGAAAAAACAAAAAAAATCAATTTCCGCTAACTTGTGCAAAAAAAAAATCTTCTATGAACTCGCCATGCCCCTTACGGAATACCATGGGGTGTCTTCTTTACAAAATGGGGTCACATGTGGGGTATTTATACTGCCCTGGCATTTTTGGGGCCCTAAAGCGTGAGAAGAAGTCTGGAATCCAAATGCGTAAAAATGCCCTCCTAAAAGGTACTCATTGGAATTTGGGCCCCTTTGCGCACCTAGGCTGCAAAAAAGTGTCACACGTGGTATCGCCGTAATCAGGAGAAGTAGGGAAATGTGTTTTGGGGTGTATTTTTACATATACCCATGCTGGGTGAGAGAAATATCTCTGTAAATTGACAACTTTGTATAAAAAAAAATTAAAAAGTTGTCATTTACAGAGATATTTCTCACACCCAGCATGGGTATATGTAAAAATACACCCAAAAACACATTTCCCTACTTCTCCTGAGTACGGCGATACCACGTGAGTTTTTTGCAGCCAAGATGTGCAAAGGGGCCCGAATTCCAATGAGTACCTTTAGGATTTCACAGTGCATTTTTACGCATTTGGATTCCAAACTACTTCTCACGCTTTAGGGGCCCCTAAAATGCCAGGGCAGTATAAATACCCCGCAAGTGACCCCATTTTAGAAAGAAGACACCCCAGGGTATTCCGTGAGGGGCATGGCGAGTTCATAGAAGATTTTATTTTTTGGCACAAGTTAGCGGAAATTGAGTTTTTTTTTTTTCTTACAAAGTCTCATATTTCACTAACTTGTGACAAAAAATAAAATTTTACATGAACTCACCATACCCCTCACGGAATACCTTGGGGTGCCTTCTTTCTAAAAAATTTCTAAAAAAAGTCACTTGTGGGGTATTTATACTGCCCTGGCATTTTAGGGGCCCCTAATGCGTGAGAAGTAGTTTGGAATCCAAATGCGTGAAAATGCCCTGTGAAATCCTAAAGGTACACATTGGAATTTGGACCTCTTTACGCATCTTGGCTGCAAAAAAGTGTTACTCATGTGGTATCGCCGTACTCAGGAGAAGTAGGTAATGTGTTTTGGGGTGTATTTTTACATATACCCATGCTGGGTGTGAGAAATATCTCTGTAAATGACAACTTTTTAATTTTTTTTATACAAAGTTGTCAATTTACAGAGATATTTCTCTCACTCAGCATGGGTATATGTAAAAATACACCCCAAAACACATTGCCATACTTCTTCTGAGTACGGAGATACCACATGTGTGCCACTTTTTTGCAGCCTAGGTGCGTAAAGGGGCAGAAAGTCAAACAAGTACCTTTAGGCCTTATTCACACGTCCGTAGTGTTTTGCAGATCCGCAAAACACCTTGCCACCAGCCCTATACAGATGCCTATACGTGTCCGCAATTGCGGGCAAAAATAGGACATGCTCTATATTTTTGCAGAGCCGCCGTCCGGAAGATTGGCGGCGCGCTCCGCAAATGCAGATGCGGAGAGAACACAGTGTGCGGAAGAAGATTGCGGACGTGTGAATTAGGCCTTAGGCTTTACAGAGTTGCTCACAAATTAGCCCCGCAAAAATGCCAGAACAGTAGAGATGAGCGAACACCTGGATGTTCGGGTTCGAGAAGTTCGGCTGAACTTCCCGAAAATTTTCGGGTTCGGGATCCGAACTCGACCCGAACTTTATCCCGAACCCGAACCCCATTGAAGTCAATGGGGACCTGAACTTTTAGGCACTAAAAAGGCTGTAAAATAGTCCAGGAAAGGGCTAGAGGGCTGCAAAAGGCAGCAAATTGTAGGTAAATGTCCTGCAAACGTATGTGGATAGGGAAATTAATTAAAATAAAATAAAATAATAAAAATTAACCAATATCAATTATAGAGAGGTCCCATAGCAGAGAATCATGCGTCATATCACCCACCACTGGAGAAGGCCACTTTCAGTTATTTAGGCCCAGCACCCAGACAGAGGAGAGAGGTCCCACAGCAAGGAATAAGGCGTTATATCACCCACCACTGGAGAAGGCCACTTTCAGTTATTTAGGCCCCAGCACCCAGACAGAGGAGAGAGGTCCCACAGCAAGGAATAAGGCGTTATATCACCCACCACTGGAGAAGGCCACTTTCAGTTATTTAGGCCCCAGCACCCAGACAGAGGAGAGAGGTCCCACAGCAAGGAATAAGGCGTCATATCACCCACCACTGGAGAAGGCCACTTTCAGTTATTTAGGCCTCAGCACCCAGACAGAGGAGAGAGGTCCCACAGCCAGGAATAAGGCGTCATATCACCCACCACTGGAGAAGTCCACTTTCAGTTATTTAGGCCCAGCACCCAGACAGAGGAGAGAGGTCCCACAGCAAGGAATAAGGCGTCATATCACCCACGACTGTAGAAGGCCACTTTCAGTTATTTAGGCCCCAGCACCCAGACAGAGGATAGAGGTCCCACAGCAAGGAATAAAGTGTCATATGACCCACCACTGGAGAAGGCCACTTTCAGATATTTAGGCCCAGCACCCAGACAGAGGAGAGAGGTCCCACAGCAAGGAATAAGGTGTCATATCGCCCACCACTGGAGAAGGCCACTTTCAGTTATTTAGGCCCAGCACCCAGACAGAGGAGAGAGGTCCCACGGCAAGGAATAAGGCGTCATATCACCCACCACTGGAGAAGGCCACTTTCAGTTATTTAGGCCCAGCACCCAGACAGAGGAGAGAGGTCCCACAGCAAGGAAAAAGGCGTCATATCGCCCACCACTGGAGAAGGCCACTTTCAGTTATTTAGGCCCCAGCACCCAGACAGAGGAGAGAGGTCCCACGGCAAAGAATAAGGCGTCATATCACCCACCACTGGAGAAGGCCACTTTCAGTTATTTAGGCTCCAGCATCCAGACAGAAGAGAGAGGTCCCACAGCAAGGAATAAGGCGTCATATCACCCACCACTGCAGAAGGCCACTTTCAGTTATTTAGGCCCCAGCACCCAGACAGAGGAGAGAGGTCCCACAGCAAGGAATAAAGTGTCATATGACCCACCACTGGAGAAGGCCACTTTCAGATATTTAGGCCCAGCACCCAGACAGAGGAGAGAGGTCCCACAGCAAGGAATAAGGTGTCATATCGCCCACCACTGGAGAAGGCCACTTTCAGTTATTTAGGCCCAGCACCCAGACAGAGGAGAGAGGTCCCACGGCAAGGAATAAGGCGTCATATCACCCACCACTGGAGAAGGCCACTTTCAGTTATTTAGGCCCAGCACCCAGACAGAGGAGAGAGGTCCCACAGCAAGGAAAAAGGCGTCATATCGCCCACCACTGGAGAAGGCCACTTTCAGTTATTTAGGCCCCAGCACCCAGACAGAGGAGAGAGGTCCCACGGCAAGGAATAAGGCGTCATATCACCCACCACTGGAGAAGGCCACTTTCAGTTATTTAGGCTCCAGCATCCAGACAGAAGAGAGAGGTCCCACAGCAAGGAATAAGGCGTCATATCACCCACCACTGCAGAAGGCCACTTTCAGTTATTTAGGCCCCAGCACCCAGACAGAGGAGAGAGGTCCCACAGCAAGGAATAAGGCGTCATATCACCCACCACTGGAGAAGGCCACTTTCAGTTATTTAGGCCCCGGCGCCCAGATTGAAGAGAGGTTCATTCAACTTTGGGTTGCACCGCAAGATCATGGTAAAGTTAAAAAAATGAGGATTCAATAAAGAAGTGCCCCGGAGTACAAGAATACATGGTTGAGGGCAAGGCAGTTATAAATGTCTATTCTGCACAAGGGAGGTACAGGTCCTGTGGGATCCATACCTGGTTAATTTTTATGAACGTCAGCTTGTCCACGTTGGCTGTGGACAGGCGGCTGCGTTTGTCAGTAATGACGCCACCTGCCGTGCTGAATACACCTTCAGACAAAACGCTAACTCTGGCCACGTGGACAATTTGGAGACCCAGAAGTTGAATGGGGCCGAACCATCAGTCAGTACGTGGAGGGGTGTGCAGACGTACTGTTCAACCATGTTAGTGAAATGCTGCCTCCTGCTAACACATTCCGTATCAGGTGGTGGTGCAGTTAGCTGCATTGGCGACCTCTTGCTCCTCCTCTGCCTTCGCCTTGGGCTTCCACCTGTTCCCCTGGGACATTTGGGAATGCTCTCAGGAGCGCATCTACCAGCGTGCGCTTGTACTCACGCATCTTCCTATCATGCTCCAGTGCAGGAACTAAGGTGGGCACATTGTCTTTGTACCGGGGATCCAGCAGGGTGGCAACCCAGTAGTCCGCAAACGTTAAAATGTGGGCAACTCTGCTGTCGTTGCGCAGGCACTGCAGCATGTAGTCCCTCATGTGTGCCAGGCTCCCCAGAGGTATGGACAAGCTGTCCTCTGTGGGAGGCGTATCGCCATCGTCCTCCGTATCCCCCCAGCCACGCACCAGTGATGGGCCTGAGCTGTGTCGGGTGCCACCCCGCTCTGAACCTGCTTCATCCTCATCCTCCTCCACCTCCTCCTCATCCTCCAGTAGTGGGCCCTGGCTGGCCACATTTGTACCTGGCCTCTGCTGTTGCAAAAAACCTCCCTCTGAGCCACTTCTAACAGACTGGCCTAAAAGTGCTAAAAATGACCCCTCATACTCCTCCTCCTCCTCCTCCTGGGCCACCTCCTCTTCCATCATCGCCCTAAGCGTTTTCTCAAGGAGACATAGAAGTGGTATTGTAACGCTGATAACGGTGTCATCGCCACTGGCCATGTTGGTGGAGTACTTGAAACAGCACAACAGGGCACACAGGTCTCGCATGGAGGCCCAATCATTGGTGGTGAAGTGGTGCTGTTCCGCAGTGCGACTGACGCGTGCGTGCTGCAGCTGAAACTCCACTATGGCCTGCTGCTGCTCACACCGTCTCTCCAGCATGGAGTTCCACCTGGTGGGCATGTCGCATATGAGGCGGTGAGCGGGAAGGCCGAAGTTCTGCTGTAGCGCAGACAGGCGAGCAGCGGCAGGATGTGAATGCCAGAAGCACGCACAGACGGCTCGCACTTTATGCAGCAGCTCTGACATGTCGGGGTAGTTGTGAATGAACTTCTGCACCACCAAATTCAGCACATGCACCAGGCAAGGGATGTGCGTCAAACCGGCTAGTCCCAGAGCTGCGACGAGATTTCGCCCATTATCGCACACCACCAGGCCGGGCTTGAGGCCCACCGGCAGCAACCACTGGTCGGTCTGTTGTTCAATACCCCGCTACAACTCCTGCGCGGTGTGGGGCCTGTCCCCCAAACATATGAGTTTCAGAATGGCCTGCTGACGTTTACCCCGGGCTGTGCTGAAGTTGGTGGTGAAGGTGTGTGGCTGACTGGATGAGCTGGTGGAAGCAGAGGAGGAGGAAGCCGAGTAGGAGAAGGAGGCTACAGGAGGCAAAGAATGATGCCCTACGATCCTTGGCAGTGGAAGGACGTGCACCAAGGAACTCTCCGCCTGGGGCCCAGCCGCCACTACATTTACCCAGTGTGCAGTTAGGGAGATATAGCGTCCCTGGCCGTGCTTACTGGTCCACGTATCTGTGGTTAGGTGGACATTGCCACAGATGGCGTTGCGCAGTACACACTTGATTTTATCGGATACTTGGTTGTGCAGGGAAGGCACGGCTGTCTTGGAGAAGTAGTGGCGGCTGGGAACAACATACTGTGGGACAGCCATGGACATCAGCTGTTTGAAGCTGTCTGTGTCCACCAGCCTGAATGACAGCATTTCAAAGGCCAGTAGTTTAGAAATGCTGACATTCAGGCCCAGGGCTCGAGGGTGGCTAGGTGGGAATTTACGCTTTCTCTCCAAGGTTTGTGAGATGGAGAGCTGAACGCTGCCGTGTGACATGGTGGAGATGCTTGATGAAGCAGGTGGTGGTGTCGGTGGCACATCCTCTGTTTGGTGGGCGGCAGGTGCCAAAGTTCCTCCCGAGGCGGAGGAAGAGGCCGAGGCAGCAGCAGAAGAGGGAGCAGGGGGAGCCAGAGTGAGTTCCTTGCTTTTAAGGTGTTTACTGCACTGCAGTTCATGCTTTACATGTAGATGCCTGGTCATGCAGGTTGCGCTAAGGTTCAGAACGTTAATGCCTCGCTTCAGGCTCTGATGGCACACCGTGCAAACCACTCGGGTCTTGTCGTCAGCACATTGTTTAAAGAAGTGCCATGCCAGGGAACTCTTTGAAGCTGCCTTTGGGGTGCTCGGTCCCTGGTGGCGGTGGCCAGTAGCAGGCGGATTCTCTTTGCGGCGGCTGTTCTGCTTTTTCCCCTGCTCCATCTTTCGCTACGCTGTTGGCTCGGTCTCACCACTGCCTCTTCCTCTGAACTATGAAAGTCAGTGGCACGACCTTCATTCCATGTGGGGTCTAGGACCTCATCGTCCCCTGCATTGTCTTCTACACAGTCTTCCTCCCTGACCTCCTGTTCGGTCTGCACACTGCAGAAAGACGCAACAGTTGGCATCTGTGTTTCGTCATCATCAGAGACGTGCGGACTCCGATGAGGTGGTATTCCCATGTCCTCATCATCAGGAAACATCAGTGGTTGTGCATCAGTGTATTTTATGTCTTCCACCACTGGGGAAGGGCTAGGTGGATTCCCTTGGGAAACCTGCCAGCAGAGTCTTCAAACAGCATAAGAGACTACTGCATAACTTGAGGCTCAGCCAATTTCCCTGATATGCATGGGGGTGATGTGACAGACTGATGGGCTTGGTTTTTTAGGCACCACCTGTGCGCTTTCTGCAGAAGACTGGATGGCAGATAATGTTGTGAACGTGCCGGATCCACTGTCGGCCACCCAATTGACTAGCGCCTATACCTGCTCAGGCCTTACCATCCTTAGAACGGCATTAAACCCCACCAAATATAGCTGTAAATTCTGGCGGGTACTGGAACCTGAAGTAGTTGGTTCACTAGGACGTGTGGCTGTGGCAGAATGGCCACATCCTCTCCCAGCACCAGAGGGTACACTAACACCACCACGACCGCGTCCGCATCCCTTACTAGATATTTTCCTCATTGTTACCGTTCACCAAGCACCACAATAAGAAAAAAAATATTTGGCCCAATGTATTGATTTCAAATTCAGGCCTTTTTTTACAGGCACCTAACACTATCTGCCTATTTATTTATGTAGCGTATTACACTAATCCAGGCACAGCAGTAACCACTGATTTAGGGGAGTATCTCTTTTAGGGCTAGTATTTAGGCCCTGGATGAAAGGTATCCTTTTATGGACAGATTTACACTTGGAGATGCACAGTAGCATGAGAAAAAAATATGTAGGATTATGCCTTCAGCAATTGTATTTTAACACTTTGTGTAATATACCCTTTAAGGGACAGAAATACAATAGGAGATGCATGGTAGCGTGTGAAGTTAATGAGGATGACCCTATCAGCACTTGTATATACACCTTGTGTGTAATATACCCTTTTACGGACAGATTAACAATTGGCCTACAACAGCTGGAACACCAGATTCAGGGTATTGCTATATTGGCAAGTGAATTTCACCCCAGAACAAAATATACCCTTTTACGGACAGATTAACACTTGGCCTGCAACAGCTGGGACACCAGATTCAGGGTATTGCTATATTGGCAATTGAATTTCACCCCAGAACAAAATATACCCTTTTACGGACAGATTAACACTTGGTCTGCAACAGCTGGAACACCAGATTCAGGGTATTGCTATTTTGGAAATTGAATTTCACCCAAGAACAAAATATATGTTTTGGAGGACAATATTATACTTTGTCAGCCACAGCTGTGACACCAGATTTATGGTATTGCTATTTTGGCAATTGAATTTCACCCCAGAACAAAATATATGTTTTGGCGGACAATATTATACTTTGCCAGCCACAGCTGTGACTCCAGATTTATGGTATTGCTATTTTGGCAATTGAATTTCATCCCAGAATAAAATATACCCTTTTACGGACAGATTAACACTTGACCTGCAACAGCTTGGACGCCAGATTTATGGTATTGCTATTTTGGCAATTGAATTTCACCCCAGAACAAAATATATGTTTTGGCGGACAATATAATACTTTGCCAGCCACAGCAGTGACACCAGATTTATGGTATTGCTATTTTGGCGATTGAATTTCACCCCAGAACAAAATATATGTTTTGGTGGACACTACTATCCTTTGCCAGCCACTACTGGAACACCAGATTCAGCGTATTGCTATTTTGGCAATTGAATTTCACCCCAGAACAAAATATACCCTTTTACGCACAGATTAACACTTGGCCTGCAACAGCTGGAACACCAGATCAGGGTATTGCTATTTTGGCAATTGAATTTCACCCCAGAACAAAATATATGTTGTGGCAGACACTATTATACTTTGCCAGCCACTACTGGAACACCAGATTCAGGGTATTGCTATTTTGGCAATTGAATTTCACCCCAGAACAAAATATACCCTTTTACGGACAGATTAACACTTGATCTGCAACAGCTTGGACACCAGATTCAGGGTATTGCTATTTTGGCAATTTAATTTCACCCCAGAACAAAATATATGTTTTGGCGGACAATATTATACTTTGCCAGCCACAGCTGTGACACCAGGTTTATGGTATTGCTATTTTGGCAATTGAATTTCACCCCAGAACAAAATATATGTTTTGGCGGACACTATTCTACTTTGCCAGCCAGTGCTGGGACACCAGATTTAGGGGATTGCTATTTTGGCAATTGAATTTCACCACAGGAAATAATCTATCCTTTGCCAGTCGGCAAACAGTAATATACTTGGCTAGCCAAAGCTGGAACACCAGATTTAGGGGATTGGTATTTTGGCAATTGTATTTAACCCCGTAATAAAATATAGAAATTGCTATCCTGAGTTTCTAGGGGTGACAATAAGCACAGCCAAGCCCCTGATGTAGGATATAGCAAAAACAAAAAAAATAGTATTGATGGACTTGGTGGCAGCTTGTTCTAGTGCACCACAAGTCACAAAATGTCCGCCGATCACCCAGTAAAAAAGTGACAGAAAAACGCTCTGTGCTGCCTAAAAATTTGTGAGCAATTATCTAGCAGAAGTTGAATCATTCACAGCTGTAGATCGATCATTTCATTAGGTGATTTTTGCTGAATTTTCCCTGCCTAATCTCGCCCTCACAGAAGCTTCGTCCTCTCCCTACACTAATCAGAGCAGTGTGACGTGCGGCGCTAAGTGACTTCAGCTTAAATAGAGGCTGGGTCACATGCTGCACTTGGCCAATCACAGCCATTAGTAGGCATGGCTGTGATGGGCTCTTAGGGCAAGAAGTAAAATGCTAGCTGATTGGCTGCTGTGCAGCCCTTCAGAAAGCGGGAAGAAATTGCCGAACAACGGACCCGAACCAGAACTTTTTTGAAAATGTTCGGGTTCGTGTCCCGAACACCCCAAAATTCGGTACGAACCCGAACTATACTCGAACTGTTCGTTCAACAATACAGAACAGTAAACACACCCCACAAATGACCCCATTTTGGAAAGTAGACACCCCAAGGTATTCACTGAGGAGCATAGTGAGTCTGTGGGAGATTTTTATTTTTTTTGCCAGAAGTTAGCAGAAATGGAAACTATTATTATTTTTTTTCCTCAGAAAATGTCAGTTTCTGTTAACTTGTGAAAAAAAATTAAATCATACATGAACTCACCATGCCCCTCCGTGAATACTTTGGGGTGTCTTCTTTCTAAAATGGTGTCATTTGGGGGGTATTTATACTATCCTGGCATTCTAGCACCTGAAGAAACATGACAGGTGCTCAGGAAGTTAGAGCTGTTTCAAAATGCGGAAATTCACTTTTTTGTACCATAGTTGTAAACGCTATAACTTTTGCGCAAACCAATAAATATACACTTATTGGATTTTTTTTTATCAAAGACATGTAGCAGAATAAATTCTGACACAAACTTGTGTAGAAATGTAATTATATTTGAACAATTTTACCAGAAAATTTAAAAACACTTTTTTTTTGAGAAAATTGCGGTCTTTTTTGATTAATATCAGAAAAAACTAAAATCTCAGCAGCAATCAAATACCACCAAAAGAAAGCTGTATTTGTGAGAAGAAAAGAAGGTAAAATTTATTTGGGTGCCAAGTTGCATGACCGAGAAATAAAACGTTAAAGTTGTGAAGTGCCGATTTGTAAAAAAGGGCCTGGTCACTAGGGAGGTATAAACCTGTGGTCCTAAAGTGGTCTAAAATCGCAGCATGTTCTATATTCTGCGTTTTTCAAGTTTTTCATAGAAGTGAATGGGGCTGCGTGAAAAACGCATTGCATCCGCAAGCAAGTGCGGGTGCGTTGCGTTTTTCACTGATCGTTGCTAGGAGATGTTGTTTGTAAACCTTCAGTTTTTTATTATGCGCGTGAAAAACGCATCAAAATGCATTGCACCCACGCGGAAAAAACTGAACAACTGAACGCAATCGCAGGCAAAACTGAATGGCTGTTCCTGTGAAATCACACAGTTTTCACTGAACGCATCCGCGACTCATCCAGACCTAATCCGGACATGCTCGTGTTAAAGAGGCCTTACAGTCATGTGGATGCACCCTAATTGAAATTTGCTTGGTTGTATTATGGTTAGCGTTGAGTGCTGACTTATTGTGCGTCAGACTCGGTGTGAACAGGTAGTCTAATATATAGGCTCGTTTATCTAGTTCACTTGCTGCGCCATTAATACTTAATTTGTTATACGTAGACTTACTGTCGGCAGACTCATTGTCAACAGGCAGTCTAATATATAGGCACGTTTATCTAGTTCACTTGCTGCGCCAATAATACTTAATCTGTTCTGTTATGGATAGACACATTGATTAATAGATAAACCATTAATAGATTAGGAATAGAGATGAGCAAACTTTAAAAAAGTCCAGTGTTCGGCGTTCGGGTTGTGGTAAGTCGCGCATCCCATTATGGATTCCACTATAGCGGCATATGAAATCCATAAGGGCGGCTGCCACCAACCCGAACTGTTGAACTAGCCGAAGGACCTGGGGTGACGTCACTGTCATGTGATCAGTGCAGGGGCGTGGCTCAGCACAGGAGCCACGCTCCCTGCACTGATCACATGACGGTGACGCCACCCCAGGTCCTTCGGCTGTTGAACAGTTCGGGTTGGTGGCAACCGTCCCTTATGGATTCCATATGCCGCTATAGTGGAATCCATAACGAGATGCGCGACTTACCACAACCCGAACGCCGAACACCGGACTTTTTTAAAGTTCGCTCATCTCTAATTAGGAATACTATTAGGCCCTGATTCACAAATTGGGGTGATACACCTGTCTCATTCTACTGCTTGTGGCATGTCCACACTGATTTTCAACTGCTTTTGTTAGCCAAACAGTTACTTTGATTTTGTGATACAGAGTGGTCTTATTATCTGCCTTGTGGGAAGTGCAAATAAATTAATTTTTCACACAGCAGAGTTTCCCACAAGTGGTACTTTGGAACCGAACCCGAGTTTGGGAAATGATTTTTACAGTAGAACTCAATTTATGTACGAAAGTAATAACTTCGGCTCATAGGAGTCAATACATTCTAATACTGTACGGAGCGCTCTCTTAGTACAGTATTGAAACAAAGTTTTATGCAAATCGACTCACTCATCCCTAATCATAAATCATTATATTGCCACACAGTCCTGTGCAAGAGCAGAGTTCAGGGCAGGAAATCACATTCCTACGTGGAGCCTGTTTGCCACAGTCAACTCGCCTGTCTGAAACTGGCCTTACAGTGCAACTGTCACCTCAAGTATTTTTTTAATCTGAGGTGAAGTAGTTAGAAAGTGTCCCACGGTCAGAGGAAAAAAAAGGAAGTGTTAATAAACACGCTACAATCAATGGATATGTGTGCTGTCCATGGAGAATACGGACAGCACACATCCATGATTCACTCCCTTGAATAAAGCCATTTTTGGCAATTGAATTTCACCCCAGAACAAAATATACCCTTTTACGGACAGATTAACACTTGATCTGCAACAGCTTGGACACCAGATTCAGGGTATTGCTATTTTGGCAATTTAATTTCACCCCAGAACAAAATATATGTTTTGGCGGACAATATTATACTTTGCCAGCCACAGCTGTGACACCAGGTTTATGGTATTGCTATTTTGGCAATTGAATTTCACCCCAGAACAAAATATATGTTTTGGCGGACACTATTCTACTTTGCCAGCCAGTGCTGGGACACCAGATTTAGGGGATTGCTATTTTGGCAATTGAATTTCACCACAGGAAATAATCTATCCTTTGTCAGTCGGCAAACAGTAATATACTTGGCTAGCCAAAGCTGGAACACCAGATTTAGGGGATTGGTATTTTGGCAATTGTATTTAACCCCGTAATAAAATATAGAAATTGCTATCCTGAGTTTCTAGGGGTGACAATAAGCACAGCCAAGCCCCTGATGTAGGATATAGCAAAAACAAAAAAATAGTATTGATGGACTTGGTGGCAGCTTGTTCTAGTGCACCACAAGTCACAAAATGTCCGCCGATCACCCAGTAAAAAGTGACAGAAAAACGCTCTGTGCTGCCTAAAAATTAGTAAGCAATTATCTAGCAGAAGTTGAATCATTCACAGCTGTAGATCAATCATTTCATTAGGTGATTTTTGCTGAATTTTCCCTGCCTAATCTCGCCCTCACAGAAGCTTCGTCCTCTCCCTACACTAATCAGAGCAGTGTGACGTGCGGCGCTAAGTGACTCCAGCTTAAATAGAGGCTGGGTCACATGCTGCACTTGGCCAATCACAGCCATTAGTAGGCATGGCTGTGATGGGCTCTTAGGGCAAGAAGTAAAATGCTAGCTGATTGGCTGCTGTGCAGCCCTTCAGAAAGCGGGAAGAAATTGCCGAACAACGGACCCGAACCAGAACTTTTTTGAAAATGTTCGGGTTCGTGTCCCGAACACCCCAAAATTCGGTACGAACCCGAACTATACTCGAACTGTTCGTTCAACAATACAGAACAGTAAACACACCCCACAAATGACCCCATTTTGGAAAGTAGACACCCCAAGGTATTCACTGAGGAGCATAGTGAGTCTGTGGGAGATTTTTATTTTTTTTGCCAGAAGTTAGCAGAAATGGAAACTTTATTATTATTTTTTTCCTCAGAAAATGTCAGTTTCTGTTAACTTGTGAAAAAAAATTAAATCATACATGAACTCACCATGCCCCTCCGTGAATACTTTGGGGTGTCTTCTTTCTAAAATGGTGTCATTTGGGGGGTATTTATACTATCCTGGCATTCTAGCACCTGAAGAAACATGACAGGTGCTCAGGAAGTTAGAGCTGTTTCAAAATGCGGAAATTCACTTTTTTGTACCATAGTTGTAAACGCTATAACTTTTACGCAAACCAATAAATATACACTTATTGGATTTTTTTATCAAAGACATGTAGCAGAATAAATTCTGACACAAACTTGTGTAGAAATGTAATTATATTTGAACAATTTTACCAGAAAATTTAAAAACACTTTTTTTGAGAAAATTGCGGTCTTTTTTGATTAATATCAGAAAAACTAAAATCTCAGCAGCAATCAAATACCACCAAAAGAAAGCTGTATTTGTGAGAAGAAAAGAAGGTAAAATTTATTTGGGTGCCAAGTTGCATGACCGAGAAATAAAACGTTAAAGTTGTGAAGTGCCGATTTGTAAAAAGGGCCTGGTCACTAGGGAGGTATAAACCTGTGGTCCTAAAGTGGTCTAAAATCGCAGCATGTTCTATATTCTGCGTTTTTCAAGTTTTTCATAGAAGTGAATGGGGCTGCGTGAAAAACGCATTGCATCCGCAAGCAAGTGTGGGTGCGTTGCGTTTTTCACTGATCGTTGCTAGGAGATGTTGTTTGTAAACCTTCAGTTTTTTATTATGCGCGTGAAAACGCATCAAAATGCATTGCACCCACGCGGAAAAAACTGAACAACTATACGCAATCGCAGGCAAAACTGAATGGCTGTTCCTGTGAAATCACACAGTTTTCACTGAACGCATCCGCGACTCATCCAGACCTAATCCGGACATGCTCGTGTTAAAGAGGCCTTACAGTCATGTGGATGCACCCTAATTGAAATTTGCTTGGTTGTATTATGGTTAGCGTTGAGTGCTGACTTATTGTGCGTCAGACTCGGTGTGAACAGGTAGTCTAATATATAGGCTCGTTTATCTAGTTCACTTGCTGCGCCATTAATACTTAATTTGTTATACGTAGACTTACTGTCGGCAGACTCATTGTCAACAGGCAGTCTAATATATAGGCACGTTTATCTAGTTCACTTGCTGCGCCAATAATACTTAATCTGTTCTGTTATGGATAGACACATTGATTAATAGATAAACCATTAATAGATTAGGAATAGAGATGAGCAAACTTTAAAAAAAAGTCCAGTGTTCGGCGTTCGGGTTGTGGTAAGTCGCGCATCCCATTATGGATTCCACTATAGCGGCATATGGAATCCATAAGGGGCGGCTGCCACCAACCCGAACTGTTGAACCGCCGAAGGACCTGGGGTGACATCACTGTCATGTGATCAGTGCAGGGGGCGTGGCTCAGCACAGGAGCCACGCTCCCTGCACTGATCACATGACGGTGACGTCACCCCAGGTCCTTCGGCTGTTGAACAGTTCGGGTTGGTGGCAACCGTCCCTTATGGATTCCATATGCCGCTATAGTGGAATCCATAACGGGATGCGCGACTTACCACAACCCGAACGCCGAACACCGGACTTTTTTTTAAAGTTCGCTCATCTCTAATTAGGAATACTATTAGGCCCTGATTCACAAATTGGGGTGATACACCTGTCTCATTCTACTGCTTGTGGCATGTCCACACTGATTTTCAACTGCTTTTGTTAGCCAAACAGTTACTTTGATTTTGTGATACAGAGTGGTCTTATTATCTGCCTTGTGGGAAGTGCAAATAAATTAATTTTTCACACAGCACAGTTTCCCACAAGTGGTACTTTGGAACCGAACCCGAGTTTGGGAAATGATTTTTTACAGTAGAACTCAATTTATGTACGAAAGTAATAACTTCGGCTCATAGGAGTCAATACATTCTAATACTGTACGGAGCGCTCTCTTAGTACAGTATTGAAACAAAGTTTTATGCAAATCGACTCACTCATCCCTAATCATAAATCATTATATTGCCACACAGTCCTGTGCAAGAGCAGAGTTCAGGGCAGGAAATCACATTCCTACGTGGAGCCTGTTTGCCACAGTCAACTCGCCTGTCTGAAACTGGCCTTACAGTGCAACTGTCACCTCAAGTATTTTTTTAATCTGAGGTGAAGTAGTTAGAAAGTGTCCCACGGTCAGAGGAAAAAAAAGGAAGTGTTAATAAACACGCTACAATCAATGGATATGTGTGCTGTCCATGGAGAATACGGACAGCACACATCCATGATTCACTCCCTTGAATAAAGCCATTTTGGTGGGGGAGATTTATCAAAACTGGTGTAAAGGAAAACAGGCTAAGTTGCCCATAGTAACCCATCAGATTCCACCTTTTATTTTCCAAAGGAGCTCTGGAAAATGAAAGATAAGATCTGATGGGTTGCCATGGGCAACTAAGACGGTTTTCTTTTGCATGAGTTTTGATAAATCTCTCCCAATTGTTTGGTCAGTGTTTTTCATCAGTAATTGTTATCCAAAACCAGAAGGGGAGTCTACAAAGTTATGAGGTATAATAGAAAGATTTTCTCCTGATCTGTGTTTTAGACCCACACCTGGTTTTGACTCAAACTGATGGAAATCACTGTTCAAATCACTGACTGTGTGAATAAGGGCTTAGCCCTAAGGTTGGGGCTGCATTGTGACTTTGGAGACAACAAGTGTTGGGCAACTACATATCACTATGTAGCATTGAAGAGTGCAGCACAACAGAAGTGAAAGGGTTTGCAGAGTGCCAAAATCACTCTGGATTGCTGGATTTTTTGTGAGTCTGGGGTAACGTTTCACAGCAACCTGCATTTTGCTTTACGACCTTACTCAGTTCCATTATGTTGCAAGGTTACAGTACTACACAGCAATATTCAGTTGAGGCCAAAGATACAGTTGTGTTCAAAATTATTCAACCCCCAATGCTGTAAAGGGTTTTAGGGAATTTAGCGTACATTTGTAATTGTGTTCAGAATGAAATCTTACAAGGACTTTTTAAAGAACCAAATGCAACTAAAATGACATCAATTGTTTTTGTAATACAGTATTAAATGTTTTTTTTGTGATTTCTTCATTGACACAATTATTCAACCCCTTAAAGACGACCACTCTTAAGAACAGAGGTTCATTCAAGTGTTTTCGATCAGGTATTGAAAACACCAATGGATGTCAAGGAGCAGCAATCAAGCATAATAAGCACCAATTTGGCAGATTTAAAATGACTGTGATACTCAGATCCTTCTAGACATTTACTGGTGTGTTTACAAACATGGTGAAGTCAAGAGAATGGTCCAGGAAGACAAGAGAAGAGGTGATTTCTCTTCACAGGACGGGCAATGGTTATAAGAAGATTGCAAAGATGTTAAACATACCAAGAGACACCATAGGAAGCATCAGTCACAAATTCAAGGCAAAGGGCACTGTTGAAACGCTACCTGGTTGTGGCAGAAAGAAGATGCTGACTTCGACTGCTGTGCGCTACCTGAAGCGCAAAGTGGAGAAAAGTCCCCGTGTGACTGCTGAGGAACTGAAAAAAGATTTGTCAGATGCGGGTACTGAAGTTTCAGCTCAGACTATAAGGCGCACACTGCGTAATGAAGGCCTCCATGCCAGAACTCCCAGGCGCCCCCCCTTGCTGTCTCCAAAGAATAAGAATAGTCGACTGCAGTATGCCAAAAGTCATGTGGACTAACCACAAAAGTTTTGGGATAGTGTTCTGTGGACTGATGAAACAAAATTAGAACTGTTTGGGCCCATGGATCAACGCTATGTTTGGAGGAGGAAGAACAAGGCCTATGAAGAAAAGAACACCTTGCCTACTGTGAAGCATGGCGGGGGGTCAATCATGCTTTGGGGCTGTTTTGCTTGTACAGGTACAGGGAAGCTTCAGCGTTTGCAAGGTACCATGAATTCTCTTTAGTACCAGGAGATATTGGATGGAAATGTGATGCAGTCCGTCACAAACCTGAGGCTTGGGAGACGTTGGACCTTTTAACAGGACAATGATCCCAAGCATACCTCCAAGTCCACTAGAGCATGGTTGCAGATTAAAGGCTGAAACATTTTGAAGTGGCCATCGCAGTCACCAAACTTAAATCCGATTGAGAACCTCTGGTGGGACTCAAAGAAAGCAGTTGGAGCGCGCAAGCCTAAGAATGTGACTGAACTGGAGGCTTTTGCCCATGAAGAATGGGCGAAGATCCCCGTAGATCGCTGCAAGACACTTGTGTCAAGCTATGCTTCACGTGTAAAAGCTGTTATAACTGGAAAAAGATGCTGTACTAAGTACTAAGATTGAATGTCACTTGGGGGTTGAATAAAACTGATAATGATGTGAGCACAGAAAAGACATTTGTGGTTATTTCATTATAAATGTTATGTTATATTTGTCTGACTTACAAGTGCCTCTTTGATTTAATTGTAAACAAGATGACTGAAATGATCAAAATCAATGTCAAACTGGCCAAAACACTCAATTTCAGTGGGGGTTGAATAATTTTGAACACAACTGTACCATGTAGTCCCAGCCAAACTCTAAACACACATATATATTTAATTTGTTGCAATATCCAATAATCATTGTGATAAGTGTGAAGGATACTATAATGCTACATTTAAACAAAAGGGGAAAATGGCCACATGAAGGCCATTTAAAGGGGTATTCCTATCTCAGAAAATGGGGGCATATCGCCTTTAAGTAATAGCCTTCACACAGCCATTTTTAGAACCAATTGAGGAGTGCACTGCCGTTAAAAACAGGGGCACTAGGAAAAATAGGGGTTAAAAATACTCACTTCATCCACTTACACTCGCTCCTCAGGGAATGGAGCAGGGCCTGGCTCCCAGCATGATGATGTCATCATACCATGAGTACAGGTCCTGATGCGTTCAACGAAGAGCGAATGTCCCACACGTGTATGTGGATGAGGTGAGAATTTTTTTATGTTTTACACATGCATAATGGAGCAGTCTTTGAAATGGTAGCCACTAATGGGAGCATTAAAGTGTTTTTCTAGGATTAGTAAAGCACCACAACTGGCCACTGGTTGTGTCTGGTATTGCAGCTCACCTCCATTGAAGTAAATGAGGTTAAGCTATAATACTACACACATGTGGTGCTGTTTTAGGAAAAATGGCACCACCTTTTTCTAATCATGGACAACTCTTTCAATAATAGTGGGGGGGGGGCACTAATGAGGGCATTAATAACACTGGAAGCCTGCAAATGGGGGTAATCATACTGGGGGCCACTAATGGAAAAATGTATAACATTGGGGGGGCACTAATGGGGAACTAATATACTAAGGGGCACTAATGGGGCATTAATAATACTGGGGGACAGTAATGGGGACATTATTTGTATTGGGGGCCATTAATCATACTGGGGGCACTATGGTGACGAATTTGATGTCCAGGGATCATTGTGGCGGGTATTATATATACTGAGGGCACTAAAGGGTTAGGGATTAAAACAAAAATTTAATTCATCCATTTTAATGGCTGTTAAAAATGGATGCAAAACGGATGTTAAAAACGGACAGACAGACAGAGAATAGATGCAAAAATGGTTGAAAAATGGCTATGAAAATATGACAGTGTGTCATGTGAATGTAGCCTTACGTACTTACAGATAGCTACTTCTAATGAACAAATTTGAAAACATCTTGCTCCCTCTGAATACAATGTTACCATTATTTATGATAGTTCCTCTGGCCTTAAGGATGTCCTCTGCTAAATATCTCTACATCACATGAAACTTTTCAGATTATAAAGTGCTTGTTGTGAAACTTTGTAGGAAAAATAATTGTTTCATTGTATCCAGCTTTTCTTGACAATTTACCTATATGCCCACCCCCAAGAATGAAAGTGGTATAAAATGTCAGAGCCTGCTGCATATAGAAGCAGAGTATTTTTAAATATTTGTCCTGAAGAGGAAGGATAATTAGCCATTAAGAGGTATGTCTGCAGTTTTGGTCAGTGGCAGCTGTCACATGCTGAGTTTACTGTCTAGTACATAACTGGTTTGTGTTCTTGTTTTCCATTCCTAAAATTGCATTGCTATTTGTTTTCTTTGTAAATAAAGTTCTGAAGGTAGAATTGGTTATAGTTCTAAAGTTTTTTTTAATGAAGTTTTTGTCTTAAGTAGTTTTGAGAGTGTGGCCAAAATCCTGCTATATTTATTTATATTTGGAAAGGGAAATTTTTACTTGAACTTTACTTATTAATGGTTAAGATGTGGGAAGTGCTACCTAATGGTTCGCCTAAGAAGCTGAAATTAAACTTAAATATCATGTACATGTGGAAGAGTTTAACTTATTGTGGATTCTGCATAGTTTGTAATCTTTTTTGTGAACTTAACAAGCACATAAAACCCCATGCCTATGTTGGCCCAGTTGTTTTGTAACCTTGGGAACAGTGTGAACTGCTGAGTCTTATTGTCACCAATTCTCTTAGCTGAATTTGTCAAACACCAGGCTTGCCTCGGAACATATACTTATTTGTGTTTCATTGAATGTCTAAGTACAGCATGTTCACCCTAATATTAGAACCTGTTTCCTATCGAAATGTGACAGATGCATTATAACTGAATGCAGGAGAATTGTTAGGATCTTAAAAGATCTGGGATCAAAGCCCCATCCTCCCCAGCCCTAGTGCCAAAGAAAAATTTGGACAGGGGAATACAGCACCACACACCTCTTACATTCTGTGACATACACCTCTTACATTCCTTTTACACACCTCTTACATTCCTTTGATGTAGACATTTTCTTTTCTCATGTTCTCTATTTGACCCAGACAACACATGACAACATCTTTTAGCCATATCTCATCTCTGCAGATTCTGCTACAGAGACATTTTTGATTCTTCACTTTTCGATCATCCTCCCACTCCGGGTGCCACTATAATTTTAATCTGCTGCTACCCACAATACTGTGCAGTTGTGTTTCCCAATGCCACCAAATACTATACTGCAGAAATAGTAGTGCCATACAGACAGCCATAAAAGTGCTCCCAAATGTCCCACGAATACTAATAATCTTCTCCCTCATAATCAGTGACCTCATTAGTAATAATACTCCCCAAGAGTGCTCCTTTTAGTAGCAGTGTCCCTCATTTTATTTATAGAAATATTGATGGGACACTCACAAAAAGTTTGGAACCAAATAGGGATCTTGATTGAAAATAGATAAATATTTATTAAATTAATAAACCAAAAATACCCCAAACTCCTATGCTAACAAATAAAATAACGATCAGTAGAGATACAATGGCTAGCCACTTAGACAAATACAGAGGAATCTCTTAAACAAGAGTAGTCCACAATGTCCTTTGAAAATCACTGTTGGCCACACCAGAAATGGTTAAACTTAAAAGGGAATATAAAACTCAAAATGTGCCATTCAAAAGCATAAAGTATTTCATGCGTCTGCAATCTGTAATCGCATGAATGTTCAGTCCTTGAAATAAGATAAACTGTTGCCGATTAGATCTATTGTAGCACGAGCGGCGTCCCGTTCTAACCCTCAGTTCACACTTGCGCGTTTTACAGCGCGTTCGAACACGCTGTAAAACGCATAACCAATGCAAACCAATGCCTCCCTATGGGACTGGTTCACATTTTTGCGTTTTACAGCGCGTTCGAACGCGCTGAAAAACGCCCGACGCATAAACAAGTACTTGCAATTTGCAACATACTGGAAAGGCCAAACTTCATATAGACAGGGATATTTGGTCATTGGACAACACTGCAGTCAATCACACAAACGCGCGTAAAATGCACGTTTACTATTGCCAAAAACGCTTTTTTGTGCGCATTTTTGGCAATAGTAAACGCGCGTTTTATGCGCGTTTGTGTGATTGACTGCAGTGTTGTCCAATGACCAAATATCCCTGTCTATATGAAGTTTGGCCAATCAGAGCTGGGGTTTGGCCTTTCCAGCATGTTGCAAATTCATAAATGCGCGTTCGATCGCGTGTATTCAGTGTCAAAAACGCGCAAAATACAAGCGTTGCACGTTCCCATTGAAGTCTATGGGCCAAAACGAGCGACAAACGCCCCAAAAAAAGCTCAAGTACTTGTTTATGCAACGGGCGTTTTTCAGTGCGTTCGAACGCGCTGTAAAACGCGAAAATGTGAACCAGTCCCATAGGGAAGCATTGGTTTGCATCGGTTATGCGTTTTACAGCGCGTTCGAACACGCTGTAAAACACGCAAGTGTGAACTGAGGGTTATTGAACTACATGTGCGATCGCTATATGAACTGAAGCAGTGGGACGCCGCTGTTGTACCATTTAGAGCGGGACGCCGCTCGTGCTACAATAGATCTAATGCTCGTGACAAAATGCATTATTTTCTAAGTAGCAGGTGCAAAGACAGGGATCTGCGATAGCGCTGCCCCCGTTATTGCACCCCTCAGATGCCGCGTTCATACATGATCGAGGCATCGAAGTGCAAAACTAACAATAAAAACAAAACAAAATCAAACTTACCTCCTCCATTTGCTCGCGACCGGCCGGCCGCCACCATCTTGCTTGAAGATCTCAGCCAAAATCCTGTGCGGCGCGAGATTACGTCACCACGTCGGCTGGCGTGGTGACATATGACATCATCATGCCGGCCACCGTGATGATGTAATCTCGCGCTGCACGGGATTTCGGCTGAGATCTTTAAGCAAGATGGAGGCTGGCGGCCCGTCGCGAGCAAATGGAGGAGGTTAAGTTATCCTGAAATTCGGATCGAATTCCACTTCGTGGGATTCGATTCGCTCATCTCTAGCTTTGATCTTTGTCAAGATGCACCATCATGCATAAAGATTATGCATTATTGCACTTCCATATGACTTAAAAAGTAACTAAACTTTTATTCAACTTTTTTAAATGTTCCAAATGCCCTAAAATAATTTTTATAAAATATTTTATTAACAGATTTTGCCTATTTACTAAAAGAAATTTGCACCTAAATTTGTACCCACGTATTATGCCAGCCTTTAACCAAGCTCAAGGGGCACAGGCAGGAGGAGCAATGTGTGCTCCTGCCCAAACACTGCTCGGTGCGGTCTTGATTTTCTGCAAATAAATGTTTGGAGACCACATGACAATGTTCTTTATGGAGCTATCCTCACATGTTTTCTAGGACATCCACTTCTCTTTCCCTCACTCAAATCACCTAAATCCTGATATTTTGTGACAGCTTTACCCTCAGTTCACACTTGCGTGTTTTACAGCGCGTTCGAACGCGCTGTAAAACGCATAACCAATGCTAACCAATGCTTCCCTATGGGACTGGTTCACATTTTCGCGTTTTACAGCGCGTTTGTCGCGTGTTTTGGCCCATAGACTTCAATGGGAATGCGCAACGCTTGTATTTTGCGTGTTTTTGACACTGAAAACGCGCGTTCGAACGCGCGTTTATGAATTTGCAACATGCTGGAAAGGCCAAACTTCATATAGACAGGGATATTTAGTCATTGGACAACACTGCAGTCAATCACACAAACGCGCGTAAAATGCGCGTTTATTATTGCCAAAAACACGCACAAAAACGCACGTAAAACGCGTGACAAAAACCCTCTCAGAAACGCTCAGGTCTGAACCCAGCGTTAGGGCTAATGCACATGAACGTGTTTTCTTTCCATGTCCGTTCCGTTTTTTTTGCTGACCGTATGTGGTACCATTTACTTCAATGGTTTCGCAAGAAAACTGAAGTTACTCCGTGTGCATTTTGTTTCCATATGTCCATATTTCCGTTCCGCAAAAAAATAGAACATGTCCTTTTATTGTCCGCATTACGGACAAGTATAGTACTGTTTTATTAAGGGCCAACTGTTCCTTTCAGCAAAATACGGAATGCACACAGATGTCATCTGTATTTTTTGCGGGTCCGTTTTTTGCAGACCGCAAAATTCATACGGTCGTGTGCATAACCCCTATGCTCATGCTCGTCTTCCTAGCACATCGAGAGTATCCTTCACTGTGTAAAGTCACTATTTTTGTCTTCATAATAATACTTAATGACATGTTCCACTTACTCTGTCAACATCTGTCAGGATCATATGATGCAAAGACAATAGGAAGTTACACAATACAGACAGCTTATGATGCAATTTGCAGAAGTCCCCTAATACATACAGGTGGTCTTAAACTTTTGCAAAGGACTTTATAATACCTCTTGTATTGCCCGCATAACTATAATGCTCCCTATAGTGCTCCTAGTAGTTATAATGCCCTCTAGTACCCTCCAATATATATAAAGCCCCAATTATTATAATGGCCCCTGTAATGTCTCCAGTAGTTATAATGACCCCGGTAGTACCCCCAGTAGGTATAATGGCCCCTATAGTGCTCAGAGTAAATTATAATGCCGCTCTAGTGTTCCCAGTAGTTATAATGGCCACTGTAATGCCCCTAATAGTTATAATGCCCTCTGTAATAAACCCATTAGGTATAATGCCCTCTATAGTGCCCACAGTAGTTATAATACCTCTTCTAGCCCCCCATTAGTTATAATGCCCCTGTAGTTTGCTCAGTAGGTATAATGCCTCCCGTAGAATAACCAATAGGTATTAATATTCTCTGTAGTGCCCCCAGTATTATAATGTCCCTTGTAGTGCTCCAGTATTATAGTGCACTTCTGTCTCCAGTACTTAAAGTACACTCTCTGTAGTGCCCCAGTACTTATAATGCCCCAGTACTTAAAGTGCAACTCTTCAGTTATAATGCCCCCACATAGTGCCCCCAGTAGGTTTAATGTCTCCTACATAGTGCTCCTAGTGGGTGTAATGCTCCCAGCAATTAAAGAGAGCCCATTGCAGTTATAATGCACCACCCTACACAGTGTCCCCAGAAGGTATAATGCCCTCAGCACTTATAAAACCCCCTTGTAGTTATAATGTGCCCCCTACATAGTGCCCCCAGTAGTTATAATGTCCCTAGGTTTTATAGAGCAGTTATAATACACCCCACATACCGCTTCCAGTAAATATAATGCCCTCAGCACTTATACAGCCCCCTTGTAGTCATAGTGCACCCCTTCTACATCGTACTCAAGTAGTTATAATGCCCTCAGAATTTATACAGCTCCCTTGCAGTTATAATGCACCCCTTCTACATAGTATCCTAGTATGTATAGTGTCCCTAGCACTTATACAGCCCTTTTGAAGTTATAATGTACCACCCACATAGTGCCTCCAGTAGGAACAATGCCCTCAGCTTATCGATCCCCTTTCAGTTATAATGGCCCCCCACATATTGCTCCAGGTCGGTATTATGCCCGCAGCTCTTATAGATCCCCTTGCAGTTATAATGGCCCCACACGCACACATTCCCTAGAGTACCTTCTCCCCCCAATGTCATTTAGAAAAAAAAAAATACAACAATACCAAAGGCCTCTTCTGGTCTGATTTGCTGAGTTTTGGATTCAGGTGTTCCCGTTGAAGTTAACATGCCACCTTGGCACAGTTGTGTATAATGACATCACTGCGTCGCCTGAGACCCAGAAAAGGCAGTCACAACTATGCTATCACATCACAACCACCTGCACCGTTCAATTCTGTCATAAGCCTCAGGTCTAGTGACCTATGAGAGTGGCGGGGCAGGAAGTCAAAAAAAATTCTATATGACTAATTACTTCGTCACTGAGCACATTTTTTCGCAAGTAGCAGGTGCAATGACTGGAAACGGCGATTGTGCCGCCCCCGTCATTGAACAGATGCAGTGTTCATCGCTGATCGCAGCATCTGAGATCAATATTAAAGCATTTTAGGGGTTGGTCATAAATTTTTTTTAAAATAAAATTATACTTACCTCATCCATTTGAGCAGGAAGAATCCGCCACGGCCATCTTGCTTGAAGATACAGCGCGCAATATTGTGCGGCGCGTGATGGGGTCATCACGTCGGCTTGTGTGGTAAAATCATACGTCAGCGTGCGCAAGATTTCGCATGGCATCTTCAAGCAAGATAGCCCAGCGGCCTTTTCACGCTAAATGGATGAGGTAAATATATATTTTTTACCGCCATTTCAGGGAAAATCAATTAGTTACCAGAAGCACGAGGAAATTCGGCTTCGCGGCAAATCTAACTAAAGTCCACTTTGTTAACTTCGTTTCGCTCAACACTAATTGTGGTACAACTGTAAAACAGCAAAGTATAAACTTGGGCATTTTACAGACTGCATTCTTATGTATTTTCCTCTTTTTATGTGTGTTTTGTCTAGGTGGAATGGGAATGAAGGTGTACAAGCACACAAAATTTAGCATTATATGTCTGTTTACTTTTATTGTTAATAATGGTAAACATTGCGATGGCTATGTACATGACCACACATCAGGGGAAAGCCAAGTTAACAATCACGATGATAACGGGATCTCTGAAGAACCATATCTGCAAAATGGAATTTCAGAGCTGTCATTAAGCAAATCTTCATTGCCTGAAGCTGAGTATGAGCAAAAATATTATATCCAAAAATTATTTCATCGCTATGGAGAGAATGGAAGATTGTCTTATAACGGACTGGAAAGGCTTTTATCCAGTTTGGGTCTTGGTGAGGTTAAAGTAGTTGAAATAGGCCATGAGATAATTGGCCATGATCCTGTTTCACATCTGGATGTTCTAGATGTTCAGGAAGGAAAGCATTTACATGTACGTGGTCATATAGAATCTCCTCGCTTTACAAATGAGAAAAATGAATCAAAAACTGTTCCAAAAAAAGAGTTTAACAAGTGTAACCAAAAAAATTCATCAGTGCCCATGGAGTATAAAAGCACCCATAAAAAACCTTTGCATCAAGTTCATAATAGTACATGCCATTACCATAACAATAGCCACCAAAATCACAATGCTGTAGTCAGCCATGTGTCACTTGAAGGGCAAACAAATGAACCATTGACCAGTACAAGTACAAGACAGGAACAAGCAGAAAATCTTTACAAGCATAAGAAGAGACGTAAAGGAATAAAAACCAACAAAGTCCCTGTAGACTCACAGTTTGATTTTGAACAAGGTCAAGATGAAAACAAGCACAGTTTGAAGCCTGACCATACCTCTGCTGAATCTCTTATTCCTAGCAATGTGGACGATGATGATAATCTTGAATTCAAGGAACACAGGCAGAGGCTTGTACATCTTCATAGAAACACTTATAAAAGAGAAGCTCCTAATGATCAGCCAAACATAAAAATCCATGAAGACTTTCAGAAAAGTCACAGTGAACATGACAATGAAGTGCATGAACATGATGAGGTAAGAGGAGGCTGCATTTTTTTGAGATTCTACTCTAACACTACTTATAATTTATGAAATTATTTTAAGTAATTTATATATTAGTATTTAGTACAAATAATATGTGTTAGGCTACTTTCACATGGCAGCATTTTGGTCAGTATTTTACACTAGTATTTGTAAGCCAAAGCCAAACATGGTACATGAATGGAGAAAGGGTATAATAGAAAAATGTGTACTCTTCTGTATTTTAGAAGGATTTGTGGATTTGACTTACAAATACTGATGCAAAATGGCCTTCGACTCATGAACATTTGCCTATGAAAGAGCTGTGCCTCTAGCTTTCAAAATAGAAACTTAATTCAAACTTAATTTACAGAACTGATGGCACTGTGGAAGAATTGGGGAGGTTGAGTTATGCAGCTTGAGTAATATCTACCCTCTACCTTTCCACCCTGAGCAACTTCACTTCACAGCCAGTCATGGCAGTAATGTCCCTTCTAAGCTTCTGTATCCCTCAGCAGTAAAGAGGTTAATGTCTGTAGGCCTGCTGGTGATCTAGAACACTGAGGGGGTTAATATAATCCTTAGTGGTCTAGGCAGTGAAAGAGTCAATGTCAGCATATCTGTTGGTCTAGGGCTGTGAAAGATTAACTGTCAGTATATCTTGTGGTCAAGACAGTGAAGGTTAAAGGGAACCTGTCATCAACTTTCTGCTGCCCATACTAACGGCAGCATAAAGTAGAGACAGGTGAGTTGATTTCAGCGGTCTGTCACTTATAAGTTAAAAGTAAGTGGTTGCCGAGACCCAACATCACAATCATTGCAGCCAGGCCTGGAAAAGAGCCACGCCACCTGAGAAGAGTCATGGTTATTCATGAATTCCTGCTCTCCCTGCCCACCTGCTGATGACTGACAGTCTTCTCCCTAGTTTTCTCCCTTTCTCTCTAGGAGAGAACTGCCAATCATCAGCAGATGGGTTAGAGTGCAGGAGATTATGCCATGACTCTTCTCAAGTAGATTTGACTCTTCTCAAGGCCTGTGCTGCAATGATTATGATGCTGGTTCTCAGCAACCACCTACTTTTAGCTCATGAGTGACACACTGCTGAAATCAGCATTTCTGTCGCTGCTTTATGCTATCCTCAGTGAGGTCAGCACAAAGTTGATGACAGGTTCCCTTTAATTACTAGACCTCTGGTGACAGTAGTGAAAGGCTAAAAAAGGATCCTTGGTGGTCGAGGCACTGAAAGGGTTAATGTCAGTTTACCTGGGATTTAGGGCAGTGAAAAGGTTTATGTCTGTATGCCTGGTGGTCTTGGTCAATGAAAGTATATCATGCAAAAGTTTAGGCACCCCTGGTCAAAATTACTGTTACTGGGAACAATTAAACAAGTTAAAGATGAAATGATCTCCAAAAGGCATAAAGCTAAAGATGACACATTCTCTTTGTATTTTAAGCAAAAACATGTTTTTACTTTCATCTTTTATATTTATCAAATAACAAAAAAGAAAAGGGCTTAATGAAATACTTGGCCACCCTGCTTGGTTAGTACCTAGTAGCACCCCCTTTGGCAAGTATCACTGCTTATAAATACTTGTAGCCAGTCAAGAGTCTTTCAGTTCTTGTTTGAGGAATTTTCATCCATTATTCCTTACATAAATCTTCCAGTTCTGTGCGATTCCTGGGCTGTCTTTCATGAATTGCTCTTTTTGGTAAAACCCTCAGTTTGCACTTTTTGAATTAATCTATTGTGGTTTTTGAGGTGACAGTATATCTGCTGGTCAAGCCAGTGAGGGGATTAATTCCAGGTTCTGTGGTGGTCTATAGCAGTTAAGGGGCTAATCTAAGGTTCCTTGGTGGTCTATATCAATGAATAGTTTAAAGTTAACATCCCTGCAAACATATGACTGTGCAATTCTCTTTATGATAGGACATTGTTTCAGGAGCTCTGCCCGATCATAGGGAATAGTCAGTGTTTGGAATATTCTTTTCTTTCCCTCTTATTGGTACCCCTGGTGCCAGACTTCGGTATTCAGCTTGATTTTATTCTTATCTGGCGCCAGAGAGAGCGACGTTGACACAGGACACACTTAGGTGTTGTTCAAAGTCAAAGTTTTTAAAGATCTCGTGAGACATATATAGTCCTAATCCACAGAGTAATACACGTCTTAGCCAGCTACATATTTCAGTTATCTTATCTTTCATCAGAGTTAAGACTATATGTGGGCAAAACACTTAGTTCTTATGAAATAGTTTTCCAAGAACTCTTTACCCCTATGTGTTCCTGTGTGCGTGATGTACTGATGTAAAGATAGTGATGGAATTTAAAGCTTATATACAAAATAGACTTTGAACTGTAATATAACCCTTCAGTCAGTGTGTGGTGAGAGTACCTATGAGTCCTCCTGGCTTACTGACCAGTCATAAGTGAGACCACTGTAGCTTTGTTATTTACGTCAGACCACAGTGAAAAGAAAGGCAGAATTTTAGTAACTTAAATATTGTGTTGGTGTAGCTGCTTGAGGGATTTGTGGGGGTCTGCAAAAATGTATTTTAACTTTTTCATAACAGACCTAAGGGGAATAGATGAAAGGATGGTTCCACTATTAAAGTATTAGGTGGTGCAGGACATACCATGCTTTAAGCGCAGCTATACAGATAAATAATTTCATAGTTCACAATTAGTAGTGGATTTTTGGAAAGATATAAGGATTGCTCTATGAAAAGCTCATTTGGATCTTGCATAGGGGCCATCTGCTGTCTCTGCATATACAGTAATAAGCAGCATTCACTAGGTGTGATATTATTTTTCTGACATTTTCCATAGGTTTGTTTATAGAAATGAAACTTTATAACAATGTATATCTAATATGTAAAGCTAAGTGTATGTATGTATGTCCGCTAAAGGAATCCGCACCGTCGCATTAACAATCACGAAATTTGGCACACAGGTACATCAGGTGTCCGGGAAGGTTTTAGACCAGGTCTCAGCTCTCTGGAACTCAGCGCTCAGATGAAGATTTTTGAAGCGTAGACAAAAGTTGTGCACGCAGGACTTTTGTCTTCACTTCAAAAATCTTCCTCTGAGTGGAAACCTAACAGACCCCAATATACTCTATAGGGCCCGTAGGCTCTATTCGACTCAGTTATGTGCCAAATGAATCCTTTCCATTTTTCTGCTCCTATAACGGAGCAGAAGAATGGTAAGGCTGAATGCTGATGAGAACTCAGGCTTAGACACAGCAGATTTTGTGGAGGAAACTTCTGCGACTGAAAATTAGTTCTATTCACCTTAGGCCTCATCCACACGAACGTTCTTTTGGTCGGTACCCGAGCCGCATTTTTTGCGGCTCGGATGTGGACCCATTCACTTTCATGGAGCTGCGAAAGATGCAGACAGCACTCCGTATGCTGTCCGCATCCGTTGCTCCGTTCTGTGGCTCCGCAAAAAAAATAGAACATGATCTATTCTTGTCCATTTTGCGGACAAGAATAGGCATTTCTATTATGGGTGCCCGTTCCACAAAACACAGCACAGGTGTGTGCATGAGGCCTTAATGGGGTTTGCCAAAATCCATGCGCTTTCTGCCACATTCAAATGAATGGAACTGACTTTCAGTTGCGGAATTTTCTGCCACAATATCTGCCACATGTGAAAGCACCCTAAGAGAAGCAATTGCCAGTACCTTCCAATCAGGTTGCTGTTTTCATTTTCAACATCACATTCAGTTACTTTGACTTGAAATTAAAAAAATACTTTGTGCCAGTTTTTTGAAAAAGCAATTGCATGTATTGAGGAATAAGGAATGCATAAAAACTACAAATTTCACTATTTTTTTACACAAGAAAACAGCAGGCAGGCATCGCAAATAGAAAGGTGTGAATTGGCCCTTAACTATACTGTGCATACCAGCGCCAGTGCTCCATCTAAACTGCGCGGGTGCGCAATTATTGTGCCACCGCTCACAAGTTTATAATGTCTGCTCAGCCTGCCTCTCACCCTGCTGGCGGAATGCCCACACTCATGATGACTTACATTACGTCCTCGTTCTGTGTGCGGCTCAGCGGGGCGCCGCCTACCCAACATTGCTGCACTACTGCTGCTTCCTCTTTCTTTTTCCAACCGTAAGAGGAGGACTGAACACGCAGCAGCAGGGCGAGGTAACGTGGAGGCGGCGTTGGTGGCGCCATCTTAGAGGCTATAGTCATGTCTGGACTCTCTCTCTCTACCAGCCCTGACTCAGCTCAGCAGCTCAGTGATTGGGGTTTTACCCTGTGTCAGGATGGGAGCTGGATGGAAATTAGCACCACACTGTTTGGGGTAGGCTTGATTTTTAGCTAGTTCCTCACATATGATTTGGGGTCACTCACATGTGTTTTATCGTAATGAGAAAGATTTCATAATAAGGATTTGGAGAAGGGGCAGAGAGATAGCAGAGCAGGAGGAGGCTGGTACTGCTACTGGGGCACTCATACCATGGGGGAGATCATGGCACCAAGGCTGATGGGGCAGGAGCTGGACAGGTTGGTCATTGGTTCAGTACCAGGCTGGTGGGGACTCAGTTTACAGGGAACACTGCCCACCATACTGCCCACAGAGGCTTTAACGTCCTGACGTTAGCTAGTGACAGGACGTTCCTGCGCGGTGCTCCAAGCTGGCCCCACCTCCTTCCTCATGCCTCACTACTGTTACTGGAAGAGGAGTACATGTGCAGCGCTGCAATAGGTGGGAAAAGAAGAGGGGACGGCATCCTCTTAGGGCCCCCAAGGGCTAAGCAAAGTAATTGTAAATATTCATGGGGAGTATGTTTCATGTCAGAGTATGCATAGACTGTGCCACACAATATGCAGTATACCTCTACATTGTGTGGGGGTTATACTGTATATTGTACAGCATGGTGCAGGGGTTATATTGTCCAGCATTGTGTAACCTCCATACATTTGCTGTACAGTATACAGTATAATCCCTGCACCATGCTGTATAATATACATTATAATCCATACACCATGTTGTACAATATACAGTATAGTTCATTCACCATGCTGTAAAATATACAGTATAACACCTACACTGTGGGGTTATGCTATATATTGTATGGTGTGGTGTATGGATTATAATGTATACTGTTCGGCATGGTGTATGGATTATAATGTATATTGTACGACATGGTGTATGGATTATAATGTATACTGTACAGCATGGTGTATGAAATATAAGATATAGTACGGCATGGTGCAGGGGTTTTAATGTATATTGTACGGCATCGTGTATGGATTATAATGTATATTATACAGCATGGTGCTGGGATTATAATGTATACTGTACAGCATGGTGTATGGATTATACTGTATATTGTACAGCATGGTGTATGAATTATAATGCATATTATACAGCATGGTGTAGGGATTATACTGTATATTGTACGGCATGGTGCAGGGATTATAATGTATATTGTACAGCATGATGTATGGATTATACTGTATATTGTACAGTATGGTGTATGAACTATACTGTATATTATACAGTATGGTGCAGAGATTATAATGTAAACTGTACAGCATGGTTTATGGATTATACTGTATATTATACAGCATGGGGCAGGGATTATAATGTATACTGTACAGGTGTAGGGATTATACTGTTCATTGTACAGCATGGTGTATGGATTATTATGTATATAATACAGCATGATGCAGGGATTATACTGTATTGTACAGGATGACGCAGGGGTTATACTTTATGCTCTTTGATGTGACAATTATTTTAGGTTTTCATATCGCTCGCCTTTGATGGCGCTGTGCCCAGCTCTGAGCCGACCCCGCTCAGCAGCTGCCAAGTCTTAGAGGGAACACTGATCAGTGCATGTCAAAGGTCACCATTAGGGATGAGCGAATCGACTTCGGATGAAACATCTGAAGTCGATTCACATTAAACTATGTTTCAATACTGTATGGAGAAAGCGTTCCAAGGTACCACCCGAGTTCGTACATTATTGAAATGAAGTTTTATGCGAATCGACTTCGGATGTTTCATCCAAAGTTGATTCGCTCATCCCTAGTCACCATATTGGTTATAATTTTTTATTCTCTTTTTTCCCTTTCAGTGTTTAAATGTTACTCAGCTCCTCAGTTACTATGGGCTAAATGTCAACTCTCCAATTTCTCCTGACCAGTTTGCTTATCTGTGCCCTGCTGTATTGTATCAGATTGACAGTAGGTTTTGCATCAAGCATTTTACTGATTTGGAAGTAGAGACTTTGCAAGTAAGAGAAGGAGCAGCATCTGGTAAGCAATCCCTGTTTTTGGTGACCCTTCTATTTTCAGTCTTGTATAATTGATGGGTTAGTCCAAAGTGAAAAATAAGTCAATGCAAGTTAATTGTTTTATCAAGTGCTAAAATGAATAAAACTTGATAACGGTACATTCACACTACCGTATGTATTTTGCGAATCCACAGAAAATTCAGATGACATCCATGTTGCATCCTTTTTTTGAGGACCCATTGTAACAATGGCTATTCTGGTCTGCAAAATGGAACAAACACTGCAGAATCGACATATGGATGCGGACAGCAATAGGCCAGTATGCAATCCGCCAAAAAAGCACCTCGAAAGCGGACTTAACATATGGTTGTGTGAATGGGACCAAATACACAACCACAATGGAAAACAAGACAGTCATAATCAGAAATTTTGTTAGGTAGAATTACTTCAGAGGACAATTAAGCCTGCCCAAACTTCTCTATAGCAGGGACCAGCAACCTTCGGTACTCCAGCTGTAGTGAAACTACAACTCCCAGCATGCTCATTTCTCTTCTGTGAGAGTTCAGAGAACAGCCATGCAAGTGTGCATGATGTGAGATGTAGTTTCACAACACCTGGAGTGCCGGAGTTTGCTGAACCTTGCTCTATAGCATTTAATAATAAAAAGTAATCTTGACTACAACATTTCCTTACAGCTAGAGTTTAAAGAGGACCTGACACCAAAAAATACAATACGATCTGAAAGCACCATGTTATAGTGCATGTGAAGCCGAGAGGATTCATGTATATATTTGGGGGAAAAGATTCAGTAAAAAACAATAATTTCTACATTTATATCTCTGCTTTTTCTAACTCCTGTAAACAGCATTGGTACAGGGAGGAGGAGTTATCAGTGATTGACAGCACTGTGTGCATTAGAGATAGCTGTCAGTCACTGGTAACACCTTTCTCCTGTACCTTACAGAGCTGCAGATGTAAATGTAAAAATTACAAGTTTTACTGAAGTACATGATGCTTTCAGATTTCACTGCATTTTTTGGTGACAGGTCCTCTTTAAGTAAAGGTTCTTTTACATTGTGTTTTGGCTTCTGGTAAACATTTATGCTTTGAATCAGTAGCATCTATCATATTGTAGTACCCATCTAAGGGGGAGTTTACATCACTGTTTCATTTTGCTTGATCGATCAGAACAGAAAAAAAACAAGATCCTGTAAAAAGATATTTGATCCTCTTGCATCAGTTGGCATCCGTTTGAGCCATTTCAGTCTGAGCTTAGTTTTTTAGATGGACAAAAAGCTAGTCCTGCATGCAGCACTTTTTTTCTGTCTAAAAAAACTGATCTGAGACAAAAATAGCTCAAACGGATACCAACTGATGCAATAGGATCCATTTTTTTAAATAGGATCCTGTATAATTATATTTTATTTTTCTCTCCGTCTGACGGGTCAGAAGAACGGATTTTGAAACAGAGAAGTGACCTCTCCCAACAGATATCTTGATTTTTACAGGATATGCCTGGATTAGATAGTGAAATCTGCTACACTATTATACCCAACAAAAAGATGGCAACCAGCTATGTGTCTGTTTAACGTATGCATCAGGCGCTTTTCCAATGCATGCAGACAATTTTGAATTAAAATTTGTCAAGGAGCTTACAATAATTTCCTAATTTTTATTTCTTAGTAGTCTTTTCCTTCAGTGCTATGTTTTGCAGATAAAAACTACATTGATTGCATATTTTCTTGGTATTCATGAGGGATATTCTTCAGTGTTTTTGGAAAAATTGCATTAAACTTTTTGATGTAGTTTTCTTTTTGAGCCAAAGCCAGAGGCGGATATAGCAATAAGAAGTAATATATCAGTTCTTTATATTTCAACCTATAGAATAAAGTTACACTATCATATATACCACATGGCGAACCCATAAAAAACACTGACAGAACTACAATTTTTGCCCACCTCACCTCTCAAAAACTGACATAAAAAGCTATCAGAAAGCCAAATGTACCCCGATATTGTGCCAATAAAAACTACAGCTTGTCCCGCAAAAAATTTGACCTCACGCAGCTCACTCAACAAAAAAACATAAAAAAGTTCTAACTCTTAAAAACAATTTCAGCAAATTCCATGTTAGAAAATTCAGATGCAGCTCCTTCCCTTCTGAGCCCTGGTGTTTTTTAAAAAGCAGTTTATGACCACAAATGGTGTGTTGCTGTATTCAGAAGAAAATGAGTAGCAAATTTTGGGGTGATATTCTCCCGGTATCCCTTGTGAAAAAGAAAGTTTAGGCCTAAAGCACATTTTCTTGTAAAAAATAAATAAATACGTTTTTCATTTTCATAGTTAAGTGCTTCTAAATTCTATGATACCTCTTGGGTTATGTGCTCACTACACCTTTTAAAAATTCCTTGTGGGGTATAGTTTCCAAAATGTGGTCACTTTTTAGGGGTTTCCACTGTAGGGGTACCTCAGGTTCTCTTCAAATGTGACATAGCGCCCAAAGACCATTCCAGTAAATTCTGCCCTCCAACAACCATTTGGCTTCCCTTATGAGCCATGCCGTGTGCCCATACAGAAATAATAACCACATATGGGTGTTTCTGTAAACTGAAAAATCTGAGTAATACATATTGAGATTTGTTTTGTTGTTAAAACTTGCTGTGTTACAGCAAAAAAATAAATAAAAAAAAATTATTAAAATGGAAAATCTGTGGAACACCTAAAGGGTTAATAACATTTCTAAAATCTGTTTTGAGTAAATTTAAGGGTAGTTTCTATTATGTAAGCCCTCAAAGTGACTTCAAAATGAAATTGGTCCTTAAAAAAGTTTGTTTTTGAAATTTTCTTAAAAATTTCTTCCAAAATTCTAGGCCTCCCAACATCTTAAAAAAAGATTACATTTACAAATGATACCAAAATAAAGTAGTATGGTGAATGTTATTAACTATTTCATGAGGTATCACTATCTGTCTTAAAAGCAGAGAAAACATTTTGAAAGTAGAGAATTTTTCTAAATTTTCAGTAAATTTTGTATTTTTTTTATAAATAAAAGTTAAAAATATTGATGCAAATTTGCTGCTGTCATGAAGCACAATATGTCATGAGAAAACAATCTCAGAATGGCTTGGATAAGTAAACGCATTGTGGGGAGTCGCTCTGGTAGATAGCAGTGCGGGTGCAGTATAGAGGCAAAACGGAGTCCAGAAAGTGTAGCAAACAGTGTTTAATTCACACTTGTAGCAAATACACAGCAAACAGTCACTTGGTGTTAATTCACACCCATCAGAAAACGTGCAGCAAAACAAAATAGTCCAAAACAGGTTCCAGTCACCTGGGAGGCTTTAGGTGCAGGTTCGCACCTGGCTGTCAGTCCAGCCGCAAGGCGATCGACCTCCGGCTTCCAGGCCGTCTGCACTCCTCCTTGCTTGGGGTCTTGCTTCCAGCCCAGAGAACTCCACACAGCACAGCATGGATCAGCACTCCCAAACTCAAGTGATTCCACAGCCTAACAGCAGCTCCAGGACAATCACCCTCAGCTGCTGAGGAGGCTGCCTTTTAAAGGCCCGGATAAAGTCCGGCCTGGACCGTGGGGAATAGGCACCCACCCAACTCTTTGCCTACTCCCAGTAAGAGCCGGCCCGGATTGGCTTTGCAGCCAAACTAAAAAACAAGGTGTCAAACAGCACTAGCTGCTGCTGACACACGAAAACCCGGCTCTTACCTCACCGAGGCCAGGAACCTCGGTGACACGTACCTGCCATCGACCACGGTACCTTGCACCCTCTTACACACCCCCTTTGTTCAACCCTGAGGGGTGAACACATGTGAGGCAGTGGACGCGGGACAGGGCATCTGCGTTACCCTGCAAGCGGCCTGCCCTGTGTTCTACAGAGAACTTAAAGTTCTGCACGGATAGGAACCACCTGGTGACCCGAGCATTCCTCTCCTTTGCCTGGCTCATCCACTTGAGAGGGGAATGGTCGGTCACCAGACGGAACCTCCTCCCTAACAGGTAGTAGCGGAGAGATTCGAGTGCCCACTTGATAGCCAGGCACTCCTCTCCACTATACTATACCTGGACTCGGCGGGACTGAGCTTACGGCTCAGGAAGACAACGGGATGTTCTTCCCGTTGACCTCCTGAGACAGTACCGCACCGAGGCCTACCTCCGAGGCGTCGGTCTGTACGACGAACTCCCTGTTGAAGTCGGGTGTCACCAAAACCGGGGACCCACACAGGGCCGACTTCAACGCGGAGAAAGCCTCCTCCGCCTTCTCACTCCAGCTAACCTTCCCAGACTTTCGCCCCTTCAACAGGTCTGTCAATGGCGCTGCTATTGTGGCAAAGTGGGGCACAAACCGCATGTAGTACCCTACCATTCCCAGGAAGGACTTTACCTGCCTGGTGGTGACCGGTCGGGGCCAGTTACGTATGGCTTCTACCTTAGTTACCTGCGGCTTGATGACTCCCCGCCCAATAACATATCCCAGATATTTAGTCTCTTCCAACCCAATCGCACACTTCTTTGGATTGGCGGTTAGACCAGCTTTCCTCAGGGCATCCACTACCGCCTGCACTTTGGGCAAATGGCTTTCCCAGTCGGTGCTGTGGATGATTACATCATCTAAGGAGGCCGAGGTGTACCGACGATGAGGTCGCAGCACTATGTCCATTAACCTTTGGAAGGTGGCGGGGGCGCCATGCAGGCCAAAGGGTAACACCTTGTAGTGATACAGGCCCTGCGGGGTAACAAAAGCGGTTTTTTCCTTGGCCGACTCCGTTAAGGGTACCTGCCAGTACCCTTTAGTGAGGTCTAGCACAGAAAAATATGGGCTTGTCCTAAATTCTCAACAAGCTCGTCTACCCGGGGCATGGGATACGCATCAAACAGTCACTTGGTGTTAATTCACACCCATCAGAAAACGTGCAGCAAAACAAAATAGTCCAAAACAGGTTCCAGTCACCTGGGAGGCTTTAGGTGCAGGTTCGCACCTGGCTGTCAGTCCAGCCGCAAGGCGATCGACCTCCGGCTTCCAGACCGTCTGCACTCCTCCTTGCTTGGGGTCTTGCTTCCAGCCCAGAGAACTCCACACAGCACAGCATGGATCAGCACTCCCAAACTCAAGTGATTCCACAGCCTAACAGCAGCTCCAGGACAATCACCCTCAGCTGCTGAGGAGGCTGCCTTTTAAAGGCCCGGATAAAGTCCGGCCTGGACCGTGGGGAATAGGCACCCACCCAGCTCTTTGCCTACTCCCAGTAAGAGCCGGCCCGGATTGGCTTTGCAGCCAAACTAAAAAACAAGGTGTCAAACAGCACTAGCTGCTGCTGACACACGAAAAACCGGCTCTTACCTCACCGAGGCCAGGAACCTCGGTGACACGTACCTGCCATCGACTAGAGATGGCCCGAACTATCCGCCGGCGAACATAGCTTGTTCGCGTTCGCCTCTGCCGGGCGAACATATGCGATGTTCGGTCCGCCCCCTATACATCATCATTGAGCAAACTTTGACCCTGTACCTCACAGTCAGCAGACACATTCCAGCCAATCAGCAGCATACCCTCCCTCCCAGACCCTCCCACCTCCTGAACAGCATCCATTTTAGATTCATTCTGAAGCTGCAGTCTTAGTGAGAGGAGGGAGAGTGTAATTGCTGCTGATTTAATTGGGAAATTGATAGCTAGGCTAGTGAATTCAGTGTCCACTCCAGTCCTGAAAGACTCATCTGATCTCTGCTGTAAGGACAGCGTCCTGACAGCACCCCAAAAGCCCTTTTAGGGCTGCAACATTAGTCTGCTTTTTTTTTCCTTTATATACATATTGCAGTTGCCTGGCCTGCCTGTGTGTGAGGAGCTGCAGGCCCACAGACTGTAGTGTGCCCACTGCCAGTGCCCACCCCTGTCATTCCGTGTGGTACAGGACTTTGCATCAAAAAAGGCATTTCATTTTTACACTTTAATCTAAGGTTAGTTGCCTGCCAGTGTGTGTCAGGCTGACTTCCACTGACTGTAGTGTGCCCACTGCCAGTGCCCACCACTCATACCGGCTGGCACAGGACTTTGCATAAAAAAGGCATTAAATTTTTACACTTTAGTGTAATTTCAGCTGCTTGCCTGCTGCTAGTGTGTGTCAGGCCGACTTCAACTGACTGTAGTGTGCCCACTGCCAGTGCCCACCCCTGTCATCCCGTGTGGCACAGGACTTTGCTTAAAAAAGGCACTTAATTTTTACACTTTAATCTAAGGTTAGTTGCCTGCCAGTGTGTGTCAGGCTGACTTCCACTGACTGTAGTGTGCCCACTGCCAGTGTCCACCACTCATACCGGCTGGCACAGGACTTTGCATAAAAAAGGCATTTAATTTTTACACTTTAGTGTAATTTCAGCTGCTTGCCTGCTGCTAGCGTGTGTCAGGCCGACTTCAACTGACTGTAGTGTGCCCACTGCCAGTGCCCACCACTGTCATACCGTGTGGCACAGGACTTTGCTTATAAAAAAGGCACTTAATTTTTACACTTTAATCTAAGGTTCAGCTGCTTGCCTGCTGCTAGTGTGTGTCAGGCTGACTTCCACTGACTGTAGTGTGCCCACTGCCAGTGTCCACCACTCATACCGGCTGGCACAGGACTTTGCATAAAAAAGGCATTTAATTTTTACACTTTAGTGTAATTTCAGCTGCTTGCCTGCTGCTAGTGTGTGTCAGGCCGACTTCAACTGACTGTAGTGTGCCCACTGCCAGTGTCCACCACTGTCATCCCGTGTGGCACAGGACTTTGCTTAAAAAGGCACTTAATTTTTACACTTTAATCTAAGGTTCAGTGCTGCCTGCCAGTGTGTGTCAGGCTGACTTCCACTGACTGTAGTGTGCCCACTGCCAGTGTCCACCACTCATACCGGCTGGCACAGGACTTTGCATAAAAAGGCATTTAATTTTTACACTTTAGTGTAATTTCAGCTGCTTGCCTGCTGCTAGTGTGTGTCAGGCCGACTTCAACTGACTGTAGTGTGCCCACTGCCAGTGCCCACCCCTGTCATCCCGTGTGGCACAGGACTTTGCTTAAAAAAGGCACTTAATTTTTACACTTTAATCTAAGGTTAGTTGCCTGCCAGTGTGTGTCAGGCTGACTTCCACTGACTGTAGTGTGCCCACTGCCAGTGTCCACCACTCATACCGGCTGGCACAGGACTTTGCATAAAAAAGGCATTTAATTTTTACACTTTAGTGTAATTTCAGCTGCTTGCCTGCTGCTAGTGTGTGTCAGGCCGACTTCCACTGACTGTAGTGTGCCCACTGCCAGTGTCCACCACTCATACCGGCTGGCACAGGACTTTGCATAAAAAGGCATTTAATTTTTACACTTTAGTGTAATTTCAGCTGCTTGCCTGCTGCTAGTGTGTGTCAGGCCGACTTCAACTGACTGTAGTGTGCCCACTGCCAGTGCCCACCACTGTCATCCCGTGTGGCACAGGACTTTGCTTAAAAAAGGCATTTAATTTTTACACTTTAGTCTAAGGTTCAGTTGCCTGCTGCAGTGTGTGTCAGGCCGACTTCCACTGACTGTAGTGTGCCCACTGCCAGTGCCCACCACTGCATACCGGGTGGCACAGGACTTTGCCGATAAATAAGGCATTTAATTTTTACACTTTAGTCTAAATTCAGCTGCTTGCCTGCTGCCAGTGTGTGTCAGGCCGACTTCCACTGACTGTAGTGTGCCCACTGCCAGTGTCCAACCACTGATACCGGCTGGCACAGGACTTTGCCGATAAATAAGGCATTTAATTTTTACACTGTAGTCTAATTTCAGCTGCTTGCCTGCTGCCAGTGTGTGTCAGGCCGACTTCCACTGACTGTAGTGTGCCCACTGCCAGTGTCCAACCACTGCATACCGGGTGGCACAGGAGCTTTGCGATAAATAAGGCATTTAATTTTTACACTGTAGTCTAAATTCAGCTGCTTGCCTGCTGCTAGTGTGTGTCAGGCCGACTTCCACTGACTGTAGTGTGCCCACTGCCAGTGCCCACCACTGTCATACCGGGTGGCACAGGAGCTTTGCTGATAAAAAAGGCATTTAATTTTTACACTTTAGTCTAAATTCAGTTAGCTTGCCTGCCAGTGTGTGTCAGGCTGACTTCCACTGACTGTAGTGTGCCCACTGCCAGTGTCCACCACTCATACCGGCTGGCACAGGACTTTGCATAAAAAGGCATTTAATTTTTACACTTTAGTGTAATTTCAGCTGCTTGCCTGCTGCTAGTGTGTGTCAGGCCGACTTCCACTGACTGTAGTGTGCCCACTGCCAGTGCCCACCACTGTCATCCCGTGTGGCACAGTAGCTTTGCGATCAAATAAGGCATTTAATTTTTAGACAGTAGTGTAAATTCAGTTGCTTGCCTGCTGCCAGTGTGTGTCAGGCCCACTTCCACTGACTGTAGTGTGCCCACTGCCAGTGCCAACCACTGATACCGGGTGGCACAGTAGCTTGCCGATAAATAAGGCATTTAATTTTTAGACAGTAGTCTAAATTCAGTTGCTTGCCTGCTGCCAGTGTGTGTCAGGCCCTCTTCCACTGACTGTAGTGTGCCCACTGCCAGTGCCAACCACTGATACCGGGTGGCACAGTAGCTTGCCGATAAATAAGGCATTTAATTTTTAGACAGTAGTCTAAATTCAGTTGCTTGCCTGCTGCCAGTGTGTGTCAGGCCCTCTTCCACTGACTGTAGTGTGCCCACTGCCAGTGCCAACCACTGATACCGGGTGGCACAGTAGCTTGCCGATAAATAAGGCATTTAATTTTTAGACAGTAGTCTAAATTCAGTTGCTTGCCTGCTGCCAGTGTGTGTCAGGCCCGCTTCCACTGACTGTAGTGTGCCCACTGCCAGTGCCAACCACTGATACCGGGTGGCACAGTAGCTTGCCGATAAATAAGGCATTTAATTTTAGACAGTAGTCTAAATTCAGTTGCTTGCCTGCTGCCAGTGTGTGTCAGGCCCGCTTCCACTGACTGTAGTGTGCCCACTGCCAGTGCCAACCACTGATACCGGGTGGCACAGTAGCTTGCCGATAAATAAGGCATTTAATTTTTAGACAGTAGTCTAAATTCAGTTGCTTGCCTGCTGCCAGTGTGTGTCAGGCCCGCTTCCACTGACTGTAGTGTGCCCACTGCCAGTGCCAACCACTGATACCGGGTGGCACAGTAGCTTGCCGATAAATAAGGCATTTAATTTTTACACATTAGTCTAATTCGGCACACGTCCCCGGATAGGGTACGTAACAGGGATTAAACTGATAGGAATAGTACTAGTTAAGACACCACTCATATAGGGTGTCACAGCACATTGCTCTGTGCACGCGCAGTGCCCCAATTTGGGAGTAAGAGGACCGACCAAGCTGCTTTTTCCATCTCCCGGTTCCTGAAATCAATTCAGTTTAGTGTATGAGAGTTTGGTCTGTCACTGTGAAGGCAGTCGAAGGTACCCGGCCTAAATTTTTTTTCACAAAAGGCAATCCCTAATATATGGGACGTAACAGGGATTAAACTGATGAGAATAATACTACAGAAAATACCACTCATATCAGTGGAGGGAGCCAGCGTTTTTTTAACCATCTCCCCGTTCAAAAAATCTATTTAATAAATGGCCCCCAGATTGGGGAGTCGTGGACGTTAGAGGGATTAAACTGATGAGAATAGTACTACAGAAAATACCACTCATATCGGGTGTGACAGTAAATTGCACGGCGCAGACGCAGTGACCGTGGTTTAAAACAGAGTGGAGGGAGCCAGCGTTTTTTAACCATCTCCCCGTTCGAAAAATCTATTCAATAAATGGCCCCCAGATTGGGGACGTTAGAGGGATTAAACTGATGAGAATAGTACTACAGAAAATACCACTCATATCGGGTGTGACAGTAAATTGCACGGCGCAGACGCAGTGACCGTGGTTTAAAACAGAGTGGAGGGAGCCAGCGTTTTTTAACCATCTCCCCGTTCGAAAAATCTATTCAATAAATGGCCCCCAGATTGGGGACGTTAGAGGATTAAACTGATGAGAATAGTACTACAGAAAATACCACTCATATCGGGTGTGACAGTAAATTGCACGGCGCAGACGCAGTCACCGTGGTTTAAAACAGAGTGGAGGGAGCCAGCGTTTTTAACCATCTCCCCGTTCGAAAAATCTATTCAATAAATGGCACCCAGATTGGGGACGTTAGAGGATTAAACTGATGAGAATAGTACTACCGAAAATACAACTCATATCGGGTGTGACAGTAAATTGCACGGCGCAGACGCAGTGACCGTGGTTTAAAACAGAGTGGAGGGAGCCAGCGTTTTTTAACCATCTCACCGTTCGAAAAATCAATTCAATTCATCTTTTGGGGACCCTTGGTGTTGTACGTGGCTGGGTGGAGGAAGAAACCTTCAATGACATCACCGGGACGTGGCTAGCTTGGTATCCAACCTTGTGCAAATGGGGAGTTTGCGGTTGTGCAAATGAACTGTTTGCGGTGCATTAAAAGGAGAGTTTGGTCTGTCAATGTCAGTGAAGCGGGCGTAACCCTTACACTACCTGGATCGATACAACATCATACCTGATCGTATACACACACTGGATGTTTTAAAGCATGTTATTCCAAACAATTTAGGAATGTTAGTTGATTTATGCCCTTTATGGATTAAAACCCGACTCTGCGTCCACTACGTTATTTTCCATGGGAGTTTTGCCATAGATCCCCCTCCGGCATGCCACAGTCCAGGTGTTAGACCCCTTGAAACAACTTTCTCATCACTATTGTGGCCAGAAAGAGTCCCTGTGGGTTTTAAAATTCACCTGCCAATTGAAGTCTATGGCGGTTCGCCCGGTTCGCCCGTTCGCGAACATTTGCGGAAGTTCGCGTTCGCTGTTCGCGAACTGAAAATTTTATGTTCGCGACATCACTACCATCGACCACGGTACCTTGCACCCTCTTACAGCATTCAAAAGTTATTACCACATAAAGTGACATGTCAGATTTGCAAAATTAGGCTTGGACAGGAAAGGGGGTAAATCTTTTTTTCTAAAAGTGTGTGAAACAGCCCTATAGCTTTTATGAACATTACTGTCTCCTCATGTCTTTGTTCCAAGTCAGCAGCAAAGTTGTCTCTCTGTCATGTTTCTATTTAAAATGGACCCTATTATAATCTGATGGGAGTTGGCAAATAACTAGCCATGAAAAGTTTTAGTAAACTAATTTGCAGAACAAATTAGGCTTGTTTGTTTACTTAGTAGAGTCTAACTAATACACAAATCCAAATTACAATTTATCTTCTCACAATTCACATTTGGATGTTTAATGGGTACAGTACATGTTCCTGTCTAGGAAACTTTGCTTTTTTTATGCCTGCTTCCTGTGTGTGTTTAATAATTGATCTTCACTACAGTAAATCTACTGACTATTTTAATACTGCTCCACACATACAACAAATAGCCTTGAACTAATAATTTTATTTATGTACTGTATATGTATGGCAGATATTGAACTTTATAGAGGACCTTTCATCGCAAATAGAGTCTTAGTTTCAAATAAAAATATTTAGTCCCTTAAGAAGTCAAAGACGATCTGTCACCAGTTTTCTGCAGCCCTCACTTTTAAATCCTAATACAGCTCCAGAGCATGTCAATAAGTCCCCATATTCATGAGCTCACAAGTTTTTTTCCATATGAATCAGCAGCAGCTGGGCAGGGAAACCCAGTAGCTTATAAAAAAAAAAGGGGACTCATTTAGCATGCACTGCAGCTGTGCAGTAGAAGATTTTTGGCAAAATGGCTAGGTCAATTAAAGAAGGTGCAAGATTCAGGTTCAAACTTCCTGGCTAGGTGATGCACTGGATTACCTAACCATGTTCACTAGAACAGGTCCCAAGTCCCCTGTTCCTTCTCACCACATGACTATGGTGAGGAGATTGAATGGAGTGGTGGCTGAGTGCAACCGCATTGTGGAGGACCTAATTTTGGAAATCAATAGGGTACCAAGTGCTCAGTCGGATACCAAATATGATACCATTATCTCCTAGCATGTGAAAGGTTGTACAGTCTTTTTTAATGGCCTATCCTCAGAATAGGTAATTACTAGCTGATTGGCACGGGTCTGGTCGGCTTTTAAGGTGTACCTCCGTTGCCAAAAGTCAGTACCTGAACTGCACTGCACCTTCAGCATTGTAGCGGACAGAGCTCATCGATGAACAGGAGCAGTGCTGCAGTGATGAGAGGTGTCTACTACTTTTGACAGTGCTCTGAAGCTCTGCATCTACTTCCAGCAACAGTGCTACACAGAACAGCTGAATGTCTGGGATGTGGGGTGCCAGAACCCCGTGGAGCAGCTAGTGAAGGTCTATCCTGAGGATACACGATCACGTACAGTAAATGAGGATGGAAAAACCCCTTTAAATTTTCTTCATGGGATAAACCATCTATAGTCACTCTGTGAAGATACTAAAGGGAATGTCTGGTTGTAAGAACAAAAGTGATATGCAAGTCAATCTCTATAGGTACTGCTTACCTCTAATTTATTTTTCTCAGTGCTTGCTCCCTCTTTTATGTTTTTAGCATGGCTCAAATAAGGTGGAGCTGTACTAATCTATTAGCTACAGTGTCTACATGGAGTCTAACTCCTGTCTCATCATTAGTTTAGGCTCCAGCTGTTTATTTGTGTAGCAGGTCCCTTGTTTTATTCAGTCAGCAGAATTTCACTAAATAAATAGCAATTAAGATAAGTATTTTTTTAGTATGCAATTTGGGTCTAGTTATACATTTCTGTTTAAATTCTAAATTCATTATGCTTTTTAACTGCCATATTTCTTTTTCCATTTATAGCCTGGATCTGTGGCCTCATCTCTATCACAGTCATCAGCCTATTGTCTCTTGTGGGAGTAATTTTGATTCCAGTCATTAACCAAGGCTGCTTCAAGTTCCTACTCAACTTCCTTGTCGCTTTAGCTGTGGGAACCTTAAGTGGAGATGCACTTCTTCATCTCTTGCCCCATGTAAACACTTAATTTTATTACTACTAAGGCTCCGTTCACATCTGTGTCATGGTGTCCATCCATTTATATTAGAAAGCACTATGTACTATGCTACTATGTTACTATGTTACAAAAGCATGTCATGCCAAGGTGGTCACTAGAGATGAGTGAATTTAAACAAAAATTCGATTTGGCGCATCACCGAACTTTTTGAAAAAATTTGGTTTGATCCGTATGTATTAGTTGCAAAATGAGTTAAAAAATGGCTATTTCCTGGCTGCAGAGAGCCTTTTTAACGGTGTACAACACTGTGCCTTGAAGTAGCACGCATAGGGAGTCTGCTGTGGTAGTGAAACAATACTGTGAGTCAGTATGACATGCAGATGACAGGCGTAGCTCTTAGAATTACTGAATGTGAACCCAGCTTTACCAGTCAATGTTAAGGTCAAGAAGCGCACTCCTTTTACACCATCGGCAGCTGATTCCACATAGACGTCTACAGAACCTGTTCTATTAAATGCTTATACAAGTAGAGCCACCCTGACAGAGTGGAGAGAGTATTAGCAGTAAGTTTGTGTTGACATCACTGATTATTTTGCCCTTCCTCTGATCCATCAGAACAATAACCCCCAAAAAACAGATCCTGTCTGTGGAGCATCTGCCTTCACTCAGTCAGCATTTGGTCAGTAATCCATCAGTATTAAGTAACAAAAACAGGAGTGGATTCAAAACAGAGATGACACGTGAATGGAATATTTGCATGTCTTCTGTGTTTTGTACCCACTCCACTTTTGGCTACCAAATCATAAGCCAATTCTGATGCAAAATAGGGACTATGTCATGCAGGCCTTACAGCTGTTACTTAAACAGGATCCATTGTGCATCTCATTTTTCCTTCCTTCTGACAGATCAGAAGAAGGGTCAAATAGTGGCCCATTCATGAAGTGGGAAGGGTGGGAACAGCATGAGAAGTCCACAGAGTGTCCCTATGACATAGTGGTGAGGTGGAAGCAGCATGAGGAGACCACAGAGTGGCCCAATGACAGAGTCTGGAGGTGGTAGCAGCATTAGGAGGAGGCCACAGAGTGGCACAATAAGAGTGTGGAGGTGGCGGCAGCATCGGGAGGAGGCCACAGAGTGGCACAACAGCCAATACTTTTTTTGTGCCACTAATACACGCCAAAAAGGGCTTTAGAACATATAACTGCACCACTAAACGGCAAATATTATATATTTTTTTGCCACTAATACACACCAAAAAGGGCTTTAGGACATATAACTGCACTGCTGAATGGCAAATAGGCCCTTATACATGCCACAAAAGGAATTAGAACATATGCACCTGGACTGCTGCAGCCGGACACTACCTCTGCCAGTCAGGGGAATGTCAGCTCCAGTAAGCAGGGGACCAGGAGAGCAGGGCAGGCCAGACAGGTTCTGGTAGTGGGAGACTCAATTATTTGGGGTACAGATAGGGTGATCTGTCACAAAGATCGTGATCGCCGAACAGTGTGCTGTCTTCCTGGCGCTAGAGTTTGACACATCGCAGATCGGGTTGACAGATTACTGGGAGGGGCTGGAGAAGACCCAGCGGTCATGGTCCATATCGGAACCAATGACAAAGTTAGAGGAAGGTGGAGAGTCCATAAAAATGATTTCAGGGTTTTGGGTCAAAAGCTTAGGGCAAGGACCTCAAAAGTAGTATTTTCTGAAATACTGCCTGTACCACGAGCCACACAAGAAAGGCAACGGGAGATTAGGGAGGCTAACAAGTGGCTCAAGAACTGGTGTAGGAAGGAGGGGTTCGGGTTCCTGGAGAACTGGGCCGACTTCTCTGTCGGCTACAGGCTCTATCGTAGGGATAGGGGAGGGGCAGCTGTGTTGGGGAGAAAGATGGCTAGAAGGTTGGAGGAGTGTTTAAACTAAGGACTGGGGGAAGGGTAATTACATTATAGGAGGGGAAGATAGTGCAGATAGAGACCAGGGGCGAGGTAGTGTGACTTGGGGAGGAATGGAAGGGGGGACTAGAACAGCTCAGATTGAAAGATGTAGGGTGAAAAATACACGTAAACCTCTCAAATGCAAGAAGCCTGACTAACAAGACTGGTGAACTGGAATTAGTGATGTGTGAGGAGGACTATGACATAGTGGGAATAACTGAGACATGGCTGGATGATAGCTATGACTGGGCAGTTAACATAAAAGGTTACAATCTGTTTAGAAAAGATCGTCAAAACTGGAGAGGTGGAGGGGTCTGCCTCTATGTGAAGTCCAGTCTAAATCCCGTAATTCGAGAATACATCTCTGAGGGACATGAACATGTGGAGTCACTGTGGGTAGAGATACTTGGAGCCAAAAACAATAATAAATTACTAATAGGAGTGTATTATAAACCACCTAATATACCAGAGTCCACAGAAAATCTATTACTAAACGAGATAGACAAGGCGGCAAATCATAATGAAGTCGTTATTATGGGGGACTTCAACTACCCAGATGTAGACTGGGAAACTGAAAGCTGTACATCCCAAAAAGGAAACAGGTTCTTGGCAATAGCCAAAGACAATTACCTTTCCCAACTGGTTCAGGACCCCACTAGAGGGACGGCCATACTGGACTTAGTATTAACCAATAGACCTGATAGAACAACAGATGTGCAGGTTGGGGGACACCTGGGAAATAGTGACCATAAAGTAATAACCTTCCAATTATCCTTCAAACGAGAGTTTGAGGAGGGAGGAACAAAAATACCAAACTTCAAAAAAGCTAAATTTAGTCAACTAGGAGAGGCCATAGGCCTAACTAACTGGGACAAAGTCCTCAAAAATAAAAATACAACCACAAAATGGGAGATTTTTAAAAGCATTGTAACATCTAATTGTGAGAGGTACATTTTATAGGAATAAAAGGCTAAGAAACAATAAGAAACCAATGTGGATAAATAGAACCGTAAAGATAGCAATAAATGACAAAAAGAAAGCATGTAAATCACTAAAACGGGAGTGGAGCCAGGAAGCACTGATAAACTATAAGGAAAAAATAGAATATGTAAAAAATTAACAAAAATTGCCAAACTAGAGACCGAGAGATTAATTGCCAAAGAGAGTAAAACTAACCCTAAAATGTTCTTCAATTATATAAATAGTAAAAAATATAAATCTAAAGGAGTCGGCCCTCTACATAGCAATGAGGAGGGTGTTGCAGAGAGCGACGAGGATAAAGCAAAACTATTAAACATTTTTTTCTCTACTATATTCACTGAGGAAAATAAACTGTCAGATGAAATGCAGAATGTAAAAGTAAATTCCCCATTAAAAGTGCCCTGTCTGACCCAGGAAGAAGTACAACAGCGACTTAAAAAGATTAAAATAGACAAATCGCCAGGAACGGATGGCATACACCCCCGTAACCTAAGGGAATTAAGTGATGTCATAGTCAGACCTTTATTTCTGATATTTACGGACTCTATACTGACAGGGAATGTTCCACAGGATTGGCGCATAGCAAATGTGCCGATAAAGACAGAGCCTGGAAATTATAGGCCGGTAAGTTTAAAATCTATTGTTGGTAAACTGTTTGAAGGGTTTCTAAGAGATGCTATTTTGGAGTATCTCAATGAAAATAAGCAAATAACGCCATATCAGCATGGCTTCATGAGGGATCGGTCATGCCAAACAAATTTAATCAGCTTCTATGAGGAGGTAAGTTCTAGACTTGACAGCGGCGAATCAATGGATGTCGTATATCTGGACTTCTCCAAAGACACTATACCTCATAAAAGGTTAGTATATAAAATGAGGATGCTCGGATTGGGAGAAAATGTCTGTATGTGGTTAAGTAACTGGCTGAGTGACAGAAAACAAAGGGTGGTTATTAACGGTAGATACTCAGATTGGGTCACTGTCACTAGTGGGGTACCTCAGGGGTCAGTATTGGGTCCTATTCTCTTCAATATATTTATTAATGATCTTGTAGAAGGCCTGCACAGTAAAATATCTATTTTTGCAGATGACACTAAACTGTGTAAAGTAATTAACTCTGAAGAGGACAGTTTTCTGCTACAGAGGGATCTGGATAGAGTGGAGGCTTCGGCAGACAAATGGCAGATGAGGTTTAACTCTGACAAATGTAAAGTTATGCACATGGGAAGGAATAATGCAAGTCACCCGTACATATTAAATGGTAAAACACTCGGTAACACTGACATGGAAAAGGATCTAGGAATTTTAATAAACAGCAAATTAAGCTGCAAAAACCAGTGTCACGCAGTTACTGCCAAGGCCAATAAGATAATGGGTTGCATCAAAAGGGGCATAGATGCCTGTGATGAGAACATAGTCCTACCACTTTACAAATCACTAGTCAGACCACACATGGAGTACTGTGTACAGTTCTGGGCCCTTGTAAACAAGGCAGACATAGCAGAGCTGGAGAGGGTTCAGAGGAGGGCAACTAAAGTAATAACTGGAATGAGGGATCTACAGTACCCTGAAAGGTTATCAAAATTAGGGTTATTCACTTTAGAAAAAAGACGACTGAGGGGAGATCTAATAACTATGTATAAATATATCAGGGGTCAGTACAGAGATCTCTCCCATCATCTATTTATCCCCAGGACTGTGACTGTGACGAGGGGACATACTCTGCGTCTGGAGGAAAGAAGGTTTGTACACAAACATAGAAAATAATTCCTTACTGTAAGAGCAGTGAAACTATGGAACTCTCTGCCTGAGGAGGTGGTGATGGTGAGTACAATAAAGGAATTCAAGAGGGGACTGGATATATTTCTGGAGTGTAATAATATTACAGGCTACAGCTACTAGAGAGGGGTCGTTGATCCAGGGAGTTATTCTGATTGCCTGATTGGAGTCGGGAAGGAATTTTTTTCCCCTTAAGTGTGGAAAATTGGCTTCTGCCTCACAGGGTTTTTTTGCCTTCCTCTGGATCAACTTGTAGGAAACAGGCCGAACTGGATGAAAAATGTCTTTTTTCGGTCTTATATACTATGTTACTATGTTATATAACTACACCGCTGAATGGCAAATAATATATATATATTTTTTACACCAATACATGCCAAAAAGTGCTGTAGAACATATAACTGCACCGCTGAACAGCAAATAGGTGTCACAGATGAGGTATATGAGAAAACACCACACAGACAATAAGGAGGGAAAGGTAAAGCCACTAGGCCTCAACGTTAGGGAAAGGAAAAGGTCACCACCTAGAGAACCCTACTCCTGCCCCTGACTCATAACCTTATAGGCACCCCATGAAGGTAGGAATTCCCATACCCTGGAACCTGGGACCCTGGAGACCGTAAAGAGCCCTATGGATATTGGCAGGGCTGAGACAACCCATTCCTTACCAGATGAAGAAACAAGTGTCTCCCTGAGGCCTAGTAACAACCAACATGGAAGGGAAAACAAAACACAACCAAAAGTGACACTTAACTTCTGTAAAGATGGATGAGCAGGAACACCAGAGAGGACAACACACCAGCTCTTCCAAAACCAAATGAAGCTATCTTACCGCACAGTCAGAAGGGTGGGGTAAGACTAAATAGGGTAGATGTAATGACTACTAAGCTACAACTGAAATAAGGGATGAAGTCATCAACAACAACCACACTGAATCCAGAGTAATCAAAGAGGCTGTTAAATTCCTCCATGCTCCGCAGTCTCCTTGATCTCATGACATCTTTTCATGGGCGAACCGTGACAGTACCTCCCCTTCTACGGATGACCCCCGGGTACACAGGACCGACCTTATCAGGATGAGTTCTGTGAAAGTCCTTCATAAGACGATAAGCTTTAACATCGGTCGCTGGAACCCACATCCTCTCCTCTGGTCCATACCCTTTCCATTGAACCAGATACTGGAGGGATCTACAGAGAACTCGGGAGTTCACAATCTTGTGGATCTAAAATTCTAAATTACAGTCCACCATGACAGAAGCGGGAAGCAAGGAGGATGACTCAACAGGTTTGAAACATTCCTTCAACAACGACTTATGAAATACGTAATGAATTTTCAAAGCCTGGGCAAGTTCAAGATGGAGGGCTACATGGTTAACAATGGCAGTGATCTTATATGGACCAATAAATCTTGGGCCCAACTTCCAAGAAGGTGCCTTAAGCTTAATGTTTCTTGTGGACAGCCACATAGAATTACCCACCGGACCATTCATATGTCTCCTGTCAGCCACATGCTTATACTTGTTGCCCATCTTTTTTAGGTTATTTAGAATTTTCCTTCAAATAGAAGACAAAGAAGAGGAAAATTGTTCTTCCTTAGGAATACCGGAAGTTTGAGAACCAGAAAATGTGCCAAACTGCGGATGGAACCCATATACTCCCAAAAATGGCAACTTACCAGTGGACTCATGTCTACAGTAATTAATGGCAAACTCCACTAATGACAAGAATGTAAGTCTCCAGATTGTGATTAGTGCGCTCAGTCTGTCCATTCCACTGAGGATGTAAAGCCGAAGAAAATGACAATTGTACCCCCAGTACAGAACGCTTTCCAGAATCTGCAAACAAACTGAGTCCCCCGATCAGACACCACATCAGAGGGAATGCCATGTAGTTTCACAATGTTATCGACAAACACCTGAGCAAGAATTTTGGCATTAGGTAGAGCAGATAATGCTATAAAATGCGCCATCTTTCTAAAATCCACCACCAGAATCTCATTTTTTTCCCCGCAGAATTCGGCAAATCCATGATAAAATCCATGAACAAATTAGTCCAAGGTCTGGACGGGATGGTTAACGGAAGAAGGGATCCGGCTGAGTATGTGTCACCTTAGCACATGCACAAGTACAACAGGCTGACACATAGTCCTCAACACACTTACGCAACCCTGGCCACCAGAATCTACGAGAGATGAGAGCGACAGTGGATCTGCTCCCAGAGTGTCCAGCAAGCACTGTATATTGATGTTCCTCGAACACCTTGTGACATCATTCGTTGGGAACAAACAATTTTCCCGGAGAACAAGAGTCCAGTGCATCTCCCTGGGCCTCCAACACCTCTGCCTCAAGATCAGGATATAGGGTGGATATGACCACCCTTTCAGACAAAATAGGACTAGGATCTCTAGAATCACCCCCAGCAGGAAAACTGCATGACAAAGCATCCGCCTTGACGCTCTTGACCCCAGGGCAGTAGGTGAAAATGAAGTTAAATCTAGTGAAAAAAAACGACCATCTGGCCTGCCTTGGGTTCAGTTGTTTAGCCGACTCCAGTTAAGCCAGATTCTTGTGATCAGTAATCACAGTAATAGGATGAATTGCTCCTTCTAATCAATGAAGCCATTCCTCAAAAGCCAACTTAATGGCCAGCAATTCTCTATTACCCACATCATAATTTCTTTCAGCAGTCGAGAGTTTGTTTGAGTAAAAAGCACATGGGCGCCATTTACTGGGTGAAGGACCCTGCGGCAAAACTGTTCCCACCCCTACCTTGGACGAGTCAACCTCTACAATGAATGGCTGTGACACGTCCGGTTGTACTAGAATAGGGGCTGAAGCAAAACATTCCTTCACTGCAGAAAAGGCTTGTAATGCCGCATCAGACCAAACAGCGAAATCAGCACCTTTCCTAGTCATGTCTGTTAAAGGTTTAACTACAGTCGAACAGTTCAAGATGAACTTATGGTAGTAGTGAGTGAACCCCAAAAACCGCATAAGCGGTTTCAGATTTTCGGGTTGATCCCAGTCCAACACACTTTCTCGGGATCCATACGAAAACCAGAGGATGAGAGCAGGTAACCCAGGAATTGCACTTCCTGAACTGCAAATACTCAATTTTCTTAGCATACAACTTATTCTCCCTTAGGATCTGTAACACCTGTCTCATATGATCCTGATGAGTCTCCATGTCTGGAGAATAAATTAGTATGTCATCCCGATATACAACAACAAACCTCCCCACCAGATGATGAAAGATGTCATTGACAAAGTGTTGAAAAACTAGTGGAGCATTGGTTAACCCAAAGGGCATGAACATATTCTCAAAATAACCCTCAGGGGTATTAAATGCCATCTTCCATTCGTTCCCCTCCTTGACCCTTACCAAATTATATGCCCCCCACCCTCCTCAGATTCAATTTAGAGGACATCTTGGCACCGACAATCTGATTAAACAAATCCGGAATTAAAGGAAGGAGTTAAGGATCCCAGACAGTAATATGGTTGAGCTCACGGAAGTCCAGACATAGCCTAAGAGTACCATCCTTTTTTTTTACAAAGAAAAATCCAGCAGCCACTGGGAATTTGGATGGTCTGATATGTCCATTCGCCAAACTCTCAGTGATATACTCTCGCATAGCCTTTCTTTCGGGTTCTGAAAGATTATACAACCGAGATTTGGGCAGTTTAGCTCCAGGAATAAGATTGATGGGATAATCATACTCCCGATGCGGAGGTAACTCCTGGTTACCACTCTCAGAAAATACACCAGAAAATTCGGAAATGAACACGGGTACAGTTTTAGTGGTAACCACAGAGAACGATGTATTAAGACAGTTGTCTATGCAAAATTCACTCCAATCGATTCAAATCCGGTCATCAACAACAACCAGACTGAATCCAGAGTAATCAAAGAGGCTGTTAGATTCCTCCACACTCCGCCAGTCTCCTTGATCTCCTGACATCTGTCACAGGAGGGACTGTGACAATAGGCCCTTATTTATTTCCACTTATGCACGCCACAAAAGGCTTTAGAACATATAACTGCACCGCTGAACTGCAAATAATATATATTTTTTACACTAATACATGCCAAAAAGGGCTGTAATGTTCTCACTTCACCCCACAACGGCTAATAGGCCCTTTTTTCCCCACTAATAAAAGTTAAAAAAGGCTTTAGAACATTTAACCGCACCGCACAAGGGCAAATAAGACATATAAATGTTTTCCTGTAATAAACCCTGTTAATGGCTGTATCAAACAGCACTTGCACCCTAATAACAAGAACGGTTTGCTAGAACTACAGAGCTGTATAATGGCAATTTGGATTCCCAGTCAGTGCAGCAAGGTGTCATAGGATTGTTCCTATTACCCAGGCTGTAACCTCCCCTACTGAACCCTATTCAACATAAATGCTGCAGAATGATTCCTCCCTATTCCTTTCTCTGAACTTCTATACAGCAAAATGAAAGTTTTAAAGTCTTTTCTACCACTGTCCCTAGTGCCTGTTGACATCTCTCCCTGTACTAAGTACACTGGAAAATGGCTGAATCCAAGATGGCTGAGGCTATTTATAGGGCTGTGACATCACAGGGCTGGATGGCTGCTGATGCCTCATGCATGGCATTGTGGGTGATCCCTCGTTCTCAGAGTTCCTTGCTCCATGTCCAAACACATGCAGCAGCCATTGTAGGAAAAAATATGATTCGTTACCACAAAGCGTGAGAAAATTCGCATTCGGTGCAAATCGAATTTTTCATGAAATTCGGGAAGAATTCCACTTCGTCAACTTTGATTCACTCATCTCTAGTGGTCACCAATGCTAGCTAGACAGATGGTCCATAGGGTTTTACTAAGGTATACGACATTTTCTCAAAAAATTGTAATGCATGCAAATGCGATAATTAACACAAATTTGCGGCACTTGGATTGAAGCTTGCAATTCAAAACAATTTATTATATAGTTCTATATCCATTGTTCATAGATTTCGGTACATATCATATATCAAGTGGTCATTGATGGGTTAGGTTTTTTTGGGGATCATGAACCTTGGATGTGAAACTATATAATAAATTATTTTGGATTACAAACTTCCATCCGAGTGCCGCAAATTTGTGTTATATATCAGTGGATGTCCTTTGCTGGCACCGTTACCAAAACAGTGTGCAGAACATTAAGTAACCCTTGCAATGTTGCAATGTAATAATAGCATATATTGGGATAAAACAACCCTCTGTGTATGAGTCTGGGAGAGAGGAAGTGACCCTAGAAAGGGGGACTTGGAAACAGAGGCCTGCAGAGGCTTTGTGTGGTCTCAGCCAGGAGGGCTGAGGGGCCACTAGGCTGTGTAAAGCCGGATTTCTTCCCTGTGTGGGACTGTATTTGGTGAGCTGACCTGCTAAGGGTTGGAGCCTGAGAACCTGTGGGTAAACTGAGCTTTAGAGGTAAGTCAGGCAGAAGACCTCTGTATTAGCTAGGGTTCAGACGGGCAGGTGTTTATTTTGGTTTGGATTTATGTTTTTACTGGTGCTAAAGTGCCAAAATAAAGCACAATTTGGACTTGAATCCCGTTGTCAGAGGAGAAGTCTGTTATTGTGACCCCCTGTGAGAGAGCAATCCCTTACAATATTTTGGGGCTAGATGCTAGCGTAACCCAAAAGGAAAACATTACAGTTTTTTTTTTCTTCATTTTCGTGCCTTATTTTTGTTAGGGTACTTTCACATTTGCATTAAAGGATTCCGTCAGGCAGTTCCGTCAACGGAACTGCCCAACGGATCCATTAAAACATTTGAAAACGGATTTCATTTGCAAACGGATCCGTTTCCAGATCCGTTTGACAATTGTATTGAAATAACAAATCCGTCTTTCCGTTGTCATCCTTAAAACTGACCTGTTATTTATTATTTTACCATTTTTAAAGGTCTGCACATGCGCAGAGTGGAAGAACGGATCCGTTAATGCGTCAATTTTCAATGTCGGATCCGCCCTTAATACATTACAATGGAAATGAATGGTGGATCCGTCATTCCGTCAAGTGTTTCCGCTTTATTGGACGGAGATAAAAATACAACATGCTGCGCTTTTATCTGCGTCCAAAAAACGTGAAAGGACTGAACTAAAGACAAACTGATGCAAACTGAATGGATTGCTTTCCATTCAGAATGCATTAGGATAAAACTGATCAGTGTTTTTCCGTTATTGAGCCCCGAGGACGGAACTCAACGACGGAAAACTTTGACGCTAGTGTGAAAGTGCCCTTAGTGTAATTGTTTTAAAGCCCTTCATGCTCTAGCTGCAAAATTATTCATGTTTTTCCAAAGGCTTCTATACAGGAAATAAACAAATGCATGAAAAAATAATACAAAAATGTCTGCATAAAAAAAAAAATCTTTACTCAAATATACTTGTAAAAAACACATTACAACAGTATTTTACATTTTTTACATATTACAGTGAACTTTCATTAAAGAAAATGTGCAACTACATTTCTTTTTAGTAATGAACACCAGATACTTGCTCATATTCTTTTTTTTCTAATCTGGTTTTACTTTCTGATTATAAATTTGTTATGCCATATTTATCCAGTACATAATTATGCAGCAGCCGTTTTGCCTGAGCTGTTCTTATGTGTTAATACCAGTTTAGACATATGCCTTACTGTAGCCACATGGACATAGGAAACTGCTGTCTGGAGATGACTTCTTTGGGAAAGTGTTCTAGACATACTCTGTGACCTGTGCAGCAGTGACTATGCAAAGAGGGGATGGAGATTCTCTATCCCCATCACATATTATTAATGGTAGTTACTAGTGTTATCTTCCTTCAGCTTTGAAATAGACAGACGTACTGTATTAGTTTCATTGTAAACTCGCCCTCTGATGATAAAAAAAAATGACAGCTAAGAAGCAATATCTACAGAACATGAAGCATTAACCTATTATGAGTTCAGCGTAAAAACTGCAACATTTCAGGATTATTTTGTAATATAGATAGTGACATGGGAACATAAACATTATTTCAAAATATGTTTAACATAAACATCTTTTAATATACTGATAGAAAATATATTGTTTAAACACAAGGGTTTTGGGGATCCTTATAATGTTAAATTGGAACACATTATGAGCTCAATGTACTATAGATATTTTTATACTATAAAATCCTCTTCAAAGAAACGTTAATAAAGTTGTATTATTAAGAAAGATACGAGATAAAGTGTAATCATTGAATCCTTTTCACATTTTCATTCAATTTTTCAGTCACAAGGGGGGCATGCATCAAAAGAACCTGGACACGGTCATCATTTGGATCAAGACTCAAGCAGGGAGTTTTTGGTGGAATACGACGATGTTATGAAAGGTCTTGTTGCCCTTGGTGGAATCTATTTTCTCTTCATAATTGAGTATTGTCTACAAATGTTTAAAATGTATAAGGAGAGAAGGGTGAGTATACATTCTTCCATACTAGTACTTCTACTGTTCTCCAGGCATTTGCCCCCTTCCTGACCAAGCTTAAAGGGTTTCTGTCACCAGATTTTGGCCTCATAAGCTGTCTGACATTAGCTATGGGCCAATGTCAGACCAAGCTAATAATGTAAATAAAATGCCCCTCTGACCTGTCTTAACGCTAAAAAATGATTTTATATCATATGCAAATTAGCCTCTAGGAGCAGGGAAATTTGAATCTTTCTGCTTTTAAGGGCAGTGCATGCAGTACTTTCGTCTCCACTCAAAAATCATGTTCTGAGCAGACACCAAACGGACCCCATTAAAATCTATGGGGTCTTTAGGCTCCGTTGGTGTCAGTTAGGTGTCAGTTATGTACAGCATCCGTCCTTTCCATTCTCCTGGTCCTTAATGGAGCCGGAGAACGGAAAAGACAAACGGTGATGTGAACGAGCCCTAAGGCAGATAGTGATACTTCATAAAATACTTATTAATTAACATTCACCATATGTCTATGTTGAATAAATGGACAGGTTTTTTTTCCCCATAACACCGTGTGTGTTTAAACACCAACTGCTTCTGATAATGGACAATGTTTGGAAGTTTTGGCATATGAAAAAGCCTAATACACACCACTGTTTGTTATCACCATTAAACATACGTTTAGCCATAGCTATGTATGTCAGTGTCACGCTGACCTGATTTATTACTGCCGTCATTGAGTTTAAGAGCTTAGGGAAGGGTGTGAGAAAAAGACAAAATTTATAAAAAATTAATGAAAAGAGATAACATCTTTTCCTATAATGTTTGAGTCCTGGGAGACCGTACCAATTTCCAGTGCAAATGGAGCAACTTTTCAGACCTGAAACAAATCTCTAAAGGTTCGCTCAGCTCTACCATGGACTATTTCGTATAGGAATCATTGAGCACAACTCTCTGGACACAATCCTTGAGCAAGTTTTCAAATTACAAACTATGCTTTATAAGCATAATGGGGAGAATTATCATCACACTACACTATTTTCTGGTGTAAAAAGGTTGTATACCCTGGAGATTTGTATGCTGCCCTCGCCACTTTCTAAATAGGGGTGTGGCAGGGACAGGGTGGGGCCACCAACACTGGAACATTTTTTGTCAGTTTTCTGGCATTAATAATAATTGAAATCTACGCTAGGTATGAGCTGGCATAGATTTCAGTCTAGGCACGTGGACTGCCGGAGGATTCTCCTAATTTATGATCAGGCGTGTGCCTCATCATGAATTAAGTAAGTCCTCTAGCAGCTCATGGGGATATTAAGACCAGTGTATAGACCATGAATGAAGAGAAAGACGGTCCAGCTCCACTGAAAAAATACTTGAGGCTTTATTTAAATCCCGTGCAGATAAAAACCAACATACAGCAATGCAAAAAATCGACCGGTTTCGGATGACTATAAGTGCGGACCCATAATCATGATGTGCATCAGTGAAAGGTGAAATTGAGACTAAATAGCAAACCACCAAAAAACATAAGGCTGATAAGGGGGGAGCGGTGGTCATCCTGGACAGACCTGTGTATGCTGCACAAAATGAGCTTATGCTCTCTGATTCCATCACCTATACCAGGTTAGAACAGGATCCTACTGCTCCTTTTCAAACCCTTTTGAGGGGTATCTTGGAGGAGGGACTAGACAATGGATATTTGGACCAAAAACAATTTGATTATATTTTTGTTTCTCATCCAGTGGTCCCCATTTTCTATTCCCTCCCCAAGATACACAAAGAGGGGTTCCCCCCTCCCATGTGCCCCATAGTTTCGGGTATTGGGTCATTTTCAGAGAAACTTTCATCTTGGGTGGACAGTATGCTGCAGCCACTGGTGCAGTGTATTCCTGGTTTTCTGAAGGACACTGCTTCAGTTCTACAGGCTTTTCATTCCTTTCAGTGGCTTTCTGATTTTTCTTGGATTTCAGCTGATGTTGCTTCTCTGTACACTGCCTTCCCCCAGGATCTTGCCATCATTTCTTTGGGTTGGTTTTTGGGTCTTTATTCTAATTTCTCATTACCTTTTAGAGATTTCCTCTGCAAAGTGGTATTATTTCTTATGCAGCACAATTATTTTATGTTTAATGGGAGGTTTTTCCTCCAATGCAGAGGAGTCTCTATGGGGGCCCGTTTCTCACCATCGCTTGCAAACATTTATATGGCATGGTGGGAACATAATTTTTTATTTTCTGTTTCCAACCCATGGAGTGGATCCATCCGGTGGTACGGTCGCTACATCGATGACCTGCTCTTTGTTTGGTCGGGCGATGTGGCGGCCGTACCATAATTTGGATCCTTACTTAATGCCAATAATTGCAATTTACATTTTTCTCTAAATTTTCACAAAACTTCAATATCATTTCTGGACCTGTGCTTGGTGGGAGACGTGGGGGATGGTTGTGTGCAGAGTCGCACGTATAGAAAAGAAACCGCAGGAAATACTATCCTGCATTTTCACAAAACTTCAATATCATTTCTGGACCTGTGCTTGGTGGGAGACGTGGGGGATGGTTGTGTGCAGAGTCGCACGTATAGAAAAGAAACCGCAGGAAATACTATCCTGCATGCGGGATCCTGTCATCCTGCACACACATCGTCAATAATATTCCTAGGGGTGAATACATCCGTGCCCTGCGTTATTGTTGCTCCAGTGAAACCCATACTGAAGAAATGAGGACTGTTACCACTCGTCTCCTGGCTAGGAGTTATTCCAGCAGACTCTTAAACCGATCAAAAAATATGGTCTTCACTATGTCTCGGGATCAGGGGAGTAGCTATAGGGGGTGCAGAGGTAGCAGTCGCTACCGGGCCCAGGAGCCTGAAGGGGCCCAAAGACACTTGTGCCGCATAGTAAGACACACAAAGCGCTGAGGGAAGGGGGGCCCCAAGCTTAACTTTTGCACCGGGGCCCATGAGCCTTTAGCTACGACCCTGCTCGGGATGATTTATTTTTTCCTAACAAAACCTAAGTGTGAAGTTTGGTCATAAATAGAAGCAACTTACTTTTTCTAAGAGTTACAGCTGTGAATTTTCACAAATTTGTGATATTGTTAAAAGGCATTCTCATCTTCTCAAATATGATCAAACTTGGGGGGATGTTGTAAAAGATGGTGTCAAAATGTGTTGCCCGACGTGCTGTTACTGTGGCAAATATGGTGAGCCCCTCTCTATACTTGGATAAACCTGTGTCCCAGCCTACATGGCTGAGACATACAGGTAATTTTAAATGTGGGCATAAAAAATGCACATGTTGCTCATATATGAAGATGGGCTCGCTTATTATGTCCACAAGTAATCACACCACTCATACTGTTCAGCAATATATCAATTGTAACACCACATATCTGGTATATTGCATAACATGTTCTTTGTGTAATATACAGTACGTGGGGTGCACATCAAACAGCTTAAAAGTTCGAATATGTCGTCACATTTCTGATGTACCCCACGCCAGAACAAAAAATGTTTCTGCCGCAAGTCTGCATTTTGCTGCGGTTCACGATGGCAATACAGACAGCATGTCAGTACAAGGAGTAGAAAGGGTTAATAGACCAAGCAGAGGCGGTGATCACAAGAAAAAGCTGGTCAATCGTGAGTGCTTTTGGATTTTCAAGTTAGGTTCACGGATACCATCAGGATTGAACCGGCGTCATGATACCATTCTACATTACTAATATTTTAACTTTTCTTTATTATTGTAAGTTGCTGATCTCATTTTTCTATGTTTTTTTGGCATGTTGTAACTGCTATGTACTTTGCTTGTGGAGGATGTCATCAGGAGGTGTGTCTTGTAGTGTTGAGCGCGAATATTCGAAAAGCGAATTTTTTTAGCGAATATCGGCACTTCACTACTTCGCGAATATTTCGAATATAGCGCTATAAATTCGCTATTTCGAATATTCGTTTTTTTTTTGTTTTTTTTTAGTTATATTTTTTTCTTTCCCACTTCCCAAAAGTAGTTCTTACCTGTCATGAGGATTCCTGGCTTCCTGGCTGCTCCAGTCAGTGCCCGTTGCCGCTTCTGCCGACTTCCGTGCTCATGGAGCGTCCCTTCCATGGGAAAATCTCTATATACTAAAATGTACTGTCGGTTTGAGGAATTACGTTGAAATCGCAATGCGATTAATTCAAGTTATATTAATCGCATTGCGATTACAACTTAACACTGCTATCTTACATAGGCTAGAATTAACGAATATGGAATATATAGCTATGCACTAGCAGTGCTAAGTTGAAATCGCTAATGCTGAATACTTTAAGTTAAATTAATCGCATTGCGATTTCAACTTAACACTACTGCTATATTCCATATTCGTTAACCGTTAATTCTAGCAAGCTGACCCATTATAAACCCAGCTCTAAGTTGAAATCGCAATGCGATTAATATAACTTGAATTAATCGCATTGCGATTTCAACGTAATTCCTCAAATCCGACAGTACATTTTAGTATATGGAGACGTTCCCATGGTGATGGGGGCGCTCCATGAGCACAGAAGTTATGGTTGGCTTGGTAGAATTAGCGAGGATGGCGAATATGGCGAATGTATTCGTCATATTCCTCAAAGCGAAGATAACGAGTATTCTACATCTTCGTTTTAGCTACCTATTCGTCAACTTCGCTAATTCTAGCAATCATCATCAAATAGGAAGGTTGACTTACCAGACAGCTGTGTTAAATTAGCTATGCGATTTTTTTAATACAATAATTATATTACTTGATATGATAATATTATTATAAGTATTCGTGTCTTGTACCTGATTGCGATCACCTGTTTTTTGGTGGTTTGCTATTTAGTCTCAACTTCACCTCTCACTGATGCACATCATGACTAAGGGTCCGCACTTATAGTGATCCGAAACCGGTCGATTTTTTGCATTGCTGTATGTTGGTTTTTATCTGCACGGGATTTAAATAAAGCCTCAAGTATTTTTTCAGTGAAGCTGGACCATCTTTCTCTTCATTCTGGGATTTGTTGTGCGCCAAGGTTCAGGGTGAGGTCCGGGCTCCTGGCTTCCTGTGGATGAGCGCGACACCCTTCAGCGTTGTTTTAAAGTGTATAGACCCTATTTTCCCCATTTAGCATCTAGTGTCAAATGCTTTTGCAAAGTCCAAAACACTGTATTTACAGACACTCATCTGTCAAGTTTTCAATTTAACTCTTTAAAAAACAAATCAGGTCAGTTCTGTCCTTGATAGAACTTTGCTGGCTGTTATTCTTGATGATATTTATGTTCTTGTACCCCTGTATATAGCCACTTAATAGCCCCTCAATAATTTCCCCAGAATGGCATTTTAGTATACTGGTCTCTAATTATTTGGGGAACTTTTTTTGGAAAACCCCTTTAAGGGGGGCATGAGAACAAATATATCAGTCTGTGTTTGGTTTGCTTGTGTATGACTCAATGTATTTTGGCTGTGCCTACCCATTCTCTATACATATATCTACTTAAGGGTGGATCAAACTGTGTGGGGCTGCTTAAAGGAGTATCATACTGTGTGGGGGACACTTTGAGGTCATCACCCTGTGTGGAGGCCACTTAAGGGGACATTACACTGTGTGGGAGCCACTTAGAGGAGCATCATACTGTGTGGGATCACGTAAAAGGACATCATACTGTGTGGGGGGCACTTAAGGGGTCATCACATTGTATCAGGAGCACTAAAGGAGCATTTTTACTGTGTGGGGGCATTAAGGGATCACCCTGCTGTGAGATGACACTAAAGGGATATCATAGTGTCTGAGAGACAGTAAGGGTCATCATTATTGTTAGATGACACTGAGAGGACATTCTTACAGTGTGGAGGGAGACACTAAAGAGGCAGTATTACTGATAAATCTAGTGCATTAGTTATGCCCCCTTAGCCCCCTCTTCACAGTAGGTTTCCCATATTAGTGCTCCCATACAGTAGTTATGCCCCCTTAGTGCCCCCACACAGTAGTTATTCCCCTTATTGCCAACACACAGTAGGTATACCCCCTCAGTGTGTCCCCACACAACAGTGATGCCTCCTTAGTTCCCCTACATAGTAAAATGCCCCCTTTGTGCCCCCACATAGTAGTTATGTCCCTTTAGTGCCCCATTCACAGTAGCAAGTACACAAGCTAAGGACCCAGGGGGTCTTCTACTCAGCCCAGCAGACACTATGCTGTCATTGGATCGCACTGGCCGAGATTGAGCACAGACTGGGATTAGTCTGGCACAATATTGGCACCAATATTCTGGCACAAATGTAATAATAAATTATCCAGTATGTTTAAAATCTATAATCCTTACTTATCAAAACTCTCTACCAGTAAAACTGTCTCTGCTATACATAGCAACAATCAGAGCTCAGCTGTTATTGCTTAAACTGCTCTGGAAAAATAAAAGCTGAGTTTTGTTTGGTTGCTATGGGCAACAAAGACCGTTTTACTGATAGTTTGGATAAATGAAACCCATGTTAGCAGGGACAGGGGCCTTGGGCTACTAAGGCTAAAAAGTCAGCAGCTTATTAACTAAGATGTTTGCAAATCTGTCCAAAGCATTGATATTTGCAGCCTTGTGAAGCAAATTCAAACATACAAAGGACATTTATGAGCAATAAACCACTTCCTGGCAACTGTTTATTCCCCAGATTCATTATTGAATCTGATCTTTTATTTTGTTAAGGGAAAACGAAACAGGTTGAAAAGCAAGCAGAAAGCTGACGAGTCTGCTGTAGAAAGAAAATTATCTGATCACAATCTAAATCAACGGTCAGATCCTGAATGGCTACAACTAAAACCTTTGGCAGGTAATTCCATGTATTTTAAATTTCTTGGTTGACTTACATGAATAGTGTTTTATACAATGCTGATTTTTAGGCCACTTGCAGACGAGCGTGAGCAGATTAGGTCCGGATGCGTTGCGGATGCGTTCAGTGAAAACTGCGCGATTTCGCAAGCAAGTGCATTCAGTTTTGTTTGCGATCGCATTTAGTTGTTCAGTTTTTATCTCGCGGGTGCAATGTGATTTACTGTGTTTTGCATTCACGTGATGTAAGCTAATTTGCATGAGCCTGGGCATATGGGAAAGACATGCAAATAGTGTTTCAGCTGAAAAGCAAGCCACATTCTGCTAATTTGCATGTCTTTCCCATATGCCCAGATTTGTGCAAATGAGTTTAAATGACAAAACAGTATAAAAAAGTTAGTGAATATAATGTTAGGACAATTAGAAAACTGAACATTTTTATGCAGTCCTCCTAAGCAGTGAGAGAAGAGTTAGCTGGCATCCCAAAAAAAAAATCCCAATTTTTGTAACCCTAATGATAATAATCTAGGTGCGCAGGTCGCCCAAGCTATCCAACTCAAATCAAGCAACTTTGAGGCTTACTGGCTCTCAGTCAGATGAGAGTTGGTCTTGGCAATACCATAGTCCATGAGGTTTATCCAATGTGTGATTATTGCCAGTTGTCTCACAGTACATAAGACTGCCATTGTAAGGTATGCTGATTGTACCTGTCTCATAGATAGGTTGTTTGCTTGCACATACCCAGCTTTTGGCATACAGCCTTTGTGTGATTGGCTGTTATATGTTGTCTATTGTATGTTATAAGTAATGATTTATTTTAAAAATAACATGGCATCTATAAAAAGAAATTAATAATGACAGGTAAAAAATATTTATAATAAATGTTTATTAATGATAGGTAAAATATTAACTAAAAATATGGATGATAGCATAATACGGATAAAGAGAACTTATATACAATAAGTGAAAAAAGATCTAGAATATTCATGATTACGAAGATACAGCACTATATTCTAGATCTTCGCAAATTCTTGAAGCGCTGATATTCTCGATAAAAATTCGCGATTAGAATATTCCTGGTCCATAGCTCTGCCTCTCTCGGCCTGCACTTACTGTAGTTATTCCCATCTTGGCCCTGAAAGGCGACGATAGGAATAACCCTTTAATGTCAGGATTTAGCAAAAAAAAAATATATATATATTCTTTTCAACCATTCTTTAGTTGATTTACTTGTGAACTTTGGGTCACTGTTGCATCACCTGGCATCTCATCATCTTGAGGCTGCTGCCCTACACTATCCTGTAGAACAGGGATGCTCAACCTGTGGCCCTCCAGCTGTTGTGAAACTACAACTCCCATCATGCCCTGCTGTAGGCTGATAGCTGTAGGCTATTCGGGCATGTTGGAAGTTGTAGTTTTGCAACAGCTATAGGGTCACAGGTTGGGCATCCCTGCTGTAGAAGGTTTGAATATGCCAGAGAGACTGTTCTGTCTCTTTTGAATGTTGCTGGGTTCTTATGTTAAACTATGTTTCTTTTGATTTTGTCATTGAAGACCCAGCTGCATCTGAGTCCGAGAAAGATCATCTCTGTCAATCGCCTATGAAGGATTTTGTTGCGGTTGAAGATGCCATGTCAAATCTTAACAAGGATTGCTCTTGTGAAGCTGATCAAAGTGTGGATGATGGACAATTTGATAATAATTATGCAAGAGCAGATATACCAAAAAAACAAAGTCCCAGTAAACACTCCCACCATTCACATGGCCATTGCCACACAGGAAAAGACATGAAGGATACTGGGGTTGCCAGTATAGCTTGGATGGTGATAATGGGAGATGGAATACATAATTTTAGTGATGGATTGGCCATAGGTAAGCGTTTGGTTTTGTATTGCTTTCTTTCTTTGTATCAGACATATTAAATATATGAGAGGCAAATGCTGTTTACTAGTGAATGAAGTCATATTGATGTAACCTGTAAATGCAGATGAGACTTGAATAAGGTCACTACGACCGGAACATTGTCATTGTACTTCATCTGTTAAACAACATATTATTCGAAATAACAAATTATTTCATATACTGCTGGGATAGCGGAGAATTATGTGTAAATACTTGATAAAGCAATAATTTACAAACTCAAAACTGCATGTGCGCTGAATCTATTTAGAATATTATCATTATCACCACATGCAGAATTACAATGATAAGTATCACCACTATATAGACAACACAGGATCCACCATTCACAAGAGGTGATATCACAGCTAATCTACTCATCCCTGGCCTCTGCACAGGGCATGGAACATGCCTAGAAAAGTCTCCCATACAAGTCAATGGGGGTCCCTCATGTCCATTGTGTCTATGGCCCATGTAGCTGTTCGCGAAACACGGACATCGGCGATGTGTGTTCCGCAATCAAATCCAGTGCTGAGCCACGCCCCCTGCACTGATCACATGACAGTGGCGTCACCCCAGGTCCTTCGGCTGTTCAACAGTTCGGGTTGGTGGCAGCCGCCCCTTATGGATTCCATATGCCGCTATAGTGGAATCCATAACGGGATGTGCGACTTACCACAACCCGAACGCCGAACACCGGACTTTTTTTTAAAGTTCGCTCATCTCTACTAGTGATATCTTCTCCGTGGGATTCGGAAGGCAGGAAAGTGGATTCCAAGAGGAAGCATCTATCCTGCTACCATTGCAGCAGTCAACGTTTATTGTAAGCTGATCATACCTGCACTTGTGAGATCGCAGAAGCTAAACAGCTTAAGGCTGGGCTAATACCAGCTTGGGAGACCGGTTTGGAATCTCTGGGTCCGTTGACTTAACCTACACCAGATGTTACAGCTGCCGTTAGAGGGTTCTGCCCTCTAGTGAACCTATGTTGCAGAATATGTATCAATGGGGAGTCATAGGCCTGCTGGATAAAAAGGCTTCCTATGCCTACCCAGGCCCCTATGGAGACCTCTGTCCCGGTAGAGTGACCTTCTTGGTCTCCTTAGTTTCTTCCTCCTCAGATGAGGAGGAGCTGACGTTGTGTTTTCTCTACTGGAAAGACACAGAAATTGCTCAAGTCCATCAGGTCGGGGGACCATGATGTTGACCGTGGGGAGCCTCCCGATACCGCTACTTGGGCACCTCGTGTGTTCAAAGCGGATGAGACCCTACTCTCTGTCATGATATAGAGTGGAAAAAACCTGGAAAAGGTCCGGTTTTAACAAAGAAGTTAAATCCATGTTCCCGATGGCTTAACCCTTGGTGGATTCATGGGGATCCATTCCAAAGGTGGACATGGTTATTGCCAAGTTGTCCAAGCGCACTCTGGTTCCTGCAGACGATGGGTCTAGCTCCAGGACCCCCTTGCAGAGTACACACTAAGACGGGGTGTTACGGCAGCTGCGGCTTCCGCTTCCACAGCCATAGCGGCTTCTGAAGTCTCTACGTTCCTCCGGTCTCGGCTCACTCAAATTCAAGTTGACGTGAACCAGAGGGTTTTTCCAGGACGACATACTGGCTGCCTTCAAGACCCTCAACCTGGCTATGGACTTCTTGTGCGATACCGAACAACTCCAGTTGAAGCTAGTGAGGGAGCTTCCCCGCTAGCAAAGCAAGCCCTGGGAACGAGGCCAAACACAGATCCTTGCTCTCGAAGATAAGCAGAAGGTCTGTGGCTCATGGGAGACCAAGTGCGCCTTTGGCACCCTGTGACAATACTATCAAATGACGTTAGGGGCCTATATTTAGCGCGGCCCATATTCCAGCCTTGGGTCGCTGACAATTCCTCAAAATACAGCTTATGTGGCCTTCCATTCGAGCCCAACCTTTGTTCGGTTTGGAGCTGGATAAGATCATGGAGGGCCTTTCAGACTAGAAGGTGAAGAGCCTTCCCCAGCAGTCCTTTCGAGGGCAGGGCAGACAAGACCGGTTTGAGGTGCTCTCGTGGAGGAGCCAAAGATGGAAAATCCACCTCCTGACTACAGGCCTCTTCGAGGCTCTTGGTTAATTCCTGTTACTCCTGCCGTCCTGCCAATAAGCTTCCCCACTCCTATGCTTCATGTACCCATCGGGAATCGTCTCTCCCACTTCTGAGAAGAGTGTATCCGAGAGATCTTGGATCCCTGGGTCCTGAACATCTTTTCCGAGGGTTATTTAGTCAACCTCACCCCTATTCCTCTGGACAGGTTTGTCAAGATCAACCTTCTACAAGCTGCCAAGAAGGCGATCCTAGAGGCCTACATTCAGGACTACATTTGAAAAGGGGCTCTGGAGGAGGTTCCGGCAGGAGAATGGGGCCTAGGGATCTATTCACTAGTTTTTCTGGTTCCCAAGGCTTCAGGAGATCTCCGGATGATTATCAATCTGAGATATTTCAATCAGTTTATAAGGAAGGTAAAGTTTCGTATAGAAACCATCAGGTCAGAAGTTCACGTCCTCAATCCTGGAGACGTGATGGCAACCCTGGACCTCAAGGATGCATATCTGCACATCCTGATCCATCCTGTTTCCAGGAAGTATCTCAGGATCACGGTCCAGGTGTCCAGTGTCATCAGGCATCTCCTGTTTGTTGTCCTTCCCTTTGGCATTTCTTCTGCCCCTCACACTTTTACCAAGGTGGTGGTTTCTGTGGTGGCGGCTTTGAGGCTTCAAGGACTGACCATCATTCCTTATCTGGACGACTGGCTTTGAAAGCCTCTGCTTTAGCAGTCCTAACCGAACTTCTTCAGGTAACAATCTCCTTTCTGTTCCACCTAGGTTGGATCATCAGCTGGTAGAAGTCGAACGTGAGCCCGTCGACTTCACTAAGATATCTAGGCTTCATAATGGACTCCACTGGGATGTCGCTCCAGTTGACTCCAGAAAGAAGATCTCGGGTTCAGAACACGGCAAGTTCTTCTCCTTTCCCCGTTGAGTTCCAATCCAGACTCTCATGAAGATGTTGGGGCTCATGTCAGCGTCTGCGGAAGCAGTCCCTTGGGCTCTATGGCACCTCCACCCTCTACAGTCGGAGGTCCTCTCCTAATGGAATGGCAGCCCTGCTGGGCTAAACTCCCTGTGCTACCTGTCTTGGCGAACTCGGTATTCCCTCAGATGGTGGTTGCATCTTTTAGACGGGAAGTCTATGACCCAGCCAATCTGGGTCATATTGACTACGGATGCGTCCCAAGTAGGCTGGGACACTCACCTGGATGACACTCCAGTTCACGGAACATGGTTTCCTCAAGAGTGGCTTCTTTCATCCAATCTCCGCGAGATTCGAGCTACCCGGCTAGCCTTCCTTCACTTAGCCCCTCAGATCCGGGGCAAAGCGGTGAAAGTCCAGTCAGACAATATGACTGCGGTACTTTACATCAACAAGCAGGGAGGCACGAGATCACTTCCCCTCCTGTCAGAGATCGGGGTGATTCTGGATTAGGCAGAGTCGTACCTTTCCCACTTATCTGCAATCCACATCCTAGGCTCCCTCAATATGATAGCAGCTGAGCCGCGGTCTTCCGTCGGTGGAGTGGTCTTTACATCCAGAGATATTTAAGCAGATAGTCCTCAAGTGGGGTATGTCAGAGGTGTATCTCATGGCAAAAAGGTTCAATGCCAAGGTGGAGAGGTTCTGCTCCCTTTACAGGGAGGACAACCCCCTGGCGTTAGACGCTCTGTCAATATCCTGGAGGTTCAGGCTGGCATACATCTTCCCTCCATTTTCCATGATTCCGAGGGTATTGATGAATATCCGTCAGGATCAGGCCTCGGTGATAGCCATCATACTGTTTTGGCCGAAGAGATCCTGGTTTACCTAGCTCATCCAGTTGAGACGAGGACAATATTGGAGGCTCCCCCCACAGCAGACCCTGGTGTCGTGGGACACTCACCTCTGCTCAGATCTGCACAGATTGAACCTGACAGCATGGAGGTTGATCAGTCCCTTCCCAGAATAGAAGGGGTTTTAGAGTCGGTCCTGAGAACGCTGTCTCATTCTAGAGCGGACTCTACCAAGAGAGCCTACTCTCGTATCATGAGGATATTCTCATCCTGTTGTACCTCAACTGATGTGGCGTCTGCAGATCCGCCCCTCTCCGTTATCATTCAGTTCCTGCAAGACGGCCTTGATAGAGGCCTTGCCCTTCTACTCTGAAGGTTCAAGTTTCAGCCATCTCAGCTTGCCTTAACAGGCTTTTTTCTCAGGACCCGCTGATCAAACGGTTCCTTAAAGGAGCTGAAAGATTAAAGCCTACAGTACTGAGACCCATTTTTCAATGGGATTTATCAGTAGTTCTCAGGGGGTTAGCATCTCCCCCCTTTGAACCGTTAGAGGAGGTGGACATCAAGTTCGTCACTTGGAACTTTGTGTATCTCCTTGCAGTGACTTTGGCCAAGAGGGTATCTGAGCTTCAAGCTCTCTCAGCACATGAGCCCTATACCATCTTCTTACATGACCGGGTCCTTCTTAGATTCCTCCCGTATTTTAGGCCTAAAGTTCTTTCCTTCCAGAACATCAACCAGGTGATATTCCTCCCGGTTCTGTCGACATCTACCACCTCCTCCTAGGAACCTGCTAGACATCCTCTGGACGTCTTGAGATGTCTCCGGATCTATGTGGATAGATCAAGGAGTTCAGAAAAGATGAGAATTTGCTAATCCTGTTGCCGGTAAGTTTAAAGGCTGTAAGGCATCCAAACCTTCCATCAGTCGGTGGATTGAGGAGGCTATTAAGGAATCTTTTGTTTCCCAATCTCTGGACCCTCCGGGATTCGTAAAAGCCTACTCTCCTAGAGCTGTGGCTACTTCTTTTGCTGAGAGGAGTCTTCTGCCTCTCAACATGATTTGCAAAGCTGCCTCCTGGAGCTCTGAATCAACATTCATCTCCCATTATAGACTAGATGCCAGTCTAGCTGAGTTTTCGGCCTTTGGGCAGACTATTCTTAGTTCTGCCAGGCAGGAAGGCCCTCCCTAGGGGTTTCTTCTTGCTATCTCCCCATCTGTGCTGCTGGTAGGACGTAAGGGAATCGTTAATTTCTAATGATAATTTGTTTTCCCTTAGTCCTAACAGCAGCACACAAATTTCCCACCCTAGTAAGTCTAGTTTTTTTCTTACTATAAACACAGTGGGCTGGGGGTTGACTTCCTCCTTTTAAGGAGATACTTAATTGTTAATTGAGTTATTAGTCTTGGGCTCATTAAACATTCCGCCGATCCTGCCAGTCCACGGAGGGTGGTTAACCCCATCTGTGCTGCTGTTAGGACTAAGGGAAAACAAATTATCGTTAGAAATTAAGAGATTTTTTTAATGTTTTTTTTTTCTGCCATTTTTCCATGTCCTTCTCTGTCAGGAAAAAATATGCCATTGATTTGAATTTGATGCATAAAAAAAACAAACAGAAAAATTGCACCCAAATACACCACTAGCAAAAAAAAAACACTTGTCCATTTCAAATTTCCAATACACGAAGCATATGAAAAAATGGAAAAATGCTGCAAAAAACCTGTGTGTAAATCCAGTCATTGTGAAAGATCTACTTTCATATTGCCACATACTGTAAAAAAAAAACAGTAATCAGGCAAAGAAATAACTAAAATATATATATATATTTTTTTACAAATCCATTAGAAGTATTTTTGTGGATTGATGTAATTAATTTTGGCTCCATCACTTATAATTTGTTTGCTTTTAGGGGCTGCTTTCAGTGCTGGCCTGACAGGTGGAATTAGCACCTCAGTAGCTGTATTCTGCCATGAGCTTCCTCATGAATTAGGTAAACTGAAATTCTTTCTTATGCATACCTATATACACTGTGCCCTGCAGGTGCTAGTATAAATTATTTCTGGAGAATAAAAGTGACCTCTAAGTACATAATTAATAATTTCTGATTATTTACAGGAGACTTTGCAGTGCTTCTAAAATCTGGCATGACTGTAAAGCAAGCAGTTGTGTACAATCTCCTGTCTGCAATGATGGCTTATGTGGGCATGTTGATAGGTACAGCAGTCGGGCAATACATTAATAATATCACTTTGTGGATTTTTGCCATTACAGCTGGCATGTTTCTCTACGTGGCACTTGTTGATATGGTAAGGGACAATAATTATGGTACATTTACATCTATATATTATATATATATATATATATACTGTATAGCTTGCATGTTACCATATTTTGTATTCCTGTGTGTTACATTCTCATGTGCAATCCCCCCAATCAAAATCGAGTCCAAATAAAGCTTTTGAAATTAAATTGGGATAAATAATTAAAAAAAAAACATCAAAAGGAAAGCTGCCCTTATTCTCACAGCACACATGAAGACATTAGGATCCCACCAGGCTGATAATAAATTTGATCTAAAGTTGACCATATGTATGTGAGACAAAAGTTTACCAGAGAGGCCGATATTGACTATTTTGGCCAACTGTCATTTGAAAAATTAGCACAGACGACAGTCTGCCGAAAATGTAAATGGACATGCTGGAAAATTTGGGCCGTTGTTAGCCGAAACTGCATGTTTATGGTTGGTTGATCATTTACTATTGTGTTTTTAATTTTATTTATTTTTTTAAAACGTATCTCTTAGTTGGCCAATTTAGTGTGGCATGTTGCTGGTGGGATTATTCATACGATCATTGTCTCAAATTTGTGGCCAGCTTAAATTGTGCTTAAGGGATAGGAGGTGTCAAGTACAGGCTATGCTTTCTGCATAAGAACACTGCAAAATGCTCAGTTTGGAAGTTTTGCAATACCTTTTTATGTGCTGCCTAATTCCTGAATTTGATGGCCATGTGGGAAAGCCAATATACTACACTACTCCTCCAAACACAAATCAATCTCTACAATTTTCCACAATTGCAATTACCATATTTCTGTACTCACCATTCCCTGGTCTTTTGTCACTGCTGCGCTCTGTGCTGTGACCTGTCACACAATGTAAGTGCACACTGTGACCTGAAGTTGTGTATCATAAGGTCACAGAACCGTGCATGGCACCGGTGGAAGAAGACCAGGGAGCGGTCAGTGCAGCAAGAGCACACTATATCTGTGAGCAGCAGTGCCGTCCGGAGCAGAAGAGATAAAGAGGTAAGTGTCAAGGCTGTGTCTCGGTCTTGTTGCTGTGCACCGAGACACGTTAGCCATGCATGCTCGTTGCCAGGGGCAACATGTTTGCTGCTTGTGTGTGCACTGCCCCTTATATCTTGGTTCCTACCTGTCTGGTGCTTGAGGGGTTAACTATCTGGCTGGGTGTGGCCACTAGTTTTTTTTTTGCCTGTGGCCTGTTGGCTGGAGTTTGTTGTCCTCCAGCCTTGGTGTGTGCTGGAGCTTTGCTCTTGTCCGGCTTCTTCCATCTGCCCAGTGCTTGAGGGCCACCTTGTGGAACATCAAGGTCTCTACAATGTCATCTGATATCACCTTCCCTTCACTACCCTTTTTATGTGTGGTGTTGTTTGTATTGGTTGGTGTTTTATGTCTAGTCATTGTTTCATGTCTGGTGGTGTCTGTTGTCCAGCATGTTTGCTAGACATTCCCCTGTCTATCATTGTTACCTCCGGAAGCGGGTCTCAGGGTTCCCCGGAGGGGGACTACTAGTCAAAGAGTTGCTCTGCTTGAGGCCGCCTTCCATTCATTTTGTGTGGGGGTCCAGGCAGTAGCTGGTGTGTGCTGGATTCCATGTGTGATGTTTGTACTAGGTCCTGTATGGTGTGTGGACTTACTATGGCATGGGTTCCAGTCCTTGTTGCTGCGGCAGGTAAGTGCTTGCTATTCATGGTTTTTACCTGCCTATCCAGTGCTTCTTTCTGTCTCCCCTTTTCCTTACTGCTAGGCCGGTGCAGAAGCCGGTTTGTCTGTGTCTGGAATGAACAGGTGGTCTCAGTCCTATCTCTTACTCAGGGATTATCAGGGCAACTCAGGGTCCTGGGTTACTGGGTATGAGCTGTCCTACCATCCAGGTCTGCTCATACGGTGAGGAGTAAGGGCAAGGATAATGAATGCAATAGGAGGTGACCTGCTCCATTGTCCATGGTGTTCTGGCCTAGTAGCTATCCTGTCTGCTCCACATTGTATGGTGGGGGTTTCCCCCATTCCCCACCGTGACAGTACGTTAATTTATTTAGTTTATGTCTCATCTGGGGCCCTAATTAGGAGTGGAGATCTGATGGTGTCTGATCTGAGTTCCGGTGGGGGTCTAATCTAAGCTCTGATTGGGGTCTGATCTGAGGTCTGATGGGGGTCTGATTTGGGAGTCTAATGGGATCTGATCTGAGGTCTGATGAGAAATGGGGGAGTCTGATCTGAGGTCCAATGGGCGTCTGATCTGAGGTCTGATGAAGAATGGGGGTCTGATCTGAGGTCTGATGAGGAATGGGGGTCTGATCTGTGGTCTGATGAGTGTCTGATCTGAGGTCTGACGAGGAATGAGTATCTGATGGGGATCTGATCTGAGGTCTGATGAAGATTGGGGGTCTGATGGGAGTCTGATATGAGGTGTGATGATCAATGGGGGGGTCTGATCTGAGGTCCATTGGAGGTCTGATCTGAGGTGTGATGAAGAATGGGGGTCTGATCTGAGGTCTGACGAGGAAAGGAGGACTAATAAAGACTGGGGGTCTGATCTAAGGTCTGATTAAAAATATATTTTTTTCTTATTTTCCTTTATGAAAACCTAGGTGTGTCTTTTGGTGCGGAAAATATGATAACTACTGGGTTAATCTCACTATAAAATCCTTAGTGATCATTTTAGAATTAGAGATCAAATCAATCAGAAAGCGGTTTGTTCAACCGAATTTGTCAAAAATGATTGGTAAACTGCCAGACTTCGAAATGTACAGATATTGTAGGACCATCCTAACGTCAAGCCATTTTGTCCCCAAATGTGTTAATGTTCTGAATATATTGAATTGTAAATTTATTAATAACTACCTCTAGTTAAATACACACTTATCATGCAGGTTTTAAAGATGAAGTCATTTCATAATATAAAATTAGAAGAATATACCTCCCTAGTCTTTTGATATGGTAGCATGGATTTCCTTGGTTGGTGCCTTTAAGCTAAAGAAGAGGAGGCAGTACACTGACTCCTAGGTTCCAGATACTGGCAATGTCTGCTGCAAAGCACATATTCTTTGAAAACTATAGCTCATATAAAGAGCACATTCACAATGGCACTATTATTTTCGTTTTTCTGCTCTATTATAGGAGCAGAACAACGAAAATAACAGAAGTGCCATTATGGGCACATAACTGACAGGAAAGGAACCAAACAGATCTCATTGACGATAATGTGGCCTGTTCGGTTTCTGTGCAACGCAAAGGTGACATGCCTTAAGACTGTATATCCGGAAGCTACATTCTAAGTATGGCAATCCTATAAAGGCATTTAAAAAAAAAAAATTAAATAATGTAAAAAAATGTAAAACATTATATAAATTAAGACGATAAAAAAATATAACATAATAAATAATAACATTTCTCCTGCATAAAACAAGACCTCAGACAGTAATGCTGTTGAGAAAAAAAAATAATGGCTGCTGAAATTGTAGAGAGGCAAAAATGAAAGAATGCTGCTAGTCATTAAAGCCATTTCTGGCCTACTCATTAAAGGGTTCTCTCACTCCAGCAAATATCATTTATCATGTAGAGGAAGTTAATACAAGCCACTTACTAATGTATTGTCTTTATCCATATTGCTTCCTTTGCTGGCTGGATTAATTTTTCCATCACATTATACACTGCTTATTTCCATGGTAATGACCACCCTGCAATCCACCAATGGTAGCCGTGCTTGCACACTATAAGAAAAAGCACTAGCCTATGTGCACCCCCATGGTCCTGGCCCCAGAGAGGCCTATGCTTTTTCCTATTGTGTGCAAGCACGACCACTGCTGATTGATTGAAGGGTGGTCGTAACCATGGAAACCAGCAGCGTATAATACAATGGAAAAATGAATCAAGCCAGCAAAGGAAGCAATATGAACAATCACATTACATCAGGAAGTGCCTTGTATTAACTTTCTCTACATGATCAATGGCACTTGCTGAGGAGAGCCAACCCTTTAAAGGGTTAAAGACTATGACCACCTTCAGGGACCATTTTTTATTAATACATTTTAATAATTTTGGGCTAAAATTATGTTTTTAATCGGTCTTTATTAAAAATGTTAAGCAGTTTTTGTGGTACAGCAGTGTTGGTCAACTCCAATCCTCAGAGCCCACCTGCCGATCACGATGTGATAAGCCCTGGTGAATAGACGCAAATTATATCACCTGCTCAATACTAAGGAAATCCTGAAAATATGACCGGCAGATGGGCCCTGAGGATTGGAGATTGGAGGGAACCCTGTGCTACAGGGCTAAATGCACAACACGACTTTCTTTTTTACAGAGTGCCATCAGATTTCAGCTTGCACTGTAGCCCTTATCACTGAATTCTTATCAAACTGTTAACAATAGCAGAAAGTGAGAGTCTGCAAGACTGAAATTTAACCCTGTAGCATGAAAACTGTTGAAAATGTTTAACAAAGACCAATTCAAGAAATTATTTTTAGCCCAAAATGAGTTAAATGTAGTAAAAAAAAAAAAAATTGGCCCCGAAGGTGTTCATAGCCTTTAACTATAGCACGATATATTGAAATATTGTATGAAGCTTCTGTGGGGTAATGTTTCTCTTTGAGTAGACTGCCAGCAGGGGTATAGAGGATATAGAGGTCTTATAGACAATGTTCCTTTGGAAAACATTTGCAAGTTGGCTCTCCTCCAGAAATAAGAAAACTCTCTCTAAAACACCCATAGTTATATTAGCTCTATATCTATGAAGATATCTTATCTATGAAGTTATTATACATTATTATTCATTTAAAAGTTTCTTATCTGTTTAATTCTTAGCTCCCAGAAATGCTGCATGGTCAAGCTGAAAATGAAGAATATGGATACTGTCCAGTAGGACAATTCATCCTACAGAATTTAGGACTTCTGCTCGGTTTTGCTCTTATGCTTGTCATTGCCCTGTTTGAAGATAAAATAGTGTTTGACATCCATTTCTAATAGTACTTTCTGTGGTCCAGAAGATGTAGAACTTGTTTGTCCACTGACAAGATGGTTTAAGCGGGTAATGAAATCCCCAAAATGTAAAGCATGTTATTATCATAACTACAGTCCCACAAAGGAAACCATTATACTATATGAAACTTGAAATAGCTGTTTATTACGCTGCGTGTTGATATACATTGTATATTCAAATATAATGAGTTTTTCATAAGTTCTGGGTTTTCACTGTTTGAAAATATAGTTTTTAAACACTTTAATGGGAGTCTGTCAGAAGATTTTTGCCTACCTAATGATTCCCAGCATTTGGTAAGGTACTTATCACATACATTTGAGGTCATTCATGACTTTTGTATTGCAAAGAAAAAGTACCCCTGTATGCAAATTAGCTGCCAAGTTCTCCGAGTCTTTTCCTTGCAAGCCCTGCCCAGCTCCACACCCTTTGCCTTGATTGATAGCCCCAGCCTTTTTCCAGCATGGTATACACACAGAAATCTTGCTCCTGCACCATTCGTTTCCAGCTCTGGACAGTACTTCTGTAAGGTCATTGTCCACAGCAGGAAGTATTCTGCGTTTACGCTGGGCTTGAACAGTGCATGCACAACATTTCTATGTGGCATGAGATGGCATGAGAAAAGGCTGGTGCTGTCATATAAAGCACAGAGGAAGGAGTTGGACAGGACTTGTATACCGGATTAAAGTTATTGTTCTCTGTAATATGATGAGAGTGAATAACCAGAAAGGTACTATATGTGTGCACATATTTTTATGTACCCTAACATTTGGTAGGTAGACATCTTTTAACAGCATCCCTTTAACCGCTTCAGCCCCCCTAGCTTAAACACCCTTAATGACCAGGCCACTTTTTACAATTCTGCACTACACTACTTTCACCGTTTATTGCTCCGTCATGCAACTTACCACCCAAATGAATTTTACCTCCTTTTCTTCTCACTAATAGAGCTTTCATTTGGTGCTATTTCATTGCTGCTGACATTTTTACTTTTTTTGCTATTAATCAAAAATGACCGAAATTTTTGCAAAAAAATGACATTTTTCACTTTCTGTTGTAAATTTTTTTTAAAAAAACTACATTTCTATATAAATTTTTCTCTAAATTTATTGTTCTACATGTCTTTGATAAAAAAAATCCAATAAGTGTATATTTATTGGTTTGGGTAAAAGTTATAGCGTTTACAAACTATGGTGCAAAAAGTGAATTTCGGCATTTTGAAGCAGCTCTGACTTTCTGAGCGCCTGTCATGTTTCTTCAGGTGCTAGAATGTCAGGAAAGTATAAATACCCCCAAATCACACCATTTTAGATAGAAGACACCCCAAAGTATTCACGGAGGGGCTTGGTGAGTTCATGTATCATTTCATTTTTTCACAAGTTAGCGGAAAATGACACTTTCTGAGAAAAAAAAAAAAAAAAAGTTTCAATTTCTGATAACTTCTGGCAAAAAAAAAAAAATCTCAGACGGACTCACTATGCCCCTCAGTGAATACCTTGGGGTGTCTACTTTCCGAAATGGGGTCATTTGTGGGGTGTGTTTACTGTTCTGGCATTTTGGGCGGGGGCTAAATTGTGAGCCGCCATGTAAAACCTAAAGGTACTCATTGGAATTTGGGCCCCTTTGCGCACCCAGGCTGCAAAAAGTGTCACTCATGTGGTATCGCCGTACTCAGGAGAAGTAGGGCAATGTGTTTTGGGGTGTATTTTTACATACACCCATGTTGGAGTGAGAGAAATATCTCTGTAAATTGTCAACTTTGTATAAAATTTTTTAAAAGTTGTCGTTTACAGAGATATTTTCACACAAAGTAATAGGTATATATAAAAATACACCCCAAAACATTGCCCTACTCTCCTAATGCAGCGACCCATGTGTGCCACTTTTGCAGCTTAAGTGCGCAAAGCCCTAAAACAATGATTACCTTTAAGATTTCACAGGGCATTTTACGCATTTGGATTCCAGACTTCTTCTCACGCTTTAGGGCCCCCTAAAATGCCAGGGCAGTAAAAATACCCCACATGTGACCCCATTTTGGAAAGAAGACACCCCAAGGTATTCTGTGAGGGGTATGGTGAGTTCATGTAAAATTTTATTTTTGTCACAAGTTAGTGGAATATGAGACTTTGTAAAAAAAAAAAAAAAAAAAAAAAAAACAATTTCCGCTGACTTGTGCCAAAAAATAAAAATTCTGTGGACTCACCATGCCCCTCACAGAATACCTAGGGGTGTCTTCTTTCCAAAATGGGGTCACATGTGGGGTATTTATACTCACCTGGCATTTTAGGGGCCCCTAAAGTGTGAGAATCCAAATGCGTAAAAATGTCCTGTGAAATCCTAAAGGTACTCATTGGTTTTAGGGCCCCTTTGCGCACCCAGGCTGCAAAAAGTGGCACTCATGTGGTATCGCCGTACTCAGGAGAAGTAGGGCAATGTGGTTTGGGGTGTATTTTTACATATACCCATGCTGCGTGTGAGAAATATCGCTGTAAGCGACAACTTTTTAAATTTTTTTATTCAAAGTTGTCAATTTACAGAGATATTTCTCTCACCCAATATGGTATATGTAAAATACACCCAACACATTGCCTACTTCTCCTGATCGCTACCACATGTGTGCACTTTTGCAGCCAAATCGCAAAGGGGCCTAATTCCAATGAGTACCTTTAGGAAGAGCATTTTTACGCATTTTTCTTCTCACGCTTTAGGGGTCCCTAAAATGCCAGGACAGTATAAATACCCCACATGTGACCCCATTTTGGAAGAAGACACCCCAAGGTATTCCATGAGGGGCATGGCGAGTTCATAGAAGATTTTTTGGCACAAGTTAGTGGAAATTGATTTTTATTGTTTTTCTCACAAAGTCTCCGTTTCCGCTAACTTTTGACAAAAGTTTAATTTTCATGGACTCATTATGCCCCTCAGCGAATACCTTGGGGTGTCTTCTTTCCAAAATGGGGTCACATGTGGGGTATTTATACGGCCCTGGCATTTTAGGGGCCCTAAAGCGTGAGAAGAAAAATGCGTAAAAATGCCCTCCTAAAAGGTACTCGTTGGAATTTGGGCCCCTTTGCGCATCTTGGCTGCAAAAAGTGTCACACATGTGGTATCGCCGTACTCAGGAGAAGTAGGGCAATGTGTTTTGGGGTGTATTTTTACATATACCCATGCTGGGTAAGAGAAATATCTCTGTAAATTGACAACTTTGAATAAAATTTTTTAAAAAGTTGTCGTTTACAGCGATATTTCTCACACCCAGCATGGTATATATAAATACACCCCAAAGCTGCCTACTTCTCTAATGCAGCGACTACTATGGTGTTTACTGCAGCCAAATACAAAGACCCTAAAACCAATGAGTACCTTTAGAGATTTCACAGGGCATTTTTACGCATTTGGATTCTCACGCTTTAGGACCGCTAAAATGCCAGGGCAGTATAAATACCCCACAAGTGACCCCATTGTGGATAGAAGACACCCCAAGGTATTCTGTGAGGGTATGGTGAGTTCACAGAAAAAAATTTGGAACAAGTTAGCGGAAATTGTTTTTTTTTGTTTTTTACAGTCTCATATTCCACTAACTTGTGACAAAAAATAATATTTTCCATGAACTCACCATACCCCTCACGGAATACCTTGGGGTGTCTTCTTTCTAAAATGGGGTCACATGTGGGGTTTTGTACTGCCCTGGCATTTTAGGGGTCTTCGCAATCATTACACGTATGGCCAGCATTAGGAGTTTCTGCGATTCTCCGTATATTGAGCAGACGGGTAATGAGATTTTTCCGTTCAGCCTCTGCGCTGAAAAAAAAAAAATGAAGCGGCACAGATTTTTCATTCGCATCGATCAATGTGGATGAAAAAATCTCTGCCAAATCAGTGACTGCGGTGCGGTGGGCTGGGCGCTAGCTACCTAACAAGTAGCTAGCTAACTGGCGGTAAAGGGGGCCCTTATGCCCCATTCACACGTCCGAAATTCTGTTTGCGGAGCGGAATTGCGGACCCATTCATTTCTATGGGGACAGACTTTGTCCCGCTCGGATCGGAATTACGGATCTGCGCTTCGAGTCTGCACTTCCGTTCTGCAAAAATATAGAACATGTCCTATTCTTGTCCGCAGCTGCGGACAAGAAAAAGCATTTTCTATATAGTTCTGGCAATGTGCGGATCTGCAAAATGCGGAAAGCACATTGCCGGTGTCCGTGTTTTGAGGATCCGCGGATCGGATCAGCGGATCGGATCGCGGATCGGATCAGCGGATCCGTGAATCACGGATCCGTCAAAACACATATGGACGTCTGAATGGAGCCTTACAAGGGTGTGATCAATGACAGGGGGTGATCAGGGGTCTAGATGGGGTGATCAAGGGGTTAATAGGTGAGGGGGTGGGGGGGTTAGTGTAGTGTTTGGTGCAACTTTACTGTGTTACCTGGTCCTCTGGTGGTCGATCCCAGTAAATGGGACCACCAGAGGACCAGGTAGCAGCTATATCAGACGCTGTTCATAAAACAGCGTCTGATATAGCAGTTTGATGCGATTTTATTCGCATCTACAGCCTGCCAGCGATGATCCATCGCTGGCAGGCTGCTAACCAGGCTGCTGTGCCGCGCTTCCCTGTGAGCGCGCGCGCTGTAGCAGCGTTCACAGGAAATCTCGGCTCTCACAAGATGACGCGCCGACGCGTCAACTCAGAGCTACAGGGGCGCCCGCAGGACGCATCCCTGCGTTAGGCGGTCCTGTAGCGGTTAATATGAAGTTGAGTTGAATGACTTTTATTTTTCATTTTGCTTGCATTCCAAGCCCTAGAAGTATTATAACTACAAATGTATTATCTTTTTAAATCAGCTAAATAATTTTCTTCAGGCTTTTTCAAGTAAAATTAAACAGCAATGTTAAGCCATATTGTGTTGGCCTTTGTTGTGATTAAGTTACATTCGGAGTGCAGGATCTGTGCATTCAGCTATTGAAATTTGTCAATTTGCTATAGTGTATGTATAATAATCTGATTTAATGTCATTAAAAGAGATGTAAACAAATTATATGTGGGTAATTTTATAAAGAGTGTATTTTTGCTATGCCCTAGTGGTAAAATTGTTCACTTTATGCAGCTCTTCATGCGTGGTAAAGACAATTGTCTTTTTGTTGTTTTTCCAAGGCTTTCCATGTGTCAATAGACGGGTCTATATTAGCAGAACACCTAACATCTATTGGGGCTGCAAGTCTTTCTGCTGTCTGAGGAAAAATGGATCAGATTTGTTAAATTTGACTTGCTCAATCCGAGGACCACATTTATTAAGACCGGCATTTTAGAAGCTGGTCCTAATAAAGCCACATAGCTGGTGGAGGATCCACTGAAGTTATAAAGAGGTGCCGGCCTCTCCACAACTTCAAAGCATCCAGCACCAGTTCCAAATGTAAGACAGCTCCCTAGCAGTCTTACATTTAGACCATTTTTTACGCCTAAAACAGGCGTAAAAAATAATAAATGAGATGGGCCTGCCAGTCCGTCCCCTTCCACACCACGCCCACAATTTCAGACCTGGTGTGAGCAGGGGGAACTCGCAAATAGCGGCGCAACTATCCGTTGCGCCACCGTCTGCGCCTAAAATATGCTTAATATATTTCAGTATGATAAATGACCCCCTAAATTTTTACAATTTGTATATGGTGTTTTTTCTCATACAGTAGAAGTATATAATTTTATTTTATTGAAGATTTTTTACCAACCTACGACAAGGCAGTCAACAATGTAGTTTAATAGAAATGCATAAAGTTCTGTTAAACAGCAATGTACATATGGAAAAATTGCTGGGGGTTATAATACCAAAAACTATGTTAACATTGCTTTGTTGCTTCTATTTATTTATTTTAAAAAGGTATAATCTGAACATATTCCAGAAGTTTAGACAGAAATCATACACATTTCCAAATGAAAAGCACTTACAATGTTGTAAAATACGATAAAAACTGTAGTGCGAGAATGTATACTTTAAAATGAACAATAAGTAACAATCATATAAATCGGTCAAACAAGCACCCAAATAAGTTGATGACAGATATATGAACAGTAACCAGCACTCACCAGCTGTAAAGAAAGATAACATGTGAAATACCATCCTACAAACTGGAATGTGCTGCAACTAAGGAGACTAACAAGTACGCTAAGCTATTGCACAGTGGCAGTGAAGATTAACTTTTTCAGCCCCTAGAAATTTTCAGTTTTCTATTTTTTACTCCCTGCCTTCCCAGAGCCATAATCTTTTTATTTTTATTTTTACATACTCGTATGAGGATTTATATTTTACGGCAGTGTTACTCAACTCCAGTTCTTAGGGCCCACCTGCCAGTCATGATTTAAGAGTATCCCACAGAATGAATACCTAATTAAATCACCTGCTCAATACTAAGGAAATTCTGAAAACAAGACAGGTAGGTGAGCCCTGAGAACTGAATATGAGGGGAACAATGTTTTACGGGACAAGTTGTACTTTCTACTGGCACCATTTAATATTACATACAATTAGTTAGGAAGATGAAAAGAATTCTAAATGGGGTGGAATAAAAAAAAAAATGCAATTGCATCACCATATTCTTTCCCCCATAACTTTTTCATAGTTATGTCTACAGAGCTATGAAAACACATTTTCAGCTTGACCATGCAGCATACAACATTTTGGAGTGTGTATGACTTTTATTACTTAATTTACATACCTACATTTACATACATTCATTTGTTTACATTCATACATACATTCATTCATTAACATACATTCATTTGTTTTGGAGGTGAAGCAACAAAAAATCACCATCCAAAATGGTTTATAACAGAATTCTCAAGTCATTCCGCCACATCCAGCTATACAGGCTAAATCTTATAAAACCCACTGACTTATAATGCCGTATGTTTTTTCACCTAGGTGTCTATTGATATTGCAGGAAAAATAGCGATTCTAAATGAGAGCTCGTGTAATGGAACAGAGTCTCCAATGTAGATATTTACAGAGCCTGAGTTGAAAAGGTGTTAAAAGGGTTCTCTGGGCATTATGTCTAACTTAGACTACTTTCATACTTGCGTTGTCGTTTTCCAGATCCCAATACCAGAAAAAAACATTTCCGTTTGGTGCTCACGCATTCTGAATGGAAAGAGATCCTCTGTTCTTGCAGCTTTCCGTTTTGTGACTGCTGCAAGCTGCGGTTTTGTGTCCGGTCATAAAAACAGAGAAAAAATAGAACCGTTTTTTTCCGTTTTGATTTCACACAACTACATCCTAACGGAACAGATGCATCCTGATGCAAAATCAAAACTGATCCTTTTAATTCCAGTATTGATATTCTCTGCTCGATCTCAATACCGAAATTAACAATGCAAGTGTGAAAGTAGCCTAATGTAAGGTGTGGCTGCTTATTCTTCAATTATAGGACTATAAGGCCTTATTCACACGTCCGTAGTGTTTTGCGGGTCCGCAAGTTTGCAGATCCGCAAAACACCTTGCCACCAGCCCTATAGAGATGCCTATACTTGTCCGCAATTGCGGGCAAGAATAGGACATGCTCCATATTTTTGCGGAGCCGCCGTCCGGAAAATCGGCGTCGCGCTCTGCAAATGCCAATGCGGAGAGCACAGTGTGTGCTCTCCGCATCCATCATGTCCCCATTCAAAATTAATGGGTCCGCACCCGTTCCGCAAATTTGCGGAACGGATGCGGAAGAAGATTGCGGACGTGTGAATTAGGCCTAAAGCAGTTGAACAGGAAAAGAAGATGCAACATCCAGTCAGGACCCAGGTGGAGGAGCACACAGTGTGCACCAGTCCAGCGGGGGGAGTGAGGGAGGGTAAGTACTATGTAAAATAGCTTATCTTCTCATGTTAACTAAATTAGATAAAATGCCTGAAAAACCACTTTAAAGATAATGAACACCTCTGGGGCAATTTTTTAGATAGCATTTTGCTTATTTGACCCTTTTTTCCCAATTGGTATTTATTAAAAATTTTCAGTGCTTATACAGGGTTAAGAAAATTGTGCTTTCAGTTTCACATTGAGCAGTCAGGTTGCGTTCTGATGACTCAATATATAGACTGTATGACTGAACCCTTGACAGCTCACAAACACTCAAGCCATATTCTTATTAGTTAAAGAATAGAGAGTCTTCATGATCTGTCAGGAATTCAGATAGGGGTTATATATCAAGCCATCAAAGGAGCAACCTGAGGGTTCACTGTGAAACTAAAAGCAAGACACTCTTCAGACAAACTGAAACTTAACCGTGTACAACAAAGGTATTTTAGCTCGAGTAAAAAAAAAAAAGTCCAAAAAGGTGTTCATAGTCTTTAAAGAAACTGCAAATTGAACATGTTCTATGAGTTTAATCCTAATAGTTATTAAACCATTTTACTCTAAAACAATGCATTCTGAAAGTCTTCAGACCCTTTCCTTTTTTCTCATTTTATGTTCTGGCTTTTTACAAAAAAATAAAACTTTTACATAGTAACATAGTTTATAAGGCTGAAAAAAGACACCTGTCCATCGATTTCAACCTGTTATCCTGCAAGTTGATCCAGAGGAAGGGAAAAAAAACAACCCTGTTAGGTAGAAGCTAATTTTCCCCACTTAAGTGGAATAAAAAATCCTTCCCAACTCCAATCAGGCAATCGGAATAACTCCCTGGCTCAACGACTACACTGCCAGTGCCCACCACTCATACCGTGTGACACAGTAGCTTGCCGATAAATAAGGCATTTCATTTTTGCACTTTAATCTAATTTCAGTTGCCTGCCTGCTGCCAGTGTATGTCAGGCCCACTTCCGCTGACTGTAGTGTGCCCACTGCCACTGCCCACAAATCATACCGGGTGGCACAGGACTTTGCATAAAAAAAGGCATTTAAATTTTACCCTTTAATCTAAGGTTAGTTGCCTGCCAGTGTGTGTCAGGCCCACAGACTGTAGTGTGCCCTCTGCCAGTGCTGCCCATCAATCATACCGTGCTGCACTGAACATTGCCTAAAATAAGGCACTTTATCTGTACACTTTAATCTAATTTCAGTTGCCTGCCGGCCAGTGTGTGTGTGTCAGGCCCACAGACTGTAGTGTGCCCTCTGCCAGTGCTGCCCATCAATCATACTGTGCGGCACTGGACGTTGCCTAAAATAAGGCACTTTATCTGTACACTTTAATCTAATTTCAGTTGCCTGCCGGCCAGTGTGTGTGTGTCAAGCCCACAGACTGTAGTGTGCCCTCTGCTAGTGCCCAACACTCATACCGGGTGGCACAGTACCTAGCACGCGTAGTATCACTTATCTAAAATCCATTCAATACACTTCCTGATAGGGGACGTAACAGGGATTAAACTGATGAGAATAGTACTACAGAAAATACCACTCATATTGGGTGTGACAGTAAATTGCACGGTGCAGGCACAGTCACCGTGGATTAAAACAAAGGGGAGGGAGCTAGCTTTTTTTAACCATCTCCCCGTTCGAAAAATCAATTCAATAAATGGACCCCAGATTGGGGACGTAACAGGGATTAAACTGATGAGAAGAGAACTACAGAAAATAACACTCATATCGGGTGTGAGAGTAAATTGCACGGCGCAGACGCAGTGACCGTGGATTAAAATAAAGGGGAGGGAGCCAGCGTTTTTTTAACCATCTCCTAGTTCGAAAAATCAATTCAATTCACCTTTCGAGGACCCTTGGTGTTGTACGTGGCTGGGTGGAGGAAGAAACCTTTAATGACATCACCGGGACGTGGCTAGCTTGGTATCCAACCTTGTGCAAATGGGGAGTTTGCGGTTGTGCAAATGGACTGTTTGCGGTTGTTTGCGCTGCATTAAAAGGGGAGTTTGGTCTGTCAATGTCTGTGTACCTGATCGATACAACATCATACCTGATTGTATACACACACTGGATGTTTTAAACCACGTTGTTCAAAAAAATTTAGGATTGTTAGGTGATTTATGCCTTTTATGGATTAAAACCCAACTCTAAAACCCAACCCAACTATGTAATTTTCCATGGGAGTTTTGCCATGGATCCCCCTCCGGCATGCCACAGTCCAGGTGTTAGTCCCCTTGAAACAACTTTTCCATCACTATTGTGGCCAGAAAGAGTCCCTGTGGGTTTCAAAATTCTGCCTATTGAAGTCTATGGCGGATCGCCCGGTTCGCCCGTTCGCGAACATTTGCGGAAGTTCGCGTTTGCCGTTCGCGAATGGAAAATTTTATGTTCGCGACATCACTAATCACACCTCCTCAGGTGGAGAGTTCCATAGTCTCACTGCTCTTACCACAAAGAATCCTCTTCTATGTTTGTGTACAAACCTTCTTTCCACCAGACGCAGAGGATGTGCCCTCGTCACAGTGACAGTCCTGGGGATAAATAGCTGATGGGAGAGATCTCTGTACTGACCCCTGATATATTTATACATAGTTATTAGATCTCCCCTCAGTCGTCTTTTTTCTAAAGTGAATAACCTTAATTTTGATAATCTTTCAGGGTACTCAAAAGTCCACCCATTCCAGTTATTACTTTACTTGCCCTCCTCTGAACCCTCTCCAGCTCTGCTATGTCCGCCTTGTTCACAGGAGCCCAGAACTGTACACAGTAGTCCATGTGTGGTCTGACTAGTGATTTGTAAAGTGGCAGGACTATGTTCTCATCACGGGCATCTATGCTCCTTTTGAATCAACCCATTATCTTATTAACCTTGGCAGCAGCTGCCTGACACTGGTATCTACAGCTTAGTTTGCTGTTCACTAAAGTTCCTAGGTCCTTTTCCATACCAGAGTTACCGAGTGTTTTACCATTTAGTATGTACTGGTGACATGTATTTTCTTTCCCATGTGCATAACCTTACATTTATCAGTTAAACCTCATCTGCCACTTCTCTGCCTAAGCCTCCAATCTATCCAGATCCACTGTAGCCGTATACTGTCAGCTTCCATGTCAATTACTTTACACAGTTTAGTGTCATCTGCAAAAGTTTATATTTTACTGTGCAAGCCTTCTACAAGATCATTAATAAATATATTAAAAAGAATAGTGCCCAATACTGACCCCTGTGATCCCACTAGTGACAGTGACCCAATCTGAGTGTGTACCATTAATAACCACCCTCTGTTTTCTATCACTGAACAAGTTACTTACCCACATACAGAGATTTTGCCCTAGTCCAAGCATTATCATTTTATATACTAACATTTACGTGGTACAGTATCAAATTTATTTGGAGAAGTCAAAATATATACGACATCCATTGATTCACTGCGGTCAAGTCTAGAACTTACCTCCTTATAGAAACTGGTTAACTTAGTTTGACATGACCAATCCCTCATGGAGCCATGCTAATACAGTGTTATTTGCTTATTTTCATTGAGGTACTCCAAGATAGCATCTCTTAGAAAACCTGGCAACCCACGACAGATTTTAAACTTACGAGCCTATAGTTTCCAGGTTCTTTTTTTTTACCCTTTTTAAATATTGGCACCACATTTGCTATACGCCAATCCTGTGGAACACTCCCTGTCAGTATAGAGTTTTTCCCCCATCATTTGGCACTCAATACCCCATAATAACAAAGTGAAAAAGACTGTTCGAAATCTGTGAAAACTATGAGTTAATAGTAAAATATTGCATAAGTATTCAGACCACTTACTCAATACTTACGTAATTGAAGCACCTTTGGCAGTGTTTACAGCCTCCAATCTTCTCGGGTATGATGCAAGAAGGTTTGCACAACTTGAGTGGTGGATTTTATGCCATTATACTCTGCAAATTCTCTCAAGCTCTGTCAGGTTGTATGGGGACCGTCAGTGGATAGCCATTTTCAGGTCTCTCCAGAGATGTTAAATTAGGTTTAAGTCAGAGCTCTGGCTTGACTTTCACAGAGTTGTCCATTAGCTACTCCTCTGTTGTTCTGTGCTTAGGCCCATTGTCTTGTTGGAGTGTGAACCATTGGCACAGTCTGAGGTTCAGAGCACTTTAGATTACATCTTCATTAAAAATATCTCTGTACTTTGCTCCATTCAGCTTTCCATCAACTCTGATTTTATGACCAGAGGGTGAGAACGCGTTACCCTACGTGACCAACTCCCCATGTGTGCGATGTCTAAGCACACCCCTTGTAACAGGCGCAGCACTATGAAGTGCCTTTTGCGCTGTGGCATTAGAAGAATTTGATATCTCTAACTTTTTAGTCCAACCAGACTGTCTTCTACTCTGCATCAGTCTTGTTTCTTTTGAGCTAATTCTTCTAGCGCCATTCTATGGAAACAGTAACATAGTAACATAGTATATTAGGCCGAAAAAAGACATTTGTCCATCCAGTTCGACCTGTTTCCTGCAAATTGGTAGAGCCAATTTTCCCCACTTAAGGGGAAAAAATTCCTTCCCGACTCCAATCAGGCAGTCAGAACAACTCCCTGGATCAACGACCTATCTCTAGTAGCTATAGCCTGAAATATTATTACGCTCCAGAAATACATCCAGGCCCCTCTTGAATTCCTTTATTGTACTCACCATCACCACCTCCTCAGGCAGAGAGTTCCATAGTCTCACTGCTCTTACCGTGAAGAACCCTTTTCTATGTTTGTGTACAAACCTTCTTTCCTCTAGACGCAGAGGATGTCCCCTCGTCACAGTCACAGTCCTGGGTATAAATAGATGATGGGAGAGATCTCTGTACTGACCCCTGATATATTTATACATAGTTATTAGATCTCCCCTCAGTCGTCTTTTTTCTAAAGTGAATAACCCTAATTTTGATACCCTTTCAGGGTACTGTAGTTGCCCCATTCCAGTTATTACTTTAGTTGCCCTCCTCTGAACCCTCTCCAGCTCTGCTATGTCTGCCTTGTTCACAGGAGCCCAGAACTGTACACAGTACTCCATGTGTGGTCTGACTAGTGATTTATAAAGTGGTAAGACTATATTTTCATCACGGGCATCTATGCCCCTTTTGATGCAACCCATTATCTTATTGGCCTTAGCAGCAGCTGCCTGAAACTGGTTTTTACAGCTTAGTTTGTTATTTATTAAAATTCCTAGATCCTTTTCCATGTTAGTGTTACTGAGTGTTTTACCATTTAGTATGTACGGGTGACTTGCATTATTCCTTCACATGTGCATAACTTTACATTTGTCAGTGTTAAACCTCATCTGCCATTTCTCTGCCCAAGCCCCCAATCTATCCAGATCCCTCTGTAGCAGAAAACTGTCCTCTTCAGTGTTAATTACTTTACACAGTTTAGTGTCATCTACAAAAATTGATATTTTACTGTGCAAGCCTTCTACAAGATCATTAATAAATATATTGAAGAGAATAGGGCCCAATGCTGACCCCTGAGGTACCCCACTAGTGACAGTGACCCAATCTGAATGTGTACCGTTAATAACCACTCTCTGTTTTCTATTACTGAGCCAGTTACTTACCCACATACACATATTTTCTCCTAGTCCAAGTGTTCTCATTTTATATACTAACCTTTTGTGTGGTACAGTGTCAAATGCTTTGGAGAAGTCCAGATATATGACATCCACTGATTTACCCCGGTCAAGTCTAGAACTTACCTCCTCATAGAAACTGATTAAATTAGTTTGACATGACCGATCCCTCATGAAGCCATGCTGATATGGTGTCATTTGCTTATTTTCATTGAGATACTCCAAGATAGCATCTCTTACAAAACCTTCAAACAGTTTACCCACAACAGATGTTAAACTGACCGGCCTATAATTTCCAGGCTCTGTTTTTGGACCCTTTTTGAATATTGCCACCACATTTGCTATACGCCAGTCTGGTGGAACATTCCCTGTCAGTATGGAGTCCGTGAATATCAAAAATAAGGGTCTGGCTAGGACATCACTTAATTCCCTTAGGATACGGGGGTGTATGCCATCCGGTCCTGGCGATTTGTCTATTTTAATCTTTTTAAGTCGCTGTTGTACTTCTTCCTGGGTCAGACAGGGCACTTTTAATGCGGGATTTACTTTTACATTCTGCATTTCATCTGACAGTTTATATTCCTCAGTGAATATAGTGGAGAAGAAAATATTTAATAGCTTAGCTTTATCCTCGTCGCTTTCTGCAACTCCCCTCTCATTGCTATGTAGAGGGCCGACTCCTTCAGATTTATATTTTTTACTATTTATATAATTGAAAAACATTTTAGGGTTAGTTTTACTCTCTTTGGCAATTAATCTCTCGGTCTCTAGTTTGGCAGCTTTTATTAGTTTTTTACATATTCTATTTTTTTCCTTATAGTTTATCAGAGCTTCCTGGCTCCCCTCCTGTTTTAGTGATTTATATGCTTTCTTTTTGTCATTTATTGCTTTTTTTACGGTTCTATTTATCCACATTGGTTTCTTCCTATTTCTTAGCCTTTTATTTCTATAAGGTATGCATCGATCACAATTAGATGTTACGATGCTTTTAAAAATCTCCCATTTTGTGGTTGTATTTTTATTTTTGAGGACTTTGTCCCAGTTAATTGGGCCTATGGCCTCTCTTAGTTGGCTAAATTTTGCTTTTTTGAAGTCCGGTATTCTTGTTCCTCCCTGTAGAAACTCTCGTTTGAAGGATAATTGGAAGGTTAGGATAATTGGAAGGTTAAGGATAATTGGAAGGTTAGTAGGCTTAAAGAGCACACCAAATGCTTAAAATAACTTATTTATTAGCTTCAACTTTTCTTCCATATATAACACTGCCACCTCCGCAACAGATAGTCCATGTACAATAATATGTTGCATAAAGTATCACAAAATGGCAGTATGTATAAGATGGTGGTTTAACTGTTCAATCTTGTCATTCAACATAAATATATCAGTGAACATCCAAAGGATAAACAAAGAATTGGGGCGGCACTGCTTAGTTGTTCCTATACAGCTAGGCTGCCTTCAGATATCTGGTCATATAAGCATACGTAGTGCACAGCCTTTATACATCACAACTTCTTTCAATCTCTTGATTGGAGAAAACAAAAGTAGGCAGCACTCACCATTGCAGTTTTCTAGACTTCTTCTTTATTGCTCACCGAAGTGCATGAACATACATACAGGGCTGGGGCAGGCGCCCATATCCAAGAATGATAAACCGTAGCGGTTTAGCATTCTTGGATATGGGCGCCTGCTCCAGCCCAGTTTGTATGTATATGCACTTCGGTGAGCAATACAGAAGAAGTCTAGAAAACTGCACTGGTGAGTGCTGCCTACTTTTGTTTTCTCCAATCAAGAGATAAATGTATCAGTATCTGAACTTTCACTCTAAGTTATTTAAGCACTTTAGAATCACTCTGAGAGGTATATCTGAGGCTCAACCAATAGTTTTATTTGCGTAGTTTGAGATATGATTTGCGTAGTTTGGTCGTAGTTTGGTGGAACTGTAAACAAACATATACAATTGGTCTCAGTATATAGTCCTGATGACAGTATTAACAATATGAACATTATATAACTGTTCTAAATACCTATTTGGCCTCTTGTTTTCATAAAACAGGTCTGGCTGGAAATGTCTGTCCAGATCCTCTTCTCTGGTCTATACTGACTCCAGAAGATTCTGCTATGGGAATTTCCCACACATACTCAGTGAGAGGTTGACTGTGATTGGTTAAGACTCCTGGGCAGTAACAACAGTTTAACTCTATGCTTTTTGTTGTTAATTCTGCTGTGTCATTGAGCTTACCTTACATTAATTCACTGAATCTTAAAGACATATTATCTTTTCTGCTTCTGTGAACACAATAAATAACTGTTATGACATCCAGAAACATGAAGAAAACAAAAGGCAAGAGCAGCACACAATAGGCTTCACAGAGCTATGATGATGGAATGCAGCAGCTGAGCCAAAAAACACGGATACAAGGCGGTCAAAGCAAAGATAATGGAAAACGTGGGCTACAGCAGCATGTCCAATATGAATCTTCTTTATTTAAAACTCCATAGCAAGGTGTACAAAAAATGCAACGTTTCAGCTAGATATAGCCTTTGTGAAGCATACAATTCAAGTGATTATACAGACATATAAATAGTTAAAAACATACCCACCCCCAAATTTGTTCCACCAATTGATTAACAAGCATCAGTATGAACAATCTAATCTGTGCCAATAGCAAGCATGTAACACTCCAATGCCTATTTTGCATAGCCTGTTCACGCTCTTATTGCTCACCTGTATGAATCTTTCATGATCATGACTACTCCAAACTCGGCGTTCCCCTCATGAAAAGGCGCATGTCCATGACCGTCATTGCTAGTGACAGTGCGAGAGCAAATCAAAATATCGCGGACTTGCATGTGGTCCTGCCTCCCACAAAAGATCGCTAATGACACAGGGCCAGCGGCGCCTTCACCCAGTAAAAGACGCCCACTCCATCGACGTCAGAGCCAATGTGCAAGTCACGTGACCTGTAACCCAGATCACATGACCGCTGTTCTTGCTCTCATCATTACTATAATGCCTTGCCACATACTAACACTATCGCAACCAGTCACATCCTGGAATATGCGCATCATCATCGGGAGGAATCCATAAGGATATTCAATGTTCGCCTAATTGTCACGGCAGGGAATGGGGGAAACTCCCTGCCGTGCACTGTCCTCGGCCGCCGGGCCTAAAAACAGGGACAAAGGAGCAGATGACCTCCTGGCATGTCCCTAAAACTTGCCCTGGTCTCCTGGCTGTATGAGCGGACCCTGAAGGTGGGACGGCTCATACCCACCTACCTAAGGCCCTGAACGCCCTGACTCGCCCTCACATGAAATCAGGGCAGAGACCACCTGCTCACCCTAGACCGCGGATGAGCAGGAGTCTCCAGAGGCCCCCACAGCAGCCGGGACCCGAACAGTGTGTGCCCGCACGGCAGGCAAGTAACATAGGAAACATGTACAAGAAACCTACACTTACCTGCCGTGCTGAAGATAGAGGAACAGCGCCAGGACCTCCCGGACCCCCAAGCGGACATCAGATGCCTGGGAGGAGACCTGGCCGGGCAGCACACCATCCGGTATTCGCTATACCCCTCCGGGTAAGCAAGCCCTTTCCGGAGCGTCACACCGTGTCAACAAACACCAACCATACCCACACCATACAACAGCAACCAGGTGGGGAAGGGACAACAGACACTCACCAGGGAAGGAACAACATAACAAACAATATAACAAATAAGGGTGGCTCACGCAGACATCAAGGTGGAAACATACAGCCAAATTCCAGCCATGCTCACACCATGACTGGACAAACAAGACTGACCTTCAGGCTCCACACACTGACACTTAAGGAGGCCTGAGGACACACCCACCATACAAAGGAGCCACACCTTAACCCTGTGCACACCAAACGGGGGAAGTGCACAAATATAAACACACGTTGCCTAAGGCAACCACATGCGTTGACAGCGAGCCACCTAGCACCAAACTCAGGCTGCTCCACTGCCAACAACACAACGGGAAAACCAGACACGCATGCAGAAACCACCGAGTTGCCAGCGGCAACCGCACGTGAGGCCACTATGTAATAGCCCACCACGTGCGGCAACCAGAAACCTAGCCGCTGGAAACCACATGCGGGGCAACGAGTCACGACCATACACATGGTCGTGACACTAATGTTATAAGGAGAAACGGCCAGCCAGTATCATGAAACCCATTGTGAATAATTATAATGGCTGGCGCATCAATCCAATCAAAAAATGAACGATAATCTTATATAGGAATATATAGATTGTATCATAAACATACTTCACTGGATACATTAATTCACAAGTAGGTGTGTATAAACGTACAGTATAAAAACATAGTTTTAAACTTCTAGAACTTTGGCCAATTTCCATTGACCTCTAGGTAAATCTTGATCTTTTACTAACACTATGTCACCAACTTGGAGATTTCTTCTGGGTGTTTGCCATTTACTTCTTAGCATCAGATTGGCTAAGTACTCTTTCCTCCATCTACAGTTGTGTTCAAAATTATTCAACCCCCACTGAAATTGAGTGTTTTGGCCAGTTTGACAATTAAATCAAAGAGGCACTTGTAAGTCAGACAAATATAACATAACATTTATAATGAAATAACCACAAATGTCTTTTCTGTGCTCACATCATTATCAGTTTTATTCAACCCCCAAGTGACATTCAATCTTAGTACTTAGTACAACATCCTTTTCCAGTTATAACAGCTTTTAAATGTGAAGCATAGCTTGACACAAGTGTCTTTCAGCGATCTACGGGTATCTTCGCCCATTCTTCATGGGCAAAAGCCTCCAGTTCAGTCACATTCTTGGGCTTGTGTGCTGCAACTGCTTTCTTTAAGTCCCACCAGAGGTTCTCAATCGGATTTAAGTCTGGTGACTGCGATGGCCACTTCAAAATGTTCCAGCCTTTAATCTTCAACCATGCTCTAGTGGACTTGGAGGTATGCTTAGGATTATTGTCCTGTTGAAAGGTCCAACGTCTCCCAAGCCTCAGGTTTGTGACGGACTGCATCCCATTTTCATCCAATATCTCCTGGTACTGAAGAGAATTCATGGTACCTTGCACACGCTGAAGCTTCCCTGTACCTGTAGAAGCAAAACAGCCCCAAAGCATGATTGACCCCCGCCATGCTTCACAGTAGGCAAGGTGTTCTTTTCTTCACAGGCCTTGTTCTTCCTCCTCCAAACATAGCGTTGATCCATGGGCCCAAACAGTTCTAATTTTTGTTTCATCAGTCCACAGAACACTATCCCAAAACTTTTCTGGTTTGTCCACATGACTTTTGGCATACTGCAGTCGACTCTTCTTATTCTTTGGAGACAGCAAGGGGTGCGCCTGGGAGTTCTGGCATGGAGGCCTTCATTACGCAGTGTGCGCCTTATTGTCTGAGCTGAAACTTCAGTACCCGCATCTGACAAATCTTTTTCAGATCCTCAGCAGTCACACGGGGACTTTTCTCCACTTTGCACTTCAGGTAGCGCACAGCAGTCGAAGTCAGCATCTTCTTTCTGCCACAACCAGGTAGAGTTTCAACAGTGCCCTTTGCCTTGAATTTGCGAATGATGCTTCCTATGGTGTCTCTTGGTATGTTTAACATCTTTGCAATCTTCTTATAGCCATTGCCCTTCCTGTAAAGAGAAATCACCTCTCCTCTTGTCTTCCTGGACCATTCTTTTGACTTCACCATGTTTGTAAACACACCAGTAAATGTCTAGAAGGAGCTGAGTATCACAGTCATTTTAAATCTGCCTAATTGGTGCTTATTATGCTTGATTGCTGCTCCTTGACATCCACAGGCGTTTTCAATACCTGATCGAAAACACTTGAATGAACCTCTGTTCTTAAGAGTGGTAGTCTTTAAGGGGTTGAATAATTGTGTCAATGAAGAAATCACAAAAAAACATTTAATACTGTATTACAAAAACAATTTATGTAATTTTAGTTGCATTTGGTTCTTTCAAAAAGTCCTTGTAAGATTTCATTCTGAACACAATTACAAATGTACACTAAATTCCCTAAAACCCTTTATAGCATTGGGGGTTAAATAATTTTGAACACAACTGTATTTGAAAACTTTTCTGATAGATGTTAAACTCTTCACCATCTCCTTTTAGTATATAAATCCTCTTTGGTGAACTTGCTAGGTGGTGGCTGAATATAATCAGACTTAAGGTGAAGTAGATGGTTGGGAGTTAAAGGGTCCAAACTTGTTGGGCCGTTGATGTTATCAACTGTAAGTGGACGACTGTTAACAATAGACATTACTTCATAGAATAGTGGGTTCTAAGTGAAGCATCATCCATTCTTCCGGCAGTCTTTTTCAACACTGAACTTAACATATTTTTTTACAGTTCTGATGAACGATAATCTTATATAGGAATATATAGATTGTATCATAAACATACTTCACTGGATACATTAATTCACAAGTAGGTGTGTATAAACGTACAGTATAAAAACATAGTTTTAAACTTCTAGAACTTTGGCCAATTTCCATTGACCTCTAGGTAAATCTTGATCTTTTACTAACACTATGTCACCAACTTGGAGATTTCTTCTGGGTGTTTGCCATTTACTTCTTAGCATCAGATTGGCTAAGTACTCTTTCCTCCATCTACAGTTGTGTTCAAAATTATTCAACCCCCACTGAAATTGAGTGTTTTGGCCAGTTTGACAATTAAATCAAAGAGGCACTTGTAAGTCAGACAAATATAACATAACATTTATAATGAAATAACCACAAATGTCTTTTCTGTGCTCACATCATTATCAGTTTTATTCAACCCCAAGTGACATTCAATCTTAGTACTTAGTACAACATCCTTTTCCAGTTATAACAGCTTTTAAATGTGAAGCATAGCTTGACACAAGTGTCTTTCAGCGATCTACGGGTATCTTCGCCCATTCTTCATGGGCAAAAGCCTCCAGTTCAGTCACATTCTTGGGCTTGTGTGCTGCAACTGCTTTCTTTAAGTCCCACCAGAGGTTCTCAATCGGATTTAAGTCTGGTGACTGCGATGGCCACTTCAAAATGTTCCAGCCTTTAATCTTCAACCATGCTCTAGTGGACTTGGAGGTATGCTTAGGATTATTGTCCTGTTGAAAGGTCCAACGTCTCCCAAGCCTCAGGTTTGTGACGGACTGCATCCCATTTTCATCCAATATCTCCTGGTACTGAAGAGAATTCATGGTACCTTGCACACGCTGAAGCTTCCCTGTACCTGTAGAAGCAAAACAGCCCCAAAGCATGATTGACCCCCGCCATGCTTCACAGTAGGCAAGGTGTTCTTTTCTTCACAGGCCTTGTTCTTCCTCCTCCAAACATAGCGTTGATCCATGGGCCCAAACAGTTCTAATTTTGTTTCATCAGTCCACAGAACACTATCCCCAAACTTTTCTGGTTTGTCCACATGACTTTTGGCATACTGCAGTCGACTCTTCTTATTCTTTGGAGACAGCAAGGGGTGCGCCTGGGAGTTCTGGCATGGAGGCCTTCATTACGCAGTGTGCGCCTTATTGTCTGAGCTGAAACTTCAGTACCCGCATCTGACAAATCTTTTTCAGATCCTCAGCAGTCACACGGGGACTTTTCTCCACTTTGCACTTCAGGTAGCGCACAGCAGTCGAAGTCAGCATCTTCTTTCTGCCACAACCAGGTAGAGTTTCAACAGTGCCCTTTGCCTTGAATTTGCGAATGATGCTTCCTATGGTGTCTCTTGGTATGTTTAACATCTTTGCAATCTTCTTATAGCCATTGCCCTTCCTGTAAAGAGAAATCACCTCTCCTCTTGTCTTCCTGGACCATTCTTTTGACTTCACCATGTTTGTAAACACACCAGTAAATGTCTAGAAGGAGCTGAGTATCACAGTCATTTTAAATCTGCCTAATTGGTGCTTATTATGCTTGATTGCTGCTCCTTGACATCCACAGGCGTTTTCAATACCTGATCGAAAACACTTGAATGAACCTCTGTTCTTAAGAGTGGTAGTCTTTAAGGGGTTGAATAATTGTGTCAATGAAGAAATCACAAAAAAACATTTAATACTGTATTACAAAAACAATTTATGTAATTTTAGTTGCATTTGGTTCTTTCAAAAAGTCCTTGTAAGATTTCATTCTGAACACAATTACAAATGTACACTAAATTCCCTAAAACCCTTTATAGCATTGGGGGTTAAATAATTTTGAACACAACTGTATTTGAAAACTTTTCTGATAGATGTTAAACTCTTCACCATCTCCTTTTAGTATATAAATCCTCTTTGGTGAACTTGCTAGGTGGTGGCTGAATATAATCAGACTTAAGGTGAAGTAGATGGTTGGGAGTTAAAGGGTCCAAACTTGTTGGGCCGTTGATGTTATCAACTGTAAGTGGACGACTGTTAACAATAGACATTACTTCATAGAATAGTGGGTTCTAAGTGAAGCATCATCCATTCTTCCGGCAGTCTTTTTCAACACTGAACTTAACATATTTTTTTACAGTTCTGATTTTTCTTTCCCAAACTCCTCCTGTATGGCTTGCATTTGGAGCATTCATATGAAAATCACACTATTTCTCTAGAGCTTTCTTCAATTCATTCTATGCTCCGACAAAATTGGATCCTTGGTCAGATTTAAGCTCTCTGACAGTACCTCTAATGGCTATGAAACATCTTAAGGCGTTGATGAATGCGTCAGTTAACATATCTTCTAACAGTTCCAGTTGGAACTTAGACATGTAAATATTAGTCCATATCTCTTGTATTCCTTGTTCTGCTTGGTGATGAATGGGCCAAAACAATCCATTCCGCTATAAAGAAATGGTGGTGATGAGTTTACAGTATCTGACGGTAAATCTGGCTTTTTTTTGTTCTTCGGTAGGTCTACGTGCCTTTCTACAGACTACGCCTTTACTTATATACTCTGCTATAACTTTGCTTCCTTTCACTATCCAGTAACCACCTTCTCTCAAACAGCTTCTTCCCAGATGTAAGAATTTGTTGTGGTAGTGATTAATAATCAATCTTGTTAAGGTAGAATTTTTGGGTAGAATTGCTGGATGCTTAACTCTGCTAGGTAATGATGCATTTTCAAATCTCCCTCCCACCTTCAGTATAACATCCTGCAGAACAAGATTAAGCTTGTACAATGAGTGGTTGTTTGGAAGCCTTTTAGGTTCTTGACTAAGTCTCTTCAATTATTCACTGTAGAATCTCTGTTGAATGAGGATTATGACTGTATCTTCAGCTTTCATTATTTCCTCTATATTCAATGATTCCTTCTTTCTGATTCCCTTTGCAAAACTTTGAATTCGAGCTACTACTTTATGACCGTATTCCATTTTGAACATCTGGCTAGTCTTTCAAGTATGTCATCTTGACACTTGGCTGCAGTGCTCAATGTTTGTACAACCTTTACTTCTGGATCACACATAGACAATAGGGTTTAGCGAACACCTGGAAGTTGGGGTTCGGCCGATCTTCGGCGCAAAGTTCGGATTCGAGACCCGAACTTGACCCCCCAACCCAATTGAAGTCAATAGGGACCCGAACTTGGGGGCACTAAAATGGCTCTAAAAAAAGTCATAGAAAGGGCTAGAGGGCTGCAAAAGTAAGCATAATGAGGGTAAGAGCAGCACACTTGCCCTGGAGGCAAATGTGGATAGGGAAATGACTTAAAATAACATAAAATATAAAAAAAGTAAAAAATAATGATCTTGAACTAGGAGGCGGAGGTCAAAGTGGAGTATGAGGTTGAGGAGGTGGTGGACTTGGCATTGTAGGTGGAAGCCATGGTGGAGGAAGAGGAGGTAGCCAACACCGTTTTTGTATTTTAAAAAAAATCTTTTTCCTTTATTTTTTTTTTTTTTTTATAAATTTGGGAAGACCCCAAAACATTAGGTAATAGAAAAGAGAATGCAAAGAGAAAGTGCGCTGGAGTATAACAATGGCTGGGTGCGGCCAGTATACTTGTCTGTTCTGCACAAGGTACGCATAAAGTCCTGTGGGATCCATGCCTGGTTCATTTTAATGAATGTGAGCTAGTCCACGTTGGTTGTGGACAAGCGGCTGCGCTTGTCTGTGATTACTCCCCCTGCCATGCTAAACACACGTTTAGACAATACACTGGCCGCATGGCAGGCCAGCACCTCCAAGGCGTAAAGGGAAAGCTCAGGCCATGTGCCCAATTTGGAGACCCAGTAGTTGAATGGGTCAGACCCATCATTCAATAGGTATAGGCGTGTGTACATGTTCTGTTCGACCATGTTGCTGAAATGCTACCTCCTGCTAAGACTTTCCATATCAGCTGATGGTGCTGGTTGTTGTGGTGTGCTGACAAAGCTTTTCCACATTTCGGCCATGCTAACTGTCCCTTCTGAGGTGCTGGCGATGCCCCAGCTGCGTTGGCGACTTTTTCCTCCTCCTCTGCCTTCGCCTTGTGCTTCCACTGAGCCCCCAGTGTCAGATAGGAATGCCATCAGCAGCGTGTCTACCAGTGTGTGCTTGTACTCGCGCATATTCCGATCAAGCTCCAGTGACAGAATTAGGGACAGCACGTTGTCCTTGTAGCAGGAATCCAGCAGAGTAGCCACCCAGTAATCAGCACTGGTTAGAATGTGGGCAACTCGGCGGTCATTGCACAGGCACTGCAGCATGTAGTCGCTCATGTGTGCCAGGCTGTCCAGAGGCAAAGACAAGCTCTCCTCTATGGGAGGTGTATCATTTGTGTCCTCTGTATCCCCCCCCAGCCACACTCCCGTGATGCTCATGAGCTGCTTTAGGTGCCACCCTGCTGTGAACACAGTTCCTCCTCCTTATCATCCTCCTTCTCCTCATCCTCCAGAACTGTGCCCTGGCTGGACAATTGTGTAACTGGCCTCTGTTGGTGCAGGAACACACCCTCCAAGCCAATTGTGAATGACTGGTCTGATAACCGTGGAAATGATCCCTCTTCCTCCTCCTCTTCCTCCTGTGCCACATCCTCTTCCATCATTGCCTGAAGTGTGTTTTCAAGAAGAGATAGAAGTGGGATAGTAATGCTGAGGACAGCATCATCGGCACTGGCCAGGTTGGTAGGGTACTCGAAACAGCGCAACGCGGCACACACGTCCCGCATGGAGGCCCACTTGTTGGTGGTGAAGCGGTGCTGTTCTGTAGAGCGACTCACCTGTGCGTGCTGCAGCTAAAACTCCACTATCGCCTGCTGCTCACTCAGTTTCTCCAGCATGTGCAAAGTGGAGTTCCACCTTGTGGGTACGTCGACAGCTGAACGCTTCCATGGGACATTGTAGAGATGCTTGGTGACGGTGACAAAAGTGGTTGCGTTGCTGCCACATCCTCTGTTTATGGGGTGGCAGGTGCTACTGTCACTCCAGAGGGGTAGGAAGAGGCCAAGACTGTAGCAGAAGAGGGAGCAGGAGGAGCCTGAGATCTTTTGTGGTTTTTGAGGTGTTTACTCCACTGCAGCTCGTGCTTTGCATTGAGATGCCTGGTCGTGCAGGTGGTGCTCCAGTTTAGAACATTTATGCCTCGCTTTAGGCTCTGATTGCCCAGCGTACAAACCACTTGCATCTTGTCGTAAGCACATTGTCTGAGGAACTGCCACACCAAGGAACTCCTTGCAGCTGGCTTTGGTGTGCTCAGTCCCTGGGTGCGGTGGGCAGTAGCAGGTGTACTGGCTAGGGGACGGACACTCTGCTTTTGCACACTGCTCTCTCTTTTGCTCTGCAGCTGGTGCTGTTTGACCATCACCTCTTCCTCCGAACTGCACAAGTCACTCGCATGACCTTGATTCCATGTGGGGTCTAGGACCTCATCATCCCCCACATCATCTTCCACCCACTCTTCACCCCTGCCCTTCTTGCTGGTCTGCACACTGCAGAAAGCTGCAGCAGTTGGTATCTGTGTTTCATCATCATCAGAGATGTGCTGCGGTGGTCCTCCCATGTCCACATCCTAAAGCATGAGTGGTTGGGCATCTGTGCACTCAATCTCTTCCACTTCTGGGGCAGGGCGAAGGGGATGGCCCATGGAAACCCTGCCAGCAGAGTCATCAAAAAGACTGTTGCATGACTTGGGGCTCAGACTGCTTGGCTGATTTGCAAGGGGGTGAGGTGAAAGACAGATGCCCATGGACTGCAGGTGCCAACTCTGCGCTTTCAGCAGGGGACCAGTGGGGAGACAATGTGAAGGAACTGTCAGTCATCCAATCTACTACCGCCTCTACTTGCTCTGGCCTCACCATTCGTACACCCGTATTCGGGCCTACAAAATAACGCTGAATGTTCTGTCACCTACATGCACCTGAGTAAGGTGTTTTATTTGGGTAGCTGGCAGAGATTAACCAGGTCCTCTCCCTGCAACAGGAGCTCCACCAACACCAGCAGCACCATGACCAGGGCCACGTCCCTTATTTGATGCTTTCCACATTCTTTGAGGTCACCAACTGAACTAAAAGACAGATTAACTATATTAATTTCCTTGTCACGTATAGAGTGCAGGCGTACCTCACACAAAAATTGGTTAGATTTCACCCACCAGTCTAACAGACGGATTAACTATATTATTTTCCCTGTCACGTATGCAGTGCAGGTGTACTTCACACAATAAATGGGTATATGTCGCCCACCTAACTAACAGACGGATTAACTATATTAATTTCCCTTTCACATATGCAGTGCAGGTGTACTTCATACAATAAATTGGTACAGATGTAGCAGGGGTAAGAGTCCAACCCTTAAATTCAAATTTAATTATCTCATCGCGTTATCTTGAAACAAAAGCCATTGAGAAGCAATTGTTTCACTAGTTTAGTTAACTAAACTGAAGTTAGCCAATCTCAGAAAACGGGAGTCTTAACCCTGCTACATCCGTATATGTCACCCACTGAACTAACAGGCTGATCAACTATATTTATTTCCCTATCATGTATGCTTTGCAGGTGTACTTCACACAAAAAATTGGTATATGTCACCCACAGAACTAACAGACAGATTAACTATATTTATTTACCTGTCAAGTGTGCAGTGCAGGTGTACTTCACACAATAAATTGGTATATGTCACCCACCGAACTAACAAACGGATTAACTATATTATTTTCCCTGGCATGTATGCAGTGCAGGTGTACTTCATACAATAAATGGGTATATTTCGCCCACCTAACTAACAGAGGGATTAACTATATTATTTTCCCTGTCACGTATGCAGTGCAGGTGTACTTCGCACAATAAATGGGTATATGTCGCCCACTGAACTATCAGACGAATTATCTATATTACTTTCCCTGTCATGTATGCAGTGCGGGTGTACTTCACACAAAAAATTGGTATATGCTACCCACTGAACTTACAGACGGATTAACTATTATATTTGTGTGTTAGGGGTACATACCTTATAGGAATAAAAGGCTAAGGAACAATAAGAAACCAATGTGGATAAATGGAACCGTAAAGAAGGCAATAAATGACAAAAAGAAAGCATGTAAATCACTAAAACAGGAGGGGAGTCAGGAAGCACTGATAAACTATAAGGAAAAAAATAGAATATGTAAAAAACTAATAAAATTTGCCAAACTAGAGACCGAGAGATTAATTGCCAAAGAGAGTAAAACTAACCGTAAAATGTTTTTCAATTATATAAATAGTAAAAAATATAATTCTGAAGGAGTCGGCCCTCTACATAGCAATGAGGGGGGTGTTGCAGAGAGCGACGAGGATAAAGCAAAACTATTAAATATTTTTTTCTCCACTATATTCACTGAGGAATATAAACTGTCAGATGAAATGCAGAATGTAAAAGTAAATCCCCCATTAAAAGTGCCCTGTCTGACCCAGGAAGAAGTACAACAGCGACTTAAAAAGATTAAAATAGACAAATCGCCAGGACCGGATGGCATACACCCCCGTATCCGAAGGGAATTAAGTGATGTCATAGCCAGACCATTATTTCTGATAATTACGGACTCGATAATAACAGGGAATGTTCCACAGGATTGGCGCATAGCAAATGTGGTGCCAATATTCAAAAAGGGTCCAAAAACAGAGCTTGGAAATTATAGGCCGGTAAGTTTAACATCTATTGTTGGTAAACTGTTTGAAGGGTTTCTAAGAGATGCTACTTTGGAGTATCTCAATGAAAATAAGCAAATAACGCCATATCAGCATGGCTTCATGAAGGATCGGTCATGCCAAACGAATTTAATCAGCTTCTATGAGGAGGTAAGTTCTAGACTTGACAGCGGCGAATCAATGGATGTCGTATATCTGGACTTCTCTAAAGCATTTGACACCGTACCTCATAAAAGGTTAGTATATAAAATGAGGATGCTCGGACTGGGAGAAAATGTCTGTATGTGGGTAAGTAACTGGCTAAGTAACAGAAAACAGAGGGTGGTTATTAACGGTAGATACTCAGATTGGGTCACTGTCACTAGTGGGGTACCTCAGGGGTCAGTACTGGGACCTGTTCTCTTCAATATATTTATTAATGATCTTGTAGAAGGCCTGCACAGTAAAATATCTATTTTTGCAGATGACACTAAACTGTGTAAAGTAATTAACACTGAAGAGGACAGTTTTCTGCTACAGAGGGATCTGGATAGATTGGAGGCTTGGGCAGAAAAATGGCAGATGAGGTTTAACACTGACAAATGTAAAGTTATGCACATGGGAAGGAATAATGCAAGTCACCCGTACATATTAAATGGTAAAACACTCGGTAACACTGACATGAAAAAGGATCTAGGAATTTTAATAAACAGCAAATTAAGCTGCAAAAACCAGTGTCAGGCAGCTACTGCCAAGGCCAATAAGATAATGGGTTGCATCAAAAGGGGCATAGACGCCCGTGATGAGAACATAGTCCTACCACTTTACAAATCACTAGTCAGACCACACATGGAGTACAGTGTACAGTTCTGGGCTCCTGTGAACAAGACAGACATAGCAGAGCTGGAGAGGGTTCAGAGGAGGGCAACTAAAGTAATAACTGGAATGAGGGATCTACAGTACCCTGAAAGGTTATCAAAATTAGGGTTGTTCACTTTAGAAAAAAGACGACTGAGGGGAGATCTAATAACTATGTATAAATATATCAGGGTTCAGTACAGAGATCTGTCCCATCATCTATTTATCCCCAGGACTGTGACTGTGACAAGGCAACATCCTCTGCGTCTGGAGGAAAGAAGGTTTGTACACAAACATAGAAAAGGATTCTTCACTGTAAGAGCAGTGAGACTATGGAACTCTCTGGCTGAGGAGGTGGTGATGGTGAGTACAATAAAGGAATTCAAGAGGGGACTGGATTTATTTCTGGAGTGTAATAATATTACAGGCTACAGCTACTAGAGAGGGTCGTTGATCCAGGGAGTTATTCTGATTGCCTGATTGGAGTCGGGAAGGAATTTTTTTCCCCTTAAGTGGGAAAAATTGGCTTCTGCCTCACAGGGGTTTTTTGCCTTCCTCTGGATCAACTTGTAAGAAACAGGCCGAACTGGATGGACAAATGTCTTTTTTCGGTCTTATATACTATGTTACTATGTAAAGATGTTGCATTGCACCCACCAAAAAATCGCTGTAGGTCTCCCACAGAATTAACAGCCAGATGAGATTCCTAACACTCTACCTCACTTTAGCTGCCTGCTTCCTGTCCCTGCACTACTCAGAGATGATGCGCTACACGACGTGATCCAGCTTATATAGAGGCTGGGTCACATGATGCACCGACCAATCATAGCCATGCCATTAGTAAGCATGGCTGTGATGGCTTCTAAGTGCCCACAGCTTAAAATCTTGTTGATTGGCTGCCCTACAGCCTTTTGACAAGGAACTTTACAGTTTGGGTTCGCTCAACACTAATAGACAATTCTGTGTAAGCTTTACTGGGCATGATTTCCTATTCCCAAAGGAACTCTAGACATGTTAACCAATTTGAATTCTTTAATTCTGCTACATTCAGACCTCTTGAAGCATGATCTGCTGGGTTATGCTTTGTATATTCTGAATTCTGTTGGCGACAATGATATGGAATCTTCGTGTTTCGTTGTTTATGTATCCTAGGTCAACTTTTGAGTCTGTCCAAAAATATTCTTCATCTATTTTTAATTTTTAATTCCAGTTCTTCTTACAGAAATTTGCTTACTGATGCTGAAACTACGGCTGCTGTCAGTTCAAGTCTTGGTATTGTCTGAATACTGGTAGGAGCAACTCTGGCCTTTCCCATAACCAGGGCACAGTGTGATTTTCCTTCTCCTATCACTCTGATGTAGGAGCACTGACCATAACACTAACTACTGGCATCTGAAAAGTGATGAAGTTCTCTTTTCTTGTACTTTCCGAAATCATGAGGTACAAAACATCTGGGTATCCAAACTTCTCTCAAGTTTTGCAAGACTCTTATCCAACTCTCCCACCTTGGCCTCAAATTTTCAGGTATGGGTTCATCCCATCCTAACTTCTGTCTGCATAATTCTGGCAGTATTTATTTTGCTTTGAGGATCACTGGGGCCAAGAATCCCAATGGATCAAATACAGAAGCCACTGTGGAAAGAATGGTACATCTAGTTGCAACTTTCTCTTCCGTAGATAGTTCAATGAAGAACTTGTCGTTCTCTACATTCCATCCCAATCTAAGTACATTCTGAACTGGAAGATAATCGTAATTGAGATCTACATTCTTCATTGTTGATGCACGTTCATTGTCACTGATGGATTCCAGTACCTCTCTGTTTCAGATGAATTTGTAAAGGCGCAGGTTTCCTCTTGCGCATAAGTCTTGGCTTTCTTTCACTAGTTTGATTGCAGATTTTGTGGACTCTAGACTTATAAGACCATCGGCTACATAAAAGTTTTTCTTAAGAAAATTTGCTGCTGATGGCAATCCTTTTTATTCTGATGGGCCAGGTACTTCATACCCTAATTGGTACAACTTGGAGACAATGCTGCTCCAAACAAGTGCACTTTCATTCTGTATTCTTCTGGCTCTGTATCTGTATCTCCATCCTCCCACCATAGGAACCTCAGGAAGTCCCTATCTTCATTCTTCACATGAAACTGGTGGAACATCTTTTCAACGTCACACATGACTGCTACGGAATACTTTCTAAATCTACAGAGTACTCCAAGCAGAGTGTTCGTAAGATCTGGTCCTATTAATAGATGATCATTCAAAGCAACACTATCGTATTTTGCTGAGCAATAAAATACTACTCTAATCTTATCTGGTTTTCTTGAGTGGTAAACTCCTTGATGTGGGATGTACCACACTTCTCCTACTTTAGGTTAACTATTGACTTTCTCTGCATGTCCTTGTTCGAGGATGCCTTCCATGAATTTCAAATAATCTTTCCATCTTTTTCTTCAAACATTTCAACCTTGCTAGGGCAAGATCTCTGTTATTTGGCAGACAAGGTCGTTTCTTAAAGGGTAAGGACATTTCAAGATGACTTTGTTGATTCTGCTTAATGCTTTCTTCTAGAGTGTGTACGAACTTTGTCTTCTTGGGATACACTCTTTTCTTTAGAACTTATGTCTTCAAAATCAGATTCAATTAGTTTCGCTGGACTTACGGTTGGTAACTCTTGGACAGATATTCGATGAAACAATCCGGTCACCTATCTTGACTTTGCAATCTTCTGTTTTCCTCCAACAACGTCCCATCCTAGATGAGTTTGAACAGTGTAGGGGTCACCCTTTCCTCCTGTGATTACCTTTTGTGGTACCAAGGCTTTGGGAGAATCGTAACCTATCAACAGTCCAACACCAAACTCCTTCAGCGGGGACATTTCATGAGATAAGACAGATAGGTGCTCCCATTTATTGGCTGTTTCATAGGTAGATATTCGATCTAGAGGTACAGTACATCGTCTTTTGTTTAGAATGTAGGTAGATCTAAAAAAGAACAATTACAGGTCCCTCAGACCAAACCATAGGACCAACAAAGGCGTGCTGTCAATAAAACTTAACATTTAATTCATAATCTTTAAAGGAACTCACACAAAAAAAGGCCAACACAAGGATAAATCAAATAGTTACATAACGCGGTACCCAAAACAAATTAGAACGGCCTCACCGGATCCATGCAGACTGTTAGACCCCAGAACGTCTCAGGAGGCTGGAAGTCGGGCCTGAGGCCAAATTGGTGGGTCCGAGTTATAGAGGTCACTCCGTTCGGTCGGGACGGTATCCAGAGCGGGTGCCAACAGTGTCAGGATAGGAGCAGAGGGGGGAACTAACCCTGCCAAATCCCTGCGGTTGCGGACTCGGGACTGGCACTAGCCCCGCCTAACACAACGGAGAACCCGCCCCGATAGGGGCGACCCCGACCGGAACCTGACCCCTAACACGGGCAGTGTCCCTAAGCTTGCCCTGCCAAAGGGATCTTGATTCAAAAAAAAAAATTGTAAAAAAGTCAAACTCCCAGGCACCCTTAAACTCCCGACGTGTCACGTTTCATTATAGTGCAAATCATCAGGGGAGTGTAGTAGACCATTGCCGGATTTCAGAGAGTGTTAAGCAAAAAATATATAGACATATATAAACAGGACCTTCAGTGGAAGGAGAACCTATTTTTCGATTGAGAACCACCGCTAAAATTGCGGGGATTGCGGGCAAAAGAGAGGAAGGGGTGGAGACCCGCAGTGGCCGGTGTCTCCCCCAAACAGATAAAAACGCCGTCCGAGCCCTTTTCTTATATCCTTAGTAACATGGCCCTTTTCTTATATCCTTAGTAACATGGCCTTTTCTTAGGCATCCGAAACACAGTTGGTTATCAAGCACAAATTTTTTCTTTTCATCTGGGGACGACTCCTTCAATTGTTGGCACTTGTGTATGGAGTGGTTATCTCTAAAGAACATACATTTGAAGTTAGTCTGAAGATTTGTCGGTTCTGTCTCGTTTCTGATACCAGTAGCAACTTTGAACTTGCTCTTGTAGGTATCTAGACCTTTAGCTGCTGCGTTGGTTGCAAAGCTAGTTGTTCTTGGGCGTCTTATATCTCTCACAAGCTTTTCTTCTAAGGTTTTTAATATGTAAGATGCTGTTACTGGATTACATGCTATTCATGCTTCCTTATTGATGAACTCAGAGAACTCTTTAAAACTTTGGAAGTTCTTACCTAGCAAAAATCACAGAAATATAGTGGCCAAAATGGGGGAACTGCTCAGACCCCAAACACTGGGGCGTGTTTCTCATTGGGGGAGCAGTCCCACCACATGTGGACCGCAGCCAACGGCCATCCCTAGCAAAAATTGCGTACAATGGAGGATGCCGGCGTGGACCACATGCACCACAAAAGGCATCCTACACAAAACCGAGCATTGTGCGGATGAAATATATAAATATAAAAATCACTGAAAAAAATTGCACCAAACGGATATGCCACTTACTATACTAGCTAGTCAAACAAGCAGATATTAAAAGCTGAGACTATTTGCCACATCGGAGCCCCTCATGCACCACGTCACGGTCACTCAGCATGGCATGGGGTCCTACCACTACGCTAACTATGGTGTGAACACGGTCTGGGGGTGGCTGTTTGCTGCGGTCCACATGCGGTGGGACTGCTCCCCCAATGAGAAACACACTACAGTGTTTGGGGTCTGAGCAGTTCCCCCATTTTGGCCACTATATTTCTGTGATTTTTGTTCCATATGTATTGAATGTGCCTTCATCTGGCATTTAACATTCTTTTGCACTTGGTGACCTCCATTACACGGTCTGATATGGGTGTGGCTTGCAGTCTTGCTTTATTCACATTGCATTAGTTGTCCTGCTATGCGGTTGTGTGGAAGCTTGGCTGTGAGCAGTATTCCATCACCTTCAGACCGTGTTCACACCATAGTTAGCGTAGTGGTAGGACCCCATGCCATGCTGAGTGACCGTGACGTGGTGCATGAGGGGCTCCGATGTGTTCCTGACAGGAATATATTGGCAAACAGTCTCAGCTTTTAATATCTGCTTGTTTGACTAGCTAGTATAGTCAGTGGCATATCCGTTTGGTGCAATTTTTTTCTGTGATTTTTAAGTTCTTACCTAGATCTAACTGTTCAGTCACATAGCGATTCCATCTAGAAGTTACTTCTCTAGGTATCGTAGCTTAGCTAGCATCCTGTGGTTTTCTAGATAGTCGTTCAGTACTTCTAGTCCTTGAACATGTGGGATGGCATTGTTGCATGCTTGCAGGAAGTCACTATACTTTTTGAGTATGAAGTGTTATTTAGGACCTATTTTAGGCCAGTTATTCAATTTCTCTCTAAAAGCTCTTTGTACTAAGAAAGGATGACCATATCTTGCATTCAATTTTTCCCAAGCTTGCTTGTAGACTTCTTCGTCTTTTCTATAGAAGTTACCTTCAAGAACTTCCTTTGATTCTCCACCAACATATCTCTGAAGATAGAATAACTTGTTGACTAGACTGAAGTAATGATGCTCGATGATCATTTCAAAACTTGACTCCCACTCTATGAACTTCAGTACGTCTCCTCAAAATACAGTGGTTTGGAACGGGAAGTCTAGTGAAGACTGTTCTCTCTTGTCTAGCTGGAACAATAGTTGTAACATTCTCCTGACCATTGCCGTGACATCTAGGAATAGAATTACACAGTTCTATTTTCTCACTTAGTTCTGAATGAGATGAGTCCCTTTATTCATCTTTTCCAGTAGAGATAGAAGGTAAGTTCACATACCTTTTTCCTAACACTGGACTAAGCCTCTCTTTGTCTTTCTTAGCAGGGATGGAAGGATAATGACTTTTTTCATCACTAAGTGCTGGAGATTTCCTTCCATTCTCCTGGGTGTATGGAGGAAAATAGGAGACTGTTTCTTCACTTAGTACAGATTTGAACCTAAGACTACTCTGATTCATATTATCTTCGTGTACTCCGAGTCTGGCTTCCATGATCTTAACTTCTTTCTGCCTTTCCAGACTTTTCATCTGTTGGCGCTGTGCCTCCATTTCATAGTCTTGTGCATCCTTTTCAGCTTCCATTTGATAGCGTTGTGCCTCCTTTTCAGCTATCAGTTGGTGCTGCTCCTCAATGGCAGCTTCCATCTCAATATCTGCTCTCTTGACAGCAGGTTGTTCAGCTAATTCCTTTATTTTGAGGACTCTGATATGGGGCTGGCACTTCTGCTAGCGAAGGAAGTCCCACTTGAGATTGTGGTTCCACCAAATGACTTAGCATAGTCTCTCATAAAAAGCTTGTTCATTCTCCTTATTGCTTTACCTTCATCATAGTTTGCTGCAGATGATAGTTCGCTCATTAGCTTTACTAAATCTTTAGTGACCGCAGTACATGTGTCCATGTTCCTTACAATATCCTGGAAAGGTGTCGTGAACAACCGCAGGTTGACATACAGTTGTGTTCAAAATTATTCAAACCCCACTGAAATTGAGTGTTTTGGCCAGTTTGACATTGATTTTGATCATTTCAGTCGTCTTGTTTACAATTAATTCAAAGAGGCACTTGTAAGTCAGACAAATATAACATAACATTTATAATAAAATAACCACAAATGTCTTTTCTGTGCTCACATCATTATCAGTTTTATTCAACCCCCAAGTGACATTCAATCTTAGTACTTAGTACAACATCCTTTTCCAGTTATAACAGCTTTTAAACGTGAAGCATAGCTTGACACAAGTGTCTTGCAGCGATCTACGGGTATCTTCGCCCATTCTTCATGGGCAAAAGCCTTTAGTTCAGTCACATTCTTAGGCTTGCGCGCTGCAACTGCTTTCTTTAAGTCCCACCAGAGGTTCTCAATCGGATTTAAGTTTGGTGACTGCGATGGCCACTTCAAAATGTTCCAGCCTTTAATCTGCAACCATGCTCTAGTGGACTTGGAGGTATGCTTGGGATCATTGTCCTGTTGAAAGGTCCAACGTCTCCCAAGCCTCAGGTTTGTGACGGACTGCATCCCATTTTCATCCAATATCTCCTGGTACTGAAGAGAATTCATGGTACCTTGCACACGCTGAAGCTTCCCTGTACCTGTAGAAGCAAAACAGCCCCAAAGCATGATTGACCCCCCGCCATGCTTCACAGTAGGCAAGGTGTTCTTTTCTTCATAGGCCTTGTTCTTCCTCCTTCAAACATAGCGTTGGTCCATGGGCCCAAACAGTTCTAATTTTGTTTCATCAGTCCACAGAACACTATTCCAAAACTTTTGTGGTTTGTCCACATGACTTTTGGCATACTACAGTCAACTCTTCTTATTCTTTGGAGACAGCAAGGGGATGCGCCTGGGAGTTCTGGCATGGAGGCCTTCATTACGCAGTGTGCGCCTTATTGTCTGAGCTGAAACTTCAGTACCCGCATCTGACAAATCTTTTTTCAGTTCCTCATCAGTCACACGGGGACTTTTCTCCACTTTGCACTTCAGGTAGCGCACAGCAGTCGAAGTCAGCATCTTCTTTCTGCCACGACCAGGTAGCGTTTCAACAGTGCCCTTTGCCTTGAATTTGCGAAAGATGCTTCCTATGGTGTCTCTTGGTATGTTTAACATCTTTGCAATCTTCTTATAGCCATTGCCCTTCCTGTGAAGAGAAATCACCTCTTCTCTTGTCTTCCTGGACCATTCTTTTGACTTCACCATGTTTGTAAACACACCCGTAAATGTCTAGAAGGAGCTGAGTATCACAGTCATTTTAAATCTGGCTAATTGGTGCTTATTATGCTTGATTGCTGCTTCTTGACATCCACAGGTGTTTTCAATACCTGATCGAAAACACTTGAATGAACCTCTGTTCTTAAGAGTGGTAGTCTTTAAGGGGTTGAATAATTGTGTCAATGAAGAAATCACAAAAAAACATTTAATACTGTATTACAAAAACAATTGATGTCATTTTAGTTGCATTTGGTTCTTTAAAAAGTCCTTGTAAAATTTCATTCTGAACACAATTACAAATGTACACTAAATTCCCTAAAACCCTTTACAGCATTGGGGGTTGAATAATTTTGAACACAACTGTATGCTGCCATAAGCTTCATTTGTTTGGGCTATATTTGTTTGAGGCAAGACTAATGCTGCATCAGACTCTTCAAACTGCTGAATACTATAACAATCAATATGAATATTAAAGGACCTTTCACTTTAAATGCAATATTAATAAATGCAGAAATAAATGACTTATTAAATTACTTTAAATATTTTAGAGTCCGTGTACTACAAGCTGTCCTTTGTTTTACATTAAAGTTCTTTATTCCTGAACACGAAAATGTCTCTTTATGCCAAAGCCTATATGCAATGATAAGTAATAATAAGGAAAGCTCTGACCTTTTTGAAGAGCAGGATATTGCGAGCTGATGGTTGCTGGAACAAATTTCAGTCTTAAAGGAGACATGTCTTTTCTTGCTTGCACTTGCTCAATCAGTTTCTCTTGATGGGATGCGATGCTCTGTGCTGACTTGCGATGCGCTGGCTTGGATACGCAGTGCTGCATACTTTGGGCATAATGGTGGGAAACTAGCTGGCTGTAGTATGTGGCCGCTTCGTGGATAGCGGTGCAGGCACTCTGGCTCTGGACTTTGGCCTCCCACTATGCATCAACTTCTCAATCTAGGGATCGCAGGAGGGTTGGCGCACTTTCTATGACTATCTTGCCTTTGCCGTTCTGCCACTTTAAGGGTCAGCTGCAGTTTGACTAATACACATGTTTTATGGCCTCTATGGTAGCTCCGCTGAGGTGTCCTTGCTTGCAAGTTAAGGAGCGCTATCACTTCGCCCTCTGAGGTCGATAGTTCCACTGTGACAGGCGCAGAACTATGAAGTGCCTCTTGCACTGTGGCATTAGAAGAATTTGATAGCTCTGAGAGGTATATCTGAGGCTTAACCAATAGTTTTATTTGCGCAGTTTGTGATATGATTTGCGCAGTTTGGTCGCAGTTTGTGCGTAGTTTGGTTGCTGTTTGGTGGAACTGTAAGCAAACATATACAACTGGTCTCAGTATGTAGTCCTAATCACAGTATTAACAATATGAACATTATATAACCATTCTAAATACCTATTTGGCCTCTTGTTCCCATAAAAAACATCTCTGACTGGAAATGTCTTTCCAGCTCCTCTTTTCTGGTCTATACTGACCCCAGAAGATTCTGCTAGGGGATTTACCACATAAACTCAGTGTGAGGTTGGCTGTGATTGGTTAAGACTCCTAGTCAGTAACAACAGTTTAACTCTATGCTTTCTGTTGTTAATTCTGCTGCGTCATTGAGCTTACCTTAAATTCATTCACTGAATCTTAAAGACATATTATCTTTTCTGCTTCTGTGAACACTATATATAACTGTTATATGACATCGAGAAACATGAACTCACTGTAAATAACTCTCTTTATGTCTCTCATATATAAAAAATAGGAACTGTATTAAATTTATTGGCAAGTCTAGCCATATAAACATGTAAGTCCTATTAGCAACCTAGAACAGGTCTTAGCTGGCCAGCTACACCCCTCGTTCTTCACACGATACCTCTGATGGTCAGGAGAGACTTTCCCAAGGGATGTACCAGGTGTTACCTCAGATGGGAATCGGAACATAAGGTAATCGGGACCAGAGAGTGAACCCACTGGACTTACCTCCGGGTGACAAAACACACCCAGTGGATGCTGGGAGGCCAGAGGATGATCAGACAAGAGCGTAGTCAGGATACAAGGGCAGAAGTCAGGGTAGGCGGCAGTCAGGTAAAGTCCATAAACGTAGATCAGGGTCAAGGCAGGCGGCAATCAGGCAAAGTTTGTAAAACGTAATCCGAAGTCTGATACACAGAATGATAAGAACCAACAGAACACTTTCATTCAAACAGGAAACTAGAAAAACTAGGAACCTAAGCTGCTCAGGCGCCTTCCTGTAGAAGAAGGAAGCGCCTCTAAATACCTCCTGCAGACCAGCTATAGGCAGGGGAAGATAGAGGCCGTGCGCAGGCTGCCTCACAAAGGGAGGAGCAATTGGTGGCGTTGAGAAGGAGAAAAAGGCGCTCATAGGGTGATATCACATACACCCGTGTGTTAGTTGGTAAATCTGCCCGGAAGTCGGCGTCCTCCCACGTGCTGGAGCTGTTGCGGCCGTGTCAGCGCTTGAGCTGACTGTTCGGCAGATTTACCAACTAGCACACGGGTGTATGTGATTGTGTGCTCACACATACATTCACAGCACCCTCAACCACTCCCGGCTACACTATAGGAGCCAACTGAATCTATAGGACTTGAGAAAGGGGTCGTTTTACCCCGAAACGCGTCGTCAAATAAAATCTATCGTATTACATCAATTCTTTCTCTGAGTGCGCCTCTGGCTGTCCCACGTCCTATCTGACACATCAGACGCCTTCCCCTTATCACAAAGGGAGGAGAGACACACCCGCACACACTCTAAATACATACAAAGAACTCTGAGCCAGAGTGAAACCTCTGCTCAGAGCCAGGAGGGAAATGCTGGTGGCAGGAATGCAAACCACAGCTAAGAACCCCGCTACCTGCACCTGTCAACACGGTGTGCTGCAGCGGGAAGGAGTGAAGAAACAGAAACTGGGCTAACACCTGACCAGTCTCCCTGTCCAAGCTGTTGAAAAACATCCTTTCAGCATGATGCTGTCACCACCATGCTTCACCATAGTATTTGGCCTGTGATGAGCATAGACTGGTTTCCTCCAGACATGAAGCTTAGAATTGAGGCCAGAAAGTTCAATTTTGATTTTATAAGATCAGCAAATCTTGGTTCCATCAGACCAGAAAATCTTGTTTCTGAGATTCCTTTAGGTGCATTTATTCAAACTCCAGGTGGGCTTTCATGTGCCTTTTACACAGGAGAGGCTTAATTCTGGACACTCTACCAAGATTTTTAGAGTGCTGCAGTGATGGTTGACTTTCTGGAAGTTTCTCCCATCTACATACAGGATTTTTGGAGCTTAGCCAGTATGACCATTGGGTTCTTGGTCACCTCTCTTACCAAGGCTCTTTTCCCCCTGATTACTTAGTTTGGTGGGTTGTCCAGCTCTAGGAAGAGTCCTGGTTATTCCAAACTTCTTCCATTTTAGAATTATGGAGGCTACTGTGATCTTGGGAACTTTCAGTGCAGCTCAAGGTGGAGATCCCAGTGTGGTCGGCTTTGGAGCGAGGGGGAGATAGGACAAAATCACATTATGTGCTGATGACGTCTTGGTTTTCTTATAAGAAACAAATTAGACAATAGAGTACAAAATTGCTGTGCGCGCGCTCACAGCAAATCTTCGCCTTTCGCAAGATGACGCGCCGACGCGTCAAGGAAGAACATCCCGGCCGCCTGCAGGACGCATCCCTGCGTTCGGCGTTCCAGATGTGGTTAATGACTGGAGCGTTTTGCAACTTTGTGACCAGGCTGATTTTTGCAAATCTGACATGTGTCACTTTATGTGGTAATAACTTTTGAACTTTTACTTATCCAAGCCATTCTATTCTATTCTATTTTCTTGTGACGCTATGTACTTCATGTTAGTGGTAAATTTGAGTATAATGTAAACCACCTTTATTCATACAAACATCCTAAATTTACAGAAAACGTGGAAAATTGTAATTTTCAAAATTTGAATTTCTATGCTTTTAAGGCAGATAGTGATACCTCACAAAATAGTTATTACTTTACATTTCCCATATGTCTACTTTATGTTGGCATCATTTTTAAAATGTCATTTTAATTTTTTAGAGCATTCAAAGGCTTTGAATTTTAGAAGCAATTCTTAAAATTCTTAAATTTTTTTCCAAAACCCACTTTTTTAAGGACCAGTTCAGTTAGGAAGTCATTTTGTGGGGCTTACATAGTAGAAACCACCCATAAATGACCCAATTTTAGAAATAACGCCCCTCAAGTTATTCAAAACTGATTTAACAAACTTTGTCAACCCTTTTTAATCCTTTTTTCCCTGTAACACAGCAAGGGTTAACTTAAAAGCCAAACTAAGCTCAATATCAATTACCCTGATTCTATGTTGCCATAAACTGCTGTATGGGCGCACAGCAGGGCCCAGAAGGAAAGGAGTAAGATATGGTTTTTGGAGGGCAGATTTTGCTGGACTAGATTTTAGGCACATGTTACATTTGAAGCCCCCCTGATGAAACCTACAGTAGAAACTCCTAAAAAGTGACCCCATTTTAGAAACCATGGGATAAGGGATAATGGGAGAAACCATGGGATAAGGTGACAGTTTTATTGGTACTATTTTGGGATTCATATGATTTTTGATAGCTCGATTTTACATTTTTTGTGAGGCAAGGTTATAAAAAAAATGGCTGTTCTGGCACAGTTTTTATTTTCTGTTTTTTACAATGTTCACCTGACAGGTTAGATCATGTGCTATTTTTATAGAGCATGTTATGGACATGTTGATACCAAATATGTCTTTTTTTGTTTCAGTTTACATAATAAAGCATTTTTGAAATTTTTTAGTGTTGATCGAGCACCAAAGTGCTCTGGTGCTCTGGTGCTCGAGTAGAACACTTTGGGATGCTCAGGTGCTCTACAGCAGTGGTCCCCAACCTTTTTTGCACCAAGGACCAGTTTCATGCAAGACAATTTTCCCAGGGACTGGGAGGGGGGGGGGGGTCAGTTGGGCCGGGCTTAGGGGGTGGTCGGGGCTTCTTATCAATTTGGACCTGCATGTGCCTAACATTAATAGTAAGTAACCGCATCATGTGTACCTCACATTAATGTTTAGCCCAATGTTTCCCATTATTTGATGAGGTGCTTGGGGCCACTTACTTTTAATGTGAGGTACATGGGGGGTACTAATGTAGCACCATGTACCTCAGATTAATAATAGGTGACCCCATCTTCTCAAATTATGGCTACTGGCAACATTGCAGTTAAGGAGTCACATTAACCCCAAATGTTTGATCCAGAACTATCTGGATCCAAAATTGCTGGATGTTGCAGGAATGCCAGCTAGCACCATTGGCTAAGCAGCGGTATTTCTCCAGCCGAATCCTGACATATTTTCCGGGTAGCGGCTGGATCTCTGCCAGACTCCATTATAGTCCATGGGACCGGAAGACATGCACTGTGCCACCAATATTTTTAATACTGGCGAGGGGGGGGGGAGGTGCACTGCGTCGCAAATAATAGTTAACCGGCACACTGCCTCTGACAGAAGGCTGCGATCAGTGGCAGTTAACCTCTCAGGTGTGGCACCTGAGGGGTTAACTGCAGCTGATCGCAGCGCCCTGTGATAGAGGCTGGGTGCCGGCTATGTGATTCTGCCACCTCCTGTATTTGTATTAGAAGTTAACTTTCATTGGTGGCGCAGTGTACCCGCCTCTTCTCCTCCCGTCTCTCCTCATTGACAGCACAGGAGGGAGGGAGAGACGGCTTCCTTCCCCCCTATGCTGCTGAGGGAACTTGGAGCGCGCTGACAGCAGCGGCGTCTCCGCTCCTCTGTATTGGCACAGCCCGGCAAACAATCTTCCAGTGCCCGGTCCTGGGCGGCCACTCGGTGGTTTGGGATCACTGCTCTACAGAGCATCCGAGCACAATGGAAGTCAATGGGAGAGACAGAACATTAAACCAGGCACCCTCTGCTCTGAAGAGGGGAGGGTGTCTGGTTCACATGAAAAGGTCAGAAATTGATGGAAAAACTACTGAAATGGTTCAGGAACAGCATGGGGAGGATGTCTGGATGCATCTTGGACTCCAGGGTCACTGCTGGGAATGATGTAGTCCGAGTAGTATGCCACTTTTACAGACTGACAATAATATGCACAAAACCGAAGATAAAATCGATTTTAGAGGAAAAATTGTTAGGAAACATTCTTTCCTGTATATTCACTATAAAGTGCAAGTGCTGCCAAAAATTACAAGCAAGGTACAACCTGTATATCACATAAAGGAGGGCCTCATTCACATTGTGGTACAATTGTTCAGGTAGTGGGACCCCTACACTCATTAAGCCTATGCACTAAGTGAAAGGGCTGCCAAAAATTACAAGGAAACCAGCACTATAATACACCCTTTATTACACACCCTTGAAAAATTATGATTGATGGCCTGCTGGTGACCATCTAAAACATTAGGGGCGAGGGCCTGCTGCTGTTCTGACCATCTAAAACATTAGGGGTGAGTGCCTAGTGCTCATCTGACCATCTAAAACATTAGGGGTAAGGGCCTGCTGCTGATCTGACCATTTAAAACATTATGGGTGAGGGTCTGCTGATGACCCTCTAAAACATAAGGGGTGAGGGTCTGCTGCTGCGCTGACCCTCTAAAACATTAGGAGCAAGGGCCTTCTGGTGTGGTGACCCTCTAAAACATTAGGAGCGAGGGCCTGCTGCTGATCTGACCATCTAAAACATTATGGGCGGGGGTCTGCTGGTGACCCTCTGAAACATTAGGGGTGAGGGTCTGCTGATGAGCTGACCCTCTAAAACATTAGAAGTGATGGCAGCCTAATAAGCATGTTGATATGATGGAGGAGGAGGACGAGAAAAGGAAGACTGAACCATATACCTTTTTTGTGACGGAAGCGGTGCATGGGAATACAGTGCATTCAATACACCATAAAAGCCACATTTAAAGTTCCTTTATGTTTAGCCGCTTTACTCTGGTGGAGTAGAGAAGTCAGGGGCAATCCAGGCCTTGATAAGAGTCAACCTGTCAGCATTTTCAGTTGACAGGTGGATGCGCTTATCAGTTATTATGCCCCCAGCAGCACTAAATACCCACTCTGACAAAAGCTGGTGGCAGGGCAGGCCAGCACCTCCAAGGGGTAGAGCGCCAGTTCGTGCCACGTGTCCAGCTTGGACACCCAATACTTGTAAGGCACAGAGGGATCACTGAGGACACTGACACAGTCTGCTACATACTCCTTCACCATCTTCCAAATGTTTCCCTCCTTGTGAGACTAGCCCGCGCATCAGGGTGAGGGTGCTGGCGGGGTGTTATGAAACTGTCCCAGGCCTGTATGCTTTATGTTCCCATCGTCTCACCACCTCGGTTGCCCAAGGAACTACGTACTGTGCCAACAGCGTTGTCAGCAGGAAATTTTGGTAGCAATTTTTCCACAAGGACCTTTTGGTATTGAACCATTTTGCTAGTCCTCTCCCCCACAGGAATGAGAGATGAGAAGTTCTCTTTGTAGCGGGGGTCGAGAAGGGTGAATAACCAGTAATCAGTGTGGGCCAAAATGCGTATAATGAGACGGTCACTGGAAAGGCAGCATAACATAAAGTCAGCCATGTGTGCCAGAGTCCCAACAGACAAGATTTCACTGTCCTCATTAGAAGGATGCCTCTCAATCTCCTCATCCTCTTCCTGCTCTTTGGCCCATCCATGCTGAACAGATGGAATAAACCATCTATGGGTACTGCCCTCTGTAGTGGAGGCAACCATCTCTTGCTCCTCCTCCTCATCATAATCCAATTTGTGCTGAGAAGACGAACTGAGTGTGGTCTGGCTATCACCCTGTGTACTGTCTTCCCCCCACCTCTTACACATGCAAAGTGTCCGCCTTCATTGTGAGCAGCGAGCGTTTCAGTAGACACAGAAGTGGGATGGTTATGCTGATAATAGCGGCATCGCCGTTCACCATCTGTGTTGATTCCTGAAAGTTGCGTAAAACCTCACAGAGGACATCCATGCCCACTCGTCGCTTGTGAAGAGTGGAAACTGACTGGAAAGGCGACGACCATGTTGCAGCTGGTATTCCACTACTGCCCTCTGCTGCTCACGGCAGCTGTAGATGACTTTCGGAAATAGGCACAGGCAAATTGGGGTAGGTTTTGAGAAACTACTGAACCACTAAGTTGAACACATGGACTAGGCATGGTATGTGTGTGAGCTTTCCGAGGTCCAAAGCCGCCACCAAGTTACGACCATTATCAGACACAACCATGCCTGGTTATGGGTTGAGTGGCGAGAGCCACAGCTCAGTCTGGTCCCTTATACCCTGCCAAAGCTCTGTGGCGGTGTGCTGTTTGTCACCTAAGCAAATTAGTTTCAGCACGGCCTGTTGCCGCTTCCCCACTGCAGTGCTACACTGGTTCCAGCTACTGACTGATGGCTGACTGGTGCTGCAAGATGAGAATTCAGAGGTGAAAGTGGAGGAGGAGAAGAAATCCTGATGGAAGTAGGGCCCGCAATCCTTGGCGTTCGTAGCACCTGTGCCTTCCCTGGGTACAACTCGCTCTCAGCCTCCACAACGTTCACCCAGTGTGCCATCAGGAAAATGTATCGTCCCTGGCCAAAAGCCCTTGTCCTTCTGTCAGTCGTTAAGTGGACCTTCCCAATAACTGCATGGGTCAGGGCACGGGTGATGTTACCGGACACATGCTAGTGTAAGGCAGGGATAGCACACGGGGAAAAATAGTGGCCGCTGGGGACTGAGTAACAAGGGACGGCCACCGCCATCAGGCTGCGGAAAGCCCGTGTCCACAATGGCAACATACTCAGGGCCAGCAAATTGGAAAGGTGCGCATTTAGTGCTATGGCCTGTCATTGGGTAGCTGGGTATTTGCGCTTTGGTTTAAAGGCCTGGGGTATGGACATCTGTACGCTGCGTTGGGACACAGAAGTGAATGTGCTAGATGATGGTGCTTGCGAAGGTGCAGGGTGGGAGGCATCCGGGCTTGCATGTTGGACAGGGGGATTGGCCAGCATGTAACTCAGGGGAAGAGGAGGTAGTGGTGTGACCCGCAGACACTGATTGTTGATCCAGGCGTTCGGCCCACCTATTAGTGTGCTTTGATGCATGTGGCGGATCAGGGGAGTGGGGAAGGTGCGGGCCGCATGGGGTGACACCACTGATGGGGTGACACCACTGATGGGATGACACCACCAGGAGATGAGTGCTTGCATTATGGAAGCACTCATCTCCCTATATTCATCTGTATCGCCATCCTCAGGACGGCGATACAGATGAACACTGCAGCAGGGCAAGGGAGAGGCGTCTCCCTTCCCTGTTCCTCTGATAGGCTGCTGGCACAAGGCCAGCAGCCTATCAGAGGCCGGCGCAGGCGGCGCGATGACATCATCACGCCGCCTGAGCCGTACAGCTTGGGACAGCTTGCTATAATTTTAACCCAAGCGATATCTGGAATGGGGGTTTGGATAGTAAACAAACAGCTGATGTGGGGGGGGGGGCTAAGCAGACAGATTGCTGATGGGGGGGGGTGTTTGGGGGGGGGGCACCATTTTGTCCCGCATTGGGTGACACCAGCCCTAGCAACGCCAATGGGTGAGGCTGCTAGTGTTCACGCCCCTGCTCATTTTGGTATGGCACAGGTTAAAATTGACAATTCTTTTATCGTCCTCACTTTCCTCAAAAAAGCGCCAGACTGCAGAACACCTACCCCTTGGCAAGGGAGATTGCTGCAAGGGGGTGCTCCGGGGAACAGTTGCGGGCCTGTTTGGTGTGGCCCGCCTTCTCCATTTTGCCACCCCACTGCCTCTTCCAGCCTGTTGCGGTGCTGCGGATCCCTCCCCCTCTGTACTGCTGTCCTTGCTTGGCTTGCCACCTTCCCAGGTTGGGTCAGTGATTTCATTATCCACCACCTCCTCTTCCACTTCCTCACTCTGGTCATCCTCCTGACTTGTTGACCTAACAAGAACCTCACTTATTGAAAAATGTGTCTCATCCTCATCATGAACCTCTAGAGACACTAATTGCGGTTTACTTATTGGCAACTGTATATAACACAAGAAAGTGAATCTGGATCGCATATCCTCAGTACTATGCTTTTGATATAATGACTGTCCTTCAGCATAATTACATTGCATCTCAGCCCAATTTGTAATACATTCTATGCTGTGCATAAATGAGGCATTAGTATACAGTTTGATCAAAGAGCATAGGCCCACTTACCGCGACAAGGTTGCCTCTACAAGTGGGGACCTACTCTAATTTTATGGTGCAGCAGTGCGCGGCAACCACCGGCGCCCCAGCACCGCACCAGCAGCAGACAGCAGGACCCAGTAGCCACACAGCACCCCCACTGTGCAGCAAAGCCACCTTGGCTCTGGGCCCGACCACCCCAGCACAGCATCCAGGCAGCAATGGCAGCCACGCAGTACTGCACCATGTGAATGAGTGCAAAGAGTTCACCCAGTCACAACCCTCAGAAAATCCATCTGAGAGATAGTAGAAATTTATAGACCCTTTGCAGACTCAGGCTAATTAAAAACACCTAGTCCAAATGGGGAGGAGTGCTGATACCAGAAGGGGGGTGGGTGGGTGGAGAAGATAGATTGTAACAATATATAACACAAGAGAGTGAATCTGGATTGCACATCCTCAGTACTATGCTTTTGATATAACGACTGTCCTTCAGCATAATTACATGGCATCTCAGCCCAATTTGTAATACATTCTATGCTGTGCATAAATGAAGCATTAGTATACAGTTTAATCAAAGAGCATAGGCCCACTTACTGCAACAGGGTTGCCTCTACAAGTGGGGACCTACTCTAATTTTAGCAGTGCGTGGTGACTGTGTCTCATCATCATCATCCACCTCGTGAAACACTAATTGCCATTCCTCACTGCCATGTTTTTCTGACTGTGGACGCTCATGAGTTTGGGAATCAGTGCACAAGATCTCCTCGTGTACCTCTTCAAGCGGGCTTGGCAAGAGGCCCAAATCAGGGAATGGCAATGAAAAGAGCTCCTTGGAATATCCAAGTGTGGGATCACTTGTTTGCAAAGACTCTCCATGGTGGGAGGAAGGAGGATCAGGGTGAGAATCTGTTGACCAGACTCTTGGCTACAGAGACGGGACTTTGTGGAAGACAGGGTAGTGCTTAACCGACTGGAAGCATTATCTGCTGAAAGCCAACTGACCACCTGGTCGCACTGGTCTGACTTTGCGAGTCTTGTCCTGCGCCCCCTGCAAACTGGGGCATGAAGCTAGGTATCATGGATGAGTGTGTTTCTTGTGCTCTGGCAGCAGGCACAGTTTCACCATGGCCTCTGCGTGCACCATCAGCAGCAGGGCCAGTTCCCCGTCCCTTACTGTTCACCTTCATCATATTAACTGGTATATATGCTTGCAAGTATGTCACACGTACAGTAGCGCAGGTTTTTTAAGTGTACGCGCAAATAAATTACAGTGAATGTCACAGATATTTGGGATACGGAAATGTTATACAGGAGACGTAGCGTGGGTAATGTCGCTGCTGTCACCAGCAGCTAATCAAAAATTACAGTGAATGTCACAGCTATTTGGGATGCACAAATGTTATAAAGGAGATGTAGCACAGGTAATGTTGCTGCTGTAACCAGTGACTAAAGTTATACAGGAGATGTAGCGCAGGTAATGTCGCTGCTGTCACCATCGGCTAACGTTATACAGGAGATGTAGCGGAGGTAATGTTTCTGCTGTCACCAGCAGCCAAACAATTGCATGCAATTTAGCGCACGTTGCACTAATATATTTCGCAGCCAGATAAAACAATAGTCCTTAAAAGGACTGTTGGGTCTCTAACACCTTTCAACACTCAAAACTCCCTAAAAAAAAAACACAATTCCTCTCCCTACACTATCTGTCCCTTCTGCTGCAGCTTGCCCTGACTAAGTCTGAGCCGAACCACGTGTCATGTGTTCCGGCCAGCCAATCAGTGTAATGTCAGTAACCAACATGGCTACAGCATTACAGTGACTGACATTATCTCCCCACAGGTAGCAGCCAACAAACGTGCAGGGAGGCGACTCTAGCATCACGCTTGAGCACGCGCGGTGTTTGGCCGAACACTGCGATGTGCCGAGCATCGCCATGCTCGAGTGAAAAATGTTTTCGTCCAAGCATGCCCGCCCAACACTAATGTTTTTGTGTCTCCATATTCTGAAAGCCATTTTCTTTTCTTTTTTTGACCAATTGTCTCATGTAGGGGCTCAATTTTTGAAGGATGAGGTGATGGTTGGATTGGTACTATTCTCAGTGTAGGCATAGGATGCTGCCGCTTCAGTGAGGGACAGATTAGGAAAGAAATCTGCAGAACCTGTTGTACATTAATCCACAAGATACAGCAAATAAAGCGGGAGGGAGCTTCAGCAATCCTACATTTCTGTACCCAGCCACTGCCAAGGATTTTTTTTTAAATCCATCTGTTACAGAGGTGGGGGTCGGCGGCCATTTTAGCCACTGCAATGTACTGCATGCAGAGAAATGAACAAAAACAAAGAGGGAGGAAGTTAATCAGGTTACTTGGGGATGGTGAATCCCTCAGAAAACGTGATAGGATGGGCGCCGACAGGGTGGAGAGCAAAAATTTTTTTTAGTATTAGAAGGAATAAGAGTACATATTGATAGTGGTATTAATAGTGGTGTTAATATTTATATTTATGTTATGTCCGAGAGGACAGCTCTCTTAGTGCCTCGGAGTGGAGACCATAGAATACTTATAAGTGATAGACACGTAGTGAAACCGAGTGGACTCAGTATACACCGGGGGGGGGGAACAAACAGGATAGGGAGGGTGTTTTCAAGAGAGCGCCAAATCGGACATTTAAAATTTACAGATATAGGTTCTCTAATGAGAGTTTCTGCAGGACGTGTCTATTATAGTAGTTATACCACTAGTCCTGGTAGTTGTGAAATAATTTCATAAAGGACCCCAGATTTGGGGAACTGGGATTAAAAATTAGTAAAACGTTAATTAATCCAGTAAGGACTTACTTCACAAGGGGGCTGTCTCCAGGATAAGCTCAAGACACCTGAGACATCACCCCCCCCCCGTCCAGGATCGCCTGTAGAATCTCAGTGAAGGACGTCAGCCGGACACACAAGCTTCCAGTCATTCACCTTTAATAGTTATCTGGCTCGACGCGTTTCGGGGAAACTCCCCTTCATCAGGAGCAAGTACATACACATCAACAATACAACAAGGAATATATAGGCACAATCCAACGTGGCAATTCACATTTCCCGCAATTTTTTACCGGAAGCGGAAGTGATGTACGTCACTTCCGGTCTATGGAACGTAGCTTGCGGTCCAGAAGAAAATAAAAGTATATTTCATGGAAAAACGCTTCACAGTAAATACAGAGAGGGAGACTCATAGCTGGTAGGTTTTTTTTTGTAATATAGTATAAGGAAGAGCGGTCCGTACTTTCGAGTGGCCGGAAGTAGCAGGAGTGTCAGGCTGCCGGGTGTGCCGCTGCGCTGTGTGAGTATTGCGCATGCGGGCCCGGAGATGATTTTCTTATGGAACGCATATGCGTTCCACAGCCCAGAAGCCGCACACTGCTGGTTCAGGAAGAGATAAGCTGGCCGAATGGTCAGCTGATCGGGCGATCACATGACATGACCGGTAAAAAATTGCGGGAAATGTGAATTGCCACGTTGGATTGTGCCTATATATTCCTTGTTGTATTGTTGATATGTATGTACTTGCTCCTGATGAAGGGGAGTTTCCCCGAAACGCGTCGAGCCAGATAACTATTAAAGGTGAATGACTGGAAGCTTGTGTGTCCGGCTGACGTCCTTCACTGAGATTCTACAGGCGATCCTGGCCGGGGGGGATGATGTCTCAGGTGTCTTAAGCTTATCCTGGAGACAGCCCCCTTGTGAAGTAAGTCCTTACTGGATTAATTAACGTTTTACTAATTTTTAATCCCAGTTCCCCAAATCTGGGGTCCTTTATGAAATTATTTCACAACTACCAGGACTAGTGGTATAACTACTATAATAGACACGTCCTGTTTGTCGTCGTCCCCTGGTGTATACTGAGCCCACTCGGTTTCACTACGTGTCTATCACTTATAAGCAATGTACTGCATGTCTGCCAGCCTGGCAGGGACATCAGCTTAATCCTTTTTGGTAGCTCAGTGAAGGAGAAAATGCTTTTTTTTTTTCTGGCTGCTCAAGTCCTCTACATTACTTTTGGTATAATTAAGGGGTGACATAGTCCATTTGTCTAGTCTGGGACCTGTGGTGCCACAGAGCACTTGTGAATACAATGCACTAAACCTTATATTCAATTTCTGCAGTATTTTTGTGATTAAAAGCTGTGATTCTGGTCCCCAAAGCAGTTTGAAATACACCGTCCGAATACACATTTGACATTTCTGCAGTGAAATAGTGAATAATTTTTTTTTGTGGGGAAAAAAGCAATATTCTTGCTTCACAAAGCAGTTGTGTATACAGCGTACAAATACATATTTAATATTTCTGCAGGGAAATAGTGTATCAGTGTGTTTCATGGGAAAAAAAACGTTATTCCTGGTCCACAAAAGTTTGAAATACCCCGTCCAAAAACACATTTGACATTTCTGCCGTGAAATAGAGCCTCAGTGTATTTTTGGGAATAATAGAAGTATTCCTGGTCCACAAAGCAGTTCCAAATACACCGCCCAAATACACATTTGACATTTCTGCAGTGAAATAGTGAATTATTTTTTTTTTGTGGGAAAAAAGCAATATTCTTGCTTCACAAAGCAGTTGTACATACAGCATAGATATGCCAATGTTTTTCTGTATTTTATTTAAAAAAACCTTGTTCTGGGTCCACAAACCACTTATGCATACAGAGTAGAAATACCAATGTTTTATTAATAGCAGTGCATAGTACTGTGGTAAAAGAGCACAACAAAATACAATACATCCTGGCCAAACACTGGAATATACTCAGAGCAGATGATGATCTCAAACTAGTATTACCCAAGCATCCAGCAATTACCTACAGGAAAGGACCAAATTTGAAGCAAAATCTAGTCCATAGCCATTTTCAATGGCAGGGAAATAGGGATAAAAGTACCTGGCTGACAGCGAGGGGCTCGTATCCATGTGGTGACTGTGTGTTTTGTGCCCAGATGGAGAAGAAAGCGTGTTTTGTTAATCCAATAGACCAACGAACCTATGAAATAAGAGAATATATAAATTGTAAGACTACAGGAGTGGTATACATAATAAGTTGTACGTGCCCAAAAATCTAATGTAGGTAAAACAGTCCAGGAACTGAGGAGACGAATATCCAAACATCTTAGTGATATTAGGAACAAAAGAGACACAACACTGGTAAAACATATAGAAACAGTACACAAAGGAGATACCCAGTCCATCAAATTCTGGGGTAGACAAAAAGTGAAGGCAGGACCCAGAGGAGGTAATATTGATAGAAAATTACAAGAACTGGAAACAAAGTGGATATATAGATTGGAAAGCCTAGCCCCTAAAGGACTAAATGAGGGATTCACTTATGCATCATTTCTGAATAAGCGTTGAAAGCCCAAGATCTTATCATAGGAGTTTTGTACTCTCAATATACAGATAAGTAAGCAACTCATTTGAAGTATTAGCAGGGATCAATTAGAAATAAAAATTAAGGAATAAGTTTATAGATAAGATAAACTGATAATATATGTAATAGCTCACCACCTTCTGTACACAATAAGTAGCAATTCATTCTAGGTTAATAAGAAGGGTCAAGTTGCAAGCTAATGATGAATACATAGAACAAGACAATATAGGCAATCATGTGAGAGGAGTATTCTACAATCTCCAGAATAAGCTTCATAATTAGATACCACAAAGATTATATAGTCATCTTGCAGATTAAAAATATGAAAAAAATCAAAAGGAAAACTAATTATATAAGGATTTTCGGAATAATGGCATTCATTATAACAGAACAATAATATGAGTCAGTAATCCAAAATACTAATAAAATATCACTGTAAATAAGATAAACTATGTAAAAACTCATAAGTACTGTGGTAAAATGTTATAAGTATAGTTTAAGTTTTTAAAAAAAGTAAAAAAGAAGTATAGACATGATTTCAAAAACTTAATGATTATGACTCAATAATAATAAAATAGTGATTAAAAACATATAAATAAACATACAAGTATGACAGTGGTTATAACTACTTCTAATGTGCGAATGCTAAATATCAATATGTATCTAACAATCTAGCAGATATAGGAGAAGAAACAAATGTGATATAGAATAACTAAAGAAAGCTATTGCTATACGCACTTTAGATACTAGACTCTAGGATAGGCAAAGAATTGTAGGTAGTGTAGGAGTAAATGACATCTAAAAACTATGTCCACAGACATGCGCGGGACACCCCACACAAGTCCCGAAAACTAAGTGCCTAGACATGCGCAATATACTCTAAGCTCGTTTCGAACATGAAGTATCAAGACATGCGCAGTGGCGCCGACTGAGCCGTTAAAGACTAAGTGCGATGACATGCGCTGCAGTAAGCTGGTTCGTATACCTCACACATCGATACCCAATCAGCAACTAGATAACATTGTACCTTTATGTATTAAAGAATCCGATAGGTGGATATAGACATGACGTAGAAGGAGGTGGAGAGCAAAGGCTTTAAATAGCCCCACCGCCCTGCAGCACACAGACGCTATCCGATACCCCTGAGGACGCCTGTTCAGGCGAAACATGTCGGGGGATAGTGTGCAGTGATTTTAACATTCAATCGCTATATCTGAATACACTTTAATCATCAGAGGGGAGACAGTGCGCGCGACCTTCTCCTCCTTAGTAATAGTGGAGTGAAACTCCGCAAAATATAGTGACAGTGTTAGTTAGTCAGGGTAGCGAATAGTCAGCTTTTAATATTGAGTTAAGTTAGAAACAATAAAAGTTATGTTTTAGATCTAATCCAGGAGCCAAGAGTAGGCACTAGATAGCAAATTAAATACGACAGCAGAGTTGCACACATTGTAACTTGTGCTGAGTGCTGACTACTGGGTTGCCACCCTGCTGGATCCCCATTACAAAGACAATGTGCCCACCCTTATTCCCGCACTGGAGCGTGATAGGAAGATGCGTGAGTACAAGTGTATGCTGGTAGACGCGCTCCTGAGGGCATTCCCAACTGACACAGGGGGTCAAGTGGAAGCACAAGGCGAAGGCAAAGGAGGAGGAGGAGGAGCAAGAGTTCGCCAACGCAGCTGTGTCACGGCCAGCTCCTCAGAAGGCAGGGTTAGCATGGCCGACATGTGGAAAAGTTTTGTCACCGCGCCACAGCAACCTGTACCACCAACAGTACATGTGCACACGCCTCCACGTACTGACTGATGGTTCTGCCCCATTCAAATTCTGGGTCTCCAAATTGTCCACATGCCCTGACCTTGCCCTTTATGCCTTGGAGGTGCTGGCCTGCCCTGCAGCCAGTGTATTGTCTGAACGTGTATTTAGCATGGCAGGGGGCATCATTACACACAAACATAGCTGCCTGTCCACAGCCAAGAGGCAGAGGATGTCCCCCTCGTCACAGTGGCAGTCCTGGGGATAAATAGATGATGGGAGAGATCTCTGTACTGACCACTGATATATTTATACATAGTTATTAGATCTCCGCTCAGTCATCTTTTTTCTAAAGTAAATAACCCTAATTTTGATAATCTTTCCGTACCCGTACCCTCTGTGAACTCTATGCATGCCGCGATCAACTTGAACGGGGGTTAATGTGCTGACATCAGTGTTTTCATCGATGCTGTCGTATGCAGCAGGTGCCCGGCTTTCATGTACGGCGCTGGTCCTTAAGTCACGTCCACCAGCGCCGTACATGACATGTACGCCGTAATAACTTAATGAATGGAAGTTATGACACAGTGAAGAGTCTGTTAGCAGATGGAAGCTATTCTCCTCCCAGCATATGATGCAGAGACTAGGCTTTGCGGACGCCCAACTCTCATTAAAAGCAGCTAGAGTGTGGGATAGGTTGGTGTTTGTACCTGTGTGGATGTTTGTAACCTGTCTGAGAAGATAGGTCGACTTTATTCAGGATTGGAACCTTTTGAGAGGATCTGTGGCAAAGTGTGAACACACACCAGGGCTTGACCAGTACACACAGTACCTGCAACATGGTGTGAACTGAACACCAGGACTTAAAACAAAGGTGAAGTTGTTTTTTCTGTTGTGATAGCTGCCAAGTGTGAATAAACACTGAAGTCTGGTAAAGAACTGTTTTTGTGCCTCTGTACTGCATCCGCTCACCATGCCTACCCGAGCGAATCCCAACAAAGTTTAGAGCACACAAGTAAGATTAAATGGCAGAAGGATCCAGGCCCAATGAGTACAAAGCCATGCTATAGACCAGAGATGATGAAGCTTTTACAGACCGAGTGCCCAAACTGCAACCCAAAACCCACTTATTTATCACAAAATGTCAACACAGCAATTTACTTGAATACTAATATAGTGTATCTTCCATGTACTTTATCATTTAGCTATAATAGCCTGTATACATTCAATGCGCTGCCTGTGCCGTTCATCACGTGCCCTGCGCTGATGAATGGCTGGAAAAGTCTAAGGCAAATTGGTACACTATAAACTTTTTCCAGGCCGTGAGCGCCGCCTCTAGCACCTGTGCCATAGGTTCACCACCACTGGTATAGACTTTGTAATAATTGTAAATTTACTCAGAATCATAGTAACATAGTTTATAAGGCTGAACAAAGACATCTGTCCATCCAGTTCAGCCTGTTATCCTGCAAGTTGATCCAGTGGAAGGAAAAAAAAAAACCTGTAAAATTATTACACTCTAGAAATACATCCAGACCCCTCTTGAACTCTTTTAGTGAATTCACCAACACTATCTCCTCGGGCAGAGTTGTATTGCTCTTCTGGATACTGTAGTCCCCCCATTCCAGTTATTACTTTAGCTGCCCTCCTCTGAACCCTCTCCAGCTCTGCTATGTCTGCCTTGTTCACAGGAACCCAGAACTGTACACAGTACTATATGTGTGGTCTGACTAGTGATTTGTAAAGTGGTAGGACTATGTTCTCATCACGGGCATCTATGCCCCTTTTGATGCAAAGCATAACCTTATTTACTTTGGCAGCAGCTGCCTGATACTGGTTTCTACAGCTTAGTTTGTTGTTCACTAAAATTCCTAGGTCCTTTTCCATGTCAGTGTTTTACCATTTAGTATGTGCAGGTAACATAGTAACTAGGCTTGAGCCAATCGAGCTTTGAATCATAGAGCCAAAGTCAATTCATTCAAAAACTTCATCTGAAATGCTGTTTCCGTACAGCATTAAAATGTATTGGTTCTGTGGAGGAAAACGTTGTCTTGCCTGAAGTAGTGAGAGACTTAGGTAAATAACTTTGGTGTTCCTATCTGCTTAATTAAAAATTAATTTTAAAATAGAAATCTGAAGTTGGATATTGTACCAGCCAGTAACAAACCCAACTTCGGATTCCTTCTTTAACCTCCTAACAGTCACATTAAAATTGGAAAAACCCTCCCAGAAATGTCACTTTTTGCTGTTGTAGACTTTTAATGCGTGTCTGCAGTAAATCTTGTTGCCGCACAACTCAGGGGACACTATTGCATTTTTAACCCCTTAGTGACATAATTCATTTTAGTCTTAAGGACCAATAATATTTTCCTCTTTGTGTTCTAGCAGTCATTACTTTTTAATGTTTTCTTCTACAGTGTATTATATATATATATATATATTGTGGGGATTTGCTCCGGTAGATAGGCTTGAGGATGCAGTAAAGAGGCAACGACAATGTCTCCAACTTAAACAGTTCCGTGTTTATTCACACAGCAGACGAAAACATAACGAAAACAGCCACTTGTAAGGAAAACAATCACCTTGTGGTCGGTGTTAGTTCACACCAGGCAGTAGTGCAGATTTTACCTTTTGGTGCTTCCTCCAGCCCCAAGGCTGTGCAACCAATTCCCATGGGGAGCTGGGCTTTCTAGTCCGCCTGACTGGGACCCCGCGACCCGAGCCTTGGTGTCGCTCTGTGCCCCCCAAGTCCATACAGACAGAGCAAGTCCCAGGCCTCTGTCTTGAAAGCTTTCCGGTACCCTTTGCCAGGTCCCCACTCTCTCTCCTGACACCCACAGGGAGGGGCTTTATGAGCTCCTGATCATCTCTTTCTGGTCTCATCTGAGGTGGAATAGGGGTGTGGACCCTGCTATCCACCCATTCCATACCTCTGAACAGCGTGAGAATCGTCACTTTCTCACAATATATATATATTTTTTTTTTTTGCAGGATTAGTTGTAGGTTCTTTATGAGCCATTTTTGGGGTATATATTGTGTATTAAATAACTTTTCTTTTTTTTTTATAAAGATAAAAAACAGCAATTTTTACATTATTTTGTGGAATGTATTTACAGCATTCAATGTGTGGTAAGAATAACATAATATTTACACTTTATTATGTGGGTCAGTACAGTGATGATAATGCCACAATTATATATATATATATATATATATATATATATAGATATATCCAAAGAGGAACAGCAGCACAGCAAACAAAGTAGTCGGGTGCAAATCCACACAATCGCTGGCAAGGCGATCCCAGTAGTATATTTACCAAAGATGAGGCAGCACTCCAAGTAACGGTGAATCGTGAACCCTCTTTATTGACCCACAAGCGACGTTTCAACTGCTCATTGCAGTCTTTTTCAAGCTACCTAAGCTTGAAAAAGACTGCAATGAGCAGTTGAAACGTCGCTTTGTGGGTCAATAAAGAGGGTTCAAGATTCACCGTTACTTGGAGTGCTGCTCTCAGCTCTGCAACTGCTCCCCCTCATCCTCCAGACTGAAGGGAAGGGGGGTGGGGGTGGGACAGCTGCTTTAGTTACTCATATCTCTGGTTTGGTACTATATCTGTGGCTCTGTCAGGTCTATTGGTTAGTACTAAGTCCAGAATGCCTGTCCCTCTAGTCGGGTCCTGAGCCAGTTGGGAAAGGTAATTATCCTGGTTATTGCCAAGATTGTTATTTCCTTTATGAGATCTACAGGTTCCAGGTTCCCAGTCTATATAAGGGAAGTTGAAGTCCCCCATAATAACAACCTCATTATGATTTGCCGCCTCATTTATCTCCCTTAGTAGTAGATTTTCTGTGGACTCTGGTACATTACGTGGCTTATAAGAAATATTTATTTCTACACACAGTGACTCCACATGTTCCTTTACCTCACTTATATCTTCCCAGATTGTGGGCTTTAGACATGACTTTAGATAAAAGCAAACTCCTCCCCCTCTCCGGTTTTGACGATCCTTTCTGAACAGACTGTAACCGCTCAGTCATAGCTATCATCCAGCCATATCTGTTATTCCCACTATAGTCCTCCTGACACATTACTACTTCCAGTTCACCAGTTGTATTAGTTAAGCTTCTGGCATTACTATACATACAATTAAGAGGTTTTTGTATATTTTTTTTGCCCTACACCTTTCCTTATGAACTGTTCTAGTCCCTCCCACCATTCCTCCCCCAGTTTCATTACCTCGTCCCATGTAACTATCTGTACTATCTTCCCCTCCTATAATGTAATTACCCTCCTCCTCCCCCCACGGTCCCTAGGTTAAACACTCCTCCAACCTTCTAGCCATCTTCTCCCCCAAAATATATGCACCTTCCCATTGAGGTGCAGCCCATCCCTACGATAGCGCCTGTAGCCGACAGAGAAGTCGGCCCAGTTCTCCAGGAACCCAAAACCCTCCTTAATGCAGTTCTTGAGCCACTTGATAATCTCCCTAATCTCCCACTGCCTTTATGATGTGGCTTTTGCTACAGTAAGTAGTTCAGAAAATACTACCTTTGAGGTCCTTGCCTTAAGCTTGTGATCTAAATCCCTAAAATAATTTTAAGGACACTCCACATACCTCTAACGTTGTGATTGGCTCCAATGTGGACCATGAGTGCTGGATCTTTGCCAGCTCCACCGTGTAATCCATCAACCCGATCCGCAATGTGTCGAACTCAAGCACCGGGTCTTTGTGACAGATCACCCTATCTGTACATCTAATAATTAAGTCCTGCCCTGTTCTCCTGGTCCCCTGCTTACTGGAGCTGACATTCCCCTGACTGGCAAAGAGAAGTGTCTTGCTGTAGCAGTGCTATCCCTGAACTGACATCTCCCTCATCTGCTAATCTGCTCAAGTGAGTAGCAAACTCTTTTCCAAATTGTCAAGACTTCTCAGTGTCAAATCCATCAAATAGAGTAATGCAATTTATGGTGTTGCACAGATTATATCTGATTTAATCAGTTTCTATGAGGAGGTAAGTTCTAGACTTGACAGTGGCAAATCAATGGATGTCATATATCTGGACATCTCTAAAGCATTTGACACTGTACCTCATAAAAGGTTAGTATATAAAATGAGGATGCTCGGACTGGGAGAAAATGTCTGTAAGTGGGTAAGTAACTGGATGAGTGATAGAAAACAGAGGGTGGTTATTAACGGTACACACCCAGATTGGATCACTGTCACTAGTAGGGTACCTCAGGGGTCAGTATTGGGCCCTATTCTCTTCAATATATTTATTGATGATCTTGTAGAAGGCTTGCACAGTAAAATATCAATGTTTGCAGATGACACTAAACTGTGTAAAGTAGTTAACACTGAAGAGGACAGTATAGTGCTACAGAGGGATCTGGATAGATTGGAGGCTTGGGCAGATAAGTGGCAGATGAGGTTTAGCACTGAAAAATGTAAAGTTATGTATATGGGAAGGAACAATGCAAGTCACCCGTACATACTAAATGGTAAAACACTGGGTAACACTGACATGGAAAAGGACCTAGGAATTTTAGTGAACAGCAAACTAAGCAGTAGAAACCAGTGTCAGGCAGTTGCTGCCAAGACCAATAAGATAATGGGTGGCATCATTAGGGGCATAGATGCCCGTGATGAGAACATAGTCCTACCAGTTTACAAATCACTAGTCAGACCACACATGGACTACTGTGTACAGTTCTGGGCTCCTGTGAACAAGGCAGACATAGCAGAGCTGGAGAGGGTTCAGAGGAGGGCAACTTAAGTAATAACTGGAATGGGTGGGCTACAGTACCCTGAAAGATTATCAAATTAGTTATTTACTTTAGAAAAAAGACGACTAAGGGGCAATCTAATAACTATGTATAACAATATCAGGGGTCAGTACAGAGATCTCTCCCATCATCTATTTATCCCTAGGACTGTGACTGTGACGAGGGGGACATCCTCTGCGTCTGGTGGAAAGAAGGTTTGTACACAAACATAGAAGAGGATTCTTGACGGTAATAGCAGTGAGACTATGGAACTCTCTGCCTGAGGAGGTGGTGATGGTAAGTGCACTAAAAGAGTTCAAGAGGGGCCTGGATTTCTGGCGTGTAATAGGTAGCAGGAGCTACATACAGTATTATTATTATAAGCCAAAGTTATTGCTTCGCGAAGTCTCGCCAATACATTCTAATACTGTACGCTGCTCCTGCTTAGTACAGTATTAGAACAAAGTTTTATGTGAATCGACTTTGGATGTTTCATCCGAAGCCGATTTGCTCATCTCTATTATTAATATTACAGGCTATAGTTACTAGAGATGGGTCGTTGATCCAGGGAGTTATTCTGATTGCCTGATTGGAGTCCGGAAGGAATTTATTTTCCCTAAAGTGAGGAAAATTGGCTTCTACCTGACAGGGGTTCTTTGCCTTCCTCTGGATCAACTTGCAGGATAACAGGCTGAACTGGAGTGACAGATGTCTTTTTTCAGCCTTATAAACTATGTTACTATGTATTGTTTATCTCTAATGCCCCATTTTCCTGCACTCCACCATGGACATGTGACATTTTCTATTGCTCTGGTTCCCTATTATGATGAAATCCTGTCTTGTAAGGCTTTTAAGGCTCTACCCTGTAGACACTACGCCCTGAGAGGCACGTTCACTGATGATGGCGTTCTTCTCTTTCTCCTGTTCCCCGCCCTGTAGACGTGACATCAGCAATGATGCTGTGCCTTAACCCCTTTAGGACACATGACGTACCGGTACGGCATGTTTCCCGAGTCCTTAAGGACACATGACGTACCGGTACGTCATGAGTTGTTCCGATCACTGCTGCTCAGCTGGCAGTGATCGGAACAAGGTACCTGCTGAAATCATTCAGCAGGTACCTTGTTACAATGCCCAGGGGGGTCCTGTGACCCCCCCCCATATGGGCGATCGCTGCAAACCGCAGGTCAATTCAGACCTGCGGTTTGCAGCGCTTTGTGCGATCTCTGATCCCCGCGGTCTGTGACCGCGGGGATCAGAGAGTTATGCCCCAAATTCTTGATCTTTAACCCCCCCTGCAGCCCCCAAACATATTTTGGCTGCGGGGGTGCAGGGGGGGTGGTTGCGGGCGGCGGGAGGCGGTGCGGGAGGCGGGTGGTGCGGCGGGCGGGATCGCGATTGCGATCCCCCGTCCGCCTCCTCTGTAATGTATCCCTGGTGTCTAGTGGGTCTATCAGAGTGTCAGCACATTGCTGACACTCTGATAGAAACGGCTGGCATCTGTGCTTGATCAGATGCTAGCCGTTTAACCCCTTCCGTACCGCGATCCGTACGGACCGCGGTATGGAAGGGTTAACAGGGAGGGAGCTCCCTCCCTCTCCCATCGGGGAGCTGCTGTGCCTTTGCAGCCCCCCAACAGGATGGGATCACAGAGGGAGGGGGCTACACTCCCTCACCATCCATCACCCGCTGCTTTCTGATGGCTGCGGGTGATGGTTGCCATGGAGACAGGACGTCCTGTCTCCATGGTGCTGAAAGTCTGAATAGACCTGCTAAAGGTCTATTCAGACTTTGTAAAGTACAAAATACAGCACAGTGCGCTATATAGTGCACTGTACTGTATTATACAGACACCAGATCCACTGGATCTTTCAGAACCAAGTGGGTCTGGGTCCACTGAATCACTGAATAAAAAAATAAAAAATAAATACACTACACATATTAGGTATCGCCGCGTCCGTAAAAACCTGCTCTATAAAAATATCACATGACTGAACTCCTCAGGTGAACGCCATAAAAAAAAAAAAAAAATGGTGTAAATACACCATTTTTTGGCACCTTACATCACTAAAAGTGTAATACAAAGCGATCAAAAAGGCGTTTGCTTCCCAAAATAGTACCAATCAAACCGCCATCTCATCCCGCAAAAAAATGAGGCCCTATCTAAAATAATTGGCGAAAACATAAAAAAAACTATGCCTCTCAGACTAAAACATGATTTTTTTTGTTTCAGAAATGCTTTTTAGTGTTAAATGTAAAAAAAAAAAAAAGTAGACATATTGGGTATCTCCACGTCCGTAAGAATCTGCTCTATAAAAATATCACATGACCTAACCCCTCAAGTAAACACTGTAAAAAAAAATTAATAAAAACTTTGTCAAAAAGCCATTTTTTTGCCACCTTACATCACAAAAAGTGTAATAGCAAGCGATCAAAAAGTCATATGCACCCCAAGATAGTACCATTCGAACCGACATCTCATCCCGCAAAAAAATGAGCCCCTACATAGGACAGTCGCTCAAAAAAAAAAAAATATGGCTCTCAAACTATGGAGACACTAAAACATGATTTTTTTTTTGTTTCAAAAAATGATATTATTGTGTAAAACTTTTATAAATAAATAAAAAGTATACATATTATGTATCGCCGCGTCCGTCACAACCTGATCTATGAAAAAACACATGACCTAACCCCTCAGCTGAACACAGCAAACAAAAAAAAATAAAATACGGTGTCAAAAGCCATTTTTGTCACCTTACATCACAAAAAGTGTAATAGCAAGCGACCAAAATGTCATATGCACCCCAAGATAGTGCCAATCAAACCGCCATCTCATCCCGCAGAAAATGAGCCCCTACATAAGACAGTCGCCCAAAAAAATAAAATAAAACTATGGCTTTCAGAATGTGGAGACACTAAAAAATATTTTTTTTTTAAAATGCTTTATTATGTAAAACTGAAACAAAAAACCACAAAAAGTAGTCATATTTGGTATTGTCGCGTCCGTAACAACCTGCTCTATAGAAATAGCCCACAATCTAACCTGTCAGTTCAACTATGTAAATAACAAAAAATAAAAACAGTCCCAAAACAGCTATTTTTTTGCAAATTTTCCATTGTAATCCATTTTTCCAGTAACAAAGCAAGGGTTAACAGCCAAACAAAACTCAATATTTATTGCCCTGATTCTCTTGTTTGCAAAAACACCCCATATGTGGTCATAAACTACTGTACGGGCACACGACAGGGCGTAGAGGGAAAGTAGCGCCATGTGGTTTTTGGAAGGCAGATTTTGCTGTACTGGTTTTTTGACACTATGTCCCATTTGAAGCCTCCCTGATGCACCCCTACAGTAGAAACTCCAAAAAAGTGACCCCATTTTGGAAACTACGGGATAAGGTGTCAGTTTTGTTGGTACTATTCTAGGGTAAACATGATTTTTGGTTGCTCTATATTACACTTTTTTTGAGACAAGGTAACAAAAAATAGAAATTCGGAAATTTCATCTCCATTTGCCAATAACTCTTGTGGAATACCTTAAAGGGTTAACAAAGTTTGTAAAACTGGTTTTGAATACCTTGAGGGGTGTAGTTTCTTAGATGGAGTCACTTTTATGGAATTTCTACTCTAGGGGTGCATCGGGGGGCTTCAAATGGGACATGGTGTCAAAAATCCAGTCCAGCAAAATCTGCCTTCCAAAAACCATATGGCGTTCCTTTCCTTCTGCGCCCTGCAGTTTGGCCATACAGCAGTTTACGCCCAAATATTTGGTGTTCGTGCAAACTGCTGAATCGGGGGAATAAATATTAAGTTTTGTTTGGCTATTAACCCTTGCTTTGTTACTTGAAAAAATGGATTAAAATGGAAAATTTTACAAAAAATTGAAATTCTGAAATTTTATCTCCATTTGCCATTAACTCTTGTGGAAAACCTAAAGGGTTAATGACGTTTGTAAAATCAGTTTTGAATACCTTGAGGGGTGTAGTTTCTAGAATGGGGTCATTTTTGGGTGGTTTTATTATGTAAGTCTCACAAAGTGACTTCAGACCTGAACTGGTCCCTAAAAAGTGGGTTTTTGAAAATTTCTGAAAAAGTTCAAGATTTGCTTCTAAACTTCTAAGCCTTGTAACGTCCCCAAAAAATGAAATGGCATTCCCAAAATGATCGATACATGAAGTAGACATATGGGGAATGTAAATCAATAACTTTTTTTGGCAGTATTACTATGTATTATAGAAGTAGAGTAATTGAAACTTGGAAAATTGCAAATTTTTCACATTTTTTTGTAAATTTGGTATTTTTTTATAAATAAAAATGAAATTTTTCGACTTCATTTTACCCCTGTCATGAAGTACAATATGTGACGAAAAAACAATCTCAGAATGGCCTGGATAAGAAAAAGCATTTTAAAGTTATCACCACATAAAGTGACAATGGTCAGATTTTGAAAAAATGGCCTGGCCCTTAAGGTGAAATAGGGCCGTGTCCTTAAGGGGTTAAAGGGCTTCTGTCACCCCCCAAAAGTAATATTTTTTTTTTGGGCTCACTAAAATGCTTATAGGGCGATTATACTAAACATATTGTTGTTAACTTTTTATATAGGTTAATATCGCTAGAAAACGCTATCTTATAATATGTAAATTACCTTGCTACCAGCAAGTAGGAGGTTCCTTGCTGGTAGCCGCCGCATCCTGCTTTCAAAAAAACTCCCACTCCTGCGGTTGATTGACAGGGCGAGCAAGCGCTCTCCTCGCTGGCCCTGTCTTCTCTTCCGGGTGTAGCTGTGACGTCATCGGCGCAGGCGCACTGATGGAGCAGCCGAGCGAGCGTACTCCCCTTAGTGCGCCTGCGCCGACTGAAGACCGATACGGCGCAGGCACGAGATTTCGAACTGAGACAGGGCCAGCTGTCAATCAAACGCAGGAGGGGGCGTTTTTTTGAAAGCAGGATGCGGCGGCTACCAGCAAGTAACCTCCCTACTTGCTGGTAGCAAGGTAACTTACATATTACAAAATAGCGTTTTAGGGACCAGTTCAGGTTTGAAGTCACTTTGTGAGGATTACATATTAGAAACCACCCAAAAATGACCCCATTCTAGAAACTACACCCCTCAAGGTATTCAAAACTGATTTTACAAATGTCGTTAACCCTTTAGGTGTTCCACAAGAGTTAATGGTAAATGGAGATAACATTTCAGAATTTCAATTTTTTGGAAAATTTTCCATTTTAATCCATTTTTTCAAGTCACCAGGCAAGGGTTAACAGCCAAACAAAACTTAATATTTATTGCCCTGATTCTGTAGTTTATAGAAACACCCCATGTGTGGTCATAAACTACTGTACGGGCACACGACAGGGCGTAGAGGGAAAGTAGCGCCATGTGGTTTTTGGAAGGCAGATTTTGCCTGACTGGTTTTTAGATACTATGTCCAATTTGAAGGCCCCCTGATGCACCCCTACAGTAGAAACTCCAAAAAAGTGAACCCATTTTGGAAACTACGGGATAAGGTGGCAGTTTTGTTTGTACTATTTTAGGGTAAATATGATTTTTGGTTGCTCTATATTACACTTTTTTTGAGACAAGGTAACAAAAAATAGAAATTCTGAAATTTCCTCTCCATTTGCCAATAACTTTTGTGGAACACCTAAAAGGTTAACAAAGTTTGTAAAATCACTTTTGAATACCTTGAGGGGTGTAGTTTCTTAGATGGAGTCCCTTTTTTGGAGTTTCTACTCTAGGGGTGCATCAGGGGGGCTTCAAATGGGACATAGTGTCAAAGAACCAGTCCAGCAAAATCTGCCTTCCAAAAACGATATGGCGTTCTCTTCCTTCTATGCCCTGCCGTTTGGCCATACAGTAGTTTATGACCACATATGGGGTGTTTCTCAAACTACAGAATCAGGTAAATAAATATTGAGTTTTATTTGGCTGTTAACCCTTGCTTTGTTACTGGAAAAATGGATTAAAATGGAAAATTTGAACAAAAAATAGCTGTTTTGGGACCGTTTTTATTTTTTGTTATTTACATGACAGGTTAGATCGAGTGCTATTTCTATGGAGCTGGTTTTTAGGAATGCAACAATACCAAATATGACAACTTTTTTTATTTTTTATTCAGTTTTTCATAACAAAGCATTTTTTAAAAATGATTTTTTTAGTGTCTCCACATCCTGAAAGCCATATTTTTATTTTTTTGGGGGCGACTGTCATATGTAGGGGCTCATTTTTTGTGAGATGAGATGACGGTTTGATTGGCACTATCTAGGGGTGCGTATGACATTTTGGTCGCTTGCTATTACAATTTTTGTGATGAAAGGTGACAAAAATGGCTTTTGATACGGTATTTATATTTTTTTTATTGCTGTGTTCACCTGAGTGGTTAGGTCATGTGGTAGTTTTATAGAGAAGGTTGTTACGGACACGGCGATACATAATATGTATACTTTTTATTTATTTAAGTTTTACACAATAATATCATTTTTGAAACAAAAAAAAATCATGTTTTAATGTCTCCATAGACTGAGAACCATATTTATTTTTATTTTTTTGGGTGATTGTCCTATGTGGGGTATCATTTTTTGCGGGATGAGATGGCGGTTTGATTGGCACTTGAGTGCATATAACTTTTTGATTGTGAGTTGACAAAAATGTTTGTTTTACATTGTTTTTATTTAATTTTTTTTTACGGTATTTACCTGAGGGGTTAGATCATGTGATATTCTTATAGAGCAGGTTATTACGGATGCAGCAATATGAAATATGTATACTGTTTTTTTATTTATTTTACTTTAACACAATAACAGCATTTTAGGGGAAAAAAAAATGTTTTAGTGTCTCCATAGTCTGAGAGCCATATTTTTTTTATTTTTTTGGGCGATTGTCCTATGCAGAGGCTTATTTTTTGCGGGATGAGATGGCGGTTTGATTGGCACTATTTTTAGAGGCATACGCCTTTTTGATCGCTCAGTATTACACTTTTTGCAATGTAAGGTGACAAAAATGCCTTTTTCTACACCATTTTTTTGTTTGTTTTTTACGGTATTTACTTGAGGGGTTAGGTCATGTGATATTTTTATAGAGCAGGTTTTTACGAACGCGGCGATGCCTAATATGTAGTGTAGTGTATTTTATTTTTATAATTTTTATTCAGTGATGTGCCCTCATTGTGATGGGCAGTGCGGGGAGGAGGGGAGCCTTGCGGGCGGTGCGGCAGGCGGTGCGGGGGGGCGGGCGGGCGAGTGATCCTCTGCCCACCCCTCCGCTAATTTTCAGGATGGCCGAGCATGGCAAGCTGAGTGTTAGCACATTGCTGACACTCTGCTTGTAAAGGCTGACATCCTTGCGGGCACGGATATCAGCCTTTTAACCCCTTCCATGCCGCAGTCCGTAGGGACCACTGTATGGAAGTGGTTAAGAGGGAGGGAGCTGCTGTGGGGGGCTGCTCTGCCTGGTGCAGCCCGCCTAGCTCCAGTCCCCAGCTTTCCTCCCTTCCTATCCTCCGCTGGTCTGTTATAGCAGCGGAGGAGGGTAACCATGGCAACAGGACGTCTTCAAAGGCATCCTGCTTGCCATGGTAACAGAACTCTGATCAGACTTTTGCTAAAGGCAAAAGTCTGATCAGACTAAGTGTCAAGTAAAGAAAACAGTACAATACATTATATAATGTACTGTACTGTATTATACAGACACCAGATCCACTGGATCTTCAAGAACCAAGTGGGTCTGGGTAAAAAAAAATGTACAAAAAGTGAAAAAAGGTAAAAACAAAAAAAAAACATTTATCACTAATAAAAAATAAAAAAAATACACTACACATGTTATATATCACGGCGTCCGTAACAACCTGATCTATACAATGGGTTTGTTACTTTCCCCGTACGGTGAATGTCATTAAAAAAAAACTATGATAAAATTGAAATTTTGCCCACCTCACTTCCCAAAAAAGTTAATAAAAGTGATCAAAAAAGTTGTATCTACATCTAAGTGGTACTAATCAAACTGTCACCTCGTCCCGCAAAAAATGATACCTTTCCTAAGAAAATCACCTAAAAAATAAAAAAATGATGGCTCTCAGGCTATGCAGACACTAAAACATGATTTTTTTTTTGTTTCAAAAATATGATTGTGTAAAACCTAAATAAATAAATAAAAAGTAGACGTATTATGTATCACCGCGTCCGTAAGAACCTGAACTATAAAAATAACATTACCTAAACCCTCAGGGGAACACCGCAAAAAAAAAAACAGTGTTAAAAGCCATTTTTTGTCACCTTACATCACAAAACGTCTAATAGCAAGAGATCAAAAAGTCATATACACTCCAAAATAGTGGCCTTGAAACCGTCATCTCATGCTGCAAAAAATGATACCCTACCTAAGAAAATCGCCCAAAAAATAAAAAAATTATTGCTCTTAGGCTATGCAGACACAAAAACATGATTTTTTTTTGTTTCAAAAATTTTATGATTGTGTAAAACCTAAAAAAATAAATAAAAAGTAGACATATTATGTATCGCCACGTCCATAAGAACCTAAACTATAAAAATAACACATGAACTAACCCCTCAGGTGGACACCGCAAAAAAAAAAATATAAATACTGTAAAAAGCAGTTTTTTGTCACCTAACATGACAAAAAGTGTGACAGCAAGCGATAAAAAAGTCATATGCACCCCAAAATAGTGCCATTAAAACCGTCATCTCATCCCGCAAAAAATGAGCCCCTACATAAGACAATTGGACAAAAACGGAAAAAAAACGGACTCTCAGACTATGGAGATACTAAAATAGCTTTTTGTTTGTTTAACAAAGGATATTATAGTGTAAAACCTGAATACATTTAATAGAGTAGACATATTAGGTATTGCCACGTCCGTAAGAATATGCTCTACAAAAATAACACATGACCTAACCCCTCAGATGAACACAGTCACAAAAATAAAATAAAAACGGTCCCAAAACAGGTATTTTTTCCAAATTTTCCATTGTAATCATTTTTTTTCCAGTAACAAAGCAAGGGTTAACAGTGAAACAAAACTCTATATTTATTGTCCTGTTTCTGTAGTTTACAGAAACACCGCATATGTGGTCGTAAATTGCTGTATCGCCAAACGACAGGGCATAGAATGAAAGAAACGCCATATGGTTTTTGGAAGGCAGATTTTGACGGACTGGTTTTTTGAGTCCCATTGGAAGCTCCTCTGATGCTCCCCTAGAGTAGAAACTCCATAAAAGTGACCCCATATAAGAAACTACACCCCTCAAGGTGTTCAAAACTGATTTTACAAACTTTATTAACCCTTTAGGTGTTCCTCAACAGTTTATGGCAAATGGAGATGAAATTTCAGAATTTCTATTTTTTATTACCTTGTCTCACAAAAATGTATTATAGAGCAACCAAAAATCATATGTACCCTAAAAATAATACCACTAAAACTGCCACCTTATCCAGTAGTTTCCAAAATGGGGTCACTTTTTGGAGTTTCTACTCTAGGGGTGCATCAGGGGGGCTTCAAATGGGCCATGCCCTGCCGTTTGGTGATACAGCAGTTTACAACCACATATGGGGTGTTTCTGCAAACTACAGAATCAGGGCAATAAATATTGGGTTATGTTTGGCTGTTAACCCTTGTTTTACTCCTGGAAAAAATGGATTCAAATGGAAAATTTGCCAAAAAATCAAAATTCTGAAATTTTATGTCCATTTGCCATGAACTCTTGTAGAATACCTAAAGGGTTAACAACGTTTTTAAAATCAGTTTTGAATACCTTAAGGGGTGTAGTTTCTAGAATGTGGTCATTTTTGGGTGGTTTCTTTTATGTAAGCCTCACAAAGTGACTTCAGACCTGAACTGGTCCTTAAAAATTGGGTTTTTGAAACTTTCTGAAAATTTTCAAGAATTGCTTCTAAACTTTGCTTCTAAGCCTTGTAACTTCCCCAAAAAATAAAATGATGTTCCCAGAATGATCCAAACATGAAGTAGACATTTGGGGAAAGTAAAGTAATAACTATTTTTGGAGGTATTACTATGTATTATAGAAGTGGAGAAATTGAAACTTGAAAATTTTAAAAATTTTCACAATTTTTTGTAAATTTTTTATTTTTTTATACGAGAAAAAAATGAACTTTTTTGACAAAATGTTACCAGTGTCAAGAAGTACAATATGTGATGAAAAAACAATCTCAGAATGGCCTGGAAAAGTAAAAGCGTTTTAAAGTTATCACCACATAAAGTGACACTGGTCAGATTTGCAAAAAATGGCCTGGTCCTTAAGGTGAAATAGGGCCGAGTCCTTAAGGGGTTGAGGGGTTAATATAATCTTTATAGTAAAATTTTGGCAGATAAATAAAAAATGTAGGCAAAGGTTACAATTTTCTGCAATCCAGCTTTGTTGGCAAAAGTTACAATTTTTTGCAAAGATATTGTTAAAAAAATAATTATACAGCGAAAACCATTAAAGGCGTCTTGCCATTTCAGCAAATAGCATTTATTATGCAGAGAATGTTTCCATTATTATGACAACCCTGCAGTCCAGCAGCATGGCTGTGCTTGTACCCTATAGAAAAAAGCACCAGCCTATGTGAGCTCCCACAGAGTGGCCAGTACTTTTTCCTATAATGTGCAAGCACGAGCACCACTGATAGATTGCAGGGTGGTTGTAACTATGGAAACAAGCAGTGTATAATGAGATGGAAAAATGAACCAAGCCAGCAAAGGAAGCAATATGGACAATCACAATACATTAGTAAGTGCCTTGTATTAAAGGGGTTGTCTCATCATGGACAATGGGGCCATATGGCTAGGCTATGCCCCCATTGTCTTACAGGTGCAGGTCCCGCTGGGACTCCCAGCTATATTGAGAACGGAGCCCCGCAAGTGAAAGAGGGTGCACTGCGCAGCCATCCTCCACTTATTTTCTATGGGGCTGGCGAAAATAGCCGAGCGCTGGCTCAGATATTTCCGTCGGCCCCATAGAAATGAATGGGAGAGGCTTGGTAGTGGCTGGACCAGAGTCCTCCAGGCACCACCTTGCGGGGTTCTTTTTTCGATATAGGTGCAGGTCCCAGCGGTAGGGCCTGTACCTATAAGACAATGGGGCATATCCTAGCGATATGCCCCCATTGTCTATGATGAGACAACCTCTCTTAATTTTCTCTACATGATAAATGGATGCGGTCAGCACACATATAACATTCGTGTGCTGTCCACATTTTTTTGCGGACTCATAGAAACAAATGGGTCCGTAAAAAATTCAAACCGAAAATACGTTCACATGTGACTGATAGTTGACCAGGAGTTGTCTCACTTCAGCAAGTGCATTTATAAGGTAGAGAAAGTTAATACAAGGCACTAACTAATGTATTGTGATTGTCCATATTGCTTCCTTTGCTGGCATGGTTCATTTTTCTATCACATTATACACTGCTTCTTTCCATGGTTACAACCACCCTGCAATCCATCAGCAGTGCTCGTGCTTGCACACTACAAGAAAAAATGCCAGCCTCTCTGGTGGCCGGGACCATGGGAGCTCACATAAGCTGGTACTTTTTTCTACAGTGTACAAGCACAGCCATGCTGATGGACTGCAGGGTGGTCATAATCATGGAAACTTTCTCTGCATAATAAATGCTGTTTGCTAAAGTGGCAAAACCCCTTTAAAGTTTTTGTAGCATCCTTAGCATAAAATATAACAAAACAGTATTTAGTATTCCTTTATTCATAATAAATTGTACAATATAGCGAACATATTATTTATGGTGATTGATAGATGGTGCAATTTTTTTCTTTGCATTTCAGCAATAGTGTTTTAAGCACAGAACATTCTGTCCTTCTAACACATCAGGTCTGTAATATAATGATAACTCTTCTGCCTGACATACTGAGGGTCTGATTCTGATTAAGACCTATATAAGTCTATATGCTCATTAAAGGCGTACATTCGGGGGACTTATTTCTCGAAGATCAAAAACAAAAAATCTGAATTCTACAAACAGGAAAGATCATTGTAAGATAAAGTTAAAGAGGGTGTAGTAAAGGTTACAATACTATCAGATGAAGATACTCAGCAGAACTTGAGGGAGGCTAGGGAAGAATATTTGAGTTATATGGCTAATAAGGCTCAGCATAAGCTTTTTTTTTCAGGGTTTGAAGCAGTTTGCTGAGAGGGGTAAACCAGGGAGACTCCTTTCCACGATTATTGCCAGCCGGAGATGCTATGATAAGGTGTGTTCCTTAAGGGTAGGTGCCGGGAGGGTCATTGATGATCCGGATGACATTAGGACCGAATTTTTCTGTAATATACCAATCCCAACTTGGTGAGAAAGAGACTCTTATTGAGTTGTTCTTGGCTCAATTAAACATCCCAACATTGTCTGACTAGGATTTTCTACAATTGAATGCTCCGATTCAGCTTCAGGAGCTTCATTTGGCTCTGGCTGGAGTTCAGGGGAATTCATCGCCAAGCTCTGATGGCCTGCCGTTTGATGTTTATAAAATGCACAGTGAGGTATTGTTGCCCCTCTTGCTGCAGGTAATTAATGAATCGCAGAGTAGTGGAAATCTTCTACCTTCGTTGAGAGAGGCCCTTGTCATTTTAATATTGAAAAAAAGATAAGGATAAAAGTTGTATTGATTCCTATGGACCGATATCCTTGCTTAATACCGACTATAAAATTTTGGCTAAACTGCTTTCAAATCGGTTAAAGAAAATAATACATCTACTGATTCATCCTGATCAGACGTTCTTCGTTCCCAGCCGTCAGATCCAAATGAGTTTACTGAGGGCTTTTCTAAATATACAGATGGGTGAGGGAGGGGACCGCTCTATCCTGTCTATTGACGCAGCTAAGGCGTTTGACAGGGTGGAGTGGCCCTTCCTTTGGCGTACTATGAAGCAAATGGGTTTGGGGTCAAATTTCATTCGAGTTATTAAATTACTATATTCACAATCCTCTGTTAGAACAAATGTTAATGGTATTAACACACCGAGCATTCTCCTCCAACGGGGTACAAGACAGGGCTGTCCCCTCTCCCCCTTGTTGTTTGCCATTTTCATGGAGCCTCTCACTTGTAGAATTAGATCTGATCCTGGATTGGTAGGCTTTGGGGGAGGGGGAACAGCTGATAGGATTAGTCTCTACGCTGACGATATTCTAATGTTTCTAAACAATGGTTATTAAGCGAACCCCGGGTCATGTATATTATCGATGAATAAGGTTCCTTATCCGTTTATTCAATTAACTGGGCTAAATCTATGTTACTTCCCCTAAGTCGTGAATGTCCAAAGGGTGAGAGCATTGTTCGTATACTTTCCACTAAAGATCAGTTAAACTATCTAGGTTTAAAAATTAGGGTAGATTTGGACAGTTATATTGCTTTGAACGTCAGCCCAGCGATTGAAAATATCAAGCAGAAAGTCAGAGCCTGGCAGAGGCTTCCCCTGTCTCTGTCAAATAAGATCGCTCTGGTTAAAATGATCGTGTTGCCTATTATGCTCTATGTTATTGTCCATTGCCCTGTCTGGATAAAGGATTCCTTTTTTATCATCTAGAGAGGATTATTAAGGGTCTTATCTTAAGGGGAGATCTAATAACTATGTATAAATATATCAGGGGTCAGTACAGAGATCTCCCATCATCTATTTATACCCAGGACTGTAACTGTGACGACATCCTCTGCGTCTGGAGGAAAGAAGGTTTGTACACAAACATAGAAGAGGATTCTTTATGGTAAGAGCAGTGAGACTATGGAACTCTCTGCCTGAGGAGGTGATGATGGTGAGTACAAAAAAGGAATTCAAGAGGGGTCTGGATGTTATCCATGGAGTGTAATAATATTACAGGCTATAGCTACTCGAGATGGGTGGTTGATCCAGGGAGTACTTCTTTCCTCTGGATCAACTAGCAGGATGACAGGCCGAACTGGATGGATAGATGTCTTTTTTCGGACTTATGTACTATGTTACTATGTTATCTGGGGTTGAGGAAGGGTTCGCATTAAGCAGCAGTATCTCTGGCTGGCAGAGTCGGATGGTGGTCTTGCTCTTTTTTTTTTTTTTACGGGTATTTTTTATGCGCACAGTTGCACTGGTGTATGAATGCTGAACCTAATTATCTGACTCATTGTCTCGGTATTATATATAGCTCCGCACGGGATTATATTTTGACTCTTCTGGAATCTGGATGGTTACGGACAAGGGAGATTAAATGTCCTATAGGTAAGATGCTGCTTAAAGTTTGGAATAAGGTTACATTTTATATGCAGGTCATATCCGTTTTGCACTTTACTCCCCTGTGGAATAATGTATATTTAAATGCATTTTCTATGTTGCCAGATAATAACTATTTGATCCGCAGGGGGATCACTAAAATAAATCACTTAACTAAATCAGGGGAATTTAAAGTCATCACAGATTTTTTTCACGATTCAGAAATCACTTTCTTAGCTCTTTTTCGTTATTCCCAACTAAAACGCGCATTTCTTTCCACTTTAAAAATAAGTAAAAACCTTGTCACGATTCAGGAACACCCTTTTTTAGATTTTTGTTTTGCATCTGTAGGTACTAACATTAAACTTTCACTTATTTATGCACGATTTCCGTATTGTTTGGGTAGTGTGACCACATACAATAATGTGAAAATATGGCAGATTGAGTTGGGGAGGTCAGATTCTTTACCCTGGGATGAGAGTTATCATAACATTAAGAGGGTCTCTCATTAGCTAGTCAACATCGTTTGATCCAATTTAAAATAGTGCATCAACTGTATTACACTCCTACATTTCTCTCCAGAATTTACCCTGGAGAGAGGAATAAATCCTGTTGCTGGAAATGTGGTTTGTTAGATGCAAGATTTGTTCACCTTATCTGGGAGTGTTCTGTTATACAACAATTTTGGAGCTCTTTTTTGTCAATACTTGAGACGAAATTCAAAACTAAAGTTAACCCTTCACTTGAAGCAGTACTTTTCGACTTACCCATGTACCTGGGGAATCCAAATGTACTGGCTGGTAGGGGAGGTATTATTCTCTTTCAACCACCTTCCCTATTTGACGATGGGGTCTTTACCGGCCTCCGGTGCTCCACCTGATGACAGCCTGGGTTAGGGGGGATGGGGGGAGGGAATTAGGGATTACTTTGTTTCTTTGTTATGTAAATATGTATGTATTAAATAAAGGATCATTTAATAAAAAAAAAAAAAGTCTATATGATGGAAGAGGGCCCCTCCCCCAAACCCTAGCCAACACTACTTCAGTAGTATTAATTGTATTGAAGTGAATACTAATTAGGAAGAGTTCACATTACCATTATTTTTCCATTCTTCTGATCCATCAGAACAGAAAAAAAAGAGGATCCTGTTAAAAAATATATATATACGGATCCTGTTCTTGTGCATCAGTTATGCACATTTGGCATCTGTTTGAACCATTTCCATCTGAGACCTGCTTTTTAGGAAATAAATACGCCCTGTTCCAAATTATCATGCAAATGATATTTTTCTCATTTACCTAAATAATTGATGTAAATAACAGTCAGCATAATTTTCATGTTATCAACTATTAAGAGTACAATTCAAATTTTATTGAACAAACCTCCTAATGAAAACAGTATGTTTTTTTAAACATAAAAAACTTACAATGCAAAACACTTTATAGGTTGTAAAGAACTGAAAATTCTCATTTGTTGTGTTTTCAGCATATTTACTGAAATCAAAAGCTATTTAAATCAAACTTTTAACAACATTTAAACTTTTTAAACATTTTCAGGTCATGTTACATTTTAACATAGGACCCCTTATTTAATAGCAGCTTCATAAGTCTTGCATCAGTAGTAAGGGGGTATATGTTTCGTCCAACTGCAAAGTGACAGGTACCACGCCCCCTTTTATACAGCTACCCCCGCCCCTTTTATATTGCTTGATATTAAATTTATATTGCTTGATATATTGCTTGATATTATATTGCTTGATACAAGAATATGACATCTTACTACACACTTCTCAGATCCCGGCTATCTGTTTATGAACTTATCAGACCTATTAAATTCTTATGAAATGTGTTAGTGTCACGACCATGTGTATGGTCGTGACTCGTTGCCCCGCATGTGGTTTCCAGCGGCTAGGTTTCTGGTTGCCGCACGTGGTAGGCTATTACGTAGTGGCCTCACGTGCGGTTGCCGCTGGCAACTCGGTTGTTTCTGCATGCGTGTCTGGTTTTCCCGTTGTGTTGTTGGCAGTGGAGCAGCCTGAGTTTGGTGTTAGGCGGCTCGCTGTCAACGCATGCGGTTGCCTTTGGCAACGTGTGTTTGTTTGTGTGCACTTCCCCCGTTTGGTGGGCACGGGGTTAAGGTGTGTTTGTTACGTTGTGTCGTTGGCAGTGGAGCAGCCTGAGTTTCGTGCTAGGCGGCTCGCTGTCAACGCATGTGGTTGCCTTTGGCAACGTGTGTTTATATTTGTGCACTTCCCCCGTTTGGTGTGCACGGGGTTAAGGTGTGGCTGCTTTGTATGGTGGGTGTGTCCTCAGGCCTCCTTAAGTGTCAGTGTGTGGAGCCTGAAGGTGAGTCTTGTTTGTCCAGTCATGGTGTGAGCATGGCTGGAATTTGGCTGTATGTTTCCACCTTGATGTCTGCGTGAGCCACCCTTATTTGTTATATTGCTTGCTATGTTGTTCCTTCCCTGGTGAGTGTCTGTGTATCCCTTCCCCACCTGGTTGCTGTAGTATGGTGTGGGTATGTTTGGTGTTTGTTGACACGGTGTGACGCTCCGGAAGGGGCTTGCCCGTCCGGAGGGGTGTGGTACCTACCTGATGGTGTGCTGACACTTTGGGATCCATCCGCATGCGTCAGTTGTCCGCATGGGAGGTCGGGAGTTCTTGGATCCGCTTTATCTTCTGCGGTGCGGCAGGTAAGAGTGTTTGGTTGTATGCTCTCCTGCGGTACTGGGGTTCACACTGTCAGGGTCCCGGCTGCAGAGGGGCCTCGGGAGACTCCTGCTCATCCGTGTCCCTGGGTGAGCAGGTGGTCTCTGCCCTGTTAGATCCAGGGTGAAGCAGGGATGTCCAGGGCTCTAGGTTCCGGACGTATGGGCCCTCCTACCTTCGGGGTCGGCCCATACTGTTGGTAGACCAAGCCCCATCGTGACAGTTAGGTGCTTTAATAATAATAGCATTAAAATCAAAACGATGACAAATTTAATTAGTTTTAAAAGCTTTATTAATTTTCCTTATTTACAATACGCGACCGTACATTTTTCAACAGCCCGTAGGGACAGACACGTTTGTTTGTAATTACAGCATCGTATACATAATCGTTTCATGCGTTTTGTTACAAATGAACGCACAATACGGTCATTTTTTCTAAAATCGTTAGTGAAAATTTTTAACACATTTTCAAAAGACATTCCTTTAGCGAGACATTGTAAGATATAGATACAGTAATGGCTGCAGACCGTGCTAATGGCGTCTGTCTGTTTTGATACTTTATAGTCTTAGAATTTTTATATAAAAACTTCATAAACTCTCCAGGAAATACTTCATTTGCGGGTGATAAACCATAACTATCAAAAAAAATAGATACATCATTCGGGTATATTATAATTAAAATCCAATGCTTCCCCCGCTGATACGAATTATCCATATTTACAATGTAGGCTGCGGGCCTGTCGATGATTTTATCCCCCGGTAATAAATCACATGGAAATACCCCTTTAAACAAGCGCCGGGCATTAATATCAGCTTTAATAACACAGGCAATTTCATACATTATTCATGTTTATTGAAAATCATATAATACCTTCCGCCGATTATTTATTTCAATAATAATTTCATGAACTGAATATACAATCATGTTAATTGTGTTCGCAATCGGTTCGGCAAATCTAATTTCAACTCTCAGATTTCCAGTTTTTACTAGAGAGAAATGACCGCCGGGTTCTTGATCCGGCGATAAATCAAAAGCGAACAAAGTGTAACCGTTCAAAAACTCGTGACGATCCACGGATAAAGCGTTGTCGGCCTTGTGTTTCCCCGAAATATGTACTAGGGACATATATTCACGAACAGCTGATTCGTCTTGGAAGTTAGGTTGAAAAGGTTTTGCCGGTATCTGTAGCCCGTCCAAATATAAGGGTGCATAATTCACATTACAGTGGTTGAAGCACAAAGGATTTCTTTGGTAACTCCCGGAAAATGATTCGTTATCCACAAACGCTAGTATTACTGTTTTTGGTAGGTTTCTGAAAAAAAGATTCTCGTGGTTAGATATGCGAGTACCGGAGGGTACGCTATATGCGAGTACTTTGCGTTAGCTGTTAACAGAGCGCGACTGTGACCGATTCTTACAGCGGGCGATACTTGTACTCTTTTGACAAACAGGGAAGCGTGCTGTATTTGGACTTTAAAATGGGGCGCCTCAGCCGACATAAGACAGAAAGTGTCTTTGTTGCTGGTCAATTTTATCTTTAGATCTAAACCGTTCAGTATTAACTCGGTTGATTAAATATATCGGCGTAAACGGGCCCCATTAATTCCACACTTCTAGAGCGTTCTGAATATTGTGCTCTCTTGCTGAAACCGACATTCCGTCAGTCGAGAGCTCTGTCATCATGATGTCCCGCTGTGTCTTTATAGAATAAACCGGCTGTAAATTGTGATGCTAAAGTTTGTGAATTATAATTTATTAGGGCCTCTATATACGCTCTATACGTATAAAGGTTGTCGCTTCTTGAAATCAACGTTTCACCGAGCGTTATATCCAGTTGATTAAAAAGATTCGCTATAGGATAGTTAATAAGTGCCACACGGGATCCTTCTGGTATGGTTGTGTTATCCGGACTAACGATTCTGCAAACGACGTGTAACAATGTGTTATTAAGGTCATAATAATATTCACCGCTGCCCGAGATGTAGAATTCCAAAGGGGCATTGTCAGTGATTGCGGCGATTGGTTGCACCTCTACATAAAGCGATTTTTCAATGCTTGTCTGTGTAGGCGGTATTTGAAAGATGTCTAACTCTGATTTGGCGTACTTGGCGGATGCGTCATGCATGAAAGCCATAGCGTCTGACTAGAAGATGTCGCTCGGTGAACGACTTCTTGTTTTCTGGTGGTGACGTCTCTTAGGTTGTGATACTTTTATTCATAAAAGTTGGTAAAACAATGGCAGCGCATTCACGTTTTCTTTTACGCGTTTTATTACGTATTTGTAAGACACCAGAGCCCTCCTGCCCTTGCGTTGACCTATTTATACGATCCATAACGGCTGTCAACGCCGTTGTGACAACGTCTTTAGCGATGTTACGGACGGCTGTTTTCACATGCGGTTTTACAAGCGCCACACCTTTCTTAAATAGGGGTACGACACGCCGGAACAGACCCCGAAATAACCCGGCGAGGCCAGAACCATGCATGAATTCTGTACTGTGAAATCCATCCAAACCATGACTGGCTTGCGTTATGTAATAATGCGTATACGCGTCCGGGTCACCATACACTCTGTGGGACAACATTTTAGTGCATCGTCACAGCGCGCGGTCTAAAGTGTAATCGCATAATAGTCTTGCCGTATTTGAATTTAACAGGTTTAGCCTGATCAGTGAGTATAGTTATTGTAACCTTGTCAAAATGATGTTTACAAACAGGTATATAGTCCGGCCGGTGATACTTTTGCGTGACTATATCCCCATTTTTACCGCCTAACTCGGCAGTTCTTAAAAGTTGTACGTAACTATCGCCAAGTTGATGTTGGACAATATCTGTACAAACAAACATTGTATAAAAACCGGCTTTAATATTGGGATTAATTTTTTGCTCTTTTGATAAAACTAGAGCAATCCCCTTTACACCACTAGCATGATGTTCTAAAACAGGTAAGCGGAGAACGATGTGCTCGACGTCTACATTCTTGAGCGCCGGAGCTTGCGAATAACCTGATAGCCCCAAAATATTACCCAATTTCACACAAGGCATGAACTTGTATAATGGTGAATTCATTACATAAACGGTTCTGTCAATATCGTCGTATCTTAGGCGCAGTTGATTGGGAGGTATTTTTATAGATTCAAGTTTGCTATTAATGGCTTTGATGAGCTCATGCATATTGGAGTAATAACCCGATTTAACAAAAAGCTCACAGATCGGCTCGTCATGGTGCGCTATGTAGAATACACCATCTCCAGGGCCAAAGGTTTCCCACGTATGTGGATACTGAATCTCCACTAAAGCCAATTCGTAAGGACCGCTTTTGCTAACTTAGTGGTGTAATCGGCGATGCTGTTTTCAGGGTAAAGTTTGGCGGATGCGTTGCAGGGTAGCGTAATAAAAAAACGATCTGTCCTCCATAGTTTACAGACTCAACAACTGTTTTTCAGGCACCCAAGAGTTAAACTTGTCAGGGTATCCTGTCCACTTTACAAAACACAACGTTTTTCCCCGAACTTTCTTCTTTTTCAGTATTTCTTCTACCCTGTAAACCCACAGCTTGTCGAGGGGTACTTTTTGGACTTCCTCCAGGTAGAACGAGCCTTCAATGAACTCGTCGGTCAGGTCTTTCAACTTATAAAGGGGTCTGAGGCCCCTAGTGTTTACAGCGTAAATTTTAAATATCTTGTCCGTATAGGTTTGTTCATATCCCTTTGTGAAAGTCCCCTTATAGCGCACAATTCTGACGTGATCACCTATATTTAATATCGGTTTAACTTTCTTAATAGTAACGTAATAACCGTAGATATTTTTCCAAACGGCTAAAGAGTTCTCTTTTGTCACATCAACGGGGCAATGCTTTATAGCTCTGTGGTATGTGTGGTTATAACTATACACCAGGTCTTGTAACTTGTCGATGTACCTGTACAGTACGTGTTTTGCTCTCTAAGATAACGCCACATTTTAGTTTTCAGCGTTCTATTAAAACGTTCGACCAACGATGCCTTAACAGCATTTGTAGTTAAAAAATTATGTATTTTATAGGTTTCAAAAAGACGTCTCATAGGTTTGTTTATAAACTCACGGCCCCCGATCAGTCTGGAGCTTCCTGGCGGTTCGCCCCTTAACTTAAATATCTGGTCAAAAGCAGAAGCCACTGTAGTGCCAGACTTATTTGAAAGGCCCAACACCCAAGCATATTTAGATAGAATATCAACGACCGTCAGCAAGTATTTTACACCATTATTTTCTTTAGAAAAATCTATCATCGACACAAGATCTGCCTGCCATTGATCATCTATATCAGACACCACAACCTTGTTTCTTGTAAATGTTTTCTTATGCCAAATTTCCGTACTTCTCTGAATAAGGATTCCATGCCCCCATAAGAGCCGACGGCTTTTGGCGTGTAGTACTGTTTACTCAATATTTCAGCAGTTGCGGACATTATGGCAGCGTTTTAAGCTGCGTCTACTCAACAACGCGACCTAACTATTTATACGATTTTAAATAATCAGGCTATTATATTTATTGTAAAAAGAAAAAACAGACTACATTTTATTTAAAACTGTTTATGTATAGTAAATAAAACATTATAAGACATTACACACAAAGAAATTTTATATACATTCAAAGTTAAAATGTACGTAAAGCAAATAAAAAACATTATAAGATGTTTAATACAAAGAAAATTTATATACATTCGCCAAGGTAAGAAAATTTACAACGTTAACCAAGCCGCTTGCAACAAAGGCGGTAGCCTCTTTTTAGCTAGTAATGACCCCCGCGTCGATACCGTCGGTGATGTTAATAACACCGGCGGTGTAAAAGGGCTTTGAGCCGCGTCAAAGGGATCACTCAGCGCCCGTTTTTTCAAATCATTGAAAAGTTCTCTTGTTCTTGTATTACCGATAACCATTGACTGTTCAACTGTGCGACAGTCTCCATAAAATAGTCCCAACCGTGAGGTTTAATCTTAGGCAATCCGTTACTCTGGGTAGCTGTTCGAAGCAGGTCAATAATATTGGAGCCGGGTACAGTTTGTTCTTTGCAAATGAATTCACCCATAGCGTTCCAGTACGGGTTATTACCTGAGTGGTACAGTTTACTTAACAATAGTTCTGCATTTTTTCTATAACGTGTATTAATATTGTCAAGTATCTCTTTAGTATCTGTGCTGATTGAGGCGGTATTTGACAATTGTTGTTGATCGGTTTGCGGCTGGGTAATCAGGGTTAAAGTCGACATTTCTTTACCTGACTGTTTGTTGAGCATTAAGTACCTCTGTAACACTGTTGTGTATCTTTTAATTTTTTCATCATCTGAAAGTTCATTTCTGTGTAGTATTTCGCTAATCTCGTCATCTAATCGTCGTATGGCTGTTTGGCGTATATCTGTTGCATCTACGGATGTTTTTTTAAGCCTGTCCAATTCATTTTTGGAAACCAGGAACATTTTCTCGGCATACTGCATTAGGAACCACCGGCTGTATTCGCTATCAGAATAGTGATTAAAGGTATTGCAAAGCCGAGCAAAGCTCCTATAAAACCACCGCTCTGGTACACAATGCGCTTCTTTCCTTTAATGGAGTACTTTTTATCGCTGAATTTCTTTATAGCCCTACACCATTTTTTCAATATATTTTTTTGGCGCTCTTTAAGAGGGATCTTTCCTTTAAGGATGTTGATAGCGATCTCAACAATGGCCGATATCAAATCATTACTGGTGTTATGTAATATTGATTTTCGGGCCTTCAGATTTGTTTTGACTAATGCTTTTAAAAGATCCCAATTACGCCGGATCCTGCTCGACATCTTTACAGCACCAACGACACTAACAAAAATAACCGTAAAGATATGAAATGCCTCATTTTAGAGTTTTTTTTTGCACACATAAGCCACCGGCAGATCTGGTGGGAACAGACTGGTTCTGAGTCGTAGGTCCTCAGGCGTGTCAGATCTTAAATCTACAAGTAAATAGCCGTCAGGCTTGTTTGTAGCATCTTCAAAAGCTTCTAAAAAGAAACGTGTTTTACCAGGGTACATCTGACAAGCCAACGTAATAACCTGTAATTTATCACACGGGTTCTTAAAAAGGACCATGTATTTAGTGTTTAAATTTATGGTTCTGCTTTTCTTACCCTGACAAAAAACGTTTTGAACGAGATACATAATGCTTAAATTTCTGTGGTGCACGTATTTGGTGAATGCGTTTTGTATTTCAAGATTTTCACAAGCCGCCTCCATAAGATCATCAACAACCGCCAAATTGACCTTGTCCGTTGGAAATAGATCAGCGTCTGTAAAATTTTGCGGGACCCCCTCGATAAACCTGATATTTGTAAACAAACGGGTTAGTTCATCATACAATTTCTGCCAACAAGCGTAAAACCAAATGACATTGTCAGGTTTGTGCGACATTAACGTGTCCGCGTGTATTAATAACTTTTTAACAAAAAAACTCTTTCTGGAATCTGAAGGACCTGCTAGAATTCACGAAAAAGGCTGTTGAAATTGCGCAGTCATGTTTAATAGCTGAAAGGCAGCGTTGTAAAGTCAGCCGTCTGGTGTCTCTTTGTGCAGACGCACTTTTGCGTTTTACGTAACGGTCTTGTCTCTACGGTCAAGCGCTTCCTCTTTCTGAAAATGCCGCCTTGTTTAATACCTATTGTTTTCTGCGTCTCAGGGTCGTTGTTGTGTGAGTAATCCAACACAAGGTCTTTTAAACTGTCAAAATTAACAAGCCTTGTGTTAGCGACGTTGAGTGTTATACCCTTAACCTTCAATACAGTTTTCCCGTTGTTGAGTTTGTATCCGTAAGTCTTTGGGCCGGCGGATACAAACTCGGTAATGTGTGCGTCGACGGGTATTTCACTAGTTAGTTTGCCGAGAAAATCACCCAAGGGTGGGGTCCATTCAGACCCCTTACTCACGAATATGACGGAGTCTGTGTCGTGATAAAGATAACGTTCCTGCAGTCTGTCTAGGAGCTTGTATAATTCGAGTCTGGCATAGGCGGTTGTAAAACAGGCTATAAAAATGTTTGTGTTTTTGTTGTGTGTGTAGCGCTCTTTTACATAGCGCCAATTGACTATGGCCGTATCGTCATCGATGAAATTAACCTCGGAGAGGTCGTAGTACGGCACAAAAGCTAATTTGAAAAGTTTGTCAGCGTCCGTGACTATGCTAGTATGTGACAAGTTAGAACGCTGTCCAAACTTACCCCATAAAGAGTTTAGGAACAGTTTTGAAATTTGTCTTTTTGCTGGGTTTACAGCTATCTTATCAGAGCGCAAGCGGACATCTTCTTTTTTTAAAATGACTCTATGTAAGACGTTTTTTCAGAATCCGTTTTACACCAACTGGGATAACCGGAAGCCTCCTGTTTATCTCTGAGGTGTAATTTGATGTACGGTGCGAACAGATCGTCTGTTGTGTTCGGAAAATGCCAGATCTCGTAGATCTCGGCGATTCTGTAACCTTTTTCAACAGCTAAAACTAGTTCTATGGTGCACCATGTACCGGTCAGCGAACGCTCTTCGTCTGTTTGACTGCAAATGTCTTTCTGACAGTTCGAGGAGCATGTGTAGCATAGCGGAAACATTAGTTTTTTATTTAGCTTTACAGGCAGGACCGGGAAAAAAAAATCTCTGGGTGAGTACACTTTAACTTTGGCAATGCCACAGTATTTTTTGATGCAACCAAAATGATCATAAATGATTTTTGGGTGTCCTACAGGGTAAGTCTTAGTTTTATTAACAAAAGGGTGCAGACTGGTGAAATCGTAATAATGCACTGTTTCATCGGGCTGCACCTTGTGATAAAGTTTAAAGCGCTTCACGGGGGACCAAAGGAGTCGGGAATTTCATTTTAAGCAGAAAGTCTTTGACCCCCGAGTCGTTTGCAATCATTTCCCGCCACTAGTGTTCCCACAGGACGCGAACCGTAAATCCTTGTCGCTGTAGTCGGCTTCTCCTGACTAGGAAAGATTGGTACAGCTGCCGGTAGGACGATTTAGTAAGCTCGTTGCTGTCATGCTCGTTATAGCACACAGGACACCCGTGATAAAAACAGCCCTGAAATTCAAAAGCGGTGTGTTTACCGTTAACAAACGCATACCCGTCCAAAAAAATTTACCGACCTTTTTTTCACCGCCCTTTAACGCGTGTTGTATAGAAATGCCTTCAGCATGTTCAATGTACATGAGCCACTGTATAGCTGGTGTTGAAAATCGTTTCTGGGTCTTGTGGTAATTATCTGCAGGGACAATCGCTATGGTATTTTTGGGTAGAAATTTAAACCGGTACATAGCCATACACACAGATGCCAATGTGATAAGTTGGAACGGATCAATACATTTAGTGATCGTTGTGTATTTCTTTTCACGTTTAATTTTTTTCCGTCATGGCCATAATCGTGTCCCTGTAACACTCACAAGCCCTTCTCCAAACCTCAACATCCTGCTTACAGTAGGCTTTTAACTCTTCCTGAAAATTAAAGGTGTCATTTTTATGTTTCTCGTACCAAACCGTGAATTCTTTTTTCTCACCGGTCTATGAATCTAATTATTATACGATTGAGTCTATGAATCTAATTTTTAGGTCATTCAGGGTCACACACATTAACCGACCGCCTTGATTTATAATATTAATTTTAAATTTTTCATTAATCAACTCCTGTAAAATAAAATAAGCGTCGTAGCGTCCTGCGTTGTGAGCTATGAACGTGTAATCCGAAAACTTACCGTCGGCAAAAAATCACACAAAGTCACTAGTACAGGATTTTCCGCTAAAATGCCAGGAGTGTGGTTGCGTAAATGAAATTGGGTATATGCAATCCTGTTTCTTGCATGCATTCAAAATCGTAAAAGATGTACTTGTCAGTCATTTTTTGGGGTTGTATGGCTGCATGTAACAAACATGGTCATCAAATTTGTCAACCTGCCCGCCGCAGATGGTGCATTTTAAACCGTTACATTTGTGATCATCGCCGCAGTCTATATATCTGTAACAAAATCCGCAAAAAGTTATTTTCTTACAAAGAGCGTTATCACTAAGCGCCAGGTTTCTCTGTGTTTCAAAACAATCATTTGAACGACAATACGTCCTACATATTGGGCACCGTGTATTATTAGACTGCTCAACACAATTCGGTCTCTGGCACGCTTTACAAAACTGCATACACCCGTGTCGATATTTATGTTTGTATACAGTGCAACAAATGCCGCAAAAATAATTGAAACCGATAAAAGCTTTTAGATTTTTTTATGCCATAATAATGCTTTTCATGGTGCAATATATAAACGGTCTTTTCTTTAGTGGTGCGGGCTGTGTGATAATAACGCCACTGACCCCTATTGTGGAACAAAATTTTAATTGTGATGTTTAATTTTTTTTTCAAATTCAGCAACGTCAGTAAAAGACACCAAATACCCCTCGGGTATTTGTAAGTCTCTATGCAGTTGTCGAGCTTTCTCTAACAATGCGACGTCGCTCAAAGCATCACCCTCCAAAATAGCGTAAACACTAGTGGACAGGCAGACATTATTATGGTAATTCTTAAAATCGTATAAATGTTGATTTTTACGATCAATAATCAGACTATACGCGATACCACCCAAACGCCTTCTGGACCCACCACGTCGACACCTGACAATGATGACAACTAGCTTAAGTGAATTACCGGCTATGCACTCCACGTTACTCTGTAAAGCGTTAGCGATATTGTCCAAAAATGTTTCGGCTCTAAATCCATCTCTAGAGTACCTATTTGAAAAAATCGAATCAAATGTTTCACCGCCATCTAAACGCAATTGTATGAAATCACCCAGCTCGGCGTCCCATAAAACCCTATCTAACAATGTCTGTATAGAAGCGTGTATTGCATCAAGAGCGTCAACAAATGAGCGAATTGATTCGAGGTTAGCGAATCTTAAGTGCTCGGTGTACATGGTACTATTAAAATTTGCTAAGTCACGCTGTTGATGGTAAACACGTTGTAGATAAACGGATCTAACGTTTTGTGGTTCAGGGGGTTCGTCTGTAGCAGCCGTGTTATAGGTCATGTCGTCATTTTGTGGGACACCTGACTGAATACGATTTAATTGAGTATTTGAAGGACTGTTAGTGTACGAGCTGTTTGGTCGACTGTGCTCCGCTTGCACGGCCTGCGATTGCAGCTGTGTTTGTCCGGCATTCAGATGCGCCGAAGCACCAGTCTTGTTACGACATTCCTGTCTTTTTTTTATAGCTATTTTGTTCGGACGCACCGGCTTAGCATTGTTGTTACGCCAGTGACGCCTTTTTTCTCTAGCTATTTTAGAACGTTTTTCTGAAAAACAGATTTTTATAGCCTGTTTTAACTTTCTAACCCTAGAATTTACAGTTGTTTTTGCGCTTTTAAAAGGTTGGCCCCCTCCACCAGTCATCACTAATCAGTCTCTGTCTAGCAGCTCTTTTTCAAGAGCGTCAAGATGCGTAATCATTCATGTGAATTTGTCACACGTAGCGTGTATTCGCACCGCAGTAATTTTGTTGGGGCTCTTAAACGCTAGAGACGTAGAGGCTTTAATGTAACATTTTAAATACATCGCCACACGTGCCATTTTGTCGTTACATTTCCGAGATCCCTCAACGCATCGTACGTCTCTCCACCCCGGCAATAACAGGAATGGACAAGAGGCTCGTATCGCTGTTGGGGTTCGCGTATCTGTTGTACGTCGCTACATGTGTCTGGTGTATCAAATGTGATGCGCTTTTTACAAGGTATTACATCTTGCGTATTGGCTATTGGTGTTATGTCGCATAAAGCTGCAATATCATTTATTACGCTAGTTGGCTCACCACTTTGCAGAACCGGCTGCGGCTTTGTTAGAAATCCAGCTATCGGTGTATTAGGTTCCCCGCGATGTTTTGTGGTTGATCGTCGTCTCTCTTTAACGAAGCGTGCTTTGGTGTTTTCTTTTCTTTTGGCTGAAATTTAAAGACAAACATTAAGATATAGTTATTAAGAATTTCAAGTGTGCTAATTAAAACAGCTCTCCGCGAAAGATAGATAGATATGTCATTACGCCATTTATTAAAAATGTAAAGACAGGCATTAAGATGTAAGTATTAAGAACTTCAAGCGTGCTAATTAAAACAGCTCTCCGCGTAACATTAACTTATGGGCATCAGGACAGCGGATAATCGGCACTGCTGTCTTTTCAGACCGCCAACTGTCGCGGGCGCTGGTGCACGGCTCTGGTTGTTCTGGGAACGAAGAAGCTTTGGCCATTTTTCTTTTCAGCGCTGTATTTAAAAAAAGTATTAGACTTATAGACCATGTTTAAAATATATTACAGCAACAATGCACTTTGGTCCTTACGCTCTTTCCCCCGCTTGCGACGCTTTTGTAGGGAATCATCGGCGAGTGTTGCGATGTCATCAATTGTATACACTTTTCTTTTCAGTGCTGCGCTTTAAAAAGTGTATTAGCAATATAGATAATGTTTAAAACCAACAACATCAAAGACGTCGATGGAACCTTACGTGTTCTGGCTAGCAGGGACATTTGCTTCATTTCAGTGCGCCCTGGAGTTGTGAGATCGATAACTCGCGCCGGATCATTCTCTTTTAGATCATCAGAATCGTTGCCAGTTTGAATGTTCTGTATGTTTGAATGTTCTGTATTTTCAGTATCAACGGCTCCATTCACAATTCTTAAAATGTCTTGGATTTGATCGTCTGTAATAAACGTGTATGCAATATAACTAGCGATAAAACTATATGTGTAATAAAAACATAAGATGATCATACTTACCGAACAGGCACGGAGTCGTCGGACTGTAATCAGGTTCGTTTGAATTGTCATTATGCGCTATAGCCATACTGTGCTCCTCGTCTGAAAGCAATTGTACCCCACCACCGCTTATGTACGCCTTATAAAAATCGTCGGCCGCGATAAGCAGCTGCGCGTCGGGGATAATGTCATCTCCCCATAAATTTTGGTAAGAATCCATCTAAACAAATTGTATATTGTTAGTTAAAATATAGCAACATTTGTATGCTGTAAAAGAAAGACATTTAGAGCATAGCACCCTATAAATAAGCACAGTTACATAGACACAGATAACATAAGTAATATTCAATAAATAGTGTAATATTTTAAAAACATAACAGACAAATGGAACTAACCTTTTGAAGTTTATGTCTTGGTATCCTATGATGGTCCTTGGCTAAGTAAATCTGCAGCTAGCACTGCACAGAATGTGACCTGTTTATATAGGCGGTTCCTGTTGTAAAACCATACCATGTGGTAATAATTAGCATATTCACTATTTGATGCCACTCAAATAGTTTATGTTTAGATTATGTTTTATAAGAATTTATATATGTTTATTATAGGCCTTTTTATGGCAGAATCTTTTTTATATCAAAAATTATATCAAATGTTATAAATGGTCTTATCAAAAATTTCACTATGGAATACAAGACGCAGTTAGTACAGTCTGCGGCCATTACTGTGCAATTTATATGTTTATTATATGCCTTTTTTATGTCAGAATCTTATTTTATATCAAAAGCATATCAAATGTTATAAATGGTCTTATCAAAAATTTCGCTATGGAATACAAGACGCAGTTAGTACGGTCTGTGGCCATTACTGTACAATTTATATGTTTATTATATGCCTTTTTTATGTCAGAATCTTATTTTATATCAAAAGCTTATCAAATGTCAAAATGGCCTTATCAAAAATTCCTGTCAAAATATGATTTTAATCAAAATGAATTTTTATCAAAATAGGCTAAATCAAAAATTCTTATCAAAATATGATTTTATTCAAAATGGATTTTTATCAAAATTAGGTTTTTATAAATGTTAGGTTTATTAAACTAGGCGTGTTATGAAAAAAGGGTTTTATGAAAAATGAACATTATTAAACGGTATAAATTGACATAAATTCATATCAAAGTGGGGTGGCTTTTATATCATAAGCTTATGAAATGTTATAAAGGACTTTATCAAATGTTATCAAGTCACAAAATTATTTATAAAGCCGCTATGAAATACAAGATGCAGTTAGTACGGTTTGCGGCCATTACTGGGCAATTTATAGGTTTATTATATGCCTTTTTTATGTCAGAATCTTATTTTATATCAAAAGCATATCAAATGTTATAAATGGTCTTCTCAAAAATTTCGCTATGAAATACAAGACTGACTTTTCAAAGTCACAAGAATACAGCCTTTGGCTTGTCCAGACAGATGTCACGAACTTTGCAGTAGAAGAGATTGTTTTAAACAGATGTAAACTGTAGACATTAGCTGAACACATCCTGTGAGGTGTCAGATATACCAATCAGATATATGAATAGGTGATCATACTTTTGAGCACATAATCGAAACCATTTGCAGTACAAAGTCACAAGAATACTGCCTGTAGCTTATCTAGACAGATGTCACGACCTTTGAAGTAGAAAAGATTGTTTCAAACAGTTGTAAACTGTGAACATTAGCCAGGATCTGAGACGTGTATAGTAAGATGTCATATTCTTGTATTAAATTAATATGAAGCAATATAAATTTAATATGAAGCAATATAAATTTAATATAAATTTAATATCAAGCAATATAAATTTTATATCAAGCAATATAAAAGGGGCGGGGGTAGCTGTATAAAAGGGGGCGTGGTACCTGTCACTTTGCAGTTTGACAAAACATATACCCCCTTACTACTTGCATCCATTGAACTTGTGAGTTTTTGGACAGTTTCTGCTTGAATTTGTTTGCAAAACTTCAGAATAGCCTCCTAGAGCTGCTGTTTGGATGTAAACTGCCTCCCACCCTCATAGATCTGATTTGCTTGAGGATGCTCCAAAAGGTTCTCAATAGAATTGATGTCAGGGGGGAATGGAGGCCACACCATGACTTTCTCTCCTTTTATCCCCATAGCAGCCATTGATGCAGAGGTATTGTTTGCAGCATGAGATGATGCATTGTCGTGCATGAAGATGACTTCATTACGGAAAGCATAGTTCTTCCTTCTGTACCAGGGAAGAAAGTGGTCAGTCAGAAACTCCACATACTTTGCAGAGGTGATCTTTACACCTTTGGGGACCCTAAAGGGCCGACCAGCTCTCATCCCATGATTCCGGCCTAAAACATGACTCCACACTGCCTTGCGTCGCAGCCTTGTTGGAACAGGGTGGCCATCCACCAACCATCCACTACTAAATCCATCTGGACCATGCAGGGTTGCACGGCACTCATCAGTGAACAGGACCGTTTGAAAATTAGTCTTCATGTATTTTTCTGCCCAATGCAGCCGTTTCTGCTTGCGAGCATTGGTTAGTTAAAATATAGCAACATTTGTATGCTGTAAAAGAAAGACATTTAGAGCATAGCACCCTATAAATAAGCACAGTTACATAGACACAGATAACATAAGTAATATTCAATAAATAGTGTAATATTTTAAAAACATAACAGACAAATGGAACTAACCTTTTGAAGTTTATGTCTTGGTATCCTATGATGGTCCTTGGCTAAGTAAATCTGCAGCTAGCACTGCACAGAATGTGACCTGTTTATATAGGCGGTTCCTGTTGTAAAACCATACCATGTGGTAATAATTAGCATATTCACTATTTGATGCCACTCAAATAGTTTATGTTTAGATTATGTTTTATAAGAATTTATATATGTTTATTATAGGCCTTTTATGGCAGAATCTTTTTTATATCAAAAATTATATCAAATGTTATAAATGGTCTTATCAAAAATTTCACTATGGAATACAAGACGCAGTTAGTACAGTCTGCGGCCATTACTGTGCAATTTATATGTTTATTATATGCCTTTTTTATGTCAGAATCTTATTTTATATCAAAAGCATATCAAATGTTATAAATGGTCTTATCAAAAATTTCGCTATGGAATACAAGACGCAGTTAGTACGGTCTGTGGCCATTACTGTACAATTTATATGTTTATTATATGCCTTTTTTATGTCAGAATCTTATTTTATATCAAAAGCTTATCAAATGTCAAAAATGGCCTTATCAAAAATTCCTGTCAAAATATGATTTTAATCAAAATGAATTTTTATCAAAATAGGCTAAATCAAAAATTCTTATCAAAATATGATTTTATTCAAAATGGATTTTTATCAAAATTAGGTTTTTATAAATGTTAGGTTTATTAAACTAGGCGTGTTATGAAAAAGGGTTTTATGAAAAATGAACATTATTAAACGGTATAAATTGACATAAATTCATATCAAAGTGGGGTGGCTTTTATATCATAAGCTTATGAAATGTTATAAAGGACTTTATCAAATGTTATCAAGTCACAAAATTATTTATAAAGCCGCTATGAAATACAAGATGCAGTTAGTACGGTTTATGGCCATTACTGGGCAATTTATAGGTTTATTATATGCCTTTTTATGTCAGAATCTTATTTTATATCAAAAGCATATCAAATGTTATAAATGGTCTTCTCAAAATTTCGCTATGAAATACAAGACTGACTTTTCAAAGTCACAAGAATACAGCCTTTGGCTTGTCCAGACAGATGTCACGAACTTTGCAGTAGAAGAGATTGTTTTAAACAGATGTAAACTGTAGACATTAGCTGAACACATCCTGTGAGGTGTCAGATATACCAATCAGATATATGAATAGGTGATCATACTTTTGAGCACATAATCGAAACCATTTGCAGTACAAAGTCACAAGAATACTGCCTGTAGCTTATCTAGACAGATGTCACGACCTTTGAAGTAGAAAAGATTGTTTCAAACAGTTGTAAACTGTGAACATTAGCCAGGATCTGAGACGTGTATAGTAAGATGTCATATTCTTGTATTAAATTAATATGAAGCAATATAAATTTAATATGAAGCAATATAAATTTAATATAAATTTAATATCAAGCAATATAAATTTTATATCAAGCAATATAAAAGGGGCGGGGGTAGCTGTATAAAGGGGGCGTGGTACCTGTCACTTTGCAGTTTGACAAAACATATACCCCTTACTACTTGCATCCATTGAACTTGTGAGTTTTTGGACAGTTTCTGCTTGAATTTGTTTGCAAAACTTCAGAATAGCCTCCTAGAGCTGCTGTTTGGATGTAAACTGCCTCCCACCCTCATAGATCTGATTTGCTTGAGGATGCTCCAAAAGGTTCTCAATAGAATTGATGTCAGGGGGGAATGGAGGCCACACCATGACTTTCTCTCCTTTTATCCCCATAGCAGCCATTGATGCAGAGGTATTGTTTGCAGCATGAGATGATGCATTGTCGTGCATGAAGATGACTTCATTACGGAAAGCATAGTTCTTCCTTCTGTACCAGGGAAGAAAGTGGTCAGTCAGAAACTCCACATACTTTGCAGAGGTGATCTTTACACCTTTGGGGACCCTAAAGGGGCCGACCAGCTCTCATCCCATGATTCCGGCCTAAAACATGACTCCACACTGCCTTGCGTCGCAGCCTTGTTGGAACAGGGTGGCCATCCACCAACCATCCACTACTAAATCCATCTGGACCATGCAGGGTTGCACGGCACTCATCAGTGAACAGGACCGTTTGAAAATTAGTCTTCATGTATTTTTCTGCCCAATGCAGCCGTTTCTGCTTGCGAGCATTGGTTAGTGGTGGCCGAATAGGTTTATGCACAGTTGCAAGACTCTGGAGGACTCTACACCTTGATGTCTGTGGGACTCCAGAGGCACCAGCAGCTTCAAATATCTGTTTTCTGCTATGTAATGGATTTTAGCAGCTGCTCCCTTGATCCGATACATGGATCTGGCAAAAATCTTCCTTAATGTGCCTTTATCTGCACAAACCAGTCTGTGCTTTGAATCAGACACAAATCTCTTAATAGTGCAATGATCACGCTTAAGTTTTCGTGAAATATTTAATGTTTTTATACCTCATCCAAGGCATTGAACTATTTCACTCTTTTCGGCAGCAGAGAGATCCTTTTTCTTCCCCATATTGCTTGAAAATGATGCTCTGCTTAATAATGTGGAACACACTCCTTTAGTAGTTTTTCCTTAAATTGGGCTCACCTGGCAATCTAATAATAACAGGTGTCCGAGAGATTGATTTAAAAAGAGCCTTGAGACACAATACCATCCATGAGTTAAACCGAAAAACAAAATATTTAATCTTTGTGACACTTAAATAAAATTTGCATAATAATTTGGAACAGGGCGTAGTATACAAAAACATACCTGAGGATAGATCATCAATATAAAACTCCTGCACAACCCCCTTAATAGATTCAATACACTTCTCTATTAGGCCACCTGCACACGGCTGCAGGTGAACGCACATAAGATCCGCCACAAATCCGCAATGCTTAACTACTGATTTTGGTGCGCATTTGATCTCACCGTTCCAGTGAAAAGGGTGAAATCCGCAGGTAAAACCGCAAACATAATTGCTACGCTAAATCCATGCAGCAGGTTAATTTCCCCATGGAAAAAATATGCAAAGTGTACATGAGATTTGTGTAATCTCATACACTTAATATGCTGCGTTTTTTTCACACGGGTGTCCATGCGGAAAAAACGCACATATTCCACAATGTGTGCAAGTGGCCTTAACCACTTCAGCCCCCCTAGCTTAACCCCTTACTGACCAAGCCTGTTTGGGCCTTAATGACCAAGCCAAATTTTGGAAATCTGACATGTGTCACTTTAGCAGAGAATAACTTTGTACAGTTTTTGCACATCAAAGTAATTCTGACATTGTTTTCTCGTCACATATGGTACTTTACTTAGGTGGTAAAATTCTACCGATAAAATATGTATATTTTTATAAAAAAAAGTGAAAATATGTGAAAATTTGTAAAAATTGGCACATTTTCCTATTTTCAACTGCAATATTTCACATACATACTTAAAAAATATTGAATAGTATTTATCAGAAATATATTTCCACATCTTTACTTTATTTTGGCTGCACTTACAAACATTTTTTACTTTTTTTTATTTTATTTAGGAGACTTAACATTTTAACATAAATTTAACATTTTTTGAAGTACATATTTTTTCCTGCAACAAGCCAAGTTTGCAGAGGCTTATAAGTGTCAGAATAATAGAACCCCCCCAAAAGTGAACCGATTTTAAAAACTAGGCCCCTAACGTATTTATCTATGGGTGTAATGAGTTTTTTGACCCACTAGTTTTTTAAAGAAATTAATGCTAAGAAGGTGAAAAAATATTAAATTTTCATTTTTTTACACAAAAGTATTAATTTAAAGACATATTTTTCCTACAGAGCACATGAAAATAAAGATGTACACCCCAAAATGTATCACCCCATTTCTCCTGTCTTCAGAAATACCCCCATTGTGGCCCTAATCTTATGTCTTGACAAACGGCAGGGCCCAAACATAAAGGAGCACCCAGTAGTTTTCAGAACACAAAATTTGCTTGAAAATGGTTCAGACCCCATTGCACATTTGTAATGGAATTGAGCTGCCAAAACAATAAAAAAAAACCATAATGGACCCCATTTTGAAAACTAGACCCCCTAAGGTATTCATCTAGGGGTGTGGTGAGCATTTAGACCCCTAGTTTTTTGTAGAAATTAATGCAAAGCAGGCGGAAAAAAATATTTTTCATTTTTTACACAAAAGTGTCAATTTAAAGACAGATTTTTTTTCTACAGAGCACATGAAAATGGAGATGTACACCCCAAAATGTATCACCCCAGTTTTCCTGTCTTCAGAAATACCCCCATTGTGGCCCTAATCTTATGTCTCGACAAACGGCAGGGCCCAAACATAAAGGAGCACCCAGTGGTTTTCAGAATACAAAATTTGCTTGAAAATGGTTCAGACCCCATTGCACACTTGTAATGGAATTGAGCTGCCAAAACAATAAAAACCCCCATAATGGACCCCATTTTGAAAACTAGACCCCTAAGGTATTCATCTAGGGGTGTGGTGAGCATTTAGACCCCTAGTTTTTTGTAGAAATTAATGCAAAGCAGGCGGAAAAAAATATTTTTCATTTTTACACAAAAGTGTCAATTTAAAGACAGATTTTTTTCTACAGAGCACATGAAAATGGAGATGTACACCCCAAAATGTATCACCCCAGTTCTCCTGTCTTCAGAAATACCCCCATTGTGGCCCTAATCTTATGTCTCGACAAACGGCAGGGCCCAAACATAAAGGAGCACCCAGTGGTTTTCAGAATACAAAATTTGCTTGAAAATGGTTCAGACCCCATTGCACACTTGTAATGGAATTGAGCTGCCAAAACAATAAAAAAAACCATAATGGACCCCATTTTGAAAACTAGACCCCTAAGGTATTCATCTAGGGGTGTGGTGAGCATTTAGACCCCTAGTTTTTTGTAGAAATTAATGCAAAGCAGGCGGAAAAAAATATTTTTCATTTTTACACAAAAGTGTCAATTTAAAGACAGATTTTTTCTACAGAGCACATGAAAATGGAGATGTACACCCCAAAATGTATCACCCCAGTTCTCCTGTCTTCAGAAATACCCCCATTGTGGCCCTAATCTTATGTCTCGACAAACGGCAGGGTCCAAACATAAAGGAGCACCCAGTGGTTTTCAGAATACAAAATTTGCTTGAAAATGGTTCAGACCCCATTGCACAATTGTAATGGAATTGAGCTGCCAAAACAATAAAAAAAACATAATGGACCCCATTTTGAAAACTAGACCCCTAAGGTATTCATCTAGGGGTGTGGTGAGCATTTAGACCCCTAGTTTTTTGTAGAAATTAATGCAAAGCAGGCGGAAAAAATATTTTTCATTTTTACACAAAAGTGTCAATTTAAAGACAGATTTTTTTCTACAGAGCACATGAAAATGGAGATGTACACCCCAAAATGTATCACCCCAGTTCTCCTGTCTTCAGAAATACCCCCATTGTGGCCCTAATCTTATGTCTTGACAAACGGCAGGGCCCAAACATAAAGGAGCACCTAGGGTCTTTTAGATAATAAACTGAAAATGGTTCAGGCCCCATTGCACACTTGTAATGGCATTGAGCTGCAAAATGATAGAAAACCCTTATAAATGACCCCATTTTTAAAACTAGATCCCTTACAGATGAGAAGTGAAGCTGTGCACTTATAAGGGAGGCAGATTATTTGCGTGTACATATGACTATGTCTCGCCAAACAAAAGAGGAAAAAAACTGAACTGTAGTGAAAGGCAACAAGTCCAAGAAAAAGAGCAACATGTATCCAGCTATGTTGCAAATTCCAGTTTGTTCACAAGATACAAGAACACGGATAGGGCTGTAATGACAAGCTGGCATTCAAGGATAGTGGGGTGTCCACAAAAAAATTCTTGATAAAGCCCTTAGTGTACTGGTAAGGAATAACTCAATGATTAGAGATCCTCCAAATAAAAAAGTATCATGCCAATATCACGATACAGTAATGTGAATGGAATTAACAGCTTTGTGTGGCAGGACATAGTCATAAAAAATGAAATTAGGAAAATTAAGGAAACAAATCAGAAAAGGTAAAATTAGATCAAATGTCTGAAAAAAATTAGCTCCACGACCCATCCCAAAGGGATCCCTCCCTCCCTGGAAAACCCAAAAACTAAACAGAAAATGAAAATAAATTGAATTCCTGACCTCCCCCGTTCTTTTGGCATGAAATAAAATTAATAATTCGCAACCGTATGGTATGTTTCAAAACAGGGGTAATTACAGAGGCCTGGTTGTGATGGGCAACTGGGGCAGTAAATCTGGGTGTCCCTCCTCCTTCCATGTTTGCTGCACACCCGGCATCTTTTCTGTGGGTAAGTTTTGCTGGTAGTGGCAGGGACGGGGTGAGGGAAATGGCGTTCTGAAAGTCTTCGAACGTCCTCCGATTCGAAGGCTTGCCCAGGTGCGGGGGACTCAAACAGGAGACTCTCAACCACCTTCTCCTGGTACTCGAGGAAGTTGAGGTTTCCCTGGGACTTTTTAAATAAAATAAAACTATTGTAGGTAGCAATCTGGATGAGGTAGATTGCTACCTTTTATACCAGGCCCTGTTTTTACGCTTCACCAGGTAGGGTTGAAGCGCCTGGTCTGAGAGGTCTACACCTCCCATAAATTTATTGTAGTCTGTCACACAGACTGGTTTGTGCTTGTCCGCCGTAGCCCCCTCTCCCTAACTGCCACTGTGGTGTCTGCATGCAAGGTGGTCAGCATGTGGACATCCTTCCTGTCCTTCCACTTTACGGCAAGCAGCTGGTCACTTGCGAGGGCGAAGGATGTTCCTTTCTCCAAACGTTTGGAGACCAGCGGTTGTGGGTATCCAACTCTATTTTTGCGGACTGTCCCACAAGCCCCTGTGTTTGCAGCATGGAGGGATCTATAAAGGGGTATGCTGGTATAAAAATTATCGGTGTACACGTGGTACCCTTTGTGCAGGAATGGCACCAATAGATCCCACACAATTTTGCCTGATGTTCCAATATTTTCGGGGCAGCCTGGGGGTTAAGTTGGGAGTCTCTGCCCTCATAAATAGACAGACCACAGGTGTAGCCGGTTGTGCTCTCGCACACCTTATATAATTTTATCCCATATCTGGCACGCTTGGAGGGAATATACTGACGGAAGGAAAGGCGGCCTTTAAAACTAAAAAGGGACTCATCAACGGATAAATTTTTTTCAGGTGTATATAATTTCAAGAATAAATCTGTAAGGAGGGAAATAAGGGGTCTCAATTTATTTAGGCGGTCGAAGGCTGGGTCAGTTCTGGGGGACTTGGGAATTATCAGAAAAATGCATGAACCGCATTAGGACTTCATAGCGGTTACGGGACATAACTGCTGCAAACACAGGGGTTGAGTGGACAGTACTCGCAGCCCAATAGGATCGGACTGAGGGTTTTTTACGATGCCCATGTCCAGGGTAAGCCCCAAAATTTTTTTATTTCAGGGACACTTGTGGGGGTCCACCGTCTTACATAAATAGACGTGGGATTTTGTGCAGCAAACTGTGTAGCGTACAAATTAGTTTGCTGCACAATTAACTCAAGGACGTTATCATCCACAAATAAATGAAAAAATCATAAGGGACAAAATTGGTGACGTCCACATTAATTTGGGGAGTGGATAAAAATTGGGGCACTTGGGGGTAAATGAAGTGGCAGGAACCCACGTAGCAGAAGGGACAGGACCGCTGGGTGGAGAATGAGAGGAGGTGGTGACTTCTACCACCATAGGGCTATGGGGTCTGGGGATGGAATCGGAGTCCCCGCTATCTGAAAATATTTCCGCCTCTGAAGCGGTGTCAGATTCTGAGTGGTCAGAGCAGAGAAATTCGTAGGCCTGCTCCGCACTTAACAATCTCTGAGCCATTTTTTTTTTTATGTAAAGCTCAGAAAGAAATGGTAATGGACGGCAGATGACTGACACCCACTGACGGACTGACACCCGCTGACGGACTGACACCCACTGACGGACTGACACCCGCCGACTGACTGACACCCGCCGACTGACTGACACCCGCCGACTGACTGACACCCGCCCGACTGACTGACACCCACTGACCGCAAGTAACAGACGTACACAGCGTCTCTAATCTAGGTGTCTAATGACGGACACCTAATCACGGACACCCACTGACCGTCAGCTACTGACGGACAGTTTATAATTTGATTTTTTTCTTTTTTTCACAGTATGTAATCACAGAGCCAGGACAGAAGTCTGATCTCTCTCCTCACAGAACAACTGCATTGAGGGGAGAGAGAAGCACAGCCCCTGTCCTGGCTCTGTTTTGTAAATATAATGGATTTGATCTCCATGATAGGGTTATCATGGAGACCACATGATCAGGGACCATTATTATTGGTCCCTGATGGTTACTGTGCTGAAGGCAGATCTTCAGCACAGTAACCAGTGCGCATGTCTGCGCCATTTTGTTATTTGTATGGGGGGGGGGTGCCCTAATAACTTTATTTGAACCATATTGCCCCGATCGGGGTGCTGGGGGACCCGATCGGGGAATAACTTGACCTTTCTGTGAGCGGCGGCGGCCGGCTTTCAATCTGCGCATGCGCCGGGCCGCCGCCGCCATCTTTCTTGAGGGTAAGGGGGGTGGGGGGTGAGGATCGGGACCCAGCTTAGAGCCAGGAGTGCTGGGGGACCCGATCGCTGCACCGGAGACTTTCTCCCTCCTCTCTTACATGAGAGGAGGGAGAAAGTTTAGTGCGGGAAGCTCCGATGCCGGCATTTTCTGTGATCGCCGTGATAAAGTGTATCACGGCGATCACGTGATCAGAGACCGGTTGTCACAGTCTCTGATCACTGCCCCGAGCCCTCAGCTACCTCCGGTAGCTGCGGGCACGGAGCTACAGCGCTTGATTTTAGCGCTAACTTGGGTTGAAGTGCCACCGTAAAAAGGCGGCGCTCCAGCCCAAGGCCCCTTAGTGACCGCCGTAAAAACACGTATGGGTGGTCACTAAGGGGTTAAACACCCTTAATATTATCCACATAGATGAAGAAAAAATAAATGGCGGCACTCACCATGACTTGACAAAAGTGCTTGGTGCTTTATTAATTCACTTGCAAAAACAAGCATGGGCTGGGGCGGACAAACATGTTCACTGGCATGCACTGAAGGCGACGGCCATTTCATGGTGAGTGCCGCCATCTATTTTTTCTTCATCTATGTGGATAGTATCAATACATATCTTCTCGTTTGCTGAGCACCACCGATATTGACTTTGATTGACTAGCTGTCCCAGTCGCCGTCTATTTCTCATGGAAGGACATTGTACAGAGTGGAGCAGTGCCACCCCCATCACTTTGTGAACATTATATTAAACACCCTTAATGACCAGGCAACTTTTTACAATTCTGCACTACGCTACTTTCACCGTTTATTGCTCCGTCATGCAACTCACCACCCAAATGAATTTTACCTCCTTTTCTTCTCACTAATAGAGCTTTCATTTGGTGGTATTTTATTGTTGCTGACATTTTTACTTTTTTAATTAATAAAATTAATTAAAAAAGTTTAATAAAAATTTAACAACATTTTTGCAAAAAAAGACATTTTTCACTTTCTGTTGTAATTTTTTTTTAAATAAATAAATAGTATAAATACCCCCCAAATGACACCATTTTAGAAAGAAGACATCCCAAAGGATTCGCGGAGGGGCATGGTGAGTTCATGTATCATTTCATTTTTTTTCACAAGTTAGCGGAAAATGACACTTTCTGAGGAAAAAAAATAATAATAAAGTTTCCATTTCTGCTAACTTCTGGCAAAAAAAATAAATCTCCCACGGACTCACTATACCCCTCAGTGAATACCTTGGGGTGTCTACTTTCCGAAATGGGGTCATTTGTGGGGTGTGTTTACTGTTCTGGCATTTTGGGCGGGGCTAAATTGTGAGCAACCCTGTAAAACCTAAAGGTACTCATTGGACTTTACGCCCCTTTGCGCACCTAGGCTGCAAAAAAGTGTCACACATGTGGTATCGCCGTACTCAGAAGAAGTAGGGCAATGTGTTTTGGTGTGTATTTTTACATATACCCTTGTTGGGTGAGAGAAATATTTCTGTAAATTGAAAACTTTGCATAAAAAAATTTAAAAAGTTGTTGTTTACAGCGATATTTCTCACACACAGTATGGGTATATATAAAAATACACCCCAAAACTCATTGCCCTACTTCTCCTGAGTACGGCGATACCACATGAGTGACACTTTTTTGCAGCCAAGATGCGCAAAGGGGCCCAAATTCCCATGAGTACCTTTAGGATTTCACAGGGCATTTTTAAGCATTTGGATTCTCACGATTTAGGACCCCTAAAATGCCAGGGCAGTATAAATACCCCACATGTGACCCCATTTTGGAAAGAAGACACCCCAAGGTATTCCGTGAGAGGCATGGCGAGTTCATGGAAAAAAAAAAATTTGGGCACAAGTTAGCGGAAATTGATTTTTTTTTTTTTTTTTACAAAGTCTCATATTTCCGCTAACTTGTGACAAAAATAAAATTTTACATGAACTCACCATACCCCTCACGGAATACCTTGGGGTGTCTTCTTTCTAAACTGAGGTCACTTGTGAGGTGTTTGTACTGCCATGGCATTTGAGGGTCTCCGCAATCATTACACGTATGGCCAGCATTAGGAGTTTCTGCTATTCTCCTTATATTGAGCATACGGGTAATGAGATTTTTTTTTTCCGTTCAGCCTCTGGGCTGAAAAAAAAATAAAAATGAACGGCACAGATTTCTTCATTCGCATCGATCAATGTGGATGAAAAAATCTCTGCCAAAATCAGTGACTGCGGTGCGGTGGGCTGGGTGTTAACTACCTAACAAGTAGCTAACTAACTGGCGGTGATAAGGGACCCTTAGGCCCCATTCACACGTCCGCAATTTTGTTTGCGGAACAGAATTGCGGACCCATTCATTTCTATGGGGACAGACTTTGTCCCGCTCGGATCCGCACTTCCGGGTCTGCACTTCCATTCCGCAAAAATATAGAACATGTCCTATTCTTGTCCGCAATTGCGGACAAGAAAAGGCATTTTCTATATAGTTCTGGCAATGTGCGGATCTGCAAAATGCGGAAAGCACATTGCCGGTGTCCGTGTTTTGCGGATCCGCAAAACACATATTGACATGTGAATGGAGCCTTACAGGGGGGTGATCAGTGACAGTGGGGTGATCAGGGAGTCTATATGGGGTGATCAGGGGTTAACAAGGGGTTAATAAGTGACGGGGGGGTGTAGTGTGGTGCTTGGTGCTACTTTACATAGCTACCTGGTCCTCTGGTGGTCGATCCCAGCAAATGGGACCACCAGAGGACCAGGTAGCAGGTATATCAGACGCTGTTAAGAAAACAGCATCTGATATACATGTTTGATGTGATTTATTTCGCATCTACAGCCTGCCAGCGATTGATCATCGCTGGCAGGGTGCAGTATAACTTGCGATCTTTGAGCTGCTGTGAAATCTCGCCTCTCGCGAGATGACGCGCCGACACGTCAAGGAGGAACAAACCTGCCGCCTGGACGCATCCGTGCGTTGGGCGGTCGGCAGGTGGTTAATGTTGTCCTCATAGTCTGTGAATAAGGCTGCTTTCACACCAACGTTTTTGCTGGATCCATCATGGATCAGCAAAAACGCTTGCAGCGTTATTCTGTTCGCGATGGGGATGCAACCAAATGGAATGAAGTGCATTCTGGTGTATTCCGTTTAGTTCAGTTCAATTTTTTCCCCATTGACAGTGAATGGGGACAAAACGGAAGCTTTTTTCCCCCACTATTGAGATCCTATGACAGTTTTCAATAGCGGAAAGGAAAAGTGCAGATGTGAAAGTAGCCTAAAGCAGTTATCTCCTGGAAATCTTATTGTTTAATGGAAAATAATATGTTCCAATGTTAAAACTAAATTGCTTTTTTTATAAAATTGATGGTCCTTTTGTGTATGATACTTGCACTCAAAAATGTCAATGCAAATGTTTTTATAAATGATAATTTTATTTAAATGTTTTTTTGTTTCTGCAACATTTTAATGCTTCAATGTGTACAAGGCAAACTGAACATATATATTTTAAGAGTTAAGTTGGCACAGCAGTGCCACTCCTCGCCCTATCCAGTGCTCCTGAGGCTTATCAGATGAAAGGGTCATTGCAATAACAAAATTAGTTGAATGTCCTGTAGTAGATAATGTCCCTCTTCTTTCACTTGTCTTGTAGACTGGTGCAAGATAACTTGGTCGTTGTGGGATTTCCGACCTCTTACAAGGTTTGAGCCACATCTGTAACACAAGAGAAAAAGGTTTGTTTGTGTCTTGTTTTTTTAATACATGATAAATTCATGTTTGTATCAATGTATTTCCACAGTACACTGTGCTGCTACAGTATGAGAAACAGCTGTTGAATGACTCTGAAATCTATATCTTCCAAGTGCTCTATAAAATAGGAAGCCCAAAATATCTGGCAATGTAGTAATTATAGGCATATGATTTTTCAACATTAAAAACTGTAATTATGGCAAGACACTACAGCTGTGCATGCCATCAATGAGGCCATGCAGGTTTCTGGCCTCAGTTGGAGGCTTCTATAGTTGCAAGGGGGCTGCAATTTGGCTGTGATACCACTGGTTCAGTAAGGAAAACAAATTATGGCTCCTCACGTCTTATGTAAGATGAATCCAGTTAGATTGCAGAAAAGTTTTGCGACTGAAAATCAGTTCCATTTACCTGAATGAGGCTTGCAGAAAACCATGTGCTTGCCATTAAAACAACTCTGTCCACATGAATGAACTGACTTTCAGCTGCAGAAATGTCTGCAACAAAGCATGCCGCATGTGTAGGCACCCTGATGAAATGTTTGTGTTTCATACTACATTCAATAAGTGTATCTATCTAGAATTTGCACGGGAATACTCCAAGAGGCCCACAGGAGGAAGTGGCAATAAGAAGATGCAAAAGTTTTAAATGTGTCAACGAAAAAGGACCTATTGTTTGAAGGGCATCTGTCAGACTCCGAATTAACAGACTCCAAAAAGAGTGTTGGCCAAGGGTCTTAAATTTGCTCCCACTAATAAACCTAATAAATTTGAAATATTTCTAGATATACACAAGTATATTAGCAAGCTTAATATAGTGAAATATGCTCTTAGTAACCAACAGCATGCCATCAAAAATATGATGGATAAGAATACGCCCAGTAACAGCACAGTAATCCTGATTCTCATTTACAAGAAAAATCCAAGTTCTTCCCTAAAAATAAAGATAGCGAATGCATTGAGGCATTCAAAAGAGTAGTACTAAAAGAACTCGATAGGATGGAAATTAACGGTCTTGAATCCAATACCCAAATAGTTATAAAACCAGCAGATACGGGGGAAAGGGGGGTGGGGGGTTGTTGTGATGGATGTGGAAAAATATGAGGGAGAATTACAAAGGTTATTATCTGATCAAGAGACATACTTGGTGTTAAATAAAGATCCCACAGTTTGTTTTGAACCAAAAATAGAGAAATTGCTACAGGAAGGATTTAAAGGGGGTATTATAAATAAAAAAGAACTAGACTATTTAACTAATACGTTTCTAGTTATCCCAGTGATTTACTGTACCAATTACCAAAAATTCATAAAAATGCGACTTGTCCACCTGGGAGACCAATTGTGTCTGACAGTAACTCATTAATAGTATGTCGATTTCTTCTTGCGGAAACATGTAGTCAAGGCCCCTTCATATTTGAAAGACATGAATTGTGTAATCAATATAATCAAAAATCTGGGGGTGAGCTGTGAATACACGTGGTTAGCTACGATCGATGTAACATCCCTTTACTCTGTTATCCCAAAAGAAATGGGGCTTAAGGCAGTTACTAAACAATTGGCTAGTGATCCTAGTATGTCGGCTAAACAATGCAAGTTTATTGTGGAGTGTCTAGATTTTTGCCTTGGTCATAGTTATTTTTGGTTCAAAGACACCTATTTTTTTATAGCGAACTGGAATGGCGATGGGGCAAAATTCACCCCCAGTTTCGCCAAAAATGTATGACTGCGTGGGAAAATTAAAATATAGACCCCATTTTACAAAAAGAGCAGCCGAAAGGGAAATTAACCTTTGTAAAAGGTACATAGACGATTGCCTCCTGATATGGGTTGGTGAACGTCAAGGTCTAGAAGAATTTATGTCTGGGATTAATAAAAAATAATTGGAACTTGACATTTACTGGGACTAATAGTTCCACGGCTATCAATTTTCTTGATTTGACCATTTCTATTGAGGATAAGTTATTTAAAACAAAAACCTTTTTCAAAGAGACAGATGTTAACGCTTATATAGACAAAACTAGTTGCCATCATAATGTATGACTAGAGAATATCCCAAAAGGACAATTGAAAAGTATGTATCGCAATTTTACAGATATAGGGCACTATAGAGAACAAAGTCAGCTGGTATAAGACTGTTTTGTAGAGAAGGGCTACTCAAAAAAAAAATAGTTCTGTGTAGTAAGGATATAGAAGCAAGCGGAAAAACAAACACAAAGGAAGATCAAAAGAAAATTAAAAAAGGAAAGGATTTTAGATTTATGTTTTTCAACCAATTCAATAATAATGTTGGTTTTATAAAGAACGCAATAAAGAAAAATTGGGCTGTACTAAAAAATGATCCTGTACTGGGAACTGTTATCCCAAGCAAACTAGACATAGTAGATAAGAAAGCACCAAATCTACGTAATCATTTGGTCCATAGTTTTATTCCAACACTTTGGATTGCTGTGTTGAGACTCTTAACTGAGGCTCTGCGGTGTTTTTGTGGCTGGTGTCCCTGAGATCAGCTATTGTTTTGTTTGAGTAGTCTCCAAAGCATTGCTCCCGGTTAGCCAGAATCCTACTCCACACTGATGAGGGGCAACACCCCGAAACAGCTGTCTGTGGATGCATAACTGGCTTAGGTTTTCCCCATCACATCCTTAAAGCTTGTAAAAAAGTGGGATCTTGACATAGCGGCCACTTAACCACTTCAGCCCCCCTAGCTTAAACACCCTTAATGACCAGGCCACTTTTTACAATTCTACACTACGCTACTTTCACCGTTTATTGTTCCGTCATGCAACTTACCACCCAAATGAATTTTACCTCCCTTTCTTCTCACTAATAGAGCTTTCATTTGGTGGTATTTCATTGCTGCTGACATTTTTACTTTTTTTGCTATTAATCAAAAATTACCGAAATTTTTGCAAAAAAATGACCTTTTTAACTTTCTTTGGTAAAATTTAAAAAAAAAATACATTTCTATATAAATTTTTCTATAAATGTATTCTTCTACATGTCTTTGATAAAAAAAATCCAATAAGTGTATATTTATTGGTTTGGGTAAAAGTTATAGCGTTTACAAACTATGGTGCAAAAAAGTGAATTTACGCATTTTGAAGCAGCTCTGACTTTCTGAGCACCTGTCATGTTTCTTCAGGTGCTAGAATGCCAGGATAGTATAAATACCCCCCAAATGACACCATTTTAGAAAGAAGACACCCCAAAGGATTCGCGGAGGGGCATGGTGCGTTCATGTATGATTTCATATTTTTTCACAAGTTAGCGGAAAATGACACTTTCTGAGGAAAAAAAATAAATAATAAAGTTTCCATTTCTGCTAACTCCTGGCAAAAAAAAAAAAATCTCCCTCGGACTCACTATGCCCCTCAGTGAATACCTTGGGGTGTCTACTTTCCAAAATGGGGTCATTTGTGGGGTGTGTTTACTGTTCTGGCATTTTGGGCAGGGCTAAATTGTGAGCATCCTTGTAAAACCAAAAGGTACTCGTTGGAATTTGGGCCCTTTTGCGCACCTAGGCTGCAAAAAAAGTGTCACTCACGTGGTATCGCCATACTCAGAAGAAGTAGGGAAATGTGTTTCGGGGTGTATTTTCACGTATACCCATGCTGGGTGAGAGAAATATCTCTGTAAATTGTCAACTTTGTATAAAAAAAATTTAAAAGTTGTCATTTACAGAGATATTTCTCTCACCCAGCATGCGTATATGTAAAAATACACCCCCAAAACACATTGCTCTACTTCTCCTGAGTACGGCGATACCACATGAGTGACACTTTTTTGCAGCCAAGATGCGCAAAGGGGCCCAAATTCCAATGAGTACCTATTAGGAGGGCATTTTTCCGCATTTTTCTTCTCACGCTTTACGGCCCCTAAAATGCCAGGGCAGTATAAATACCCCACATGTGACCCCATTTTGGAAAGAAGACACCCCAAGGTATTCCGTGAGGGGCATGTCGAGTTCATAGAAGATTTTTTTTTGGCACAAGTTAGCGGAAATTGATTTTTTATTGTTTTTTTCTCACAAAGTCTCCCTTTCCGCTAACTTTTGACAAAAAGTTCAATTTTTCATGGACTCACTATGCCTCTCAGTGAATACCTTGGGGTGTCTTCTTTCCAAAATGGGGTCATTTGTGGGGTGTTTGTACTGTTATGGCATTTTGGGCGGGACTAAATTGTGAGCAGCCCTGTAAAACCTCAAGGTACTCGTTGGAATTTGGGCCCTTTTGCGCACCCAGGCTGCAAAAAAGTGTCACTCATGTGGTATCGCCGTACTCAGGAGAAGTAGGGCAATGTGTTTTGGGGTGTATTTTTACATATACCCATACTGTGTGTCAGACATATCTCTGTAAATGACAACTTTTAAAAAAATGTTATACAAAGTTGTCAATTTACAGAGATATTTCTCTCACCCAGCATGGGTATATGTAAAAATAGACCTAAAATGCCAGGGCAGTATAAATACCCCACATGTGACCCCATTTTGGAAAGAAGACACCCGAAAGTATTCCGTGAGGGGCATGGCGAGTTCACAGAAAAAATTTTTTTGCCACAAGTTAGCGGAAATTCATATATATTTTTTACAAAGTCTCATATTCCACTAACTTGTGACAAAAAATAAAATTTTACATGAACTCACGGAGGTGTTCACTCATGGAGGTGTTTGTACTGCCCTGGCATTTGAGGGTCTCCGCAATCATTACCTGTATGGCCAGCATTAGGAGTTTCTGCTATTCTCCTTATATTGAGCATACGGGTAATAAGAATTTTTTTTTCCGTTCAGCCTCTGGGCTGAAAAAAAAAAAAATGAACGGTACAGATGTTTTCATTCGCATCGATCAATGTGGATGAAAAAATCTCTGCCAAAATCAGTGACTGCGGTGCGGTGGGCTGGGCGCTAACTACCTAACAAGTAGCTAACTAACTGGAGGTGATAAGGGACCCTTATGCCCCATTCATACGTCCGCAATTCTGTTTGCAGAACGGAATTGCGGACCCATTCATTTCTATGGGGACAGACTTTGTCCCGCTCGGATCCGGAATTGCGGATCCGCACTTCCGGGTCTGCACTTCGGTTCCGCAAAAATATAGAACATGTCCTATTCTTGTCCGCAATTGCGGACAAGAAAAAGCATTTTCTATATAGTTCTGGCAATGGGCAGATCTGCAAAACGCGGAAAGCACATTGCCGGTGTCCGTGTCTTGCGGATCTGCGGATCCGTGGATCCGCAAAACACATACAGACATGTGAATGGAGCCTTACAGGGGGGTGATCAGGGAGTCTATATGGGGTGATCAGGGGTTAACAAGGGGTTAATAAGTGACAGGGGGGGGGGTAGTGTGGTGCTTGGTGCTACTTTACATAGCTACCTGGTCCTCTGGTGGTCGATCCCAGCAAATGGGACCACCAGAGGACAAGGTATGATATACCTCTTTGATGCTTTTTATTTTACATCTACAGCCTGCCAGCAATTGATCATCGCTGGCAGGCTGCAGTATAACTGCCGAGCCGCAAGCTGCTGTGAACGCGCGCGTTCACAGCAAATCTCGCCTCTCGCGAGATGACGCGCCAAGGAGGAACAAGCCTGCCGCCGCCTGGATGCAGCCCTGCGTTAGGCGGTCGGTTAATATGGTGGATTTGGTGATCTCTGTAATGGAGACACCTCTTTGCTCGGTTTTCCTTCCTTTGAGGAATATCTGGCTTTCATTGTGTTGTAGACCCAATTCTGGGGCTCCACATTTATTTTGCATATTACTGTTTCCCAGGGAGCTTTGCACTTTGGATTGCTGTGTTGAGACTCTTAACTGAGGCTCTGCGGTGTTTTTGTGGCTGGTCTCCCTGAGATCAGCTATTGTTTTGTTTAACTTCTAATCCATTCCAGAGCTGGTGTATTTTCTTAGTTTGTTCTGAGTGGTGAGTGGCGCAAAATATTGCCTTAAAAGTCGCACTTGGAGACGAGCACCTATTTTCAGCTCACTTGCATATTTCATGCGCATAGTAATTAGACCAGTCTTAGTGAATATAAACCTTTCATTCTGATAAAGCACCAGTAGAGGTCATACTAATGCCAATATGCCTAGTCTAGTTGAAGTGTTATGAGATATTTGATAAATAGTCGGCTAAAGACCGACAGGTGAAGCAAATACGCCTGTCTAATTGTACACCTAAAAACAGATGAGCTTGATAAATGTGCCCCAGTTTGCTCTGTATTACTATGAAAATACATGTGCTGTGGACACAAAGACAGTAAAATTATTTTAATCAAGACTATTTGCTAATTTCTTTCAATGTCAACCTCTTCCTGCTAGTGGCGTTGTGTTGGGGGGCCAGGGTGCGGTTGCCCCGGGCACCAAATTGCCCCCTCTGTATAATTATAATATATACTGGCCCCACTGTATAATATACAATGGCCCCTCTATATAATTATAATATATAATGTGGCCCCTCTGTATAATTATAATATATAATGGCCCCCTCTGTATAATTATTATATATATTGGCCCCTCTGTAATATTAGGATATATAATGGCCCCCTGTGTATAATTATTATATATAATGGCCCCTCTGTATAATTATTATATATAATGCCCCCTGTATAATTATTATTATATATAATGGCCCCTCTGTAATATTAGGATATATAATGGCCTCCCTCTGTATTATTAGCATATATATTGGCCCCTTCTGTATTATTAGGATATATAATAGTCTATTATATTTATAATAACAATACAGAGGGGGCCATTATATCTCCTAATATTACAGAGGGGTTATTATATATAAATGATACAGAGGGGGTCATTATATATAATAATACAGAGGGGGCTATGATAGATATATATATACACTAATAATACAGATGGGGTCAGGCATTACATATACTATCCATATAGACGGCATTAAACATACGGGCACTACGGGGGGTCTTTTATCTAGTGACACTACAGGGGACATTATAATACAGGGTACACTACAGAAATTCATTATAACTACATAGAGCACTGCAGCAGGTCTTTATAAATTCTTGTACCACTATAGAAGGCATTATAACTACTGTAGACACTATAGGGGGCTTTAGTACTACTGCGGGCTCTTATAAGGGTATCTTATAGACAGGCCTCGTTACTGCTGGGGTCACTATAGGAAGCCTTATTTCTACTAGGGGCACTATGGGGGCATTATTACTGCGCACATATTAATGGGGTTGCTATTGGAGGTACTGTAGGGTAGAGTTCCTCAACTCCAGTCCTCTGGGCCTACCAACCAGTCATGATTTCAGAATACCCCACACAATGAATACCTGTGGTAAAGCCTCATTAACATGTCAGTGTTTCACAGACGTGCGCTGTACGTGTTCTCCGCCGACAGCACACCTCCCCGTTCATTTCAATATGTGTATTCAGACATCAGTGTTTTAGCACGGTCCGTGGGTCTGTGTTTTTAGCACAGATGCATGCTCTATTTTGTCCGTGTTCACGGATCCATCACGTCCATTAATGGTCTACGGGTCCGGATGCGACACGAATGCCATTCGTGTTGCATCCGTGTTTCACGAATCATTAAGAAGAGATGCTTTGAAAAGTATTTTTAAGCTGTTCAGTGTCAGTCAAACACAGATGGCACACGGACAGCACACGGATCCTTCACGGATGCATCACTAACCACTTTCTCACGGATTTAAGCACAGAAACGGACGCATGAATAAGGCTTAAGTCCTGATGCACTGACACTAAATAATATCACCTGCTCAATACTAAGGAAATCCTGAAAACATGACCATCAAGTGGGCCCTGAGGACTGGAGATGAGGAACCCTGCTGTAAAGAATGCTATTACCATAGAGGACAGTTTGGGAGCATGTTATTATGGGGGACTATCTGTCTGGCTTTACCACAGTATTGAGGGTAGCAGCAGGATGACAGTGTTGTGGCACCAGGAGGGAGAGGACGATAGTAAAGTGAGGAATCTAAACATTTTTTCTGTGAAACTCTGCAGAGACGAGAGGTGGCTGAAAGAAGGTATCATGGGGGTCTTATCTCCAAATGAAATGACATTGAGGAAAGTCTACATCACAGGAAATATCACTGGATGTATGAGGTATGTGGTGCTGTATTATCCTGTATATTTTGCAGTGATGTATGCAATGTCCATCCACATATCTGTTTCATGGTAGGGTTGGGGGGTGGATTGAGAATATGGCCCACCCTGCCACATCCTGGCCCCAGACTGTAGGTCAAACTGTCCGTGTTCTGAATTCTGGGGTCTCGCACCCATCTACTACAATATCTGTACCCAGAGAGTTATCACTGTGTTATCTGTGGTGTTACAAAGGACTACTAGATTATCTGTAAAAAGTGGAATGTTCACAGGTTGGGAGGTTGCAATACATGGCTTTCCCCGGGTGCTGGCAACCCACTCTACATCACTGCTTTTCGCACTCGAGTGTAACTGTAGGTCTGACGGTTGTGTAATGGAATTGACATTTGGCCGCAATGACTGGTATTGGAAAATAAATCTGATCCCAGATTTTTAACCACTCAGATGCCACAGTCAAGAGTGACTTCGGCATCTGAAAGGTCAGACAGAGGGAAACTGCTCTCTGTCCTCCAATCAGAGCCCTGCGGTAAAATTGCAGGGTTCCAATCGGTTACTATGGCTGCCTGGGGTCTTGTAAAGTATCTGAAAATGTCCTGATTCTGAAGTGGTCAATTTGCTGTTTTTTGGTCACATTTCGCCCCATAAAATTAAAAAAATATTTTCAAAAAGTTGTTTGTACTCCTAAATATCAATAGAAACTACAGCTCACACCAAGAAAAAAAAACAAGCCCTCACACAGCTGTGTAGATGGAATTATAAAACGTTATGGGTGTCAGAATATGGAGATGCAATGGAAAAAAGTTATTTATTTTTTAAAAGTAGTAAAACATAAAAAACATATACATTTGATATAGCTGTAATTGTCTTGACCCACAGAATAAGGTTGTTGTGTCAATTATTAGTGAAGTAAAAAAAAAAAACTAAATATTGTGAGCACTGCATCTTTTTTTTAATTTCATCCCACAAAGAGTTTTTCTGAAGAAGCTTACCGCGAAACCTGGGTTGGGCATTGTATTTTATATGTGCACTTTTATCTGAAAATTGTGAGTATAATAAAGCGTGTGTAATATATCTACATCAAAGGTACTGCACCATCCATTTGTTTTCTATGAAGGTTTTCTTACTGGATAGTGGAAGCAGCGGTTGGTGATGTAGTGCCTCTACCCGTTATTGGAAACAGTGGCTGGTGATATGCGCTCAATTATCTGGATATTGTGAGTATAATAGAGGGTGGGCACTCCACATATCTCAAAGGTACTGCACCATCTAATTGTCTTCTCTGAAGGGTCAAATTCCTGAGAGTGAAATTAGTGGTCGGCGGCTTCAGGTGGATTGGAAAATCAGCTGGAAGCACCCAGGAGCTCATACATGTGAACACTGTGGATCCAACTTATATTTCTTGGAGCCGGACATACTATCTCCAGTACTGTAAGCTTATCATTACTACTGCAAAAAAACTGCAGTTTCTAGCGCGGTCCCGCATTTTCTATTTTCTGCTTTGTGCTTGAGAGAACGAACCTACTCCTGTTTGGGTACCGCTGCTTGTCTAAGCAACCCACCCCACCATTTTTTTTTCTTTTTCATTACAGTTACCTTCTTTGCGTATTTTAGGTAACACGTAAAAGATACCAATTTTGGGATTGTCTGGAATCAGGTCCAGTAGAGTGGATGATGCGGTGCTAAACCCATTTATCATATGTATTATTCTGCGTCTCAGTATATTGTTTGGTGGGGTCTTCTTTAACCAGGATTTAGTATTTTGTGTCCGAGAGTTGAACAGAATCATAAAAAAAAGTGTTGGCTCTTGGAAGGTGGAGAAGACAAAAATGAAACCACAAACATGAAAACTGTCCAGGTCTTGAAGGGGTGATCCAGGAATTTGATATCGAAGCCTATCCTCAGGATGGGTCATCAGTATCAGATCGGCAAGGGTCCGACTCTCGGCACCACTGCGAATCAGATGTATGAAGAGGCCTGTCTGATTCACTTTAATGGGACAGATCTGCATTCAGGCCACTTGTCTGATGTACAGTGATGTCACTGGTCTGGGAAGAGGCCTAAGCGCTCAAGGAGTAGCCTAAGATGATCTAAGGGGATCCTAGGAGTCGGACCTCGACTGATCTGATATTGATGACAAGCCATCAATATCAAATTCCAGGAAAACCCCTTTAATTTAGATGGACCAATAAAAAAACATTGCAGAAGTGTTTAGAATGTTTTTATATACATAGACATAGAATGTAATACTAACCACTGGAACTGAATCATAAAGAATCTTAGGATAAGATTCTCCTAATTTCTTTGTTTTTCTGTCCCAACGGGCTCCGTCAAGAAACAATCCATAAATGTATACACCTATAAAAAGATAATAATCATAAGAAAGCTATATTGCACTAGCAAATAAAATCATTACCATGAATATAAAATATCTGTTATAGTTGACTGTAGTTGCAGTATTATAAATCTAAACATAAATCCTCATCATCTGTTATTCAGAAGACAAAACATCCACAGTATGGAATAACAGCAAACTTTTAGCTGTTTTCCCCATGAGAGACTCTTGCAGCACATAAATAGTGAATTTTATCAGAAGTCCTAGGTATTCGGAGTATTCATATTTAACAGGCAAAAACATGCACAATGCTTAAAGTAAATATCCACCCTTTTATCAAACTCTTATTTTTAGGTTCAAAATTCAGTATTCATTATTTCTTAATATATATTTATAGCAGTTGGGACTCTGTTTTCTACTACAGGGTTTCAAGCCCACTATATCTGCATAAAGTTAAATAAAATAGTTCTGGCTGCCTGCAGCCACTGCTGGGAGGAGCTCCCGAATCATTTTGATCCCATAATATAATATCATATTGCTAGGACATGCAACCACTTTGTTTTGGCTGTAGTCGGTAGAAATGGACCAATGCCAAATCCAGCTTCAAAATAAAAATCTAACATTTATATTATGAATACTATACAGTTTATACATTTTAATTATATAAATTACAGAAAATGATCTATCTAAGGTTCCTATCTATACCAAAAAAGAATAACAAACTATGAGGGATTGGAGCCTGGCTGTGGTCACTTCATTGATTTTCTCTGCTAAGCAGTGCTTCAGGCCACTCAGCTGTGCAAGGAACTGCAGGAAGCTCATTCGAGTGAATGGAGCTGTGCTGCATAGCATACATGCTAACTACAAAGTTTATTTGGTTCCCCCTGAAAATATAAGTAGTCACAAGTGAGGCCCACATGTAAAATTTGGTGAGCCTCGCCATGTTTAGAAGAGGAATGAAAAAACCCTTTAACCACATGAGCCCCCCTAGCTTAAACACCCTTAATGACCAGGTCACTTTTTACAATTCTGCACTACACTACTTTCACCGTTTATTGCTCGGTCATACAAACTTACCACTCAAATTAATTTTGCCTCCTTTTCTTCTCACTAAGGCTGCATTCACATGGGCGTGTTTTCCGCGCGGGTGCAATGTGTGATGTGAACGCATTGCACCCGCACTGAATCCTGACCCATTCATTTCAATGGGGCTGTGTACATGAGCGTTTTTTTTCACGCATCACTTGCGCGTTGTGTAAAAATCGCGGCATGTTCTATAATCTGCGTTTTTCACGCAGCCCTAGCCCCATAGAAGTGAATGAGGCTGCGGTAAAAATGCATTGCATCCGCAAGCAAGTGCAGGTGCGTTGCGTTTTTCACTGATGGTTGCTAGGAGATGTTGTTTGTAAACCTTCAGTTTTTTATCACACGCGTGAAAAACGCATCAAAACGCATTGCACCTGCGCAGAAAAAACTGAACAACTGAACGCAATTGCAGGCAAAACTGAATGGCTTCGCATGTAAAATCGCACAGTTTTCACTGAACGCATCCGAAACGCATCCGGACCTAATCCGAACACGCTCGTGTGAACCCAGCCTAATAGAATATTCATTTGGTGGTATTTCATTGCTCCTGACATTTTTACTTTTTTTGCTATTAATCAGAAATGACCGAAATTTTTGCCAAAAAATTACATTTTTCGCTTTCTGTTGTAAATTTTTTTTTAAAAACTACATTTCTATATCAATTTTTCTCTAAATTTATTGTTCTACATGTCTTTGATAAAAAAAAGTCCAATAAGTGTATATTTATTGGTTTGGGTAAAAGTTATAGCGTTTACAAACTATGGTGCAAAAAAGTGAATTTCAGCATTTTGAAGCAGCTCTGACTTTCTGAGCACCTGTCATGTTTCTTTAGGTGCTAGAATGCCAGGATAGTATAAATACCCCCAAATGACACCATTTAAGAAAGAAGACACCCCAAAATATTCACGGAGGGGCATGGTGAGTTCATGTATCATTTCATTTTTTTTCACAAGATAGCGGAAAATGACACTTTCTGAGGAAAAAATAATAATAATAAAGTTTCCATTTCTGCTAACTTCTGGCAAAAAAAAAAAAAATTCTCCCACGGACTCACTATGCCCCTCTTAGTAAATACCTTGGGGTGTCTACTTTCCGAAATGGGGTCATTTGTGGGGTGTGTTTACTGTTCTGGCATTTTGGGCGGGGCTAAATTGTGAGCAGCCCTGTAAAACCTAAAGGTACTCGTTGGAATTTGGGCCCCTTTGCGCACCCAGGCTGCAAAAAAGTCTCACTTATGTGGTATCGCCGTACTCAGGAGAAGTAGGGCAATGTGTTTTGGGGTGTATTTTTACATATACCCATGCTGGGTGAGAGAAATATCTCTGTAAATTGACAACTTTGTATAAAAATTAAAAAGCTGTCATTTACAGAGATATTTCTCTCACCCAGCATGGGTATATGTAAAAATACACCCCAAAACACATTGCCCTACTTCTCCTGAGTACGGCGATACCACATAAGTGACACTGTTTTGCAGCCAAGATGCGCAAAGGGGCCCTAATTCCAATGAGTACATTTAGGATTTCATAGGGCATTTTTACGCATTTGGATTCCAGACTTCTTCTCACGCTTTAGAGACCCCTAAAATGCCAGGGCAGTTTAAAAAAATCAATTTCCGCTAACTTGTGCCAAAAAAAAAAATTCTGTGAACTCTCAATGCCCCTCACGGAATACCTTGGGGTGTCTTCTTTCCAAAATGGGGTCACTGGTGGGGCATTTATACTGCCCTGGCATTTTAGGGGCCCTAAAGCGTGAGAATTCAAATGCGTAAAAATGCCCTGTGAAATCCTAAAAGGTACTCATTGGAATTAGGGCCCTTGGCATCTTGGCTGCAAAAGTGTCACTTATGTGGTATCGCCGTACTCTGAGAGTAGGGCAGTGTTTTGGGGTGTACTTTACATATACCCATACTGTGTGTGAGAAATATCTCTGTAAACGACAACTTTTTAAAAAAATTATACAAAGTTGTCAATTTACAGAGATATTTCTCTCACCCAGCATGGGTATATGTAAAATACACCCCAAAACACATTGCCCTACTTCTTCTGAGTACGGCGATACCACATGAGTGACACTTTTGCAGCCAAGATGTGCAAAGGGGCCCTAATTCCAATGAGTACCTTTAGGAGGGCATTTTTACGCATTTGGATTCCAGACTTCTTCTCACACTTTAGGACCCCTAAAATGACAGGGCAATATAAATACCCCACATGTGACCCCATTTTGGAAAGAAGACACCCCAAGGTATTCCGTGAGGGGCATGGCGAGTTCATAGAAGATTTTTTTTTGGCACAAGTTAGCGGAAATTGATTTTTATAGTTTTTCTCACAAAGTCTCCCTTTCCGCTAACTTGTGACAAAAAGTTAAATTTTTCATGGACTAAATATGCCCCTCAGCGAATACCATGGGGTGTCTTCTTTCCAAAATGGGGTCATTTGTGGGGTGTGTTGTACTGTTCTGGCATTTTGGGTGGGGCTGAATTGTGAGCAGCCCTGTAAAACCTAAAGGTACTCGTTGGACTTTGGGCCCTTTATGCACCTAGGCTGCAAAAGTGTCACTCATGTGGTATCGCCGTACTCAGGAGAAGTAGGGCAATGTGTTTTGGGGTGTATTTTACATATACTCATGTTGGGTGAGAGAAATATCTCTGTAAATTGACAACTTTGTATAAAAATTAAAAAGCTGTCAGTTTACAGAGATATTTCTCACACCAAGTATGGGTATATGTAAAAATACACCCCAAAACACATTGCCCTACTTCTCCTGAGTACGGCGATACCACATAAGTGACACTGTTTTGCAGCCAAGATGCGCAAAGGGCCCTAATTCCAATGAGTACCTTTAGGATTTCATAGGGCATTTTTACGCATTTGGATTCCAGACTTCTTCTCACGCTTTAGAGACCCCTAAAATGCCAGGGCAGTTTAAAAATCAACTTCCGCTAACTTGTGCCAAAAAAAAATTCTGTGAACTCTCAATGCCCTCACGGAATACCTTGGGGTGTCTTCTTTCCAAAATGGGGTCACTGGTGGGGCATTTATACTGCCCTGGCATTTTAGGGGCCCTAAAGCGTGAGAATTCAAATGCGTAAAAATGCCCTGTGAAATCCTAAAAGGTACTCATTGGAATTAGGGCCCCTTTGCGCATCTTGGCTGCAAAAAAGTGTCACTTATGTGGTATCGCCGTACTCTGGAGGAAGTAGGGCAATGTGTTTTGGGGTGTACTTTTACATATACCCATACTGTGTGTGAGAAATATCTCTGTAAACGACAACTTTTTAAAAAAAATTATACAAAGTTGTCAATTTACAGAGATATTTCTCTCACCCAGCATGGGTATATGTAAAATACACCCCAAAACACATTGCCCTACTTCTTCTGAGTACGGCGATACCACATGAGTGACACTTTTTTGCAGCCAAGATGTGCAAAGGGGCCCTAATTCCAATGAGTACCTTTTAGGAGGGCATTTTTACGCATTTGGATTCCAGACTTCTTCTCACACTTTAGGACCCCTAAAATGACAGGGCAATATAAATACCCCACATGTGACCCCATTTTGGAAAGAAGACACCCCAAGGTATTCCGTGAGGGGCATGGCGAGTTCATAGAAGATTTTTTTTTTGGCACAAGTTAGCGGAAATTGATTTTTTATAGTTTTTTCTCACAAAGTCTCCCTTTCCGCTAACTTGTGACAAAAAGTTAAATTTTTCATGGACTAAATATGCCCCTCAGCGAATACCATGGGGTGTCTTCTTTCCAAAATGGGGTCATTTGTGGGGTGTTTGTACTGTTCTGGCATTTTGGGTGGGGCTAAATTGTGAGCAGCCCTGTAAAGCCTAAAGGTACTCGTTGGACTTTGCGCCCTTTATGCACCTAGGCTGCAAAAAAGTGTCACACATGTGGTATCGCCGTACTCAGGAGAAGTAGGGCAATGTGTTTTGGGGTGTATTTTTACACTCATGTTGGGTGAGAGAAATATCTCTGTAAATTGACAACTTTGTATAAAAAAATTTAAAAAGTTGTAGTTTACAGAGATATTTCTCACACAAAATATGGGTATATATAAAAATACACCCCAAAACACATTGCCCTACTTCTCCTGAGTAAGGCGATACCACATAAGTGACACTTTTTTGCATCCAAGATGCGCAAAGGGGCCCTAATTCCAATGAGTACCTTTAGGATTTCACAGGGCATTTTTACGCATTTGGATTCTCACGCTTTAGGGCCCCTAAAATGCCAGGGCAGTATAAATACCCCACATGTGACCCCATTTTGGAAAGAAGACACCCCAAGGTATTCCGTGAGGGGCATGGCGAGTTCACAGAAAAATATTTTTTGTGGCACGTTAGCGGAAATTTATAAATATATATATATATATATATATATATATATATATTTTTTTTACAAAGTCTCATATTCCACTAACTTGTGACAAAAAATAAAATTTTACATGAGCTCACCATACCTCTCACGGAATACCTTGGGGTGTCTTCTTTCTAAAATGGGGTCACATGTGAGGTGTTTGTACTGCCCTGGCATTTGAGGATCTCCGCAATCATTACACGTATGGCCAGCATTAGGAGTTTCTGCTATTCTCCTTATATTGAGCATACGGGTAATGAGATTTTTTTTTTCCGTTCAGCCTCTGGGCTGAAAAAAATAAATAAATGAACGGCACAGATTTCTTCATTCGCATCAATCAATGTGGATGAAAAAATCTCTGCCAAAATCAGTGACTGCGGTGCGGTGGGCTGGGCGCTAACTACCTAACAAGTAGCTAACTAACTGGCGGTGATAAGGGACCCTTATGCCCCATTCACACGTCCACAATTCTGCTTGCGGAACGGAATTGCGGACCCATTTATTTCTATGGGGACAGACTTTATCCCGCTCGGATCCGGAATTGCGGATCCGCACTTCCGGGTCTGCACTTCCGTTCCGCAAAAATATAGAACATGTCCTATTCTTGTCCGCAATTGCGGACAAGAAAAGGCATTTTCTATATAGTTCTGGCAATGTGCGGATCTGCAAAATGCGGAAAGCACATTGCCAGTGTCCGTGTTTTGCGGATCCGCGGATCCGCAAAACACATATGGACGTCTGAATGGAGCAATACAGGGGGGTGATCAATGACAGGGGGGTGATCAGGGAGTCTATATGGGGTGATCAGGGGTTAATAAGGGGTTAATAAGTGACGGGGGGGGCGGGGTAGTGTGGTGCTTGGTGCTACTTTACATAGCTACCTGGTCCTCTGGTGGTCGATCCCAGCAAATGGTAGCAGGTATATCAGACGCTGTTAACAAAACAGCGTCTGATATACATGTTTGATGCGATTTATTTTACTTCTACAGCCTGCCAGCGATTGATCATCGCTGGCAGGCTGTAGTATAACTGCCGAGCTGTGCGCTGCTGTGAACGTGTGCGTGTTCACAGCAAATCTCGCCATTCGCGAGATGACGCGCCGACGTGTCAAGGAGGAACATCCCGGCTGCCCACAGGACGCAGCCCTGCGTTCGGCGGTCGGGATGAGGTTAAGTCTCATTTATGATGTGCAAAGTCGCAAAAAAATTGTATCTCCACACCAGGCAATGACCTGGTGTATTTTTACAGAAATAGGTGTACACCACATTGTACTGGAGTCAAATATATTATTGTTGTCCCCCATTTCATAAATTTGGTGCAACCTCACAAAGCAAAGACAGACTTAAAACTGACACCAAACCACTGCAAATGATGAATTCCCCCTTTCCTAACTTTGCTATTACTATTATATCATCTGATGCTTCTAAGGCTCATCACTTCCAGTAAATCGTAACTAAATGGATATAGACTTGTATACATGTCCATAAAAGGAATTAAAATACAATTGTTTAGACATTGCATAGTACTAAATTGTGAACTATTTAACCTCAGTTAAACATTACTATCAGTCAGTCAAACTTTACTATCTAATATGCGAGTTCTAGTATACAGCTGATCATACACATATTGGGCATAAGAAGAGGGGGAGCCACTGCCAGACTACTCCGGAAGCTGCTTATCTCACAAGATCAAAAGGATCGGGCAGTTGCAAGCCAACTGCCCCATTCTTATCTCACCGTACATCTGCAGGGGGAGATAAGTGGGTGCAGGCAAAATACATCTAATGTGTACGGCCAGCTTAAAGGGGCTGTCTCACTTCAACCCATGGCATTTATCATGTTCATAAAGTAAGTAAAAGGCTCTTGCTAATGTATTGTTATTATCCACATTGCTTCCTTTGCTGGCTAGATTAATGTTTCTATCACTTTATAAACTGCTCGTTTGCATGGTTATGACCACCCTGCAATCCAGCAGCAGTGGCTATACTGCACAGTTTAGGAAAAAGTGCTAAACTATGTGCACTTCAATGGTCCCAGCCACCAGAGAGTCCTGCGCTTTTTCCTATAGTGTGCAAGCATGGCCACTGCTGCTGGTTTGCAGGGTGGTCGTAATCTCGGAAACGAGCAGTGTATGTGATGGAAAAATTAATCAGACCAGCAAAGGAAGCAATATGGACAATCACAATATATTAGTAAGTGCCTTGTAGTATTGACTTTCTCTACATTATAAATGCCATTTGCTGAAGTGAGAGGACCCCTTTAAGATTTGCTCAGAAGCAGAAAGAGATATTATTTATAATTGAACAACATTCTCTGTTTGTTTTCTAACATTTGTTTTGTAAACTGAAAGAAAAAAATATGTGCCTAATAATAATAAAAAAAAACTTTGTATATTAAATGTTTTGATTTAAATACTTTAAATGTTAACAATCATAAAGCTTTCTTGGGTATTTTAAAAACCAAACTGAAGCTTTTTTAGCAGTACAGACTCCTTACCATCTTCAGGTGCATGTTTGTATTCTTTATCTTCTAAAACCTCAAAGTCAAAACCCAGCAGGTCAATGGGAATTGTGTACTTGCGAGCAAAATTTTGCTGTGCTCCAGTCAGGAATGCTTGTGTAAAAAAAAAGCCAGACAGCCAAAAAACTGGAGGACTTCCATTTTCATACCAGTCCTGTGTAACATTAAAAAAAAGTATACATAATAAAGCAGCAATACAAATACTTTCAAAATATATTTACATCTATATTATCAAGCTATATGTTTATGATACAAAGGCAGCAAGTGATGTGCAGGACCCCAAACTGTGATCAAATAGATTTGTATTGTACATTAAAGAAGATTCTCAGGATTTTGATATAGGTCATCAATATCTGATCAGTTGGGGCCCAACTTCCAGCTCCAAGGTGATCAGCTGTTTGCTAGTAATGTCACATTTATTTGTCACATGCCCCAGGATGTAGTTCAGTTCAATTCATTTGAATGGACCTGAGCTGCAATACCAAGTAAAGCTGCTATACAATGTATGGTTCTGTGCTTGGTAAGCTGTGAGAATTGCCACGGCTTCTTCATACAGCTGATTAGCATGGGTGTCAGGAGTGGTACCTCCAGATACAGATGACCTATCCTAAGGATAGGACATCAATAGCAAAATCCCAGACAACCCTTTTAACCTCTTGCCGACCACCCATTGACTATAAACGTCGGGACATTTGGCACTTCTCTCTGCATAGATATTTCTAAATGTCCTTACAGAGATGACAGCTGCGGGGCAGTGACAGCAGAGCTGCCCATAGATCTGCTGCCGGCAAACAATGATTCAGTATAGGGAACAGCAATAATAAGAATCACTCCTCCCTATACTGAGGAGCAGTCTCCTCCATTAGAGTAACGCTTCCAACCCAACAATTGCCTGTTAAATCAGGCTGTGTAAGACAGCCTTAAATCCCGAACACCAGGTGGCTGGGAAACAATGCAGAGGCCTGGAGCTGCTCCTATTACAGTGCATGGAAGCTACGGAAACAGCATAGAACAGCAATTTATGTCAGAAACACCATACCTTGCTGTGCTATGGTTCCTATAGCTCTCATGCACTATAATAGGAAATAGTGCAGTGCTGGGCCACTGCACTACTTCCCAGCTACCTGGTGTCGGGTCTTTGTCTCATCGCACCTTAGTATTGTCAAGATGTGACAACTCCTTTAAGAACTTCTACCCGGGCCAGTTTTCGCCCTCATGCCCAGGCCATTTTTTTAACATCTGACGTGTCACTTTATGTGGTGATAACTTTGGAACACTTTTATTTATCCAAGCCATTCTGAGATTGTTTTCTTGTGACACATTGTACTTCATTACAGTCATAAATTTGAGTCAATATGTTTCAACGTTATTTATGAAAAAATCCCAAATTTACCAATTTTTTTAAAAATTAGCAATTTTCTAAATTTATATTTCTCGGCTTTTAAAACAGAAAGTGATACCTCATAAAATATTTATTACTTAACATTCCCCATTTTAATTTTCGGATGTTAGAAGGCTTAGAATTTTAGAAGCAATTCTTAAAATGTTTAAGAAAATTTCCAAAACCCACTTTTTAAGGACCAGTTCAGGTCTGAAGTCACTTTCTGGGGCTTACATAGTGGAAACCCCCCATAAATGACCCCATTGTAGAATCTACACCCCTCAAATTACTCAAAACTGATTTTACAAACTGTGTTAAACGCTTTAGGTGTTCCACAAGAATTAAAGGAAAATGGAGATGAAGATGAAATTTCTAAATTTCACTTTTTTGGCAGATTTTCCATTATAATCCATTTTTTTCTTTAACACATCGAGGGTTAACAGCCTAACAAAACTCAATATTTATTACCCTGATTCTGCGTTTTACAGAAACACCCCACATGTGGTCGTGAACTGATGTGAGAGAAGAAAAGGAGCGCCATATGGTTTTTAGAAGGCATATTTTGCTGGTATGGTTTTTAGATGCCATGTTCTATTTAAGGTCCCCCTGATGCACCCTTAATATTAGAAACTCCCATAAAGTGACCCCGTTTTTGTGAGGCAAGGTAACCAAAAAATGGCTGTTTTGGCACCGTTTTTATTTTTTATAACATTCCTCTGACTGGGTAGATTATGTGCTATTTTTATAGAGAAGGTTGTTACTGACGCAATGATATAAAATAGTGTATGTTTACTTTCTTTCTCTCTTTGTTTCAGTTTTACATAATAAAGCATTTTTGAACAAAAAAATATGTTTTTGTGTCTCTATATTCTGAACACCAAATTTTATTTTTATTTTTCTGCCAATCGTCTTGTGCAGGGGCTAGTTTTTTGCAGGAAGAGTTGAAGTTTTTATTAGTACCACTTTTGGGTACATATGATTTTTTGATCATTCAATATTACACTTTATGGGGCAAGGTGACCAAAAAATTGGTTGTTTTGGCACAGTTTTTATTTATTTTTACAGCGTTCAACTGAGGTGTTCAGGCCATTTTTATAGAGCAGATCGTTACAGACATTTTATTTTTTAGGAGTTTAGAAGGCTTAGAATTTTAGAAGCGATTCTTAAAATTTTTAAGAAAATTTCCAAACCTTTTTAAGGGTCAGCTCAGGTCTAAAGTCACTTTGTGGGCCTTACATTGTAGAAACCTCCCATAAATAACCCCATTTTAGAAACTACCCTCCTCAGGTTGCTCACAACTTTTGACAAACTGTGTTAACCCTTTGGGTATTCCACAAGAATTAAAGGAAAATAGAGATGACATTTCTAAAGTTCACTTTTTTGGCGGATTTTCCATTTTAATCCATCTTTTCTGTAACATCAAGGGTTAACAGCCAAACAAAACCCCATATCTATCACCCTGATTCTGCAGTTTACAGAAACACCCCACCACCCCACATATGTAAATAAACTGATGTAAGGGCATTCAGCAGGGTGCAGAAGGAAAGGAGCGCCGCAAGGTTTTAGGAAGACAGATTTTGTTGGACTAGTTTTTAGACACGATGTCCCATTTGAAGACCCCCTGATGCACCCTACAGTAGAAACTCCCAAAAAGTGACCCCATTTTGGAAACTACAGGTAAGGTGACAGTTTTATTGATACTATTTTGGGGTACATATGATTTTTGATTGTTCGATATTACACTTTTTGTGAAGCAAGATAGGAAAAAAATTGCTGTTTTGGCACAGTTTTTATTTTTAGTTTTTTACAATGTTCTAGGTTTTATCATGTGCTAATTTTGCAAAGCAGACGCGATGATATTAAATATGTCTATTTTTTTGGTTTATTTCTGTTTTACATAATAAAGCATTTTTGAACATTTTTTGGTCTCCTAAATGTCATATTTTTTTTATTTTTTTACCAATCGTCTTGCAGGAAGAGTTGACATTTTTATTGGTACCAATTTCGGGTACATATGAATGATCATTCAATACTACACTTTATGGGGCAATGTGACCAAAAAAAAATCGGTTGTTTTGGTACAGTTTTTTTTTTTTTTACATCGTTCACCTGAGGGGGTAGGTCATGCGATAATTTTTTATAGAACAGGTCGTTACAGACATGGCAATACCTAATATGTATACATTTTTTAACTTATTTAACTTTTACACAATAAAAACCTTTTTTATATTTTTTAGCTTCTCCATATTCTGACAGCCATATTTTTTTTTTTTGACCGATTGTCTTATGTAGGGGCTCATTTTTTTCAGGATGACGGTGAAAGCTTGGTTGGTACCATTTTGGGGTGCATATGACTTTTTGATCGTTTGGTATTACACTTTTTGTGAAGCAAGGTGAGCAAAAATGGCTTTTTTGGCACAGTTTTTAATTTTTTACAGCAATCACCTGAGGGGGTAGGTCATATGATATTTTTATAGAGCTGGATGTTACGGACACGGCGATAACGAATATGTCTACTTTTTTTATTTATTTCACTTTAACACAATAAAAGCATTTTTAAAACAAAAAAATCATATATTAGTGTCTATTTTCTGAAACTAAATTTTCTTTGGCCTTGGTCTTATGTAGGGGCTCATTTTTTGCAGGTTGAGCTGATGGTTTGATTGGTACTATTTTGGGGTACATATAACATTTTTCTGTATCAAACCTTTTATTAATATTAATCCAAAAAGGGTAGAGTAGTAGTGTACATTTAGAATAAAAGCTTAATCAGCAATATGCAATAAATTACATATAAATGGAACACTGACAAAAAGAACAGGCCAGTCCAAAAATATAAAGATTATTGACATGGTGTTGAAGTCTTTGCAGAAACCCAGAGTCTCTAGAAAAGGCAGTAATGAGAAAATATAATTCCTCCTCACAAAGATAAGACATCCCGATAGTGTCAGGAAGAAGTCAATTTATTCCATTTCACTGTAAAATATGAAAACTGAAATTTTCGATGTTGCATAGTGACTAACAGGTGTTCCATAATGCAAATTTTATTCACATAGTTTATCAAAACTTGACATGTTGGGATGGCACTACTTTTCCAGTTGTTGGCAATTAAGACCGTTGCAGAGAATAATGTATGAAAAGCAATTGTTCTATTTGAATGAAGTAGTAGGAAGTGTAGTGGGGCGACTGCAGGTGACCATGGAAAGTGTGTACAAAGGACTTCAACAAGAAGATCCCGCACCAGTTTCCAAAAGGATTGAATGGCACTACAGCTCCAAAAAATGTTTCTAGGTCACCAACTACACCACAGCATCTCCAACACTCATTAGAGTATTGTGGATATATTAATGAGAGGCAATGGGGGGTCATATACCAACAATGGAGTACCTTTCTAGTGGCTTCTAAATGTTATTAAGATTGAGATCTTGTTCCCATTTCTTTAATGACAGAAAACTGGGGAGAAAGTGCTTCTCTCCTAGTTCAGAGTAAATAAGAGATATACCATTTGTCAGTCTACTGGGGTTGAGAAAAAAACAAATTAAATGAGGTCTTAGATGCAGAGGAGGACAATTGAAGTGTAGATATGCAGTGACGCACCCTGAGGAACTTATAGAAATCAGTGCAAGGGAAATTGAATTTAGCACTAATCTCCTCAAAAGACATAGGGCGAATGCCATCCCAGATGTCAGAGACATGGTAAACATTTGACGCCATCCAGTTAGTGACGTCTCTATCTGAAATTAGAGAGAAAAAACAGATATTGTCTGTATCTGAACTGGAGTCTCTTAATAAGATAAAACTCAACTTTTATTAAAGGTCTGATTAAAACAGAAAGTAGAATCAATTTCCAATATATACATTCTAGTAGGGTACTGGTCAGTTGGTATTGTTTGCACTGAAAGGGTCCGGTACCAACTAGTGTTGACGGTTAGTGTGGGGCAGGATCCTTATTTTTAAAGTACGTCTAGTGTGCTCCGTCAGCCTAATTAAACCCCTACCTATTCTCCTCAGTGCTCTGGGATTGTCTATGCCTATATGGCTACTGTGCTAGAATTAGGGGTACCTTAACATGGCTGTAGTCAGAGAGGCGCCTCTCCCTACAACTGTGGTAAGAATAGGGCCGGATGGGGGACACTTCCCCATTCATTTTGTGGTATTGACCACTGTCTCGTAATCCACTACTCCACATATTGGATTATGAGCCCTTTATTGGCTGATACCCTATGTATTGGTTGTTCCCTTATCTTACTTTAAGGGAACCCCATATTATATACTGCATTTTGATAGATTACTTTTTTCCTTATCACTTTAGAAGCTTCTCTTCACTCAGAAATCCCCTGATGAGTCTATTTTAAGACAAAACATGACATGTTGGGACGGTAGAGAGGGAAGAGTGTAGGGATTTGGCCCCATCTAAGGACAGGTTACTGATGGGACACTAACAGTTACCTAGGAGACCCAGCCAGGGTCTGGATCTCCTAGGCTTCCACAGTAGGCAGGTCCTGATGCCTTCCGCAGCACGGGAACCTGATGGGAACCCTCACCCGCCGCAAACACCTTCTATTCCGCAGTCAGCACTGACTGCAGCATAGAAAAGGTTAATTCGCCAGCATCAGCTTTTACAGCAAGGCCAACGGATACAGCAGGGGCCCGGCTATCAGTGACTACCTGCACTGCCCCTGCACTGATCGGGCACGCACCGCTCCGTTGCCAGCCCGATTAGCATGACATAGTAGTACATCACACTGCGGTAAGTCACTATTACGTACTATTACCTCATTGGTCGGGAAGGAGTTAAAGAGAACCTGTCACCACAAAATGCAGGGCAATCTAAAAGCACCATGTTAAAGAGCATGAGGAGTTGAGAAGACAGATATATAGATTTAGTAAGGCTTGTAATTTATTGATTTAAATCTCTGCTTTTTGCAGCTCATGTGAAGAGCTGTTGGTACATGAGGGAAGGGTTACCAATGATTGATAGCACTGTGTGTATAAGTGTACATGCAGAGATAGCTGTCAGTCACTAATAACACCTCCCTCCTGTATCGATAAGTAGGAAGTGGAAAAAGCAAATATACAAATGTATAAATTACAGGTTTTACTGACTCTCTTTCCAAAAAACTAGATATCAATCTGCTCAGCTCCTTCTGCTCTATAACAAGGTGATTTCTGATTTCATTGCACTTTGTGTTGACAGGTCCTCTTTAAACCTGCAGGGGGGGCATCTCATCTCTACTTTCTGAGAGCTCCATTTTTGTAGTGTTTTTGTTGTTCTCTAATAAGGCTTTCTGGCATTATTTCTATGTTGTGCATTGATTTTGCCATGGACCGTTTTTTTGCTGTGTTGTGAAATACAAACATAAAACACTGTGTTGTAGACAGAAAGGTTTTGCAATACAACACTCCATAATTTTATGGTTAAAACAGTATCCTTCATTGTATTTAAATATTAAAGGTTTTATTATTCTTTGTGTTACAAAATCAGAATCTGTACATTTTACAGAAAGAAGCAGCTAACTAAATATCCAACAAATCTCTGCTCTGGGCTTTTAATATGTATGCCTCATTTATCCTCCTTGGGTTGGACCTAAAAACAACATGTTGCTAAGTTTTCGGTTCAGCACAGTGGAAGAGATGCGACACAAGTTATTAACACTGCTAATATTTATCATTTCAGCAGCTTCGTGAAATCAGTGTGAATAACACAAACTACCATCTGTCTTTCCTTTTCTTTGTTAGCTATATGATAAATAATAAAATCTAGCTGATATTTTCATGTAACACTAAACAAACTACTGCACACAACAGATGTATCACTGAACCTTATATTCATTACATGACATTATGAAGAATTCCAGATTAATAATGCAGAAATCTCACTGTGTATTTTACTAAGCATTGCCATTTAAAATGGGTTAAAAAACTTTAAAGATGTTTCTTTCTTATGCTCTGTAAAGATGAAATAGAAATAATAAAGATTATTAAACAAAACTTAATCTGCGATTTCAAGATTTACAATGCCAGGGTAAGAACAGATGGTCTGCTGCCACATGCAGCTGAAGTCTCATCTACATGTGTGGGCCAACAGTTGCTTGTTTTTAAAGGTAATATCTCAATTTTATAAGCACTTTCATGCAGCCATTAATCACTTCTACTTCAATATGAGGCAATGCTTAACAGAAGCATTCCCAATATATCAGCATCATCTCACAAGCATATTGCATATGCAGTTCTTGGAAATTGCTTTTTTGACCCTCCTGAGACTTAAATCATATTATAAATTAATGATTAGATTGAGTATTTACAGTATATATACAGTATAAACAGTATGTTTACTAGCACCAATTAAGCCAAATAACTGTCCTCCTTCTAGCCCTATTTTCTAGTAGAATACATATTTATTTCTTCTGGGTTTTTATTTTATTTTATCTTCACACCTCACAAATCTCTGTCTTCTATGCTTCAGTGTTAAAACTTCTTTTTTATTTGTGAGGTTTTCCTGCATTTAATATATGTCATGTTTATTGATGACATCTTTGTGTGAATACAAAGTATCAATAATTATATTCCATTATATGCCTTAAATAACTTACCTGTAAAAATGTTAGCCTTGCAAGAAAATCATTAACATAACTGCCAAGAGGTTTGAGGCTTGGGTAAGACTTCTTCATCCACATAACAGGAATCTTTCCTTTTAGGATGCTCATTACAACCTCTTCCAAGTCCGCAGACATAACCACCAAGCCCTATTTTCCATTGACACAAAAAACAGTTCAGTTTAAGATCCCTCAGTCAGTCATATTTCTCTGTCTCTTCCTCCCCCATGACAATTTTTTTTAATTGCCATATGTTGTATCCCTGAATGAATGCCAGAGGTCACATGACCTCGGCAATGTTTAGTCATATTCAGTTAGCCCATAGATGCAGTACACAGGACTGATCTTTAACCTATACCATTCTAATGTATAGGGGTCTACAGCAGTGATATGAATGTTAAATACATGTACAGTACATTAGAAAACTGTATGAAAGTACAACCCTAATTCCAAAAAAGTTGGGATGCTGGGTAATAAGAAATGTAAATAAAAACAGAATGCAATGATTTGCAAATCTCATAGACTTACTTTTTATTCACAAAAGATTATAGAAGACATGTTAGAGGTTTAAAGTCAGACATTTTACTATTTCATGAAAAAAATAACTAATTTAGAACTTGATGGCAGCATTGCATCTCAAAAAAAGTTGAATAAATTAAACCTGGACACATCTTGTCACATCAAGGGGTAGAAATATTGATTCTTTCATTACAAAACCTTTCAAACAAAATTGTCACAGTCCTCTTTGATTTTTTTCTCGGCTAATACAATGGCCCCTCCTAAGAGACCTCCTGAGTCTGCTCATATGGAAACTAGTGATGATTAAGAATAGGTCACAAACAGAAAAGTTATGATCGTTACGATCTTTTCTCAGCCGAACTCTGACAAAAGCACTGGAACCAGTGATGAAGAAACTACAGGATATAAAAAAAATGAGCAACAGGGCAGAAAACTTTGAATCCACCCAGACCAAAGTCATCTCCTACAGTAAGACTTCTACAAGATCTTTCCAACTGTGCCAAGACCACCTCAACAGAATGATTAACTTGACTGAAGTTCAGAATAACATAGGCCAGTGTAATAATTTATGGATCAAAGATCTACCTTCTTACATGGAAATTTACTCAGCATGGTGAAGTACATCTTTATTCAATTACTACTGGATTCCTACCCCATGGAAATTACCATAAGACGGCAGGACATTGCGAGCTTAGACTATATCCTCTGATCCACTAAGATAGATTATTTGCCATCTATTGTGTTTCAGCATCCGGGAAAGTCTAAAAAGTCTAGAGAAGTTGATCACTTAGATTATAAAGTTTCTCAAGTATTCACAAGATCTCCGCCATGTCGCTAGAAATCCTTTTTCATTAGTTATGTGCTAAGGGTCTATTTTGACCACTTACCTAACCTATCTAAATTTTTGCTATGATTAGTCTGCTGAAACTAATCTCCAAGTCACTTTTGTTTCTCTTGGTTTATCAGTGGTTTGAACTTGTTTTGATTGAGAAGTCATTTTACAGACACAAATTCTTGCCGTTCCCACTACATCTTCCTTGTGGGTACCCTTACACTTATTTCATACAATGTACTGGGGGCTTTAATACACCTCAAAGCCGAGTCAGGTTTTCACATTGCTAAGGCAGACATAGGGGCACATTTATAAAGACCAGCGGCCTCTTCATAACTTCAGCGTATCCTACATGCTTCAAAATGTAAGACAACTTCTGAGTGGTCCAGTCTAGCATAGATACTATAACAATCTCCAACCATGCCAACCATTACTTTGCAACTAGATTTTCTCCTAAGGAGAGCATTCACATGGTAATATATTACAAGTGTAAGATATGTTTTTAATGCAATATTACACTATCAGAGGCTTTATGTCTTTCTCTGAATCAGACGGAGTGTTTAAAGGGGTTGTCTGGGCTTTTACTATTGATGATCTATCCTCAGGATAGGTCATCAATATCAGATCGGCAGAGAGCTGACACCTGGCACCCCCGCTGATCAGCTGTATGAGGAGACAGCACGCGCCGTGTACACATGCAGTCTCCCTTCTCTCTTTCTGTCTGCTGCTGCCTGACCTATCCTGAGGATAGATCATAAATAGTAAAAGCCCAGACAACCTCTTTAAGGATTGTGAAAATAATCATCTGCCGGTGATTAACTGCGGAGAAGGGAGACCTTTTTTCCGTTTCTGGTGTTGCAACGCCCTACTGATGACACGATAAGCATGAATCAAGAGTATATTATAGTGACTGCTTGGGGAAACTAACCTGCCCTCTTGTTGATCTAGCGACGCTTTTATCTGGGACTTAAGATAAGGAATTCTCTATTTATATATATATATATATATATATATATATATATTTACTTACAAATTAACCTACTCACCTTCCTTACAAAAATAATCTCTATCTCTTAGAAATCAATAAAAAAAACCAAAAACTGCTGAACAGTATAGCAGCCAGAACATTAAAGGGGTTATCCAATACTATAAACTGCCCCCCCATATGCTGGGCCCCTCACAGTTAATATACTTACCTGGGTCCCCGCTCCGCTCCTGGTCCCCGCACTGCAGCTTCTCCGCGTGCGCCGATTAAAACATCCAGTGTCGAAGGGGGGGGGGGGAACAGCCAATGGCAGGCGGGGACGAGTCTCCCTAGCATCGCAGGTGGCGGTAGAGAGGCTCGAACCCCCCCCAATACCGGATGTTTTCTTCAGCGCACAGGGAAAAGCAGCAGTGGGGGGACCAGGAGCGGCGCAGAGTAAGTATATTCCCTGTGAGGGGCCCAGCATATGGGCAGTTTATAGTATTGGATAACTCCTTTAAAGAGGACCTCTTACCGATCCAAAGTTTTTTAGTGAAAGGTATGTACATGCAGAGCGGCACCCAGGGATGTCACTGCAATTACTTGTATCCCTGGGTGCCGCTCTGTCTGTCAGCTCTAGCCCCCGGCACGGCACTCGTGCTTCTGATAATTTTGCCTTGGGGGAGACATCCTCTTTTGCCCTGGGCGTCTGCTTCTCCCAGGCTGGAGCGCTGGCCAATCGCAGCGCTCAGCTCATATCCTGCAACGTCCCAGGATATGAGCTGAGCGCTGCGATTGGCCAGCGCTCTAGCCTGGGATAAGGAGACGCCCAGGGCAAAAGAGGATGTCTCCGCCCAAGGCAAAATTTTCAGAAGCACGAGCGCTGGTGCCAGGGGCTACAGCAGGCAAACAGAGCGGCACCCAGGGATACAAGTAAGTGCAGGGACATCCCTGTGTGCCGCTCTGCATGTACATACCTTTTACTAAAAAACTTTGGACCAGTGAAAGGTCCTCTTTAAAGATGTGCCAATACAAATACTACATCCATGGAGACAAAGCCTCAAAAGAAAAATCACTATTACTCAAGAGACAAAAAAAGAGGACTTCTATTTCCTCTCTAAATTCGCCCAAGAGGAGAAAAATACAGAGACAACAAAATGATTGCTAATCCGTTCTGTGACTATTTTTTTTACACCTCTCTATATAATTTAAACTCTTGCTGCTCTCCAAACCAAATTCCCACTGTGCACTCATATATTTCAGCATTTCTCAACACATTACCCCACCCAACTTTCTCTGCAAGAGCCAAGAAACTTGTGGCCCCCTTTACCCTTCCAGAGATTTCCAAAATCCTCTCATCTACACCTTCGGGTAAAAGTCCAGGTCCTGAAGGGTTCCAGACTTCTTATTATGAACAATCTAAAGATCTTTTATTGCCTAGATTCTTAAATGTTTGCATTTCTCCATTATTGGGTTCTCAATGGTCTGCCCAATCCCTGGAAGTCTATATATTAATTATCCAAAAGCAAGGAAAGGATCCAGAATTGTGCTCTAACCACAGGCCTTTATATATTTTGAATATTGACCTTTTAGCCTCCAGCAGGCCTAGATACTGTAACTTGACCGTCCTAGAATAGATGAGATTCATCCCTGGATGAGAATATAAACTTAATGTCACTAGATTGATTCATGATACAGTATATGTTATGCTAAACAGCACCAGATCCCAAGAAGGCTTTCAATTGTGTGGCTTGGGCCTATATAAAAGCTACATTCGAGAAATTTGGCTTCTCAACTGGTTTTATCTCACGATTCTCAGTCTGTATACTATCCCAAGTGCCTGTGTACAGGTTAATTGCTCCTTTTCTAAACCCTGTAAAATATGGAAAGGGACTTCCTCTCATTTAGTTATTGAGACACTAAATCAAAAATGTTTTACATCACCTAATGTTAAAGACTTTCAAATAGGAAGGTAGTGCCACACAACAGCTGCTATGGCAGATAACCTCCTTTTCTTAAGGGAAAAGCAAAAAATCTAAATTTAGCCATCTAAGAGAGGCCATAGGCCTAACTAACTGGGACAAAGACCTCAAAAATAGAAAATACAGCCACAAAATGGGATACTTTTAAAAGCAAAATCTAATTATTGAGGGGTAGATACCTTATGGGAATAAAAGGTTAAGGAACAAGAAAATACCAAGGTGGATATATAGAACTATAAAGAAAGCAATAAATGACAAAAAGAAAGCATTTAAATCACTAATACAGGAGGGTAGCGAGGAAGCATTGAAAAACTATAAGGAAAAAAATTGAATATGTAAAAAAAAAAAATTAAAGCAGCCAAACTAGAGACTGAGAGATTAATTGCCAAAGAGGGCAAAACTAACCCGTAAATGATCTTCAATTATATAAATGGTAAAAAGTATAAATCTGAAGGTGTCGGCCCTGTACAGAGTAATGAGAGGGGAGTTGCAGAGAGCGCTGAGGAGAAAGCAAAGCTATTAAATATTTTTTTCTCCACTATTCACTGAGGACAATAAACTGTCAGATGAAATGCAGAATGTAAAAGTAAATTCCCCATTAAAAGTGCCCTGTCTGACACAGGAAGAAGTACAGCGGCGTCTTAAAAAGATTAAAATAGACAATTCGCCAGGACCAGATGGCATACATACTAAGAGAATGAAGTAATGTCATAGCCAGACCCTTATTTCTGATATTTAAGGACACTCTACTGACAGGGAGTTTTCCACAGGATTGGCACATAGCCAATGTGGTGCCAATATTCCAAAAGGATCCAAAAACAAAGCCTGGAAACTATAGGCCGGTAAGTTTAACATCTGTCGTGGGTAAACTGTTTAAAGGTTTTCTGAAGAGATGCTATGTTGGAGTACCTTAATGAAAATATGCAAATAAAACAATATCAGTATGGCTTAATGAGGGATCGGTCATGCCAAACGAATTTAATCAGTTTCTATGAGGAGGTAAGTTCTAGACTTGACAGCGGCGAATCAATGGATGTCGTATATCTGGACTTCTCCAAAGCATTTGACACTGAACCGCATAAAAGGTTAGTACATAAAATGAGAATGTTTGGACTGGGAGAAAATGTTTGCATGTGGGTAAGTAACTGGCTCAATAATAGAAAACAGAGGGTGGTTATTAATGGTATAAAACAAGAATCACAAAAATAAACGTGGCCTAAATGGGTGGGACTGCTCCAGACCCCAAACACTGTGGCGTGTTTCTAACTGGGGGGGCAGTTCCTCCGCATGTGGTTCGCAGCGAACGGCTATCCCCAGCAAAAATTGCATACAATGGAGGATGCCGGCGCGAACCACAAGCACCACACAAACATCCTACACAAAATAAAACATGTGCGGATGAAAATATATAAACACATAACTCACAGAAAAAAGATGCACCACATGGATAAGCAACTGACAACACTGGCTAATCCCTCACTCTGGTGTTAAAAGCTGAGAGATTCGCCAATATTTCCAATCAGGAACATATCGGAGCCCCTTTAGGCACCACTACACGGTATCTCAGCATGACATGGGGTCCTACCACTAGACTACCTATGGTGTGTGAACAAGGTCTGAACAGGTATTAAGCAGCCTACAGCCTCATCCCACTCATTAATGGTACACACTCAGATTGGGTCACTGTCACTAGGGGAAAAGAAAAGGGTAAAAGGCGCTCATAGGGTAATGTGTTTCTATTGGATATTATTTGAAGTCAAATAATGGTTGTGCTCACCTTTTATGGTTGTGCTAGCTCAGGCACAACTCTAGTGAATGGCCATTAGGGAGGTTGGTGCTGCCAGTGACCCGCTCAGTCCAAATGGGTGGTTGCCAGACCCCCAGGGTACTGAAGGAACAGATTAAAAGGAAACGGATGTGCAGTAAATCCGATGGGGTACCAAAGGGCGCTGCTGGCGTCCCCACGTGCATATCAGCGTTCCCAGATCTTCCACAGCCAAGAGGGATAACCATGATACACCCCATGGTCTAGCAGCACGACGTTTAAGACTTGAAAAAGGGGTACGTAAGCCCCGAAAGGCGTTGTCAATAAAAACCTTTAAAAAAGAGAAGAGGTTGTCTAAGTGCGCCCTTTGGTACCCCATTGGAAGTGCGGATTTACTGCACATCCGTTTCCTTTGAATCTGTCACTAGGGGAGTACCTCAGGGGTCAGTACTGGGCCCTATCCTCCTCAATATATTTATTAATTATCTTGTAGAAGGCTTGCACAGTAAAATATTAATTTTTGCAGATGTCTCTAAACTGTGTAAAGTAATTAACACGGAAGAGGACAGTATACTGCTAGAGATGGATCTGGATAGATTGGAGGCTTGGGCAGATGAGGGTTAACACTGACAAATGTAAGGTTATTGCACATGGGATAGAATAATACAAGTCATCCGTACATACTAAATGGTAAAACACTGGGTAACACTGACATGCAAAAGGACCTAGGAATTTTAGTGAACAGCAAACTAAGCTGTAGAAACCAGTGTCAGGCAGCAGCTGCCAAGGCCAGTAAGATAATGGCTTGCATTAAAAGTGGCATAGATGCCCGTGATGAGAACATAGTCCTACCACTTTACAAATCACTAATCAGACCACACATGGAGTACTGTGTACAGTTCTGGGCTCCTGTGAACAAGGATACATAGCAGAGCTAGAGAGGGTTCAGAAGAGGGCAACTAAAGTAATAACTGGAATGTGGGGACTACAGTGCCCTGAAAGTTTATAAAAATTAGGGTGTCACGGATCAGCGGGTGTGAACCCACTGTGTCACTGACTGGCTATACTCTGGAGGGGCACGTCTAAGCAACTACCTGGTTTTCACTAGAGCCTCTGGTTGTGAGGATATACTTGAGCCGTTAGGGTAGTTGCCAGGGGCTACTCCAGAGCAATCCCCAAGTCAGTGGCAGATGGTCCAGGAGGACCAGGAGATACCCAAGTAGGTACCAGAAGTACAAGCGTAGTCAGGCGGGCAGAGACGTTACCAGGAGCAACGGTGCAGGACCAAAGGATAAGGCAGAGACGTGGTCAGACCGAACTGGAAGGACAGATGTCTTTTTTCAGCCTTATAAACTATGTTATTATGTTACTCAATAATGCAAACAGAGTTGCTTTGGATATTTGAACAATTTGCTAGTTTCCAACGCTAAAGTTAATTATGACAAATCAGAAATGTTTTATATCTCTGCACCCAGGTCTATAATTCAGCAATTTGAATCTCTTTCCCCCTTCATATGGCCCCATAAATCCACATAAGTTTTAGGAGTCCTGATTGTGGTCGACCCTAGATTTCTCCTTGAACTTTACGCCTCTACTTACTAAAGTCAAAATACAAATCCGATAAATGCACCTCCCATTCGCTTCGTGGATGGGGTATAAGAATATATTAAAGTCTTACATCCTTCCCAGATTTCTCAATACTATGCAGGCGATCTGAATCTCCCTCCCTCTCTAAATCCTGTACTTTATTTTCATCCTTTGTCTTTGGGAAAAAAAAGAAGACAAAGGGTTTTCTTTCCTGGATCATTGTTATTATTACAAAGCAATCCATCTTGCCAGCTGGCTTGACCTAATCTCTCCACCGAAGCTATTCATACATATTGTCCTAGAAAAGAACATGCTCTAATATTCCCAAATTAGCTCTGTTGCCCAACCCTGCCCGCTTCCAGCATCAATAATATAGTAGCGCTATATAAGTGCATAAAATAAATAAATAAATAAATTGATATAATCCCTCTCTGGAAATCAGAAACGTTAAGAGATCTAGACTCCCCCTGATTTCACCTACTCTCTGTCCCACTAACTTTGTTAGCTACTTCCATGCTTCCATACAAGGTTAAAGGGAACATATCATTCCTCCAATCCTTCAATTTTAGGACAGCTTGTAGGTACATTTTCCAATCGATCAAGGAGCCATTACAAGACTTGAACATCTCACTTTTTCTCTAAGGCTACATTTACACGAACATGGTGTTTTGCGAATCCGCAAAACACAGATACCGGCCCATGTGCGTTCCGCAATTTGCGGATCGTACATGCCGCAGCTATTATAGAAAATACATATTCTTGTCCGCAATTGCGGACAAGAATAGGAGTTTTTTTTTTTTTTTTTTGCAGGTCCGCAGCACGGGGCAACGGATGCGGACAGCACGCGGTGTGCAGTCTGTATCTTTTGTGGCCCCATAGAAATGAATGGGTCATTGCAGAACGGATGCGGACTCATTCACACGGTCATGTAAATGTAGCCTAAAGCGTTTATTTTAAATCTGGAACCTCTACTCCCTTTTTCTCTTTCACTTGTGATCTACTAAGCCTTATTTTGTACGAGACTGAGATCATGAATTAGGCATAATAGGCCTGTAATTTTCAGATGAAAAAGTTAGAATGATATTGATCCACTCTCTTTGTTTCTCCTGATGTGTGAAAATTTAAGACAACTCATACAAACCTCTGACTAGATGGTACTAAACTTCTGCCTATTTAAAAAAAAGTACTTTAAATCTATGTAAGGGCTCATTCACAAGAACGTATGGGTTCCGTTTCCGTATTGCGGACCGCATATGCGGATCCGCAATAAACAGACACTGTTCCGTGTGCATTCTGCATCACGGATGCGGACCCATTCACTTCAATAAGTCCGCAAATCAGGAGATGCGAAGCGGTGCGGAACGGAAGCATGGAACGGAACCCTATGGAAGCACTACGGAGTGCTTCTTTGGGATTCCGTTCCATAACGCAAAAAGATAGAACATGTCCAATTTTTTTGCGGAACGGAGGGATGCGGACCCATTCAAGTTGAATGGGTCTGCATCTGTCCCCGAGGCCTCACAAACACTCTCAATGCATTGGGGACCGCAAACTGCGGTCCCAATGCACGAAATGGAACACATACGTTTGTGTGAATGAGCCCTAACTCCAGTGGTTGCTGGAGATTTGGTGGCTTTACTGGTAGCTATCGTTATACAGTAAAAAGAAAGCTGGGCACTCTCGGATACTGGAACCGGATACAGAATTTATTAGTCAGAAAGCAATAAAACTTGTCTAAAAATGTCACAGGAAAAATAAATAAATGAATAAATAAAACCTTCCCATTTGGGAAATCTAAATGTCCAAAGCCTCACCACTTGTCTCATTCATGGGGCATCCCTGTATATTGGAGAAATCCCCTATACCGTGACTGCACATAACCGATAAACCAATTAAAACAATTTGTACAAATATTATCCATCACTAATAGTCTAGGTACTGTTAATAATTAATAAAAGCAGATTTAAAATATTATAATTAGTGTTGAGTGAAGCGAAGCATTCCAAGCTGAATTCAGTCGGAGTTAGGAAAACTTCGATTTGCAACAAATCCAAATTTCCTCGCGCTTCGTGGTAACTAATCAGGATTGACAGTATGACATATAGCCAAATCCCAGCTATAACCATTCTGTTGATAAAGAGGCTACTCTAGCACAGTAGTATGAGGCTGAAATTATGTTTAAATGCATTGTAAAATATACCAGTACTTAAACCGAGTGAAAGTATCTACGAACAACAAATTGTAATGCAGAAGTCTTAAAGATACTATACTTTCATATTTCTTAAACAGTCACCAATAATAAACCCTCAAAAACGACTTCTTTCACAGACATTATGGAAGGTGAGGCAGCGAAAGCTGCTGATTTCTTTTGCCAAGATGAATGACAGCTGCTCTTTTTACATAATACTTACTGCATTACATTATATGAAGTCTTAACTTCCCCACTTTCAGCACTAATACATGTAATACATTGCCATTTGTACAGTCTTTTTATTGGAAGTCTATATCATCTTAAGACTGAAAAGATTTACCTCGACTGTAGTTAATGAAAAACAGCCTTAGCTTAGATGTCAAAGAGAATAACCTCCTATATAAAAGGTGTATACCATACCTCATGCAGAAAAACCAAAGACTAGTACATTTTCAGCAATCCCCTATACTCCAGCAATGGAAAAACAAATTCAATCATATCCAGATTTGAGGAACTCTGTAGCTGGGGGTTTGGTACCTGAGCAAAATTTCTCTCCTAGGCGCTGTCCTACACTTCACTAACTCTGATCTAAAAGTTTCCTTGATCAAATCTCCCATCTTTCTTTTATAAATACACCTATATGTCTACCACTAAACTCCCCCTATCTCCTCAGGGCACTCAAAAAATAATCCTTCTAAACACATATATTGAAATAGACATTTTCTGATATTGACAACTTCCTCCATTCTTTGTATTTTGTATTTCATTATTTGACAAAGCACTATTTTGAAATACTACTGTAGTCATTAAGGCCTTTTAAAGGGGTTGTCTCACCAGCCAATATAATTTATCATGTAGAGAAAGTTAATACAAGCCACTTACTAATGTATTGTTATTATCCATATTGCTTCCTTTGCTGGTCAGATTCATTTTTCCATCACATTATACGCTGCTGTTTACCATGGTTATGACCACCCTGCAATCCAGCAGAGGTGGCCGTGCTTGCAAACTATAGGAAAAAGCACCAGCCTACATGTGCTCCTACAGTCCTGGCCACCAGAAAGTCCGGCGCTTTTTCCGACAGTGTAAAAGCACAATCACCATGGCTGGATTGCAGGGTGGTCATAACCATGGAAACAAGCAGTGCATAACGTGATAGAAACATTAATCTGGCCAGCAAAAGAAGCACAATACATTAGTAAGTGCCTTGTATTAACTTTTTCTACATGATGAATGCCACTTGCTGAAGTGAGACAACCCCTTTAAGTCTTCGAGCTTGCTATGTGTTTTCAGCATGATACAATTTATAAACTTTAATAAAAAGAGATTTAAAAAAAAATGTGGGACATAATCATGTCTACCATTGTGTAGCATCCCCTCTTCTTTTAACAAAGAATGTCTGGGAAGTGAAGAGACCAATATCTGGAGTTTTGGGAGATGAATCTTGTCCCATTCTTGTCAGATGTACGATTCTAGCTGCTCAACAGTCCTGGGTCTTCTTTGGCAGAATTTTTATTTCATGACTGCCAAATATTTTCAATTGGTGAGAGGTCTGGACTGCAAGCAGGTCAGTTCAGCACCTGGACTCTTCTTCTGTGAAACCATGCTGTTGTGATGGATGCAGTATGTAGTTTAACATTCTTGCTAAAATATTGCAAGGTCTTCCCTGAAAGAGACATTATGTGGGTGGGAGGATATGTCACTTGTCACAGTTCAGTTCACTGTGACACTGGTTGCCGTGTTTACTCGCTTTTGTTGCTCTGGCATACTTGGATGCAGGCTCTTCCTGTGTAGGCTGGTTGCTTTGGGCTACGTGTAGTTTGCAGCCTCATGTGTGTGAACTGTGGCTTGTGTATGCATGCTCCTGTGTCCATATCACTGTGTCCGTGTAGCTCCTGACACTTGTGCCATGCAGGCTGGATGCATGGAATCTTCGTACTGGTTATGGGCAGTTCCCATGCATGATGGTTTGTGTGATGCCTGCTGGCTGCAGCCTTGTATGTGAACATGTGCGAGTGTATTTGGATGCTCTATGTTCATATTCTTTGTTCATGTGGTGTTAATGTTCCCTGATCTGGGTGTGGTTTACCTGGTGGTCAGGCAGTGGCGTTGCTAGGGCTGGTGTCACCTGGTGCGGTAAAAACCCCCCCCTCCCATCGGCGGCGATCTCTCTGCTTAGCCCCGCCCCCACGTCAGCTGTCTGTTTACTATCTAAACCCCCATCCATGTTATCGCTTGGGTTCAAATTCTAGCACCCCCAGCAGGCCCCCAACCCCTGGCGATCTGTCTTCTGTCTGCTTAGAACCCCCCACACACACACACATATTTGCATACATATTATATTCTGTATCCAGAATATATCCAGAATACAGCACCACATACCTTACATCCAGTAACTTCTCTGATGCAGACCACTTCTTTCCTCATCTCCTCCTTTCAGATCAGACCGCCATGATGGTTTTTCATCCATCTCTCGTCTCTGTAGTTTGACAAAAGACATCTTAGGTTCCTACTTTTCCATCATCCTCCTACCTTATTAACAACTCACCTGCCACCTTCAGTAATAATAATAATGTGCACTAATTCAAAAGTGCTCCCGTTCTGTGTGCCGGTACAAAAAAAACTCCCTCAGTGCCGCCAGTTGAGCTAATGTCCCCATAATGTGTGCAAGTATAAAATACCCCTATATAATGCCCCTAGTAAATGCCCACATAGTGCTCCTCTCCTCCTCCCCATAGTGCCCCCAGAATGTGGCAGTATAAGATTCCCCCATAGTGTCCCCCAGAATGTGCCAGTATTAAATGCCCCTTATTAGTGCCCCCATAATGTGCCTATATAATATACCCCCATAGTATTCTTCTCCCATCCAACACCATAGTGTCCCCATAATGTGCCAGCAATGCCCCATAGTGTCCCCCATGTGCCAGCAATGCCCCCATAGTGTCTCCCATGTGCCAGCAATGCCCCCATAGTGTCCCCCATGTGCCAGCAATGCCCCCATAGTGTCCCCCATGTGCCAGCAATGCCCCCATAGTGTCCCCCATGTGCCAGCAATTCCCCCATAGTGTCCCCTATGTGCCGGCAATGCCCCTATATTGTCCACCATATGCCAGCAATGCCCCCCATAGTGTTCCCCATGTGCCAGCCATTGCCCCAAAGTGTCCCTTTATGCCAGCAATGACCCCCCAGCGCAGCCCAGCGCCTCACAGAAAAACAAAACAAAACACATACTTACCTCCATGGCAGTGATGCGATGCAGGCCTGTCCCGAGCAGTACAGCTCAGGCAGAGCGATGACGTAATCGCGCCGCCTGCACCGGCCTCTGATAGGCTGCTGGCCTTGTGCCGGCAGCCTATCAGAGGAACAGGGAAGAGAGATGCCTCTCCCTCCCCTGCTGCAGTGTTCATCTGTATCGCGATACAGATGAATGTAGGGAGATGAGTGCTTCCATAATGCAAGTGCTCATCTCTCATCTCCTGGTGGTGTCACCCAGGGGCGTAGCTAGAAATGACTGGGCCCCACAGCAAATAATGTTATGCCCCCTCCCATAGCTAAATTTTTTTATGGGCCCCCCCTTCCGGATCTCCCACCCCCACCCCCACATATCTATCGGACCTCCCACCCCTTTCAGAGCTTCCACCCAAACACCCCTCCAGGACCTCCCATCCCAACATCCCCACACCCTCCCTAAATCCCCCATCAGTGTCATCCACACATCCCCCATCAGTGTCCTCCATACATCCCCCATCAGTGTCCTCCACACATCCCCCTGTCATCCACACATCCCCCATTAGTGTCCTCCACACACACCCCCATCAGTGTCCTGCACACATACCTCATCAGTGTCATCCACACAACCCCCATCAGTGTCCTCCACACATACCTCCATCAGTGTCCTCCACACATACCCCCATCAGTGTCCTCCACACATACCCCCATCAGTGTCCTCCACACATACCCCCATCAGTGTCCTCCACACATACCCCCATCAGTGTCCTCCACACATACCCCCATCAGTGTCCTCCATACATCCCCCCATCAGTGTCCTCCACACATCCCCCCCTAAGTGTCATCCACACATCCCCCATTAGTGTCCTCCACACACACCCCATCAGTGTCCTGCACACATACCTCATCAGTGTCATCCACACAACCCCCCATCAGTGTCCTCCACACATACCCCCCCATCAGTGTCCTCCACACATACCCCCATCAGTGTCCTCCACATATCCCCCCCATCTGTGGCAACCATACATCCCCCATCAGAGCTTCATATTAACCTGCTATACTACTATTATGGCTAAAAACCTCAGTAATAGTTTCCCATATATAATAAATTTATATATATATATATATTTATATCAGAAGCATAAATATATATTATCATACTTCTGATGCACATGAATGCATAATTTAGCCTCTATTTCTAAAAGGTTGCCACCAGGACTAGAACACACAACCATTCACATCAGAGGCAAAAACCCTAACCACTGAGCTATGAAGCTCAATGATAAATTATGTTGGAAAAAACTCTTAGTAGTGTATCATGTATTAGGCATTCCTATATAGCAGAAGTATAACTAAATAAAAAAATAAATGTGTAATTACTATATATAAATGTAGTAATTACACATTTATTTTTACTGTATTTTGTGTCATACATTTCTTTTACAATTACTGAAAAAGAAATATGTAATTTATACTTCGGCTATATAGTGTATCATGTATCACTCTGCTGTATAGGAATACCTAATACTTGATAAACTACTATGAGGTTTTTCTAATACAGTTTACCATTGAGCTCCATAGCTCAGTGGTTAGTGTTCTTGCCTCTGATATGAAAGGTTGTGAGTTCGAATCCTGGTTGCAACTTTTCAGAAATAGAAGCTAAATTAGATTAAAATACATTGGGTGTCCCCAAGCATACTGACAATGCTTGGGGATACCCCCTTCATGTTCATAGCACTGACTCCATATATGGACACAACCATATATGGAGTCAGAGCTCAGACCGGGATTCCCTCTACAGCGATCAGTGCAGTGAATAAATTATCTTGTGCTGGCAGCCGGCACTGGTGTCACCCCATCAGTGGTGTCACCCGGTGCGGCCCGCACCCCTCTCGCAACGCCACTGTGGTCAGGTGCTCTCATTACCCAGCTATCAATACCTGTGTGCTGTGGGAATGAGTAGGGTGCAGGATCTATGCAACTGACCTGGTGTTTTGCCATCTGCCCTTTTTTGTATGGTCGCCTGATAAAACATTGATGTCCATTGTAGCTGTCTCCCTGAGCAATGTAACCTTGTAGCTATCTTACCTTGGCCTTTTTATGTTTGTGCTTTACCAATCTGTCTGGTCCTGGTTGTTTGGTATCCTTGTCTTGGCCTAGTCTATATATGCAGCTTTGTCTGCGACCTCTGTGTAGCGCAGTAAGCATGGGGTCCAGCTCTGCCTGCGACTGCCATTTAGTAGAGTATTAATCGGGTTTATTCATCTGTTAGTCTTTGTGTGCAGCTCCACCTGCGACCACCATGTAGCAGAGTACGCATGGGGTCCAGGTATGGGGTACGCATGGGGTCTTTGTGTGCAGCTGCCTGTGACCGTCGTGTAGCAAGGTTCTCATATGATCCAGGTATCTGCTTGTCTATGTCTGCAGCTTTGTCTGGCACCACCATGTAGCAGTGTTCGCATGGTGTCCAGACATCTGCTAGTTCCATGCCAATGCTTCCTGTGTTCTTGGTTATGTCTAGTCTTGACAGTGTCCTGTGTTCGAGTATGTTTCGGTTCCAGTTCATTTGCCATTCCAGTCCTTGTTTGTGTGCCTGGACCGCTGATACTTACTCCGGCGTTTGTGTTTCGCAGGTAGTGGCAAAGTGCACCGGGTGGTGAGACCTGGTGAGCTCTCGGTAAAGCCTATCCCCGCCATTAGAGGTATTGTGAAGAACGAGGCTCACTTTGACTCCTCCCTCTGGGTTTGGCCCCAAGTCAAACCGATGCACTTGGTCCAGTGGTGTTCCATCACACGAGCGAGTTTTCCGCGCGGGTGCAATGTGTGATGTGAACGCATAGCACCCACACTGAATCCTGACCCATTCATTTCATTGGGTCTGTGTACATGAGCGTTTTTTTTCACGCATCAGTTCTGAGTTGCGTGAAAAATGAAGCATGTTCTATATTCTGCGTTTTCAACGCAGCCCTGGCCCCATAGAAGTGAATGGGGCTTCAGTGAAAAATGCATTGCATCCGGAAGCAAGTGCGGATGCAATGCATTTTTCACTGATGGTTGCTAAGAGATGTTGTTTGTAAACCTTCCGTTTTTTATCACGCGAGTGAAAAATGCATCAAAACACATTGCACCCACATGGAAAAACTGAACGCAATCGCAGACAAAACTGACTGAAGTTGCTTGCAAAATGGTGAGAGTTTGACTGAATGCACCCTGAACACATCCGGAGCCAATCCGTCACGCTCGTGTGAAAGAGGCCTAAGTCCAGGTCTTACTGTCATGTTTGGTCTTCTCCTGTTTAATTAAGTACTCTGTTTCATCTCTGGCCTATTGTCTGTCTCTGTATGCCTGTGAGATGTTCTGGGGTTCATATGAACCCTGAAACATGACATTGTTCTAAAACCTCTATATACTGTTGAACATTGATAGTTCATTACCAGATGTGTAAACTTCCCACGCCATAGGCCCTAATGCAACCCCATACCATCAGAGAGGCTTTTGAACTATGCTCTGATAATAAGCTGGATGGTCGTCTTCTCTAAAGCCTCTGTGGTTTCCAAAAGAATCTCAAACTTTAATTCATCTGATCAGAGAACAGTTTTACATTTTGCCTGAGTCCATTTTAAATTATCTTTGGCCCAGAGAAAACAACAGCGTTTCTGGATCGTGTTGACAAATGGCTTCTTCTTAGCATGACACAGCTTTAACTTGCATTTGTAGATTGCAGGGCAAACTGTGTTCACAGACAATGAATTCTGCAAGCGTTCCTGAGCTCATGCAGTGATTTCCAGTACAGAATCATGCCTGTTTTTAATGCTGTGCCACCTGACAGCCCATAGATCACCAGCATCCAAAATTAACTGTTGGCCACATAGATTACTCCAGATTCTCTGAATCTTTTGATGATATTATGTACTGTGGATGGTGGGACATTCAAAGTCTTCACAATTTTATGAGGAACATTTTTTTAAACTGTACAACCATTTTTAGATGTCGTTTTTTGCAGAAAGGTAAACCTCTGCCCATCTTTGTTTTTGAGAGATTCTGCCTCTCTAACATGTTTTTATAATTAGAGGTGAGTTAGATGCAAATTACTCCACCAACTATTTCTTATTAGTACCAGTTACTTTTCCAACTTTTTTGATAGCCATTGCTACAATCAAGTTCGAAGTGAGTTCATTTTTTCATGAAATGGTACAATGTTTCACTTACAACATCTGGTATGTGTTCTATGTTCTATAATATTCTATATAAATTATAGGTCTATGAAATTTGCAAATCATTACATTTTGTTTTTATTTTCATTTTACATAGCGTCCCAAGTTTTTTGAAATTGGAAAAAACTGAAACAAATAAATACTGTAACACCCCTTCAATCAAATTTATTGCTGCTTACCTTTATTGCTTTCTGTATGTTGACACAAGACTCTCTTATTGTGGAAAGCAATTTGTTAAATCGACCCATTTCTTGGACCAACACAGTGTTCATGCTTTGAGCGTAGGTGGTTGGATATCTTCTTAGGGCAGCTTCAGTGTCAAAGTTCATGGGAAGTTTACTCAAGATATCACCAGATACTTCATACACTGTTTCATCTGAGGATTTGCCACCACCTCCTGATGACCGTGACTGCACATAACCGATAAACCAATTAAAACAATTTGTACAAATATTATCCATCACTAATAGTCTAGGTACTGTTAATAATTAATAAAAGCAGATTTAAAATATTATAATTAGTGTTGAGTGAAGCGAAGCATTCCAAGCTGAATTCAGTCGGAGTTAGGAAAACTTCGATTTGCAACAAATCCAAATTTCCTCGCGCTTCGTGGTAACTAATCAGGATTGACAGTATGACATATAGCCAAATCCCAGCTATAACCATTCTGTTGATAAAGAGGCTACTCTAGCACAGTAGTATGAGGCTGAAATTATGTTTAAATGCATTGTAAAATATACCAGTACTTAAACCGAGTGAAAGTATCTACGAACAACAAATTGTAATGCAGAAGTCTTAAAGGATACTATACTTTCATATTTCTTAAACAGTCACCAATAATAAACCCTCAAAAACGACTTCTTTCACAGACATTATGGAAGGTGAGGCAACGAAAGCTGCTGATTTCTTTTTGCCAAGATGAATGACAGCTGCTCTTTTTACATAATACTTACTGCATTACATTATATGAAGTCTTAACTTCCCCACTTTCAGCACTAATACATGTAATACATTGCCATTTGTACAGTCTTTTTATTGGAAGTCTATATCATCTTAAGACTGAAAAGATTTACCTCGACTGTAGTTAATGAAAAACAGCCTTAGCTTAGATGTCAAAGAGAATAACCTCCTATATAAAAGGTGTATACCATACCTCATGCAGAAAAACCAAAGACTAGTACATTTTCAGTAATGTGTAGTATACCACCACCTCATGTATCCAGTATAAACCAGAGAATTGTATATTTTATAGTTGTAGTGTTAAATAGGCCAACAGCTAAGTTTTAAGTTAGCACAGCTATTATCTCACATCTACTGTGTCAAGAGGGAGCTGCAATCATAATTCATTGAAGAGTACTGAAAGATGAACTCTTAATATGATGTAAAATTATGCACAGTTTAACCTGTGCAGATTGATAGTACAGTTCAAATTATGGTTTAATTTATAAAAGTAACTTTATCATGTCTGCATCCTCTCCTATTTGTTCACTGAAAAACTGGAACAGTTTACATTCAAATTAATTAATTGTGAGATTTGACGAAAGTGTTGTAAACACCCATGCTGCAAATTTCTTCTTCAAATGTTTTAATATTTTAAAATAAATAGGATCAAATGACAAAAATGTAAACATGAAGAAAATACAGAAATATATACTAGACAGATAGTAATATATATTATAATTTTGTAAAGGCTGTTGGTTATGGTTAGTTGAGCCAATCGAAGCTAAACTGACTTTGATCCGAATTTCAGGAAAAATTTGATTCGGTGCAAAGCCGAATTTTCTTGTGCTTGGTGGTAATGAATCAATTTTTCCTGAAATGGGTGAAAAAAAAAATACATACTCACCTCATCTATTTGCTCGCAGAGAGGCAGTCGCAGCCATCTTGAAGATACCGCACAAAAACTGTGTGTGATGTGAAGATATCATCACGTCACCAAGCGAGATTTTGCGCGTTGTCTTCAATCAAAATAGCCTGCGACGGGCTCTCTGCGAGCAAATGGATAAGGCAAGAATGTTTTTTTTTCTAACTTAATTAACCCCTGAAAGCCCTCAATTGTAGCATCAGATGCTGGGATCAGCGATGAACGAGGCATCTGAGGGGTTCAATGATGGGGGGTGGGGTGATTGCCGTTTTTCATGATTGCACCCGCTACATACAAAGGCATGCGCTTTGTGACAAAGTAATTCATCACAAATCGAATCTCTTTCATAACGTCGCTCATCACTAGCTGTGGAGCCAAAATTAACTTAAAAGTCATTGGTCAGAGTTATATGAATCACTACATTCACATTCATCCATATTTTCAGGTTGGACCAATTGGTTATCATCCAGAGGCAGCACAGAATGAGAAATTTCTAACTAATTTTTGACTGGTCCAAGGCACAATTTTTCCTTTTGGAATGACACATTCTATAATAATATTTTTAGTTTTTGTTTAAAAGCTGACCATTTAAGCGTTAAAACAAGATCAGCATTATCTGCATTACATTAGGAGATATAGCTGTTAGAAATCAGGTCGGACATTACAGCAGTTGAAAGTGAAAATAGGTTTCATACAAGAACAGAACCATTTCTATTGCTGCTCCAAATTCAGAGATATAACTGGTTAAAACAGCCCCCCCCCCTTCAGCTGTTTGTGACCTAAGCCAGCTGGAAAGGGGTTAATGCAATCCTCCCCTGAGAGTTTCTCAGAATTTTCTAGGCATATACTTTGGGTGTTTTTTATTATTTTTTTTTTACTTTTACAAGCATGATTTAAATTTAATTTTATTTATATTACCATAATTATACAGTCCACACTTGAAATGTTTTTATTACATTATGCTTTCTTGAAGGAGCGCAATCACCGGTGACCTGTGACCCAGGGAGCAAAGGCTGGCTCCATGGTGTCTGTATATATATATATATATATACAGTGGGATGCGAAAGTTTGGGCAACCTTGTTAATCGTCATGATTTTCTTGTATAAATCGTTGGTTGTTACAAAAAAAGTTAAATATATCATATAGGAGACACACACACATATTTGAGAAGTGATTTGAGAATTTGATTAAGTTTATTGGATTTACAGAAAGTGTGCTATAATTGTTTAAACAAAATTAGGCAGGTGCATACATTTGGGCACTGTTGTCATTTTATTGATTCCAAAACCTTTAGAACTAATTATTGGAACTGAAATTGGCTTGGTAAGCTCAGTGACCCCTGACCTACATACACAGGTGAATCCAATTATGAGAAAGAGTATTTAAGGGGGTCAATTGTAAGTTTCCCTCCTCTTTTAATTGTCTCTGAAGAGTAGCAACATGGGGGTCTCAAAACAACTCTCAAATGACCTGAAGACAAAGATTGTTCACAATCATGGTTTAGGGGAAGGATACAGAAAGCTGTCTCTGAGATTTCAGCTGTCTGTTTCCACAGATAGGAACATATTGAGGAAATGGAAGACCACAGGCTCAGTTCAAGTTAAGGCTCGAAGTGGCAGACCAAAAAAAATCTCGGATAGACAGAAGTGACGAATGGTGAGAACAGTCAGAGTCAACCCACAGACCAGCACCAAAGACCTACAACATAATCTTGCTGCAGATGGAGTCACTGTGCATCGTTCAACCATTCAGCGCACTTTACACAAGGAGATGCTGTATGCAGAGGAAGCCTTTTCTCCGCCCACAGCACAAAAAGTGCCGCTTGAGGTGGGCTAAAGCACATTTGGACAAGCCAGCTTCACTTTGGAATAAGGTGCTGTGGACTGATGAAAATAAAATTGAGTTATTTGGGCATAACAAGGGGCGTTATGCATGGAGGAAGAAGAACACAGCATTCCAAGAAAAACACCTGCTACCTACAGTAAAATATGGTGGTGGTTCCATCATGCTGTGGGGCTGTGTGGCCAGTGCAGGGACTGGGAATCTTGTCAAAGTTGAGGGACGCATGGATTCCACTCAGTATCAGCAGATTCTGGAGACCAATGTCCAGGAATCAGTGACTAAGCTGAAGCTGCACCGGGGCTGGATCTTTTAACAAGACAATGACCCTAAACACTGCTCAAAATCCACTAAGGCATTTATGCAGAGGAACAAGTACAACGTTCTGGAATGGCCATCTCAGTCCCCAGACCTGAATATAATTGAAAATCTGTGGTGTGACTTAAAGAGAGCTGTTCATGCTCGGACACCATCAAACCTGAATGAACTAAAGATGTTTTGTAAAGAGGAATGGTCCAAAATACCTTCAACCAGAATCCAGACTCTCATTGGAACCTACAGGAAGCGTTTAGAGGCTGTAATTTCTGCAAAAGGAAGATCTACTAAATATTGATTTCACTTCTTTTTTGTGGTGCCCAAATTTATGCACCTGCCTAATTTTATTTAAACAATTATAGCACACTTTCTGTAAATCCAATAAACTTCATTTCACTTCTCAAATATCACTGTGTGTGTCTCCTATATGATATATTTAACTGACATTTTGTATCATAACAACCAACGATTTATACAGGAAAATCATGACGATTAACAAGGTTGCCCAAACTTTTGCATCCCACTGTGTATATATATATATATATATATATATATATACACACATATACACACATACATATCTATGCATGTTTTTTTTTTATAAACCTCCACTTCATTAAACTACCAAGGAAAGTTGAATAAGTAGAAAATATTTTTTTCTAATTTTCTGCTGTCTAAACTAAATTTTCTGCTGTCTAAAAGAAAAATACAGTGACTGTTGATAATGGTGTTAGTGACAGGGAACAGATCTGGTTAGATGCTATGAATTTTATACTGTGTAATCTGCCAGAATATCTATGGATGTACATTAAATCGATTGATTGCCAAAAACCTCTTGCCATCATTTTGTAACTAAGAAAATGTAGATTCTACAAAGGACATCCAAAAATACATCTGATACATTTTACTTAGTCTACTATCACTCTGAAAAGAAAAAAGTCCTGTTAAAAGCAATAGAACTGGAAGTGAATTCTTTTGTTTGATCAGACAGATGCGACATAAAGAGTTACAGTAAGCAAGCCTTTGTCATGACATGTACCCAATAGAAAACATCTAGATCAAATATTTTTATTACATTAAATCACTATTTGGCATCACATTAAAAACATTAACAAATTATACAGATTGGTATAACGCGAAAAGCGTGTCGGGGTGCGGCTTGGTGCCTGTGGTACGGACATTGGGTCAGTATTAAATGAATACTTACTAGTAGATTCAGCTTTATGACTAATAAAGCCCCATTTGTGATTTATTATGCTGTTGTAGCGTTTATATTTGTGTACTACTATTTGTGCTGCTAGTTCCTCTAGTGTGGACTTTATGTCACTCCCCTGATGTGTTTTGCACTTGCACTTTAAAATATCATGTTCTTCAGTGGAGATTAATTTGGTTGGGGATCGAGTTGACTTTTCTGGCACTCTAAAGTTATTTTTATAGTGTACTTTACCCCCGATATAGGCTATATTACGCACTTTATATGAAATTATTGATATTACTACTAGTCACCAATCACCAAAGTGATTTAAAGTAATAAAAATATTTGATTGTCTAAATATAAATTTGTGTGGAGTTTTGCCTTCTAATTTTTGATCTAGATGTTTTCTATTGGGTTTATATATTGCGATATCTGATCATATACATTTACATGGGAATAATTGTGTTGGTTGTTCTGTTTGTCATGACATGCACCTATAAAAGAAAGTCTGCAAATTGTTTCTACATCCTCACTTAATATTCAGATGGGCTGCATACTGTGATAGCATCAATGCTCATTTCCCTGATTTCTGCCAAATAGCCAATGTGAAGAAGGAGAACACTGATTGGCTAAGATCAGGGTGAAGCAATGTATTCAATATTTGAAAAACTAGATCTACAGATGCAATCTTTTGCTTCTTTTAGAGGAAAAAGAAAACGTATATTTAACAGGGTTAATAGTTTTAGTAAAATACCTCTACTCCAGGGTCTGGTTCTTAGAGGCATTAGTGGGGCACAATTACTAAAGAGTGGTGGGGAAGTCCTTAAGATGTACCAAATTCATTAAAAGTTTCACAACTTGTGGCATCTTGTGCTGCCCAGGCCCCATCAACTAAAACTTATGCCAACAATGAGCTGGCATTTCAGTTGTAAATTATGGTAGTTTTCTGCCAAAAAGTATTGTAAGTGTGTTAGGCCAATATGGCCTGCCCTCTTCCTCTATGCTTTGTCTGGATTTCTGAGAGAATTGTTAAAATTCACACATTTTCATGTGGAATGATATCTGCTCCAAAATCTGCGACTTTTGTAGGAGAAACATGGTGTACAACTTTGGGACATGTGCTCTATTAGCAATAAAATCACCCTTAAATTATTTTTCTGGTTAAGAAAACCCATTTCAACTACCCTATTGAAGCATTCTGAGTTAATGTCCATCAGTTGGAATCTTTCATAAGCCAATTAGCCTCTCTATACTAGCTACAAAAAATGTGTCTCACTCTGAAAAGAATCAGGGTGTCCAAGCATTTCACAGTATGCCCATTATTTTCAGTGGACACAGTGTAATGCTTTATTTGTCCTGAGGTGACACTATAGATGAAAAGAATACTTGCAACAAGATTCCCCCAGCAGATTATATCTCATTGCTGACAGTTTATTTGTCCGCAGAAGCAGAGAACCCTTTTAAAGGGAACTTGTCATCAGGAATTGGGCCCCTAAACTGCCACTGACCTGTTATCTAGGATGGTAACAGATTCACAATGGTATAATTTAATGTTCTGGCAGGTCCTGCATCACACAAAAAAAAGTCTGAAGACTGTATTCCCGCACCTGTCATAAGGATAGGACAACTCTCTGTAGAAGTTAGGCTGGTTGGTATCGCTCCTGCAGAGCGATGGGAGGATAGGAACAAAAGGAACAAAGGGGTCTCAGGAGATAAGTACTGCATATATATTTTTTTATTATTATAACCGTATCTCTGCCTTTTTTTGGATTCTTAGAAAACCCCTTTAGTAATCAACAAATACTGATATTATACATCTCACTTCAAATGAAAAACAATTATAGATGTTGTGACAAAATAAAAAGGAACAAAATAATTTTCCAAGTGGATATGATTAGTTTTGTATTTTCCAGTGTCATACCTGAGTTAGAAGGATGCTATCAAATAACTGCTGTGTTTCAGACTGATCTTTGGTAATGTCAGCATTAGCATTCATACCAAAAATCTCAGGGGAAGAGTTCAGAGGGAGTGTCTTTGTATATTCAATATATTGGTTGTACTGAAAGAAAAAAAAATGCACTGTTAAAAAAAGGTCAGAACTTCAATTTATATTTATGAGACTTAAACAATCTTAAAACCATTATCATCTTCCTATTATCTACGGCATCTTATAAGAAAAGTACAAGACATGTCAAAGACACATAATCTGCACTACAGTGTTAAAGAATGAGCATTAAAATATGAGAAGCTTTCTTCCTCCTCTTTTGTGAATCTAGTTAATTGATCTGAATAATTGAATATATGTCACTAAATTTGGTAATGTGACCTAGTCCTTGGATGTAAATCATTTCTGAAGATTTAAAATCATAAAATAGCATAGCTGATACATTCACTGACAGTATAAAGGCATTTCATAATCTCTGTACAGCTAAAATCTTTTTGGTTGAGTGAATCAAATGGTTAATATTGCTGTATCATAACATCAGTGCACATGATGAATTTTTTGGGGATAAACAGACTTGTGGGCTTGTTAGGAAATGTGAAGTGATGGCTTACAGACAGATACTGTTACAAAACCTCTGCTCTGTGCATTTTCAATGTAAGTGCTGGAATAGAGCGCCAAGAGGGTAGCCACATCTTATCACATAACTGCAGCACTATTTCCATATATCATTTTAGTTTACAGCAATACAAAACACTATATCAGAGAACTGGCACTATGTATTTCCATTAGACATGAAAAATTATAATGCCAACATTCAAAAAATGTTAACACTAGAAAACCAAGAGATAAAAAAAATAGCATTAAATAGATTAAAAGAGCATATCTAAACATGTCCTTTTAAATTATAACAACAAGGAAAAGGTGTGGTACCGTGTTAGCCACTAGAAAACTAGTTTAGTGCTCTTATAAAGAGAAACAAAATAAGAGTTTTGCAGGTATGATACTTTTTAACTTTCGAGACAACTGACAAAGAGACAGAAGTTGTCTCAAAAGCTTGCTACGTAACATCATTGCTTCTATTTTTGTTAGCCACTAAAAGGTATCATACCTGCAAGAGTTGTTTTGTTTCTCTTAATAACATCACTAAACTACTTACAAATGAAAACATTCTATTGAACTAATAAATGCATTAATACTAGAATGATAATTATAATATTGATATATATTATAATATGTAGTTCAGTAAAAAAAAATATTGTAAATGTTAACTATAAATTGTTAAAATTGTTGCATAATAAAAATATTATAAAAATAAAAAGAAGTAAAGAAAATATGCTCACATCTCCATCTGAAGGTGCATAGTAAATGCTGCTTGAGTCAAATTTGTAATTTTCATTCTCAATAATTTCTGGGTTATAGAATTTATTCAGAATGCTACGAAGCGTCCGACGGTCCCAGTCGTCAGTTACTCTTCCTCCATAGTTACACTCTCCTGTCATGTAACTTAGAGCATCATAGGGTACTTCCTGTAGTAACAAACACATGCATTATAACAATATTGATTACAAACATTCTGATTACTCCAGACTAGTGGTGTAACTACAGTTCAAGGGGCCCATAACAATGTCAAAGAAAGGGCCTCATGACAGCATACTACAGTTAGCTGCACTAGTGCAACCATCAGCAGGACCACTTATATTTGGGCAGTTAACTAGGGATGTATGTTAGTATCACGCAAAAGATCTCATCACTGAAAATAAATCCACATATATGTTCTAAATAACTACATCTTGTTTTCCACCCTCAAAAAATAACAAGTTCTTGAAGCCGAGGGGGCCGCCAGACCACATATAAATGGCTATAGATAGTGAAGTTATGGATAGGCCTTACTCTCCTATTTAAAGGTGTACATCAGCAAGTGACAGCATAATCCTAGTTGCAACCACTGATAATAAGAACAAAGCAACGTTTGTTCCTTTAGAATTTTTTTAAAACTGATTTAGCATAAAATGCTCTGAAAGAGGTGCAAATACACTGATACATACAGGTCAATGTATCTGATTCTGACAGATGAAGTGCTCCTTAACGTCTGACATTTGGTGACCACACATGACATCACTATTACAGAGTATAGTAATAAAGCTATGACATAGGAGCAAAAACTAAATAAAAAATTCTTTCACATCCTTACATCATATTGATTTAGAAACATATGTAGCTGTTGAACACTAATTCTCATGTCTGTCTCGTTAAATTCATAAGGAATATTCCATCCCAGTGGGCCAAATGTCCTTCTTTCTTGAACCAATGCATGGAAGAAACATAGTCCGTAAAGCAGTTTCTTGAACTCCGGCTGAAACAAAAAATTACAAACTTGGAGATAAGCATGTATGATACTACACAGTACAGAAAGTACAGAAATATTCATTCATGTATTAATGTTGGTGTATTAATCACATGTATGAGGTGAGATTACTAAAACTCAATGTAACTTTTGATTGTGGCATGCCGTATAATTTATATAAACAAAAAGAGAATGACATGCATAAATGCTATGAGCATCTTTGAGGACAATTTTTTTATGATAGCATTTTACGCATTTTGGACAAAATTTTTTTTTTTCAATTGGCCTTCATTACAAATTTTCTGCAGTTTTTTTTCCTACATGGTTAAGTTTCAGCCTAGCTGCACAATATGTAAGTTTCAGTTTCATGTTGCTGTTCTGATGGCTATGTATAGCTCTTATCTCGGAACTTTTGACAGCTCATAAACACTCATTTAAGGCTACTTTCACAATCGCGTTTTGGCTTTCCGTTTGTGAGATCCGTCATGGACCCTCACAAGCGGTCCAAAATGGATCAGTTTTGCCCTAATGCATTCTGTATGGAAAAGGATCCACTCAGAATGCATCAGTTTGCCTCCGATCAGTCTCCATTCCAGTCTGGAGGCAGACACCAAATTGCTGCCTGCAGTGTTTTACTGTCCGCTTGATGAAACTGAGCCAAACGGATCCGTCCTGGCACACAATGTAAGTCAATGGGGACGGATCAGTTTTCTCTGACACAATCTCCCATTGACTTTCAATGGAGTTCATGACGGATCCGTATTGGCAATCTTACAGATAATACAACGGGATCCGTTGATGACAGATGCACGTTTGTTGTATTATTGTAACGGATCCGTTTTTGCAGATCCATGACGGATTAGCCCAAACCGCGAGTGTGAAAGTAGCCCAAGCCATATTCTTTTCTGTTCGATAAGAGTTTAGCTATAACAAGTGTTTATGAGCTGTCAGGGATTCAAAAATAAGGGATATAACTAGCCATCAGAATAGTTACATAACGGGACTCAGTGTAAAACTGGAACTAAGATACTCTGCAGCTAGGCTGAAACTTAACTCTGTAGGATAAAAGCTGAACATTTTTTAGTAAAGACCAATTGAAAACATTTTTTTAGCCCAAAATGAGTAAAATACAATAATGAAAAATTGCCCCCGAAGGTGCTCATAGCCATTTGAAATCACTGCTATTTGGAAAACTAAACATGAGGTAATGATATTGGTTGTGAGATATTAGTTTTCATTTAATAAGCATCAGATCTTTTCATTTAATAGATATGCATTTATAATAAATGACGCTCCTTGCAGCCATTTAAAAATGTCATCTGCTGGCTGTGATGTGAACATATTTCAGCGCTGTTTAGTGAAGTCATAATAGTACTCAGAGTCTGATGGACTATGGGAAACATACGATCACCTGGGTTTCTATATACAAAATATGGTTAGCTGATATAGGTTACATATAATTACAAAAGGTGGCAGTTAATGTATGTTAACCATACAGTATGCATTTAGACACTGGGCTGCAATGTAAATAAAATATAACTACTGCTGTTTTGATTGTTATAAATCTAATAAATATTACTAACAGGTTTTTTGCAGCTACTGAAAAACTCAGGATCAGAGATAGGATCCATCAGGTATGAGCGAATAATGTTGGAACGCAAGCCCTTGGGTGCCTCATTTGTCATCTTCACTCCATTCTGCAGTACTGAGACAGGGAAATTTGGTGATGGATAACTTGTAAGCCAGAGGCGAAAATCTGGATGTGTAGTCTCAGGATTCAGCTCCTGTGAAATGACAAACCATTAAACTATAAACATACAGTACAATCTAAATTCAACATGTCATGAATATTTAATGCCAGTTATAAACTGTACAAGATGAAGTTCTTATTAGCCTCTCTGATTTAAATCAAAAGCTGTAAAAATGAAAAATTCACTGTGCTAGGGTTGTGTAAAATAAGCTCAGTTGACAAACTGTTATGGATTGTGATGATACATAAGTCTTAAGATTTTATATATTTTACACCATTTAACCCCAACTTTGGCATTAAAGTTGTAACTATCCTTTCAGATAACTTTTCAGAATGTGTGTACATGGAGATTAACACTACTTACAGCCATTATATGTCTTGTATCCTGCAGTTAGTTTTCAGGCTCTATCATTAATTGCCTGCTTTCCCTGAGATGAGGTGTGGACACTAGTTGCTAGGATGTTTCCCATACACTGCACACATATAGAATACGAGATTCTGTTTCCCAATCTCCCAACCTACAGTAAGCAGCTAAGGCCACATTCACATCTCTGGTAAAAGTGTTGGTAAAGACGTTTACAGCTTTCCTCTGGCAGCCATTTTAGAGACTCTTGTTTAAGACAGAATTTTGTAGTATTCTTAGTGCGCAATATGAAGATGGCGACTGGCCACCTGCCAATTTGAGTGACTTGCTAAAAAATGTAGAAGTTTGTGGTCTTAGTTAGTTAAAATAAGCTGTGTTTATGTTGGCAATAGGCTAATTAGCCATAATCAATTATGCAAATTATAACTTCAGTATTAACCAATTATGAGTGTTATTTGGATATGTTACAGACAAGATTCGGGCCGCGTGTTTCTCCCTTCAGAATATACCGACGTCTGCAGATATCCTATCGTCAGATATCCTGTAACTTATTAAAAGACTATTGGATGTGTGTTAACCAATTATGATGATACTTTGAGAAGTTACACCCATCACGCCCTGTTGGAAGGTGTATAAATGGTGAGAATATTGCTGAGTTCTACACCTGTCTGAACTCCGTTATTTCTCGTCGTAATGTCATTCATCTGCAACATGTGGCTTGATTCCCTATCATTGTGTTAGCCACGAAAGTGTCCAGCAGGCTTTTCCGGCAGAGAACAGTCTGCCAGAGTTCACTAGATACAGCATTGCTGGATTCCACAGATCACTACAAGATCCCTATTGACTATGACTGGATCAGGCTGCTTTCCGGCATAAATGCCGGATTTCGGCTGGACAAAAATGTTGCATACAGATGTTTTTAGTCTGGCCGACAGCTGGCATTTGCGCCGGATCAGGCAGCTAGATTTTCTTGCCGCCGATGGGAACACAACCTAACTCATCTTCGCAACACAGATGTGAGCAGTCAACTTAGAGTTAGTGAAACACTAAGAGAGAAAAACCTAATAAGTGGAAAATAAGCATTTTTAAAAATATATTTACAAAGTTTCTTATTGTTACTTAATTTATAAAAAAATATAAACATTTGCATCTTCACATTTTGATTGCCAAAACTAAGCTTTTTCCAATGACATAGCAGTATGAATTCTTGTTTGATGCAGGAGAACTGAAATTTTTAGACACCATTTGGGGATACATCTACATTGCTATGTACTATCATTTTTAAGGACAAGAACACAGAAAAAGTGATATATTCATTTTTACACCATTCACAATAATTAACTTGATAACTTTATTTTTCCGGTTATTACATTTGGAGGTATACCAGATATGGGCATATGTTTTCATGTAATGTATGTATCATATACATTATCTTATACAAAATAATGGTGCATCTTTGCACCTTTGTTTTAAAGAGGACCTTTCAGCAAAAAATATTGTTGGGATACTCCTCCCTGGCTAAGAGCGGAGCGCTGCGATTGGATGCGCTCGCTGCCAGGGAGAAGAGACACCACCCACCAGAGATAAAAGAAACCTCCTACTATAACCAAGTCGCCTCATTAGCATAAGAGGCGCAGAAGATAACGGAAGCGCAGCGGGCAAACAGGGGTCATTTGAAAAAAAGTGTGTGGACACTCAGCGGCAGCAGCCCAGAAAGATGTTATAAGTATCCCAACAATATTTTTTTGCTGAAAGGTCTTCTTTAAATTTGTAATATATAAATTGACATCATTATGCTCTGTGCCATTAGGAAACAGACTTCTGCTAGGTCAGCCCTTTATTGCCCCCTAATAGGCTATTTTTTAGGACCCACACCTAGAAAGGGTTTTCCACTGCCCAATGACTTCACTAAAAATCTTGTTGAGCCAATTGGATGGATTAAAGTGGTTAAACAGTAAGGACTGGAGTTTGCTTTGATCACAAATGTAACAGCTGGAGGAAAATAATTTGATTACTTCTAGGAGCACACAACTTAACACCTCCAACAGCGGTAACATTTAAAATTTGGTAGTGGATGCACAATTTGTCTAATTAACTTAAACAATATGGTATTGAAATATCTTAAGATTTTCCATATCCCATCAATACAGGTGTCCTACTAAGTACCTGGCAGGATTATGGTCTTCCTCGTAAAATAATGTGATGCAGTGGTAGTATTTGTAATATGGACTCGCTGGTGACTTGTCACTGCATGGCTCTATTGTCATGACCAGCACAGGCATTAGCTGCCTGCAGCCTATGGTTTTGTTCACACAATGTCTATTTGTTATTTTCAAATCCACAGTAGGTCCTATCCATTAGGCCTCTTGCACACAAACTTTTATTTTGCCGTTTACGTTCCGTTTATTGCGTTCTGTATACAGAACCATTCATTTCAATGAATCCGCAAAAATAGCGGAAGTTACTCCGTATGCCTTCCATTTCCGTTCCGTTCAAAGATAGAACATGCCATATTGTTGTCTGCATAACGGACAAGGATGGTACTGTTCTATTTGGGGCCAGCTGTTCCGTTCCGCAAAAAACAGAATGCACACAGACGTCATTCGTATTTTTTACGGATCCTTTTTTGCGGACCACAAAATACTGAAAAAGCCATACGGTCGTGTGCAAGAGGCCTTATGAAATTTTAAAGAAAAGTTAACCTGCAATCTATTGTGAATTACTGAAATCCACAGCAAAATGCATATTAAAATTCTACATCGTACATAATTTCCACTGTAGAAACTCAACCTAATAAACAACAGAGGCACGTATAGCTGACGCTTAAGCTTTTGCATTGAGCGACACTTTAAGGGTATATTCAAACACTGCAGATTTTCTGCAGAAACTTTTGTTTCTGGATATTAGTTCAATTGATCTCAGTGGAGTTGTTTCTATGGCAAGTGCATAGATTTCTTCAGATAAATGGGTCTGCCTCAAAAATTTCTATATCAAATGTACCCCATATGCATATGCTCTTACTCTATGACTGCATAATGGGAATCAGCCATTGATACCCTAAATAATCAGCACATAATTTTATATTTAGGAAAAAATGATGTGCTCATTTTACTATGATATATTAGCTACACTATAGTTTGTTTTTTAATTTATTTATTCTTTTTCTAATACATCAAAAAAAAAAAATTACATATATATAAATTTACAACCTTCCGCAACCCCGAGTGTATTGTACCCCCAATATACAAGCTACAGGATCACCATATAATTGTACTCCTAAAACTTTAATAATAACAGCTGTTATTTCAGACCAATATCTAAACAACTTGGGACACCTCCAAATTAAATGAACCAGAACTGCCTGTTCCTCACCACATCTTGGGCACTCATCTGTAGCTCTAAAACCCATTTTTTTCCTAATAGTAGGGGTGAACGATGTAACCTATGAATAAGAAAAAAATGAGAAACCCCTTACTGAGACCAATAACCTATTACTCAATATATCTTCCCACTTCTCATATGATAAACTGTCAATATCTTTTTTCCATTTCTCTTTAGCTACTATTTTAGTCTTTGTTTGTATTACCTTCATTAATATTTTATATCTCCTCGAAATACTACCTTTAACCTTTCTATTCCCGAGAAACTGATTAATATTCTCTGTAGGGACTTTTTTATATTTCTGAAATCATCTGATGAATTAATTGCATCCCTTATTTATGGATACTTAAAAAGTATTTTGGAGATCCCAAACTCCTGAATCAAAGTTTCAAAATCCTTCAGTATATCACCCTCAAAAATGCGAAAACAGCAAACGTATTCCCCTATTTTCCCAATTTATGTAGTGCTTAATTTTCTGAAATTCACTCAAATTAATATTATTCCATATTGGAGTGTATTCAAAGTAACCTATTATACCCATTATTTTTTAATTTCTCTCAAAGTATAATCCATTAAATTTAACATTTGGTTATCAGTACTTGTGCTCCTCAATATACCTGATTATAAAACCTCCAATTTACCCTGATAAGCCTTATCACCCATTTTCATTAAATTCCATCTCAATATTGAATTTACCTCCCATTCATTTACCCAAATTGTGCCACCAAAAATATAAATTCCAATTCAGAAGTGACAATCCCCCTCTTTAACGTGTAGTTGTAATATTTATTTTTTTATCCTAGGTTCCCCCTCCAAATAAATTCCCTCATTAACTTATCCATCGTCCTAAAAATACTTCCCGGAGCATTCTGCAATACAAACAAAATCTTAGGGAGAAAAACCATCTTTATCAAATTGATTCGACCCATCATTGACAATGGTAATCTTCTCCAAATGTGGATTCTCTTTCTCAATTCACTTACAATTGTGTTCAAAATTATTCAACCCCCAATGCTGTAAAGGGTTTTAGGGAATTTAGTGTACATTTGTAATTGTGTTCAGAATGAAATCTTACAAGGACTTTTTAAAGAACCAAATGCAACTAAAATGACATCAATTGTTTTTGTAATACAGTATTAAATGTTTTTTTGTGATTTCTTCATTGACACAATTATTCAACCCCTTAAAGACGACCACTCTTAAGAACAGAGGTTCATTCAAGTGTTTTCGATCAGGTATTGAAAACACCTGTGGATGTCAAGGAGCAGCAATCAAGCATAATAAGCACCAATTAGGCAGATTTAAAATGACTGTGATACTCAGCTCCTTCTAGACATTTACTGGTGTGTTTACAAACATGGTGAAGTCAAGAGAATGGTCCAGGAAGACAAGAGAAGAGGTGATTTCTCTTCACAGGAAGGGCAATGGCTATAAGAAGATTGCAAAGATGCTAAACATACCAAGAGACACCATAGGAAGCATCAGTCGCAAATTCAAGGCAAAGGGCACTGTTGAAACGCTACCTGGTCGTGGCAGAAAGAAGATGCTGACTTCGACTGCTGTGCGCTACCTGAAGCACAAAGTGGAGAAAAGTCCCCGTGTGACTGCTGAGGAACTGAAAAAAGATTTGTCAGATACGGGTACTAAAGTTTCAGCTCAGACAATAAGACGCACACTGCGTAATGAAGGCCTCCATGCCAGAACTCCCAGGCGCACCCCCTTGCTGTCTCCAAAGAATAAGAAGAGTCGACTGCAGTATGCCAAAAGTCATGTGGACAAACCACAAATGTGTTCTGTGGACTGATGAAACAAAATTAGAACTGTTTGGGTCCATGGATCAACGCTATGTTTGGAGGAGGAAGAACAAGGCCTATGAAGAAAAGAACACCTTGCCTACTGTGAAGCATGGTGGGGGGCCAATCATGCTTTGGGGCTGTTTTGCTTCTACAGGTACAGGGAAGCTTCAGCGTGTGCAAGGTACCATGAATTCTCTTCAGTACCAGGAGATATTGGATGAAAATGTGATGCAGTCCGTCACAAACCTGAGGCTTGGGAGACGTTGGACCTTTCAACAGGACAATAATCCCAAGCATACCTCCAAGTCCACTAGAGCATGGTTGCAGATTAAAGGCTGGAACATTTTGAAGTGGCCATCGCAGTCACCAGACTTAAATCCGATTGAGAACCTCTGGTGGGACTTAAAGAAAGCAGTTGCAGCACGCAAGCCTAAGAATGTGACTGAACTGGAGGCTTTTGCCCATGAAGAATGGGTGAAGATACCCATAGATCGCTGCAAGACACTTGTGTCAAGCTATGCTTCACGTTTAAAAGCTGTTATAACTGGAAAAGGATGTTGTACTAAGTACTAAGATTGAATGTCACTTGGGGGTTGAATAAAACTGATAATGATGTGAGCACAGAAAAGACATTTGTGGTTATTTCATTATAAATGTTATGTTATATTTGTCTGACTTACAAGTGCCTCTTTGATTAAATTGTAAACAAGATGACTGAAATGATCAAAATTAATGTCAAACTGGCCAAAACACTCAATTTCAGTGGGGGTTGAATAATTTTAAACACAACTGTAGAAGTGGGGCCACATTTAGTTTTACATACTCCTTCAGATTTTTTGCAATATTTATCCCTAAATATTTAAAACTACCTCCTTTATCCACTATATGTACATCTAAACTTCCATTCAAATCTCCCCCACCTAATAACATCAAGTGTGATTTTTCCCAATTTATTTTTTATCCTGAAAAGTATCCAAACTTTTACCCATCACTTTATCTAAATCCACCTCTGTGTTCCCCAAAAACATCAAAATGTTATCAGCATACAACATTATTTTTTCATTGATACTTCTCAAACCCATTTTTGAGGTTTAGGGGTGAACGATATAACCTATGAATGATAAAAAATAGAGAAACCCCGTGTGAGGCCCTAAATGAGACCAATAACCTACTACTCAATACATCTTCCCACTTCTCCGGATGAGAAGTGGGAAGATGTATTGAGTAGTAGGTTATTGGTCTCATAAACCGTCAATATCTTTTTCTATTTCTCTTTAGCTACTATTTTAGTCTTTGTTTGTATTACCCTCAAAACACTACCTTTACCCTTTCTATTCCCGAGAAACTGATTAATATTCTCTGTATATTGAAAGCCCCTAATCTCATTATTTTCTCAAATTATAATAGCCAATGGCTATATTGCAAGTTCAAAGAGCAGTGGGGATAGAGGACAACCCTAGAAAGGTCAAAAGGCAGGGACATCACCCCATCCACTGATACCCTTGCTCTAGGGTGCGAATATATTAACTTAATCAGGTTTATAAAACGGTCCCTAAAACCAAAACAAGAACCTCCCACAAATACTCCCATTTTATACAATCAAACGATTTAATTGCATCCAATGACAATATACCTTTCTTACTAGTTTTTCTCTATTTCCCTCTATATTAGTAAACACCCTCCTATTATTGGAATATATCATTCTCCCAGGAATAAATCCTGTTTGATCTTCATTTACGATTGTTTTTATTATTTTATTATTTTCGATAATCTATCAGCTAAAACCCTAGCTAATATTTTTATATCTGTATTCAACAATGATATAGGTCTATATGATTATGGTTTTAATAAATCCTTTTCAACCTTGGAAATTAGAACAATAATAGCTTCTTCCATTGAATCAGGCAACTTTTCTGTCCTAATAGCCTCACACAGGGTCTCCCTTAATTCTGGTAAGAGTATTTGACTAAAGTCATTGGCCATGATTTATCATACCTTCACTCCAGAATTCTGGCATCAAAAAGTCCCAAAATAGGGCATTTGCGACTTTTCACACTCATTTGCGCATAATTTTGCGACTTTTTTACATTTGTACACCACTCACTCCAGTTTTGTAAAAATGGCGTGGTTAGCCATGTTAATCAGTTTCACTCCAGATTTATCATTGGGACTTTTTAAAAAAGTCGCAAAAAAGTCGCTAAAAACTCCCAGGGAGGACCATGCTTATCTTATGTGACTTTTTAATAGAACATGCGACTTTTTTGTAATTATGTGCGACTTTTGTAAAGCCGTTTACTGAAGGATGAACTGCTGCCATCAAACCACATTTATCACAGTATTAAAGGACCATTAATAAATCTGACTATCCTAAAGTGACTTTGGACTTCTGTGAAATTGGAGTAAGATGGAAGTGTAATGATAAATCTGGCCCCTTGTATATCTCAAATGGTAATCCATCTCCTCCTGGCGCTTTCTTATCCCTGACAGACCTCAAAGCCCTTACTAAGGCCCCTTGCAGATGAGAGTGAGCGGATTAGGTCCGGATGCGTTGCAGATGAGTTCAGTGAAAATTGCGAGATTTCGCAAGTACATTCAGTTTTGTTTGGGATCGCGTTCAGTATCGCACGGGGGCAATGCAATTTAATGCGTTTTGCACACGCGTGATAAAAAACTGAATGTTTACAAACAACATCTCTTAGCAACCATCCGTGAAAAACGCATCGCATCCGCAGATGCGATTTTCACGCAGCCCCATTCACTTCTATGGGGCCAGCGTTACGTGAAAAATCGCAGAATATAGAACATGCTGCTATTTTCACACAACGACAAGTGATGCGTGAAAAACAACGCTCATGTACATAGACCCATTGAAATGAAGGGGTCTGGATTCGCATCATGCATAGCACCCACGCGGAATACTCGCTCACGTGAAAGGGGCCTAACTCTTCCAATTGTATTTCTTTCTCCAATTGATCTCTGAGTTGCTGACTTTTTAAAGGCACACAAATTAAGTATTGACATAATTCCTCCTTCTTATAAAGTATTTTGATTTGTATAAATCCTGACAATAGGTCCCAAAAACCTCACTTATCTGAACCGGGGCTTTAAAATCTGACCCTTATTATTTCTTATTGCCCCATATCTATGATTTTCTCTGTTGATTTTTAACTATATTAGCTAAGGTCTTACCCACTTTTTCAACCTCTGAAAAAAACTTAGTCCCCTGAAAAAACAATACTGTTTGGGATTTTTCAATATACGGTATATATCTTTAACTTTCTCTTGTTCCTCCTATCATTTTTTCAAATTTTCTAATGAGGGATCTATTGCACAACTCTCTTTTGCTTCCTTTAACTTCTGTTCTGCAATCTTAGTCTTTTCTTTTACTTTTTTTTTTCCAGTAATTCACTTTATTATACCAAATTCCTCTCAAAAAGGCCTTTGCCGCATCCCAAACAACTTGTTTATTTGGTTGAATCTTTATTGACGCAGAAGAAAAACTTCAGTTCTTCCTTAATATCTTTCTTATCTTTTAACAAAGTTAACCCATAGGAGTAGAACTTAAATAGTAAAAGGCCCTGCTTAGCCATGAGCTCCATCTCTATAAGAACAGAAAAATGATCTGACAGGGCCATAGGGACATATTTTATTTTTGGTATATTTTTTTCCAACAGTTTTCTATTTTCCAGAATCCTATCTATCCTTGACCAAGTTTGATGTGTCTTTAAGGAACCGGAATAAACACTCTCTTCCGGATTTAATAAATGCCGAACATCCACCCAGTCAAACTTAGCTATTAAATTGGCCAAGTTAGTATTAAAAATGAAGTTCTACTATTAGATAATGTATCTTTAATTGGATATATCACAGCATTATATTATAATCTCCTACTGCAACCGACACACAATCTTGTCTATCAAGAGTATATTTCAGCAGTTCAAAAAGCACATTAGGTTTACATGGAGGTGGAATGTAAATATTTGCTATCACATCTGTAAATCATTTATGCTACACCGTAAAGAGATAATTGTGGCAGTCATCTGCCTTACATGCCACAAATTCATAATTAACTTTACTATGTACTAAAATGGATACTCCTCTTGAGTATGATGTATATATAGAATGATATCGACCATCTATCCATCTTTTTTTAACCCACCCTACTGAATCCCTATCTAAAAGTGTCTCTTGCAGGCAGATGACAGCTGGCATATACCCTCTTATCCAGTCAAAAACAGCAAACCTTTTTAATCTTTCTCTTAACCCATGTACAGTAAGTGAAATTACTCTCAACATTCACAAAAAAGGACCCACCCCCAAAAAACAAAAACAATGTCTCTCCTCTCTTACCACAAACCACTCCCCACCAACCCCCAGTCATCTCCCATCTCAAAAGAAAGAGAGCTCCAAAACTATGCATATTACTCCGTATATCACCCCCTCGCTCTTCCACTTAGAAAATGAGAAAAAAGGCAAATATTATAATACAGTCACTTCTCACAGGCCCTTCGATTCTGCCCATTCATTTGCTTCTTCAGATGACTGAAAGAAAAAGACCTATCCTGATAGACCACCCAAAGCTTAGCTGGAAACAACAAACTACAGTATACTTCAATCCAGCCTGTCTCAATTTCTTTTTTATGTCTGTATAGTTTTTCCTACGTCCGTTAGTGGACGCTGAATAATCCATAAATAATCTTATTTTTATCCCCTCAATCTGAAACTTATAAAAGGATATAGAGTCTTGCAAAACAGAGTCACAGTCTTTGGAGAGTAGAACCTTAACCAAAATTGATCTCGGATGATCTCCTGGTATTCTTTTTTGATTGGGAACTGTATGGGCTCTTTCGATGGCAAAAAGACTAGAAAGCATTCCAGGTTTACAGTTCTCAGAAATCCATTTCTCCATAAATTCAACACAATTTGATCCCTCCATCCCCTCCGTTATTCCCACACATCTCAGATTAGTTCTTCTTGTCCTATCTTCCAAATCTATTAATTTATTTTGCATATACACCTTTGTTTGCTTAAGAGACGCTACATCCTTCTCCAACTTATGTATTAAATCCTCCACTACTGATGGTCTACTCTCTATCTCCTGTAGATGTTCTCTCAGCTTTACTAGATCATCTTTAATCAGGCTCACATCTGTTTGTACCATCCCAATCTGGGTTACTACTTTCCCATCACACTTTTAAGCCTAGTCACAGTATGTAAAATCTGTTTAACCATTTTGGCATCAATTTCAGTTGTTACAACGTTCATTTTCTTCCCCACTGGATCATTTAGATTAACATTTTATTCCAACTGAGGATCAAATCCCTCTTCTATCTCTTTCCTAGAATTAGCAGACCTCAAAGGGGGGTTGTAGGAGTCAGATATTTGCTTAAAACATTTTGTTTCTGCCTTGTTTCCAGCCCAGCTCCAGACCTTCTATTAGTACAAGACCCTGCTGATCCTCCCTTTTTTTTGCGGCATTGCAGTGAGATAGGGGGAGGAATATATCCCAGATTATAAATGATAAGGAGCCAATAAAATGTTACAATTATCAGCAAATCTCTGAATGTGGCAAGTTTTAAGATAAATGTCACATAATGGCCACAGGACAACTCCAAGACCACGCTCTCAGATGATTCTCCCTCGCCACCCAGTGTATTACCGTCTCCCCAGCCGTAAGTTACTTCTCCACAACACACCTCCAACAACGCTGGGAGCCCCAAGTTAGTAAATTAGAGGTTACGGCTTACCAGGCTATTACCAAGCCTTAGTTCATTAGTAAGAAGTTAGCGTGCTGATTGTGAGATGGGGCACAATCCCTCAATCATTCATGGAGGAGACACCTCCAACCGCTTCCTCGAACCAGACCTCTTCTCCTTTCCTTCTCTTTTGAAAACGAGTGCGTCCACCGCCGCACCAGCCACAGAGAGCAGCCCACCGCCAGCAACAATCTCTCACAGCCTCCTTCACTGCCCCGGTGGGTCCGGCTCCCTGCAGTATTGCCTCCAGATGCGCTGCACCAGGCAAAATTCAGCTGGGCTAAACTTGTCAAGCGGGGTTGGATCACTCCCGTAGCCGTCACCGCTCCCGGGATCTCAGCGTCTCCACATGGTCTGCGAGACTCCACAGCAGATAGCGAGGGAGAAAGGCGGAGCTTAGTGTCACACGTCAGAAGCTCCCATGCCTCCCATACGTCAATTTAATTACATTTATATTTATTATATTTGTTCGTTATATAGTGCCAACTTGTTCCACAGTACTGTACAAATATTTTCTCCATTGTTACAAGTCCCTGCCCACAGTGGGTCTAACAAATCTCAAATTTGTATATTTTAGACACAAAATAGAGTTAATGCCATAGGAAGGCAATTAACCTACAGCAAGTTTTTGAGTTTGGGAGGAAACCAATGGAAAAAAACCCACATATACACAAGGAGAATACATAAACTGTCACACCTCTTGTTGCATTGCATTTCTGGGCAGGCGTGGATATCGCTCTACTTTCCCTGTGTGAATTTAGTGCTCTGTGAACTTTCCTTCAGCACTGACAAAGTTAATGCTTTCCCCCTGTCCAGGCTCTGGTTAAGTTGCTGATCAGTCTCTCTATTTAGCTGGGCTGTGGATCCACCTCCTCATCTGAGCTTTGAGGTTGTCTAGTCTCTAGTAACCAGTGAAGATAATCTCTTGTCTGAATACCCGTGTACCGTAACCTTGCCTGTCTACCGATCCTGTCCCTTGCTGCCTGCTCTGATTTTGGAACTGTCACCTGGACTACGCACAAATTCTGCTTGCCCGACCTTGGAACTGCAGTTTGGAATACGTAATTACTCAATCTGCCCTGACTGAGTCCTTGGTGCTTTGCAATGGTGTCTCTGACGTCTGTGGGTTAGCAGCCAACTACACCAGGACTACTCCAGGAGGTAACGGTCTGACTGGTTCCCTGAGGTGAAGTATAGATCCCTGTATCTGGGATCTGGGAAAGAGTGAATATCAGGGAACCGCCAAGACAACAGCCTTAGATTTAGCACAAACTGAAACTGGTAAGTTGGAACAGTGGGTCCACACCCTGCTGGTTACACAAACACTGTGTAGATGTTGCCTTTAACCCAATTCAAGCCAAGAGCCTTAGTGCTTCAAGTCAACAGTACTCACCACTAAGCCAGCTTGTTGTCCATATATGATAAATGATCAGATTACTTTATATTCTTCTAATTAAGCCCAGTTAATGCTTGCCTTTTCTCAGACGTTAAAGGGGCATTCATAGCAGAGATCAGAATACCCATTGCATGTTATTTATGCTTGTGTAACATGTAAAATTCAATTTTTAAAAACATGTTTTTTTGCTATATTACTTGACATATAATCCAAATATAGGTTTAAGACTATACAGTTATATGTATTACATGTTTTTGTGAATGTATACAAACATTAATACACTTTGGACATTTTTTTTCTATAAAAAATTCTGCAGATTCAAAACTTTTAGTCTATAAATAATGATACGTTCACTGTAGAATGAATGTAGTTGACTTTATAAATATATTTCCAATTTCTAGGCTTACTGTGAATACACATTAAATATGAAAATCCCATTCACCTCGGATGTGGCTTAGATGTTATCAGACCTGACTCACACAAAACTAGCTATTTCAAAACCAATCAATGAGAATGTTTTCAAGGACACAGATGTGTGAAATAAGGTTAGACTTCATTAACTCCTTCACTGCAGAGGAATAGCATAATACATATAATCAAAATGCAGCTACAAGTGGCTTCTGGATACACTTTTAAAATGTTAGCAAAAGAAAAGCTAAGCAGAGTAGTGTTAAAGTAACTTAAATAGTATGTATCTTATTTCTTAATACATTTTTGCATTATGTTTTTGTTTAAAAACACATTCTTTCAATTTATATGAGACTCGATTCTATCATTTTAATGGACTTAGGGTGAACTGCATGAGTATTTCCATCTAAGGAGTGATCTAAACATACTAAAACAGCACTACTGTGCATTTAGAATTCTAGTCATTAGATGTTAAGTCTCACTTTCATATCAGCTGACACTCATCAGAAATGTCACAGCTGAATAGACTTTTTAATTCATATTTTCATTATTACTAAAGACTGTAGTACATTAATACTCAATCAGCTCTTCTCAGGGAAAGGGTAAAGCATACTCAAATAGAGTAGGTTCCTACTTGGACTGAGGTCACATTGCTGCAGTAGGTAGACACAGATGTGTTCTGATCAAAATATATTTGCTAACACCATCAAAGTTATTTAACATATCAAATTGGGGTATTCGGTTAAATATAACTTTTGTACTTAGTACTATGAGAGAGCTGCTGTTCTGTTTTCCTTTTAGTTGTGGCCATGGCCACGATTATAATCTATCCAACCTATCCCACATGCTGCTTTCAATTAGGTGATACATACAGCTGAGCTTGCTCTTCCTCTCATTGGATGATTCATTGCACACAGAAGTAACACGTAGCAACACAGCACATCTGCAGGTTCTCCTCTCCTGAATGTAGATGCCTACTGGCATAGAGATAGGTAATAAATAGAGTAGGTCCCTGCCTGGATTGAGGTCATCTTGCTGTAGTAGGTGGGCATAGATGTATTTTGATCAAAATATTTGCTAAAAACACTAGCGTTATTGATCAAAATGGGTCATTAGGTTATATATAACTTTTGTACTTGAGAGAGATGTTATGTTCTGTTTTCTTTTTAGTTGTGGCCATATACATCCATGTATTTATTCTCCATATTGTGCAGGATTCTTTTATTATTGTTATTAATTTAATTTAATTTTTTTTTGCATTTCTGTCTTTCTACTGCCTGACCACTTGCCTGATGTTGACACTGTGCCATCTGACCTGACCTATTGCCTGATTACCATACTGCATGAACTCTGCCTATCCTGAACTCAGCTGACCATGCTCTTGGTTCGACTTTACGTTTGTTGAGTTGAATATTATATGTATATGTATTAATTTGCATAATTTGTATATTTTGTGGGAACATTATGGGTTAGATTTATATGGTTTATAATGTATGAATTATTTAATTGGGATGGTTTTTGAATTGATAATTATTGTGATCTATATTATTTTTGGAGTGGGGATATGATCAAGTATGGCATTTCGGATTATTTAATTTATTGCAGTCTTTCAAGATATACATGGGGTCCCTGGACACTTAGATCATTATCATTATTAATTTTGAATATTCTTGGTTTGTATAATTTTCTGGAAATACTGATCATCTCCTCTTCTCCCTTTTATATTATTTATATTATTTATATTATTATAATCAATTATATAATGCGATAGTTATTGCGATTAATCATGTTATGCATAGCTCTGAAATGGATTTAAAATGCTGATCGTTTTCCCAGTTTATATAATTATGTTATGTGATAATCTTGAAGATTTGTTTGATTCTGGGGGCACGATCAATTGCATAAGGATTTTCTGTGCATATCCGTGATTAATCATGTTTTTGATACTCTTTGAAGTAGATTGGATTTACGAGCGTTATTCTTTTTGACATCTAGCATTGAGTATCAGATCATGTGAATTGTCATGTGGGGCTCACATGACGGGCGGTGACGCGACCGAGCTCATGCGCTGGCAGGCTTCCTCCGGATGTGCTCGTTGTGATCATCATGCTGCGCTGACATGCGCAGACGATTGATCGAGACGCGCTGATGGATGTAGTCGGCCATCATGGCTGGGTTGCGCCGAGATATCCGATCCCGTCATGTGGCCGCGATTGACCACTAGCAATATCAGCAGGTGACTATTAGCATTATGTTCATTCTATGATTGGTTATCCACCTCCCACCCATGGTATATATACCCTGGTCTTTTGCTTTTATTCTCACCTCCTGATGAAGCCTGGACGGTGAAACACGTGTAGGGGTGTTTTCTGTGCAGTTTGAGCGGTCGGTGTTTGGGTGCAACATGGGTATGTGCTATCTTTATTACTACCAGCATTATTGAAGTGTATAATTCATTCGCATTGTTTCACATGCCATATTTCTCAGTGTAGGGATCCACTTATTTGGGTCTACCTCCTAGTTGTACTGACTGGTGGTAGGCTCAGATAGTGGGACGGTGGTGATGCATGTATGAGCCATATTTGGGGGACACAGTTTTGTATATGGTAGTGATTATTTACTCCTGTGTCTATCATCCTATTACTATTGGTTTAATTGTATCCTTGCATGCACCAGCCCCTAGGGATATATATATGTATATCTTTCCCAACTTGAGTCCTATTTGGATTTAAAGATCCAGGACTTACATTGGATGTACATTGCCCCATACCATTGCTCTACTGTTATATCTCTTCTGTATCAGGGTGTCTGTATTCTATTCTGTCTTTTTCTATAGACCCTAAAATATTTTTTACATATTAATATAAACTGTGACATAATAAAATTTTATATTTTTTCATGAGACATGGTAGTTTGTTTTGTGTTTTCAACATGCTCTTGGTTCTCCCTCCCTTTGTAGCTATGCACTGGTGTCTCTTGATCTGGGTCAGCAGCCTCCGAATGCTAGCAACTTCAAATCAGGCTTTTGTTACCACATATGGCAAAACTACTGTATGCCTGAAGCAGAAGTCTTTGGCTGTGGCCTCAATGAGTAAAATACATCTTCTTGTCTCATTTCAGACAGTGGGGGCATATCGCTAGGACCTATCTCCTAAACAGAGCCTTGCAAATTGGTGGCTAGAGGACTCTGGTCCGGCCACCATCAATCGCTCTCCCCATAGAAGTGAATGGGAGCACACCGCGCATAACCGGCTCCCATTCACTTCTATGGGCCCAACGAAATAGCTGAGCCGGTGGTCGACTATTTTCAGCGGCCCCACAGAAATGAATGTAGGGTGGCTGCGCATGCGTAGTGACTCCTCCACCACTTTTGGTGCTCTGTTCTCAATATAGGTGCAGGTCCCAGCTACCCTCCCAGCGGTGCTACCCACTCGGTCTAATATAGGCGCGTGTACCTAGTTCATCTGCTGCGCCATAATTAGTCTGTTAAGTTATACAGTACACAGGCGTACTGTGCATCAGACTCATTGTCAACAGGTGGTGTAATATATAGGCATGTTTTTCTAGTATATCTGCTACGCCATTCATATTTCATCTGTTACATTAGTTACAGATCGGTTACTGTACACTATGTCCAACAGACAGTTGCCTGGGCCCTTAAAAGGAATGGTCGCAAAAATGTTGATGTAGCTGGCACAAATAGCAGCAGAAGAAGGGCTGGTGGTAGCAGCAGCTGCAACAGCAGCAGTCGTATTTTGACCAACAATCCAACTGTACTGGAATGGTTAACTCCCTCTTCAACATCATCTCAGGTGACAACAGATATACTGTACATAGCCAGGAATCGGTGAGTTCCTCTGACAGCACACTTAGTTGCCATGACCCAGGACCAACCTCTGTGCCCTCATCTGTCCTGCAAGTGCCTCTTTCTTTTTCTGCTCCTTCTGCCGTGGATGTAACGTATGCTGCCAGCTCTGCTTTTTATTAAGGACAAGCTTAGTGAGTCAGCAGTCAGCAGCTAAAGGCCAGCTCAGACTTGGAGGATAGGTCTGCTGCATCCTCCCTTAGAAGTGCAACTAGCGATCATGACAGTCAGGTCGGAGCACTTGTTGCGAGCGGTCAGGGACATGAACAGAAACTAGTGGATGATGATGCAGACAATCACACGTGGGAGCCGGGTAAGAGGGGGCATCATTATCAACATCAGTGGTTAAGAGTGGTAGAAGGCAAATGAGACAGCAGCAGGGTGGCAGCATGCCAATGAGTCAGCAGAGTGGAAGCAGTGGGAGATCTGGAGCCAAACGCACCCAGGATAGACCGTTTGCTACTCAGGAGCATACCTGTCAGGAAAAAACTGTCTGGCAAGAAGGGTGGCATAAGAGTAGGTGTTTAGTGCGGAGGGTGGCATAGTTACCACAAAGAGAACTCGTCTTTCAACACAAAAGTTTGAGAGACTAACTTTTATAAAGATGAATCAGGCATGGATCTACAAGGATTTCCAGACACGGGTGCCTCATACAACAGACTAGATAATTCTGGCAGTAATGATCTGTCTGTAGTGTGCTGCCACACCAGAACATTGTGACAAATAGCTTGTCACAATCACAAGTGACTCTTTATGCTGTTGCCAGTATCACCAGTCTGTTACAGGGCCCTGTGTCCCTGTTTGGCTTTGTTGAAATCACCGTTTATTCTTATGTTCTTCTGATCAATCAGAACAACAGAAAAATTGTCACGACTGTGACTGATCCATAATGGATCCATAATGTCTTCCACAGATCTCTGCTTAAGAGATATGTAGAACCTCCTGAACCATTGCCACTACCGCCTCCACCGGTGGTTGTTGATGGCAGTCTTGAGTTTCAGGTAGAAAAGATTGTTGATTCACGATATGTTCGCCGCTCTCTTCAGTACCTGGTGCACTGGAAAGGTTATGTTTCCGAAGAGAGAATGTGGGTGCCAGCATCAGAGATAAAGGCGGACAGACTCATTCGGGCTTTTCATAGGTCCCACCCGGAGAGGCCTGGTCTTGAGGGTCCGGTGGCCCCTCGTAGAAAGGGGGGTACTGTCACGACTGTGACTGATCCAGATAGGTCTGGGAAGAGAAGGTCGCAGCGACTTGCTACTCGCGATAGCTTGTGAGTTTGCTCCGTGGTTCAGGGTATGTCATCCGGGTTTTGCCTTGTGAACCTTTTTGTCCTGACTGGGAGTTTGTAGGCATTCTTCTCAGGTGAGTGCTGTCTGCCACTCCCAGCTACTATATTAGTTTCAGTTTCACTTGCAGTCATTGCCAGATATAGTCCTTACTTCCAGTGCTATTCTGACCTTTGAAGGAGATCGTTTGACGGTATTGCTGTGGAGCTCTTGTCTGGCGTGGACTGTCGTTATTGGGATCATCTTCTCTGCTCGTGACTGGATAAGTCTATCTCTGCTGGAGATTGTTTGTTTGTTGCTGTCTTCCCCTGTTGTTCTCCTAGACATGAGTGATGGTGACTAGTGCTCCCATCTGCCTTTCCCCAGTCTAGTCTTCTGAGGGTGACTCAGGGTTTAGGCATCCTGCTCGCCGCACGGGTTCACACCCCGTCTAGGGTATCAGGGCAGACAGGTGCCAGCTTAGGGTTTGTCAGGGGTGGCCGTTCTATTTCCCATCCGTAGATAAGGGTCCCCCTTCCCCTCCGTCTGGTGCGACACGACCGCTGCTGGGATAGCGGTCGTGACAGTATATCTGGCCTTTTAAAAAAAAAAAAAAAAGTGACATTTCCTTTTTTTTTTTTTTGCTTGCTGTTTTGCTTTGTATTTTTCTGTTCCACTATGGATCCGGTTACGGTTTTGGCGAAACAATTACAGGGATTATCCCTTGAAGTGGCAGGATTAAAAGCAACAGTGCTGCAGCAGCAGCAGCAATCCTTGGGTTCCACCGTTGCTACGGGAAACCAAGGTACTCCTGAGCCAAAAGTGGCTTTTCCTGACAGGTTCTCAGGAGGGAGAGACCAATTTGTAACCTTCAGAGAAGCTTGTAAATTGTTCTTCAGGTTACGCCCTAGATCCTCCGGCGGTGAGGAACAACGGGTGGGCATTGTAATTTCTCTCCTGCAAGGAGATCCGCAGAGCTTGGGCTTTCTCCTTACCATCAGACTCTCCGGCCTTACGATCTGTGGAGGAGTTTTTGAAGCCTTGGGTCTCGTATATGATGACCCGGACAGGGTCTCACTGGCTGAATCTAAGCTACGTAGACTTCGGCAAGAGAACCGGTCAGCTGAACTATATTGTTCCGAATTCCGTAGGTGGGCTACTAATACATTATGGAACGACTCGGCCCTTAGGAGTCAGTTCTGCCAGGGGTTGTCTGAAAAATTAAAAGACGCGCTGGCGGTATACGAGGTCCCTGGGTCTCTTGAGGCTGCTATGTCTCTGTCCATAAGAATCGACAGACGACTCAGGGAGAGACTATTAAATTCTACAGAGGCCTCTATAGGGCAGGGATCGGTTTGTTGTGATCCAGTCGAACCAATGCAAATAGGGGCGCCACTAGGCGGGTGAATCCTCCTAAGGTCCGCCATAGGTCAGAGGTTTGTTTTTCGTTGTGGGGAGGGGTCATTTTGTGAAGGTATGTCCCTCAGAACCCAAGAGATCACAAACAAAGGAGCCGCCGGAAAACTAGAGTCCCCAGACTGTGCGGAGGATAACAGTCTGGGCGTATTCGTTTCCTCCCATACGCATGTCTCAGTTTTTGTTGTCCGCTACCGTTGTGGCGGGCAATAAGACTGAGATCTGTTCCGTCTTTTTGGACAGTGGGGCGGGGGTCAACTTGGTGGATTCACGGTTTGCTCAGGCTCTGGGTTTTACTCCGGAACCGGTACGCAGAACTATTCCTGTTTTTGCCATCGACTCCTCCCTCTTACTCAGAGAGAGTTAACTCAGGTCATCCATAATATCCATCTGCAGGTAGGGGACCTCCATAAAGAGCATATCTCTTGTTATGTCCTGGACGGTCTTCCGGCTCCTATGGTATTGGGGCTTCCCTGGCTGGTGACTCACAATCCAGTGGTGGATTGGCAGGCCGGGAGATTGTGGAGTGGAGTGAACATTGTAAGGACAACTGCTTGAGTAGTAGGTGCTCAACACTCTCTGTAACATCTCTACCTTCCTTTCTGTCAGATTTTATGGATGTGTTCTCTGAGAAGGGTTGTCAGGGGTTACCACCTCATCGTCCATATGATTGCCCAATTAATCTGTTACCTGGGGCAAAACTACCTAAAACCCGGTTATACAATCTTTCCGGCCCGGAGAGGAAGGCTATGAAAGATTATATTTCGGAGAGTTTGGCTAAGGGACACATCAGACCCTCTTCTTCACCCGTGGCTGCAGGGTTCTTTTTCGTTAAAAAGAAAGATGGGGGCCTGCGTCCTTGCCTGGATTTCCGGGAATTAAACCGGATAACTATCCGAGACCCCTATCCTCTTCCTCTCATTCCCGACCTCTTTAATCAGGTTGCTGGTGCTAAATGGTTCTCCAAAATGGATCTCAGAGGAGCCTATAACCTGGTTCGCATCAAAGAGGGGATGAGTGGAAGACGGCTTTAATACTCCGGAAGGGCATTATGAAAATCTGGTCATGCCATTTGGTCTTACTAATGCGCCTGCGGTGTTCCAACATTTTGTCAACGATATTTTTAGTCACCTTATCGGGAGATTTGTTGTGATATATCTTGATGACATCCTGGTCTATTCTCCGGATCTGGATACACATAAGATCCATGTGAGACAAGTGCTGCAGATATTAAGGGCCAACAAATTGTTTGCCAAATTAGAGAAATGTGTGTTCGCCGTAAAAGAACTGCCATTTCTGGGGTATGTGTTGTCAGATTCAGGTTTCGCATGGATCCAGAGAAAGTCCGGGCAATTATGGACTGGGATCTGCCTGAGAACCTGAAGGCATTGCAACGCTTCCTGGGGTTTGCCAATTTTTATAGAAAGTTTATAAAGAACTATTCCTTGGTGGTCAAACCACTGACGGACATGACCCGAAAGGGATCCGATTTTTCCAAATGGTCACATGCAGCCAAAACTGCCTTTACATCTCTGAAGGAAAGATTCACCTCGGCTCCTATTCTCGTACAGCCAGATGTCTCGCTTCCTTTTATTGTAGAGGTTGACGCATCAGAGGTGGGGGTGGGAGCGGTACTATCTCAGGGCCCGTCCCTGGTGAATGGCGTCCGTGTGCTTTCTTTTCGAAGAAATTGTCTACTGCAGAAAGGAACTATGACATTGGCAACAGGGAACTTTTGGCTATTAAGTTGGCCTTAGAGGAGTGGCGTCATTTTTGGAGGGGCGGTTCATCCCGTCACAGTGATTACTGATCACAAAAACTTAGTATATCTGGAGTCTGCTAAACGTCTCACCCCTAGACAGGCTCGGTGGTCGTTATTTTTACTAGGTTTAATTTTGTAATAACCTATCGCCCGGGGGCAAAAAATACTAAGGCGGATGCATTGTCTCGAAGTTTTCCTGGAGGGGGTGATGATGTTCCAGAGCCTATTTTGCAAAGGGGGTGGTGGTCTCTGCATTACACTCAGGTTTAGAGGGAGGGTGTTGGAAGCTCAGGGGACGCCCGGCCTCCTGCCCCTCGGGTAAACTGTTTGTGCCAGAAAATTTACGCCTGGAGATACTAAAAGAACACCATAACTCCGCACTGGCAGGACACCCAGGTAGTAAGGCAACCTCTGAATTAGTGTCTCGTCGGTTCTGGTGGCCTAAGTGGCGCCAGGAGGTGTTGAATTTTGTGTCTGCATGTCCTACCTGTGCTCGTTCTAAGGTGGATCATACTCGTCCGGCAGGGCGTCTTTTACCTCTGGCCATCCCCAACAGGCCTTGGACGCACCTATCAATGGATTTCATTACTGATCTACCAGTATCAGCGGGGAAGACTGTTATTCTTGTTGTTGTTGACAGATTCAGTAAAATGGTGCACTTTATTGCTCTGACCGCATTGCCTAATGCTAACACACTGGCTCAGGTTTTTATTGACCACATCGTGAAGCTTCACGGGGTCCCTTCCGATATTGTTTCGGATCGTGGTACCCAATTTGTTTCTAAATTTTGGAAAGCTTTTTGTTCTCGTTTAGGGGTTCATCTGTCGTTTTCTTCATCTTTCCATCCACAGTCCAACGGTCAGACTGAGCGTACCAATCAAAACCTAGAGACATATTTGAGATGCTTTGTTTCCGAAAATCAGGAGGAATGGTCATCTTATATACCATTAGCCGAGTTTGCCATTAATAATCGTCGTCAAGAATCCACCGATAAGTCACCATTTTTTGGTGCGTATGGTTTCCATCCTCAGTTTTGTACGTTTAGTGAGGGGGGGCCGTCTGGGATTCCCGAGGAGGAACGATTTGCGTCTTCACTTTCATCAGTGTGGCAGAGTGTGCAAGAAAGTTTGAAGAGAATTGGTGGTAGATACAAACGTGTGGCTGATAAGAAGTGCTCTGAAGGTTCGGACCTTGGGGTAAATGACTTGGTGTGGTTGTCTACCAGAAATATCAAGTTGAAGGTTCCCTCATGGAAATTAGGTCCGAGATTTATTGGTCCTTATAGGGTAATTAAGATCATTAACCCGGTGGCTTTTCGACTGGAGCTGCCTCAGACTCTAAGGATCCATAATGTCTTCCACAGATCTCTGCTTAAGAGATATGTAGAACCTCCTGAACCATTGCCACTACCGCCTCCACCGGTGGTTGTTGATGGCAGTCTTGAGTTTCAGGTAGAAAAGATTGTTGATTCACGATATGTTCGCCGCTCTCTTCAGTACCTGGTGCACTGGAAAGGTTATGTTTCCGAAGAGAGAATGTGGGTGCCAGCATCAGAGATAAAGGCGGACAGACTCATTCGGGCTTTTCATAGGTCCCACCCGGAGAGGCCTGGTCTTGAGGGTCCGGTGGCCCTCGTAGAAAGGGGGTACTGTCACGACTGTGACTGATCCAGATAGGTCTGGGAAGAGAAGGTCGCAGCGACTTGCTACTCGCGATAGCTTGTGAGTTTGCTCCGTGGTTCAGGGTATGTCATCCGGGTTTTGCCTTGTGAACCTTTTTGTCCTGACTGGGAGTTTGTAGGCATTCTTCTCAGGTGAGTGCTGTCTGCCACTCCCAGCTACTATATTAGTTTCAGTTTCACTTGCAGTCATTGCCAGATATAGTCCTTACTTCCAGTGCTATTCTGACCTTTGAAGGAGATCGTTTGACGGTATTGCTGTGGAGCTCTTGTCTGGCGTGGACTGTCGTTATTGGGATCATCTTCTCTGCTCGTGACTGGATAAGTCTATCTCTGCTGGAGATTGTTTGTTTGTTGCTGTCTTCCCCTGTTGTTCTCCTAGACATGAGTGATGGTGACTAGTGCTCCCATCTGCCTTTCCCCAGTCTAGTCTTCTGAGGGTGACTCAGGGTTTAGGCATCCTGTTTGCCGCACGGGTTCACACCCCGTCTAGGGTATCAGGGCAGACAGGTGCCAGATTAGGGTTTGTCAGGGGTGGCCGTTCTATTTCCCATCCGTAGATAAGGGTCCCCCTTCCCCTCCGTCTGGTGCGACACGACCGCTGCTGGGATAGCGGTCGTGACAAAAATAACAAAACAAAACGGGTCCTGACATTTGAGCATCCAGAAGCCTCTATATCACATGGTCAGTATTTTGCATTAGGATTTGATCATGATTTGGAAGACAAAAGCAAGAGTGGGTCCAAAACACAGACGACATGAAAATGTTTCCATCACATGTTATCTCTGGTTTGGACCCACGCCTGTTTTACCCTTACTAATATTGTTCAAATACTGACCAAATACTGACCGTGTGTAGACGGATGCTCAAACTACGGATCCCCTTTTTTGGGCTGCTCTTCTGATGGATCAGAAGAATGGAAAAATCTGTAGTTCCCCATCCGTAGTTCCGTTCCGCGGGCCCACAAAAAAATATAGAACATGTCCTATTCTTATCTGCAATTACAGACATGAATAGGTATCTTCTATGATATTGCCGGTCAAATTGCGGAACACACACGAGCAGGCATCCGTGTTTTGCAGATCCGCAAAACACTACGGTCGTCTGAATGAGCCCTACTAGTGACCTACAGTCATTCTACATCTAACAGAAGGGGCTCAAATACATGTGTGTGAAGTGCTGTAAGATGGATTAAAAGAACCTTTTTTTTTCCTCCACTACTTTATTGGAGCTGCCCATGATAGAAATGTCTATTCTTGTCCTTCTTGTCCCCAACTGAAGTGAAAAATGTGACGCAGATGCAGACCCAAACAACGGTTGTGTGCATGAGCCCTAACTGTTTGCCTAACAGAAAGGACTAGCTATGCATGTTGCTGCATTGTACAGTGACGTACACCAGGATACATTCTCCATACAGTTTAACTACAGGGATAGACCTGATTTAATGCACTTTGTGCAAATTTATTTGGATTAAAGCAAAGTTTTTTTTTAAATTCAGGGAAGCAACCCAATCGAAGATTTGAAACCTTCACTCATCTATACTGGTTACAGTTCAGCCAGTTGTGAGGTCTCAGATCCCTAAAAATCTCCAAGTATTACCCCCTTCATAGACCTGGTATGTAAATGTGTTTGGAAAAAAGGAGGCTGAAACTATAGGCCATATGACTGTCCTATCAACCCACGATATTGCCCAGCACCATTTCTCCACATCGTCGAGGAAATTACTGTCCCTTCTGGGGACTAACACCCTTTCAGGACACATAAATGAGAACCTGGAGAGAGGATTCATGTGCAAATCTTCAATGGCAGCTGTAGCTTGTTTCTTTTTGTGAAGGAGAAGTGAAGGAAAACAAATATCCCATGTCAGTGGCATACCTCCCATAAAGGCAGACCATGCAGCTGCTATGGCGCCCCTGAGGAAGGTGGGCCCGCAGTGGAGGATACCCGCCCCCTAATTACCTTTAATACTGGCTCCTGTCCAGTTTAAGTCTAAAATTCCTATCATCAGTAGAGAAAGCTAAAGGACCTTTGCAGTGCATTAGCCGCAACAAAAGGTACCTGTCAGGCCATATCTAGGTCTGTTTGTAATATTCTCCACTATCGGGACAGTAGCTCTCTGACCTATGGGCAGCATCGAAAGTAGCGATGATACGGTTCTGCTCTTTATCCTTCTCCCTAATCCTAGGGTTAAGTAAAGTTTCGCAATTGCACGCCATGTTATTTACTGTCCCTCAGGGATACCTCTTTTGAAGGGTTCGGGGTTACAGCTATCCCAATGTAGTAGACTGTTGGTAGCAGTCCATTTCCAAAATAAGTAACTACATATTCTGCCATCGCTACTTTTGGTGATGGTCAGGTCCAAGAAGGTGATCTCGGTCATATGGACTGTAACAATGGCAGTTGGCCGCTGCCAGCGTGCAGTGCACCCTGCTATGTACCTCACTCGAACTGCACACAAGGCGGCTCCTCTCCGCTGCAGGCTCCGGACCCGCTTTCCTGCACTGTCGCAGGCGGCGACAGCTCCATTTGCACCTTGTAGGAGCCGCACGTGTCCTAGTTCTTTAAGGGTTCGTGCACTTCCCTGATTCTGCCCTCTCTCTGAACCCGGCCAGGCACCACTTTTATAAGGGTGCTTCCCCCTTCCTGTGATGCCTGAGCAATGTTGTAGTTTTCTACAGCGAAGGTTCCAGCTTGATCCTGTGTTGTTATCCTGCTTCCAACCTTAGCCTGTATCCTGACCTCGTCTCTGTCTGATCCTCCTGTACCTCGCTGCTCTCAGGTATACGACCCAGATTGTCGACCATGCCTCTGTGATGTACAGCTTATCTCACCCGCTGCACCTGAGCTATTCAGCTCTGCTGTTCTAACAACTCCAGCTCTTCCTAACTACCAACTCAGCTCTGCTTCATCCAGCGACAGCTTGCTCCACCTGCCTGTATTCCCGGTGCTTGCATCGGGGAATTCTGGCCAGCCCGGCCAGCTGCCACTTAACCTGGACCACTCTTGTGGTGGCAACCTGGTGTCTCCCCTGCAGCTAAGACCAGCTTCCTCATCCAGGAGTGGGATAAAGGGCGAAGACCAGGGGGACACTTAGATTCCGTTCCCACGTTTGGCCCAAAGTCAAACCAGTAAGTGGCACAGCGGGTCTATGGCGCCCACTCGTGGGTGCCATGGCCGGTAGGTGTCCGCTGTTTCAAATTGGCAATAATGCTGATCGCGGTCTTTAAAGCCTTTAGATGCTGTGATCAAGGGTGATAACGGCATCAAAAAGTTTAAAAAGCGCGTGCTTCTGGGCTTCTTACTGGCATCCTCTGCCGGTAAAAAAGGAAAAGGGTCAAACAGGCTGATTCACCATTTTTTCGCTTCTCTTACTTAAAAAAATGTAATAAAATGTAATGAAAAAGTCAGACAAACTCCAAAATGGTCTCAATAAAAACTACACACTGTCCCTCAAAAAATGAGCCCCCACACAGCTCATTAGATATAACTATAAAAAAAAGTTATGGGGGTCAGAATATGGTGATGTAAAAATAAAAATATTTTTTTTTTCCAAAGGTTAAATTTATTTTTACACTATTTAGACATAAATAAATCTATACATATGTGGTATCGTTTTAATCATACTGACCCACAGAATGAAGGGCACAGGTCAGTTTGGCCACAAAGAAAACGCCGTAGGGACAAAACTCGTAAAACAATGGAGGATCTGTGTTTTTTTCAAATTCCAACCCAATTGGAATTTTTTTTCCCCGCTTCCCTCTACATTGTATGCCTTATTAAATGTTGGAAATAGAAAGAACAACTTGTCCCACAAAAAATAAATCCTCATATTGATATGTGTAGAGAAAAATAAAAAAGTTATGGCTCAAGGAATATAGGGAAGAAAAAAATGAAAAAACCTCCGATATCTAAGCGGTTAAAATGCAATGCACTATAGGGTTAAACAAGAGTTTAAAAAAAACATTTATTAAATTTTAAAAATTCCAATAAAAAATATGCTTTTTACCTTTTCAAAATAAGCCTCAATGAAAAAAAATATCAAAAATAAAATCTCCCCCACTTGTTTGGGATCGCCATATCCATAACGACCCGAATTAAACAAATATCATGTCAATTATCCCCCACTTTTCCTTCCAAGTTTCATATCCAACCATTGGTGCTCAGCCGTTATTTCAGGTCCCCAGTCTCTGCTCCCACTTCAGTTGGTCCTGAAGATTAGTTTGAGGTAAAAAGCATCCTGGATGTCAAGGAGACTGGAAAGAAAACTTTCTGGTGGATTGAGAAGAGATCTTGGAAGCCTGCTGAAAGTTTCTCTCCTGCTTCCTGCTGCTTGCTCCTTTACTCTCTTTGGATAGACATGCACTCTCTTCCCAGCTCTGAAAAGGCCAGCCTATGTACAGGATAATTTGTCCCCATCTAATGACAACATTCCCTGGGGTATATAGGACGCCTTGAAAGGTGACTGTGCAAAAGTTTTTAGCTTGTTTAATTCTACAATGATGTGCCATTGTGTTGTTCTGATCTCCTGTGCTAGACCTTTGCCTGTTTACTGGATTTACCCTGTGCTACCTGCCTTGACCCCTTTCTGATCATCATATTTACCCTGTGCTGCCCACCCTGACCTATTGACTGACCACTGTGACAAGAGAACTACGAACTCTGCCTATCTTGACCTTGGCTTGTCTGCAAACCACACTGTTGTCTGTCCTCTTGGTGCAACGGACCTGTGTCTCCTGACCTGCCTGGGTCAGCAGCTTCTGATCAGAGACTACTCTTGGAGGTAGGAGCTTGGTGGTCCCTGCATGAAGAGTTGAAAGGGTGAAACCAGGTGTGCATCTTGAAAACGCTGTCTGTTGTAGCTTCAAACCAAATATGTTCCATAGGTAAAGTGGGTCTGCACTAGAGTTGTTTCGGTACCAAAATTTTGATTCGGTATCGATACCATAAAAAAGTATTGCGATACTCGATACCATTCGATACCACTCGAAAAAAATAAAAACGCCAAAAAAATCCGCGTGCATTCCACATTTTATGAAACCGCCGGCTCATAATACAACAGTCCTATCCTACTTTTTTGTGGGGAAAAGAAAATAGCGAATCGTGCATTTTTTCTTTTTCTTTTTTTTTCTTTTACGGCATTCACCGCATAAAAGTGGATTTTTTAATAGTTTGGACTTTTGAGACGTGGCGATTTGTAATATTTTATTTATGTATTGTTTATATATTTTATATGTAAAATTGGGAAAGGGGGTGATTTATAATTAATATTTTGGTGTACTTTTTTTTATTTTTTTTTTTACAGTTTATTTATTAACTATTTTCCCCCTTAGGGGCTAGAACCTGGGATATTCTCATCCTATTCACCCTGATAGAGCTCTATCAGGGTGAATAGGATCTCACCCTCTCCCTGCTGCCCTGTGCACAGTACACACAGCAGCAGGGAGCAGACCAAGGCAGCCAGGACTTCAGGAGTGTCCTGGTTACCATGGTAACCGATCGGAGCCCCAGCATTACACTGCTGGGGCTCCGATCACTGCCACTGCCACCAATGAGGAGGAGGTGAGGGTACCCTGTGGCCACTGCCACCAATGATTTTATTACTGGGGGGAAGGGGGGGGCAGGGGGGGGCACACTGCCCACTGCCCACCAGTGTTTTAATACTAAGGAGGGGGGGGGAACACTGCCCACCAATGTTTTAATACTAGGGAGGGGGAGGGGGGGGCACACTGCCCACTGCCCACCAATGTTTTAATACTAGGGAGGGGGCGGAGCACTGGCCAGCCTAATTACGTTCATATATAAATGCAGGCAGAAGGCACAGGCTGCCAGCACCTGCCTGTGACCGAGCGCTGCGATCAGAGGCTATTAACCCCTCAGGTGCCGCACCTGAGGGGTTAATTGCCTCTGATTGCAGTGCTGGGTCACAGGCAGGTGCTGGCAGGCTGTGTCTTCTGCCTGCATTTATAGAAGAAACGGTACTCTGCATTGCTGGCCAGTGCGCCCGCCCCTCCTCCCGCCCCCGCTCCGCCCCCCTCTCCCTCTATTGGTTGCAGCGGCAGCACAGAGGGAGGGAGAGACTGCCTCCTTCTCCCTGTGCTGCCGAGGAGAACATGGCCGCGCTGAGAGCAGCGCAGCCATGCTCTCTTATACTGGGCTGTGCAGTAGCGCAGCCCAGTATCGATAAAATACTTTTCCTGGTATCGAGTGCGATACCAGAGAAAAGTATCGATTGGGTATCGAAAGTTCGATACCCGAAACAACCCTAGTCTGCACCCACCCACATTTACATTTGCTTGCAACTTACCATCTAGAAGCATGGTATAGAATAAACAGGTAAAAAAAAAAAAAATTACCTCACAAACTTTTTCCAACATTGACATCCATGAGGTAGCCAGGTGGCAGTTTTGAAGAACTACCCAACTACCTTCTTTTATAGCCTTTTCTGTCATACGAAGAGCTATCGGTCCTTGCCCTTGGCCAAGAGACAAGGAGCTTAGCTTTGACCCACCAAAACCCTGAAAGCAAAGCAGATATGTTTAGTAATCTTATCATTAAAGTATGTATCTAAATTAACACAAGTTTAATGAAAAAATATTAAAAAGGTAATCATGTACTTTTGCAATACAATTAAGTTAAAAAGTGTCCCATTACATGCATATATCCCTATGTTTGAAATACACTTCTATAGGCAGCTTCTTCAATGGACCGGATATGTGTATGTACTGTATAAGGCCAACCGAACAGGACATATCATCCTGGACTCCTGAAGGGGGCACCAGACAGATTTGTTTGCTGGGCACCTTGTCACCAGGTCGATTCACCTGGTTTCTGGGCAGAAAGGGGGTGAAATCACTACAGGCAGTACTTCGCGCTACCGCAACCAATGAACTGATCACCAAAAAGGTGCCCATTAGCCAATGGGCAGCTATCTTAATAATGGTCAAGCTGGACATGTACATGAGGTTAGGCAAAAGCCATGAACCTAATAATTGGCTAATTGGCACCTTTTTGGTGATCAGTTCATTGGTTGCGGTAGCGCGAAGTACTGCCTGTAGTGATTTCACCCCCTTTTTTTTATGTATGGTGTAATGTAGGGGCTGGGATGAACGGCATATGCAGCATCTATTATATTTTATCCCCTTTGTTGAATCTGTAAAGGCTGGTCCACTGGGTCCTGGTTGTCATAGTTTGTTTGACACAGGACCCGGGGTTGCTTGGATGCAGACTGGACGCTCTATCACGTGATTCGTCACGTGGGGAGGGCATCTGTTCATTTTCCAGGCACCGCTTGTTGATCACATGACTGTGTGTTATCTCGCTTAACAGCGCAGAATCTTACTCACGCATGCGCGATTGCATACTGGAGATGCCAAACATCGTGCTCTGCTTGCCAGATAGTTTCTCAGCTCACCTGTATAGTAAGTGTTGAATGTCTCACACGGTTTGTGATACTATGATGTGTTTATATACAATTATGTCACTTGTTTATATGATTGGGGAAACTTGTAGGGGGGAGGGATTGACCTTTTAGAGGGACAACCCCCTAACCACCCGGATCAATTGGAGTATATATATATGTATGTATGTTCACTTGTAAACCACTTGTAGCTTGAGAAAGACCTGTGTGTCGAAACGTTGCTTTTCTTCGGTGTCAATAAACACGAATATTGGATTGAGAGTGCTGCGACATCTTCTGAAATCCTTTTTCCCTTACAAGTTGCCACTTACTAGTAGTTGTAGTTCTCCTCTTAGGTAATTCCCTCATATAGCCCATAACAACATCCTACAAATAACAGGGGTTGTAGTTCTCTCTTTATTTAATGCCCTCTGATAGCCCATAATAACATCCTAAGAATGCCCTCTAATTTCCAGTAATAACAATCTGGTCATGAGACTGGTAGTACTTTTGTCACTATTATGATGTTCTGCAGCATCTGAGGTGAGTATTAGCCTTTGTTCACATCTGCGCTAGTGACTTTTGCTGTCCTGCTCTGTCATAGGAGCACAACAACAAATATCACTGTAAGGGTGGGTTCATATCGCGATTCATACCTCCGTTTGATGTATATGTTAAAAATATATATATATATATACAAATACACAGCACACCACATTCTTGCATCCTGCACAGTCCAGGATAGAACTCTATGGTGAACGTATGCCACTGAGGCATTTTTTTAACGTATACGTTTTTTGTATATGTTAAAAGGATGGGAACAACGTGGGTGAACCTTCCCTAAAACCGGATCTGCCACACGATGGATAACAACACCTGACGGATCCTGCTGACTATGATGGGTTTCCATCATGGAGCCTGGGATGGCAGCAAGATTGTGTCCAGCATTTATCACCTTATCTACGATGGGGGCCCCTAACACAGATGTGATCAAAGAATGTGTTTTGTAGTATCAGATGATGTTCAGCAGCAGTGGACGTGTGTATTATGATGTTCTGCAGCAGAGATGCATATAGTGATGTTCTGCAGCAGCTGAGGACTGTATTATGTGGTTCTGCAGCAGGTGAGGTTTGTATTATATGAGGTGCTGCAGCAGCGGAGGTGTGCATTATGAGGTTTGCAGCAGCTGAGTTGTATATTATGTTCTGTACCAGCTTTAGTGTGTATTATGAGGTTCCTCAGCAGCGGAGGTGTGTATTATCAAGTTCTGCAGCAGCTGAGGTGTGTATTATGAGGTTCTGCAACAGATGACGTGTGTATTATGGTGTTCTGCAGTAGCCATCTGCTCCAGAGGCTGCAGCGCTCCTCAGCATCGCGCCTGCTAAACTGAGCAGGAGACCAGAGAACATGAATGGAGGGGTGGCCACACGTGTGCGACTTGCTCTCCATTCACTTAAGGGCCCCGTTCTTGAGATATGAGCATCAACCAAAGGTGGGACTTAGATATGCCATAAATGTGCCAGATTGGACAACCCCTTTAAGCATTAGCTATGCTTTCTTTTCTCCATAACATTAAGTATTAAGTTACATTTTAAAATTAATGCTATTAATTTAGTGTATTTAATTCTCTATAATGGTTGTGAAGTTGTGTGTGTGTTGGGGGGGGGGGGGCCAAAGGAGTTCTCGCATAGGGTGCTATGTAACCTAAGGCCGGCTCTGCATATGTACAGCACCATATATGGTTCCAGCATTTCTCTAATTATATAAATTATAGAATGTAGCGATTTAAAAATTTATAGCATCTTTAACATGCAAAAAATGATGGGCAATTGATTAATAAATATTGCGCACATGCTTGCTACTCCATCATGTGTTTTTACAACTGAGCTCCATAATATCTGGATGTCTCAGATGTACAGCTTTTGTATTATGTACTAATTACATGTAAATCAACTGGAAGATGCTTTTAATAATGAGCTCAAAAAGACCTAAAGGTAATATCTCCTCATTAGGACTCTTTCACATGAGCGTGTCCCTTGCAGGAATCACGGTCTGTGTGAGAGAGGGATTATGCGTTTCGGACTTAGGAAGCACCCTGCATTATCATGATTGATAATGCTGTTTGCTGCTGCGTGATCTTTCTTCTACAGGATCATACTGACAGCTTTATGTCAGTATGATTCTGTTACAGAAAGGTCAATCACGATAATGCCGTGCGCTTCCTAAGTCCAGAATGCACAATTGCTCTCTCACGTTTGTAAAGACACTTGTATAAGAAAATTAACATGCATAGTGTCTTAACACATCCCAAACTTTCCATAATGTGCGATGTTTATTCATTTTTTTCGGAAACACAGTATATTCGCGCGAGTACCTGATCATCAGCAAATTTCAGTAAAGCAGCCATCGGATCAGCGCCAGGAGACAAAACAAAGATCAGCGGAGCACAGCAGTGGCTGTCACTAAAGGCGTTAGATAGGTCAAATGGAGGGGGTTCAATAAATTGACGCCCCAAGTTCTCTGTTACAAATTCTTGAATCATTGGAATTACCTAGATAAAGTAGAATTTGTTATATTTCACATTCAGTTAAATGAACCGGGAGCAAGGTTTGGTGGTAAAAGGTGAATTGCGTTATGGATTCCGTTACCATGGACCATAACGCAATTCTATGACGGAATGCATAATGGAAGGCCTTCAGAGGCATTCAGTCATAATAGAAGTCTATGGCCTGCATAATGGATTCGTCCTGTTTCTGTTATGAAGGAGAGGACTCCCCTGCATAACGGAAACGGGACGGATCTGTTTTGCAGCCCATAGACTTCTATTATGACGGAATGAATAACGGAATGCCTCTAAAGGCATTACGTCATAGAATTGCATTATGATCCGTGGTAATGGAATCCATAACGCAATTCTGCTTTTACCACCAAACGAAGTGTGAACGAATTTTAAAATATGAAACTGGCTCATCTCTAGTTACTACTGTATTACACAATAACATTCATTCTTCAACTAGACTTATTTGTAAAGGACTGTAGAAATTCTAAGCAAGGGTGAAACTACAACAAATACTGCTGGAAGATAATATCCCCTATTCCCTTCTTCAGATGTAAAAGGGGCGTGGTTTATTACATCCTTCATTCATTTTAATAATTGTTTATCAAACGTGTATCACCCCATGAACAAACTAGCCCTTATTATAATTATAGTATATGTATATTATATTTATATATAAATATATATATATATCTATGAAAAATTGGCAGCACAGCCTATCGCGATCTCAGGGTGCAAGGCCCACTGGAATAGCCAATCTAAACAATATAAATGAAAAAAGGGCAGCACTCCACAAATGCTAAATTTTAAAATAAAGAAAAAGTTTATTCACCCATATGGCAAAAGCGACTTTTCGGCTCTATACTGGAGCCTTCCTTTATATTTATATTATATTTACCTCAGTAATATAATACCTTAGCATTCCCTGTTATTCATTTTTCCACCAATTATTAAAATAAATGAATGATGTAATAAACCACGCCCCCTTTACATCTGAAGAAATGAATAGGGGAGGGGCTACAGCTCTGAATAGAAAAAATGCTGGACTCCTATCAACTGCTGGACTCAAATCCGCTCATTAGCATATAGATTAAAAGTACTTTTCCTCCACAATAAAGCAACAGATCACCAAGTGAAAGGTATCATTATATTCAGCAGAGGGAGCCCTACCAGGCAGCGTGCCTGCTTCATCAGTGAATTTCCTGGTGACATGTTTCCTTTAACCGCTACAGGACCGCCGCACGCAGGATTGCGTCCTGGCGGCGGCCCTGTAGCTCTGATCGGACGCATCGGCGCGTCATCTCGCGAGACGCGAGATGACGCGAGGACGCGCCCGCACATGCGCAATGCGCGCCATCGGCGCGCTCGCATGTAGTTATACTACAGCCTGCCAGCGCCGATCGTGCGCTGGCAGGCTGTATATGGCAGAAAAAATCGCAGATCAGGCGTTGTTCTGTGAACAGCGTCTGATCTGCTTGCTACCAGCTTCTCTGGTGGTCCCTTTGCTTGGGACCACCAGAGAAAAATATCAAAGTGCACCAATCACCACACAACCCCCACCGCCCCCACCCACCCACCACCCCCTGTCACTGATTAACCCCTGATCTCCCATGTCACCCCCTGATCACCCCCTGTCACCCCCCTGTCACTGATCACCCCCTGTAAGGCTCATTCAGATGTCCGCATGTGTTTTGCGGATCCACGGATCCGCAAATCCGCGGATCCATAAACTACGGACACCAGCAATGTGCTTTCCGCATTTTGCGGATCCGCACATTGCCAGAACTATATAGAAAATGCCTTTTCTTGTCCGCAATTGCGGACAAGAATAGGACATGTTCTATACTTTGCGGATCTCCAATTACGGATCCGCAATTACGGATCGAGCGGGACAAAGTCTGTCCCCATAGAATTGAATGTATCCACATTTCTGTTCCGCAAAATTTTGCGGAACAGAATTGCGGACAGCTTGAATGAGGCCTTAGGGTCCCTTAGCGATCGCAGCTTTATAGCTTTTCCCTCTTTTTTTTGCACATTTTTTAGAGATTTTTTCATCCACATTGATCAATGTGAATGGAAAAATATGTGACGTTCATTTTTTTCTTTCAGCGCAGAGGCTGAACGGAAAAAAATTCTCATTACCCGTATGGTCAATATAAGGAGAATAGCAAAAACTCCTAATGCTGGCCATACGTGTAATGATTGCGGAGACCCCTAAAATGCCAGGGCAGTACAAAAACCTCACAAGTGACCCCATTTTAGAAAGAAGACACCCCAAGGTATTCTGTGAGGGGTATGGCGAGTTCATGCAAAATTTTATTTTTGTCACAAGTTAGTGGAATGTGAGACTGTAAAAAAAAAAAAAAAAAAATACCATTTCCGCTAACTTGTGCCAAATTTTTTTTTCTGTGAACTCGCCATGCCCCTCACGGAATACCTTGGGGTGTCTTCTTTCCACAATGGGGTCACATGTGGGGTATTTATACTGCCCTGGCATTTTAGGGGTCCTAAAGCGTGAAAATCCAAATGCGTAAAAATGTCCTGTGAAATCCTAAAGGTACTCATTGGTTTTAGGGCCCCTTTGCGCATCTTGGCTGCAAAAAGTGTCACTCATGTGGTATCGCCGTACTCAGGAGAAGTAGGGCAATGTGTTTTGGGGTGTATTTTTATATATACCCATGCTGTGTGTGAGAAATATCTCTGTAAGCGACAACTTTTTAAATTTTTTATTCAAAGTTGTCAATTTACAGAGATATTTCTCTCACCCAGCATGGGTATATGTAAAAATACACCCCAAACATTGCCCTACTTCTCCTGATACGGCGATACCACATGGTGACACTTTGCAGCCAAGATGCGCAGAGCCTAAACCAATGAGTACCTTTAGGAGGGCATTTTTACGCATTTTCCTTCTCACGCTTTAGGGCCCCTAAAATGCCAGGGCAGTATAAATACCCCACATGTGACCCCATTTTGGAAGAAGACACCTCAAGGTATTCGCTGAGGGGCATAATGAGTCCATGAAAAATTAAACTTTTTGTCAAAAGTTAGCGGAAAGGGAGACTTTGTGAGAAAAACAATAAAAATCAATTTCCACTAACTTGTGCCAAAAAAAATCTTCTATGAACTCGCCATGCCCCTCACGGATTACCTTGGGGTGTCTTCTTTCCAAAATGGGGTCACATGTGGGGTATTTATACTGCCCTGGCATTTTAGGGGCCCTAAAGCGTGAGAAGAAAAATGTGTAAAAATGCCCTCCTAAAAGGTACTCATTGGAATTAGGGCCCCTTTGCTCATCTTGGCTGCAAAAAGTGTCACTCATGTGGTATCGCCGTACTCAGGAGAAGTAGGGCAATGTGTTTTGGGGTGTATTTTTACATATACCCATACTGGGTGAGAGAAATATCTCTGTAAATTGACAACTTTGAATAAAAAATTTAAAAAGTTGTCGTTTACAGCGATATTTCTCACACGCAGCATGGGTATATGTAAAAATACACCCCAAACACATTGCCCTACTCTCCTGAGTACGGCGATACCACATGTGTGACACTTTTGCAGCCTGGTGTGCAAAGGGGCCCTAAAACCAATGAGTACCTTTAGGATTTCACAGGCCATTTTTATGCATTTGGATTCTCACACTTTAGGGGCCCCTAAAATGCCAGGTGAGTATAAATACCCCACATGTGACCCCATTTTGGAAAGAAGACACCCGTAGGTATTCTGTGAGGGCATGGTGAGTCCACAGAATTTTTATTTTTGGCATAAGTCAGCGGAAATTGTTTTTTTGTTTTTTTAATTTTGTTTTTACAAAGTCTCATATTCCACTAACTTGTGACAAAAATAAAATTTTACATGAACTCACCATACCCCTCACAGAATACCTTAGGGTGTCTTCTTTCCAAAATGGGGTCACATGTGGGGTATTTATACTGCCCTGGCATTTAGGGGCCCCTAAAGCGTGAGAAGAAGTCTGGAATCCAAATGCGTAAAAATGCCCTGTGAAATCCTAAAGGTACTCATTGGTTTTAGGGCCCTTGCGCACCCAGGCTGCAAAAAGTGGCACACATGTGGTATCGCCGTACTCAGGAGAAGTAGGGCAATGTGTTTTGGGGTGTATTTTTATATATACCCATACTTTGTGTGAAAAATATCTCTGTAAGCGACAACTTTTAAAAATTTTTATACAAAGTTGACAATTTACAGAGATATTTCTCACCCAACATGGGTGTATGTAAAAATACACCCCAAAACACATTGCCCTACTTCTCCTGAGTACGGCGATACCACATGAGTGACACTTTTGCAGCCTGAGTGCAAAGGGCCCAAATTCAACGAGTACCTTTAGGTTTACATGGCGGCTCACAATTTAGCCCGCCCAAAATGCCAGAACAGTAAACACACCCCACAAATGACCCCATTTCGGAAAGTAGACACCCCAAGGTATTCACTGAGGGCATAGTGAGTCCGTCTGAGATTTATTTTTTTTTGCCAGAAGTTATCAGAAATTGAAACTTTTTTTTTTTTTTTTTCTCAGAAAGTGTCATTTTCCGCTAACTTGTGAAAAAAATGAAATGATACATGAACTCACCAAGCCCCTCCGCGAATACTTTGGGGTGTCTTCTTTCTAAAATGGTGTAATTTGGGGGTATTTATACTTTCCTGACATTCTAGCACCTGAAGAAACATGACAGGCGCTCAGAAAGTCAGAGCTGCTTCAAAATGCCGAAATTCACTTTTTGCACCATAGTTTGTAAACGCTATAACTTTTACCCAAACCAATAAATATACACTTATTGGATTTTTTTATCAAAGACATGTAGAACAATAAATTTAGAGAAAATTTATATAGAAATGTAGTTTTTTGAAAAATTTTACAACAGAAAGTGAAAAATGTCATTTTTGCAAAAATTTCGGTAATTTTTGATTAATAGCAAAAAAGTAAAAATGTCAGCAGCAATGAAATACCACCAAATGAAAGCTCTATTAGTGAGAAGAAAAGGAGGTAAAATTCATTTGGGTGGTAAGTTGCATGACGGAGCAATAAACGGTGAAAGTAGTGTAGTGCGGAATTGTAAAAAGTGGCCTGGTCATTAAGGGTGTTTAAGCTAGGGGGGCTGAAGTGGTTAAGGAGATGAGTGTTCATCGGTGCTTTGATTTATCATGTAGATAAAGTTAATACAAGGCACTTACTAATGTATTGTTATTATCCATATTGCTTCCTTCGCTGGCTTCATTCATTTTTCCATCTCATTATACACTGCTTGTTTCCATGGTTACGACCACCCTGTATCCCAAGAGTGTGACTATATGAAGAAGCACCAGCCTCTCTGGGGGTTGGCATTGTGGGAGTGCGCATAGGATAGTGCTTTTTCATACAATAACCACCACTGCTAGATTGCAGAATGGTGGTAACCATGGAAACAAAAAGTGTATAATGCAATGGAAAAATGAATCAAGCCAGCAAAGAAAGCAATATGGACATTTTAAATTAAATTAGAAAGCATCTTGTATTAACTTTCTCTACACGATAAATAAAAACTGCTGAAGTGAGACAACCCCTTTAACCCCTTAGTGACCTAGCTTGTCTGGCATGTGTCACTTTAGACGAGAATAACTTTGTAAAGGTTTTGCACATCAAAGTAATTCTGACATTGTTCTCTCGTCACATATTGTACTTTACTTAGGTGGTAAAATTTTACCGATAAAATATGTGTATCTTTATTAAAAAACGTAATCTATGAAAATTTGTGAAAATTTGCATATTTTCCTATTTTCAACTGCAATATTTCACATACGTACATAAATACTATTCAATATATTTATCAGAAATATATTTCCACATCTTTACTTTATTTTTGCTGCCCATACATTTTTTAATTTTTAAAGTACAAGCCAAGTTTGCTGAGGCTTATAAGTGTCAGAATAATAGAAGCCCCCAAAAGTGACCCCCTTTTGAAAACTAGACCCCTTAACGTATTCATCTATGGGTGCAATGAGTTTTTTAACCCCCTAGTTTTTTTCAGAAATGAATGCTAAGAAAGTGAAAAAAAAAATGTTTTTTTCATTTTTTACACAAAAGTGTCAATTTAAAGACTATTTTTTTTTCTACAAAGCACATGAAAATGAAGAAGTACACCACAAAATGTATCGCCCCATTTCTCCTGTCTTCAGAAATACCCCCATTGTGGCCCTAATCTTATGTCTTGAGAAACGGCAGGGCCCAAACCTAAAGGAGCACCCAGTGACTTTCAGAACACAAAATTTGCTTGAAAATGTTTTAGGCCCCATTGCACATTTGTAATGGCTTTGAGCTGCCAAAACAATAGAAAACCCCCATAAATGACCCCATTTTGAAAACTACGGGATAAGTTGACAGTTTTGTTGAAACTTTTCTGGGTTACATATGATTTTTAATCGCTCTATAGTACGTTTTTTGTTAGGCAAGGTTACCAAAAATAGCCGGATTTTATTTTTGTTTTTTTTGTTCATCTGCCAGGTAAGATCATGTGCTATTTTTATAGAGCTGGTTGTTACGGACACGGAAATACCTAATATGTCTACTTTTTTATTTATTTATTTCACTTTAACACAACAAAAGCATTTAAAAAAAAAAGTTTTTGTGTCTCCATTTTCTGAAAGCCATATTTTTTTCATTTTTTGGGTGATTGTCTCATGTAGGGGCTTATTTTTTGCAAGATGAGGTGACGGTTTGATTGTTACCATTTTGGGGTACATACGACTTTTTAATCGCTTGGTATTACACTTTTTGTGATGTAAGGTGACAAAAAAATAGCTTTTTTGGCACAGTTTTTATTTAATTTTTTATGGTGTTCACCTGAGGGGTTAGATGATGTGCTATTTTTATAGAGCTGGTTGTTACGGATGCGGCAATACCTAGTATGTATACGTTTTTATTTATTTCACAAAAAATGTTTTTTTGTCTCCATTTTCTTAAAGCCATATATATATTTTCTTTTGGGGCGATTGTCTCATATAGGGACTCGTTTTTTTGCGGGATGAGGTGACGGTTTGATCTGTACCATTTTGGGGTACATACGACTTTTTGATCACTTTTAATACCTTTTTGGGGAAGTGAGGTGGGCAAAATTTCAATTGCATCATAGTTTTTCTTTTTTTTTTTCTTTATGGCGTTCACCATCCGGAGAAAGTAACATAACCCTTTAATAGATCATGTCGTTTTGGACGCAGTGATATCAAACATGTGTAATGAATTTTATTTTTTAAATTTTTTTAATTATTAATGTGCAGCTATAAGAAGAAATTAGATTTTTATTTTATTTTTACCTTTTTTCACTTTTTTTTACATGTTTTTGACCCAGACCCACTTGGTTCTTAAAGATCCAGTGGGCCTGATGCCTCTATAATACATTGCAGTACGTTATACAGTGTACTGCAGTGTATTGTGACTTTACACTTAGCCAGATCAGGCTCCTGCAGGAGCCAGATCAGGCTTAGCTACACCATGGCAAGCTGGAAGCCTGTGAAGGTGTCCGGTTACCATGGTAACCATTGGAACGCTGCCACAGCAGCGCATCGGCCCGATGGGAGAGGGAGGGAGCTCCCTCCCTGTTAACCCCTTCCATACAGCGGTCCCTATGAACCGCGGCATGGAAGGGGTTACACGGCTGACATAAAGCGACCCCATTTTGGAAACTACACCCCCTACATGGCTGTGTAATAAAAAAATCAGACGTGGGAGAGCATGGCCTAGCGCGTCATGGAGTAGGACGCACTGAGGATCGCTGCTGCTCGTATCCTGCCGATTTCTCCTGTTTATAAGCCTACTTGCTGAACTTTACCTCATCTGTGGGTCCCAACTGTTGGTGACATCTCCTGGAAGTGTGGAAGTGCAATGCCGTCAGGCCTAAGAAAGGAAAAACTGGAAAGCGCGCGGACAGGCTAGAGAAGTGTCAAGATGGCGCCGGCATGATGGAAGGAGAAGGGAGACACGTGGCGGTGAGCCGTAGCACGGTGGTGCGGCTAAGCAGATATGCCAGTAGATCCTACGGCATCACAAGACTGGTAGCAGTCAGATGGGGAGACAGATGATTGTGTCGGTACAGGATGAGCACTCGGAGGAGGAGGATGAAGCTCCAGTAAATGGCGGGCATACTCAGGGGAAGGTGGAAACGTCAAAACTTGCTCCTGCCACACCATCACAGCCCTGTGGGAAGCCCACCCTGAAGGACATTATGAAAGCTGTGTCCAGTTGCAACATCTCCCTAAAGACCTTACATGTACAAGTGGGTGGGCTGCGTGAGGACATTTTAATTATAAGGTAAGACATTCATAAGATTTCTGAGAGAGCGGCTGCATTAGAGAAAAGAGTGTCTGACGTGGAGGATGAGATGCTGCCCTTAAAGAAGGCCTGAAAGAAAGTTGCGGGAGAATTGGCGGCACTGTATGCCAAAACTGACGACCTAGAGAAGAGGTTGCGTCGCAATAATATCCATATTGTGGGAATGCCTGAGAAATCAAAAGGGGCCAACGTCGGTTGGGCTTTGCAGCACAGGATGTGGAGCAGTATGTCTATGTGTATGTCCTATTGTAGCAAGCTCTGTGTACTGATCATTGGAGCTGGGGGCTTTTGGGCTATTCAAAGGGTATGTGTAACTTACTATGGCGTCTAACATGGGAATTATAAGATGGAATGTGAGGGGAATGGAGGATGTTAATAAGCAGCGGAGCATATTCCAATACCTGGCGCGATTTCAGCCTGCAATTTGCTGTCTCCAGGAGACACACCTGACTAAAAACACCCTGGGATGGTTATGCAAGTCCTGGGTTGGCTATAGTGCTCATGCGGTATTCTCCTCGCATTCCAGAGGTGTGAGTGTCCTAGTGCATAAGAATATACGTTTTGTGTGTATTAAGGAACATTTAAATGCCTTGGGTAGATATATTTGTATACTTTGTTACGTTGAAGGGGTTCAGCTGTTGCTGGTGGCTTTGTATGTTCCGCCACCGTTTACGTCTAGCTTGTTCAGAGAGATTCTGGGACTTATTGCGCAATACCCTGATGTTCCATGGCTGCTTATTGGTGATTTTAACTGTACGCCCAATTGAAAAGATGTAGGGTTGTGGGGCCGGGTGGTTCTTTGGGTAGTTCTGCGTTGCGCAATATCATGTCAGATGTAGGTCTTACGGACATTTGGAGACTTAAACATCCTACGGAGCGCAAGTACTCTTGTAACTCATCTACGTATCACTCTCTGTCTCATATAGATCTGGCTCTGGGTAATGAGAAGTTATTGCCCCTTGTTTATGATGTGGACTATATGTCTAGATCCCTCTGAGACCATTCAGTGTTGAGGATTGCTCTTGACCTTGGCAGTGGTAGAGGAGATGTGAAAGTGTAATGCATATTGGCTGCGCATTCTGGGGGACCTATCGCCGATGATCGAGGAGTTGAAGGAATATTTTACAATGAACGAGGGAACGACATCACAGCATGTAGTATGGGACACCATGAAGGCGTTTTTAAGGGGTATATTAATGAAGGCCATTCAGACCCATAAAATGAAATCTAAGGCAGCGGACCTTAAGGCGCATAGGGAGGTGGAGGAGGCAGAGGTGGCCATTGGGGCGGCTACTTCTGAACTTACTGGCAGGGGGTTAAAAGTAGCTCAGGATCAGCTACGATATCTTCTGATACAAGCCGCTAATAGGAAATGTGAATTCTATAAGCAACATAACTTTATTGAGGGGGAGAGCGTTGGGCACACTCTGTCTGTTGTCTCGAAGGGCACAGCAGGGATCCTCTTGTATTGCGGAACTAGTGAATGAGCAGGGTGAGTCTTGCACACATACGGAGAGCATTTTGAAAATCTTAACAGATTTTTATTCCTCTTTATATACCTGAAGGTGTAGGGGCTCTGGGAAGGAGGCGAGTTTGTTTCTGTCTGCACTTGACCTACCCAAATTGTCTGCTGAGGATTGTGATCTGCTTGAAGCTTAACTTACTGTAGAGGAATTACAGGAGGCTTTGAAGGATATGGCAAATTATAAGGCTCTGGGTATGGACGGCATCCCAGTGTAGGTATTGTGGGGACTCGCTCTGGTAGACAAGGTAGGCGAGTGCAGTATAGAGGCAAAAACACGTTGTAAATCAATCTGCAGTGTTTATTCACACTTTAGGCACAACACAACAGTCAATTTTCAGGCTTGGTGCATGTTCACACACAGAAAACAAAACAGTGTTGGTGCTTGATCTTGCACGGCAAAACAGAAACAAAGTTCACCTGGGATCCTAGGTGTCAGTTCACACCTGGCAGTAGTGCAGCTTTTACCTCTTGGTACTTCCACCAGCCCCAAGGCTGTGCAACCAATTCCCTTGGGGAGCTGGGCTCTCTAGTCCGCCTGACTAGGACCCCGCGACCCGAGCCTTGGCGTCACTCTGTGCCCCCCAAGTCCATACAGACAGAGCCAGTCCCAGGCCTCTGTCTTGCAAGCTTTCCGGTACCCTTTGCCAGGTCCCCACTCTTCAGCCCAGCACAGGGATCAGATCCCAAACACACAGAGAGACACCCACTTGCATAAACCCAGCTGTCTTTAAAGGCAGCTAGGTATTAACCCAAAAACCCAGACCGGCACCTAAAATCCGGTCCAGCATTTGCCCCCTCACCTGGCTGCAATCAACCCAGCAGCACAGGCTGAGAGGAAAATACCTGTTTTTTATCACCAAACCTCTCACTGTGTCACAGTATATAAACAGTTCCAAGATGTTTTACTACCAGAACTTGTGAAAGTATTTAACTACTCATGGGAGGTGGGGTGTTTGCCACCCTCTATGAGGGATGCCCTTATAATGGTGTTGCCTAAATCGGGAAAGACCCTAGACAGCCTGACTCGTATAGACCTATCTCCTTGTTGACAGCAGATGTAAAATTATTGGCTAAGGTGTTGGCGAAGCGACTGTCTAGGGTTATACTCAGTGTCATACATCCAGATCAAACGGGGTTTATGTCAACAGCCATTAACATTTGTAGGGTGTTTACGAGTATCCAGGTCTCAGCAGACAATGGTGGGGATAGGGCGATTCTGTCATTCGACGCGGCCAAAGCCTTTGATAGTATAGAGTGTTTTTTTTTTTATGGGCTTTGGTCAGCGATTTATAAAATGGGCTCAGGTGGGCTCAGGTCCTTTATGCTTCTCCTCGTGCTCGCATTAGGGCTAATGGTAGTGTGTCCCCGGTTTTTAGTCTGGAGAGAGGAACTAGACAGGGCTGCCCACTGTCGCCCCTTCTGTTCGCTATAGCTATTGAGCCATTGGCGGCGGCTGTGCGTCAATCCTCTAGCATATATGGGTTTAATTATGGTACAGTTAGTAATAAAATTGCTATGTATGCTAATGATACGCTTCTGTTCCTGGACGATACATCATCGTCCCTGTCGGCCGTGATGTCACAGTTGACAGAGTTTGGCGGTATGTCGGGTCTTACTATAAACTGGCAGAAGTCTGCTTTGATGTTCTTTCGATGGACAGGCTAGATCAGCGGTAGCAGATGATTTTCATATACCCTGTGTTACATCATTTAAGTATTTGGCCATCAGGTCTCGAATAAGCTAAAAGAGTTTGAGGAACTCAACCTGGTACCAGGGCTGGGACAAGGTCCACCACCAACAAAGGCTGAGCTGCCCAAGTGCGCCCCCCCCCCTCCAACTTGTGGATGACACTGCTATGGGGGACCTGTGATGGATGACACTGTTATTGGGGAATCTGTGGATGACACATATGTGTCATCCACAGATCCTCCCTCCCCATAACAGGGTACGTGTAGGAATGACCCCCAATACAAGGGGTGGGTGAGGCTGTGGGGTTGTATCTGCTTTTTTGATGACAGCGCCAGCGGGGCCTGTGCAGTGACTGTATTCTACTACACCCCCACCCCACACTGTATATAATCTTAACTATATAACTGTTATAACTGTAGTGATTTACTACAGTTATATAGTTAATAAGATTATATCCAGTGAGCGGGGGTGGGGGGGGGGTGTAGTAGAATATAGTCACTGCACGGGCCCTGCTGTCATTATGAAATAGCATATGTGACCCCCACCTCTTTTATTGGTGGTCATTCAGTAAATTAACCCTGTTTTGGGGGGGTGGAGGGTGTCTGTGGATGACAAATATGTGTCATCCACAGATTCTCCCCATAACAGGGTTCATTTAGTGAATGACTACCCAAATTGTGGTGACCCAATACATGGGAGTTGCATCTGCAGAGCTTTTGTATAATGCCACCCCACACTGTAGTGTCCCCCACACAGTAATGTCCGCCACACTGCCCCCCACACAGTAATGTCCGCCACACTGCCCCCCACACAGTAATGTCCGCCAGACTGCCCCCCACAAAGTAATGTCCGCCACACTGCCCCCCACACAGTAATGTCCGCCACACTGCCCCCACACAGTAATGTCCGCCACACTGCCCCCACACAGTAATGTCCACCACACTGCCCCCACACAGTAATGTCCCCACACCCCCTCAACCACACAGCAGTGCCCCTACATAGTAATTTGTCATGCTCTCCCCTCTTATCATTCTCCCCCTCTTGTCATAATCCCCTCTTCTTGTCATGCTCTTTCTGCCCCTGTTATTCTCCCCATCTTTTCATGCTCTTTATCCTCTCCCATGTTGTCATGCTCTTTCTGCCCCCCATGTTGTCATGCTCTTTCTGCCCCCCATGTTGTCATGCTCTTTCTTCCCCCCATGTTGTCATGCTCTTTCTTCCCCCATGTTGTCATGCTCTTTCTTCTCCCCCATGTTGTCATGCTTTCTGCCCCCCCATGTTGTCATGCTCCTTCTTCTCCCCCTCCTCTTCTCCTACCTCTGCTGTAGCGTGGCCGAGCTCTGCATGGTCTACGCCTTCTATAGCCAGTTACTTCCTCCTCATGGCTTGGTTTTTGCTCTCATATGCATTGCCAGGTGTGAGACCTTATACAGACAGCAGTGTTCCTTTCCAAATCATGCCCAATCAACCAAATTCACCACAGGTGGACTCTAATCACAATGCAGAAATATCTTAAAGACTATCAAGAGAAATGGGAGGCCCCCGGAGCTAAATTTCAAATTCATAGAAAATTGTCTGAATACATTTGTCCATGCGAAATTTTAATTTTTCCTTTGTAAAAAATTTGCAAACATTTCTAAAATTTTCATATATTTTTTTTTTTTATTAAAGGAGCTGTCTCACTTCAGCAAATAGCATTTATTATGTAGAGGAAGTTAATACAAATCATACAAGTCACTAATTTATTGTTGTTATTATTAGTGTTGACCGAGCATGCTCGGCCGAACACCAGTTTCGGCTCAAGCATCTCGATGCTTGGCACATGGCGGTACTCGGCCCAGTACCGCATGTGCTCGAGCGCAATGTTCGAGTCTCCTCCCTGCACGTTTCTTGGCTGCGTAGCAGGCAATAAACGTACAGGGAGGTACTGGCACGCACTGTGATTGGCTGACAGGAACGCGTCATTGGGTGCTATATAGCACACAATGACACGTGTTCGGCTCAGTATTAGTCAGGGAGAGCTGAGCATAGGAAGGAACAGACAGTGTAGGGAGTGTTATTGGAAGATTTTTATTAGAAAAACTTTTCAGAGACCCAAAAGTCCTTTTAAGGACTATTGTGTGTGACAGCAGCAATATATATTTTTAGCGCATCTGCGCTAAATAGCGTCTTAATAGGCCGCTGCAGACAGTTAAATTATCCACGCCACATCTCCTGTTTAAAGTGTGCACCTCCCTAAAGTATCAGTGAAATCTGCGGACAGTTAAATTATCCGCACCACATGGGCCACTTGCTCTCAAAAGGCACAAAATTATTATTGAGGACAAAGAGGATGACATTGTGGACTGAATAACTCACTCCTCCTCTCAGACACGGCAGGATGACGTGGAGGTCACTTCTGAGTGACACCATGCCTTGGAGCCAGAGGTTACACAGCATTCCTTCTGCTCCTCCTCTTTGCAACCCCAGAGGAACTTTATAGTTGCATCCTCTCTGTCATCACTGCCCCTCTGTCATCACTGTCAACAGGCTCTCCCTGTTGATTACTTGTGTGAGGCCAGTCAGGGTTTGGAAGGTCATGAAAAGAAGGCTCAGGAGAGGCAGGAACCTCATACATAGCTGTGTTAGTGGTGGCAGTATTGGCAGCTGTTGCCACGGTGATGATCTTCTTCTTTTGTGGTCAGCTCAGGAACTAGTAATGCCACTGATAATGTAGGTGCATGATGAAAACATGCAAGTCCTATGCCAAACTCGGCTGTCTTTAGCTCTGCAAGCAATTCCCATATGCAGTTTTTTTCTCCACACGGCTGGTACAGAAAAAAACAACTGTGTGTAGGATCTGAAGGATTATAATAAGCTGTAGGTGTCCTCATTCTCTGTTCCCCAAGCAGTACAATGTCCTTGTCATCATCGGTGGCATCTTCTCCTACTCAGGCTCCTCGTCCTCATCGTAAGACACCAGTAACAGAATATAAGGCCCTAGGGAAACTATTTGTGACCAGCAATTAGCTTATGTGTAAGATGAACTCCCACCTGGCCAAGTTACTGACAGTTCAGTTGCTGCTATACCAGTTAGGATACTTTCACACTAGCGTTAGTGTGATCCGGCAGGCAGTTCAGTAGTTGGAGCTGCCAGCCGGATCCGCCGTTCGGTGTGACAACTGACAGCATTTGTAGACGGATCTGGGTGCGGATCCGTCTACAAATGCACTGCAAGAACGGATCCGTCCATCCTCTTGTCATGCGGATGGACGGATCCGTCTTGCAGTCTTTTTCACAGTTTTCCAGGTCTGTGTTTTCCCGGTCCTTCAGTTGTTTCGTAATGCCGGATCCAGCACTAATGCAAGTCAATGTAAATTAATGCTGGATCCGGCATTCCGGCAACTGATCAGGCATTTTGGACGGACATAATACTGCAGCATGCTGCGGTATTATGTCCAGCCAAACGCCTGACAGTGACTGAACAGAAGGCATACTGATGCAAACTGAACGGATTTCTATCCATTCAGATTGCATGGGGATATGCCTGATCAGTTCTTTTCCGGCACAGAGCCCTTTTGACGGAACTCTATGCCGGAAAAGAATAACGCAAGTGTGAAAGTACCCTTAGTTGTGCTAAATGTGGTGCACTTCCATGCTTTCGCCCAAATTTAATTTTTCTGGTCTGTGCGGTGAGTTGGACTCCTGGTCAGGCAAGCTAGATTACCACAAATTTCATTCATAAATATTCTCCAAATGACTGTGGTCCTTCCCCAGAACCCCATGGACTTCTGGCAAGGCAGATTGGAATAGTGAACCGAACTGGCCCCAGTATGCTTTCTCCGTTCGGTCTTGTCCATCCTTCAGTGTCATCTCAGAGAGTGTTTTCAGCATGGAGGGGGGAGTTGTGACACCCAAACAGACTTAGTTGTCCACCAGTGTTCAAAACATCACTTTTGTCCAAATCAGTGAGGCATGGACCCGTAAGGATTTTCACACTCCACCAGCTGAGGCTGATGAATAGATCATGCCACTTGTTGATGGTACCCCATCATGCCACTGTGCAGTCTGCCTGCCTACCATCATGTTTCACACTGTATGGCTGCCACTACCATTATAAAGACTTTATATGACTAAGAACCAAATGGAGAGTGCCCAGGATAGATTAATAATACATTTCACTTGTAATGCTATTGCTACCCTATCCTTCACACCACACGTTCTCCACAATGGAGTTCCAATTAGTTTCTGGTGAGTGACTGGAAATGAGTCACCCACATGCACATGTGGGGTGTTTGCGTATCAGCTTGGAACCTAGATTATCTTAACCACTGCCATTATATATATGCATGCATTCCACCATGGTTTGCAGATACATAAGCTACCATCTGCATCCGTTATGAATATTTAACATACCCAAGATGGATCCGTCATGAACTCCATTGAAAGTCAATGGGGGACAGATCTGTTTTCTATTGTGCCAGATTGTATCACGCATCCCAGGACGAAAAGCAAACCACAGCATGCTGCGGTTTGCTCTCCGGTATGAGAATGGAACGGAATGCATTTCTGTTCTGTTCAGTTACGTTTTGTCCCCATTCACAATGAATGGGTACAAAACGGAAGCATTTTTTTTCCAGTATTGAAACCCTATGATGGATCTCAATACCGGAAAATGTTAACGCTAGTGTGAAAGTAGCTCAAGTCAAAACGTCCTCAATCTAGATCCATCTCAACACAAAGATGGTAGTTATTAACAATTCCTATTAAGCCCTTCTGCAACCAATCAGAGTCCTGCAATTTCACCACAGGAGCATCTGAGGGGTTATATGACCAAGATCAAAGCTATGTCTGATCCTGGTCTTTGTAGATTGGTGTCACTACACAGCTGGCACCTCTGTGTATATATCAGAGTACAAGCCCGCTCCATACATCCTTCCTGCACCCTAGATGTACAGTTACATCCAGGCTGTACTACAGTTTGAAAGAAATCATGAATCTTTGAGACTGGTGGATACTCGTACAATAGGTAGATACATGTCGTGGCCGCACACAACCTAAAAAGGTGAGCAAAACACACGATTACAGATGTCCTAACATACCATCCTTTCAGAAATGCTGTCTACATATTTTCCCAGCACTTTACAATGATATGGAAATCAGCCTATATTTTTGGCTATTGGTATTCGATGCAGAAATTCTGAAAATTTGAAAGGGTTCACTTACTTCTTTTTGCAATTGTAAAATCAGAAACTGAGTATTTGCAGATTAAATGTTTTTTCCCCATCACAGAAAGTGATGATAAATTGCTAAGAAATGTCATCGCTTCTTGATTGGTGGAGGCCCAACTGCCAGGACCCCCACCTAACATAAAGTCAAGACATATCCTAGCGATATGGTATTTGGTAATTTTCTGTAATGGGAAAAACAGTTTAAGCACTGTAAAGAAAATAAAAAATGTTGTTTCTTATGGAGCACCACACTACTAAAGAAAATAAAACTCCTACGTATTAAATTCATGTTCCGACTTTGCTGAGCTTAAACTAATATATTTTAATAATACGGAAAGGAAAAAAGTCTAGCAAGTTTGCCTTTATAGCTTTCTGCCATGCTCCATTACATTCAATATGCAATGTTGGTTGTTTATCTGATTTCAAGGCACTAAGTCATCAAAGCCATGTATGATAAGACTTAAATTGCTACCATACTTACTTTGTCAGGCCTTAGGCATCGGATGATGAGCATCCTTTGGAACTGACCCACTTTTTCTTGCCATTCAGAAGGAAAAGCCTCATGGTGTGGTTCCTGAAAGAACAGACACAGTAGGGTGACGTTATTTCGTTTGTCATTTTTCATAACAACTGCAAACTGTAACCAAAGTTAACATAACAGAAAACTGCATTTTGTCTTTTGCAAATAGTTCTTGAAATAAACATTTATCCCACCAAATGAAGAGTAAATGAAACATGAAACATACAAATATCACAAAACCTACCACAGAAAACCTTGGAACCAATCATACCAGTCAAAGACCTACTAGGGACAAGAAGCATTGTCATACTCATAAGTTTTCAAGATCTCTGCTTGCAGATTTGCCAACTGCACAATATATCCATCAGTTCATATTGAACAGCAAGCAAAGATCTTATAGATGTTTAATAAAAAATGATGGCGTTTATATTGTTTTTTTCTTAGCTTTTTTTCTTTTGTAAAATCAGCTAATTTGGTAATATAAAATGCACTATAAACAGTGCTCTTCTTGTGTTTTTTTATGTTTCCCCCACTCTTGATGCACTTTTTGGGACCATTGGTGCTTATTTTTTTTTAAAAAAAAAAACAGCAAGCTCTGGTCATGGTATTTTTCAAATATTTTCCCATAGATTTCAGTATAGGTCTGTACAAATGCATGAAGAAACACATGCTAATAACTGTCTAAAAAGAGCCATGCAAAATAATTGTAAAACAAGAGTACATGAAATGAATGCAGCTCCACAAAAAAACTACATGTGAAGTAAGCCTATACATCAATGGTCCGGCTACCTAATCACATCAGTTAATGCTGTATTCTAACCCGGCAGCATTTCTGTGAAGAGTACTGTTTGAGCTCTGTAAATGTGTAAATAAATGAATACAGATATGTATTTCTGTTATCAGTGTAGACCGAAATGCTAAGATCAACATTCCAGAATCTGAGTCTTGCAACACTGCAATATTACATCTAAATAACAAAAAATAACTATAACTAAAATAATAACTATTCTCCATCCTTTGCCATAGTTTATCCAGTTTATAATTATAGTCTGTCGATTTGTGCTAATGGGTTAGCTTTTAGAATAAAGTCATCCAGTCCATTCTAGTACCTTGGAACCAAAGCCGAGTTCGGTTTCAAGTATTAAAGTGGTTTTCCACTCTAAAAATAAACTACCAAAGTTATTCAACAAAGTCACGCCGACTTCTTGAAAACCTTACTTTGGCTCATCGGAGCCCATACATTCTAATACTGTATGGAGACAAATCTACAAAGCATTTTCTAAACACAGTATTTGTATTTAGTGGTCAGTATTTTACATATTTACAGCCACATACAGTAAGAATTTCACATTCTGTGTTGGACATACCTTCATAACTTTGTCATTTCACAGCATCCAGACGCAGAAAGAGAAAACAAAAGCTAAACATGATTTTGTGTGTAAATGTTTAATAATGGACCTAAAGACAAGTTACAAGGGTAATACACAACTATATTTTCACCATTCTACAGTTGTTGTTTTTTAAAAGACACACTGAAGGAGACAAAGACAAAGAACTACACTAAATCATGACCGTTGAATTAGACAAAAGTCCCAGGGCCACTGAAAGTGGAACTCCAGCCACAGTAATACTATGCCATCTAACTGCTTCTGGGGCAACAACAGTTTTATAGTACTGAAATCATTTTTTTCTGATAGTTTGTCAGGAATCAATCTACCTCATTTTTGAGTGAACAACTTTAATGACCAAGTTCCAAACTTCTTGACACTACATACAAAGATGGCTATATTCACTGTTAATCTCCTGAACTGCATCTCAACTGCAGTAGGCACAACTGCAGAAAAACGAGCATTTTAAAGGGGAGCTGAACACGGACATATGCCCTTCTTCCCCCAGGCAGCATTTCATGCTCCGATGCTCTCCTATGCCCTGTGCTAAATCGCGCAGGACAAAGGCTTTTTCAGCAGATCCGGTGACGTACCAGGTCTCACCATGGGAATGCTAGGAAGAGGCTTCCACCGAGCAGTGAGCCCAGTGACGTCACCAGCACTAATGGGGGGACTTTAGCGCTGATAACATCACAGGGAACACTACTAGCCGGAAGGCTCCGCCTAGCAGTGTAAAAATATGAAAAGTAAAAGTTTAAAATTGTCAGCTGCGATCATTCATTTATTCTAATGATCTGATTAAAAAATTGCAAAAAGGCCATAAGTACAATGGCTAAAATAAAAACAAAATAATAATAATCAGAAGTTATGAACAAGAAATAGCTTCTTGAGTCATGCACACAAACACGGCCGCAGCCCTCCTGTGAAAATAGCTCAGAATGTAGTATATAGGTTCCCTAAAAACCAGCTACAATTTTAACCTTTTCCTTTTCATTGTGGGACTATATTGTTTACAATTACTATTATTTTGCGGTTTAGTTAGTAAAGATAAAAGTTACGTTTTACAGATGATATGTAAATTAGTCAAGCGACCATGCTTTTTGGTTATTACAATATCCCTAGGACCTAACTCAAGGGAAAAAAAATTGCTTCTGTTAAGTTATCTGTATGTAGAGACTCAAGCCTCTACGGCGCATCTACTGCTGATCTAAATCTATGCCAGCTTCAGAGCTGTCTTACATTTAGAACATTTTCTACACCCAAAACAGGCCCGTCCCCTTCCACACCCACACCACTCCCCTTTTTTTAGACTTGGTGTGAGCAGGGAAAAGTCGCAGGTTGGGGTGCAAATAACCTTTGCGCCAAAATCTGCAACAGATATATCACTCAGTAAATACCCCCTAGGTTTTCAATAATTGGGACTAAGTTCTGATATCAATGGAAAATCTGATCCACTCTGTGGATTCCCCTATGTTCCCAAAAATGTATTACCTCCATTTTATACATTTCCAGCAATTTAGGATAGTGGAGTAAGTTTTGTACAGAAATAAACATTTACGAAAATAGGTGCAATCAGCAAAATCTGACTAAACCCTCACACTGATGTTAAAGTGAGACTTTAGCCAATATATTCTTATATGAAGGACATACCGGAGCCCACAAACCCGTCAAGGTATCTCTAGTGCGATAGGACCTACCGCTAACCTACCTGTGCCATATGGGCAGTACCAGGGGCCAGTGGTCGAATTACAAGAGCATAAGCAGTGAGACAGTGAGCAGTAAGAGCAGTGAGACTATGGAACTCTCTTCCTGAGGAGGTGGTGATGGTGAGTACAATAAAGGAATTCAAGAGGGGACTGGATGTATTTCTGGAGTGTAATAATATTACAGGCTATAGCTACTAGAGATGGGTCGTTGATCCAGGGAGTTATTCTGATTACCTGGATCAACGAGTCCTGAGTTGGGAAGGAATTTTTTCCCCTAAAGTGGGGAAAATTGGCTTCTACCTCACAGTATTTTTTGCCTTCCTCTGGATCAACTTGTAGGAAACAGGCCGAACTGTATGGACAAATGCTTTTTTCGGCCTTATAAACTATGTTACTAAACTATGTTACTATAAGGTCCGACTCACACCAAACAGCTACCAGTTACCTCCAGTGTGAAATCACACATACAATGGGAGGAGGCTATGAGTCCCACCCATGGCTGACTGATATGACGCAGGCCTCACAGGTGCACCAAATGTTGCCTATAGATGAAAATCAAGGCACATTCAAATTTGGAGTTTATACACCTCCAAGCATACACATACAAACTACATGACAAAATAATGTGAGACCATGTTATTTTGTCATGTATGTTTTGCACAGCCAACTAAAATTTTGCGTTCAAACTTACTCCAAATTTTAGACATCAATGGCCTAGTTGCAAGCTGGAGGTGTACTCAGGGAGACAATTTCTAATAAATAGTATCCAAAAGTCCCCAGGCCCTAACCCTTGAACTGTTGTGCTTGCGCTGCAGTAAAGTATAACGAATAATTAAGCAAAGCTAGTTCTCTATTTTCTATAATATCACATTGCAGAATAAAAAATTTTATTCTTACACTTTGCTTGTTCCTCATCTATTTTTTAAACAGACCTTGAATTTTGATGCACTGGAATCCATTTAGAGGTGTAGAGAATTTTTTGAATCAAAATCATTGTCACCAAATTTAGTCTGCCTTGTATTTACAGTGGTAGTTCATACCATGCAGAAACTTTTGGGGCACTGTATTTCATATACAATGCATTCGGAAAGTCTTCAGGCTCTTTAATTTTTTTACAATTTTGTTATGTTGCGGCCTTGAGCAAAAAAAAAGTTCAAAATTTTCCCCATCATTCTGCACTTAATACATCATAATGACAAAGTGAAAACAGAATGCTCGAAATCTTTACTCATTTATTGAAAAGGAAAAACTAAAAAATTGCATTGACATAAGTATTCAGACCTTTTACTCCTTTTGCAGAAACTACAGTCTCCAGTCTTCTTTAGTATGATGCCACAAGGTTTGCACACATGGATTTGGCGATTTTCTGCTATTCTTCTCTGATGATTAACAGAAATGGGAGGCCCCCAAGAGCCAAATTTCAAGTGTCATAGTAAGGGTAAATGCACATGTTCAGGATTTATCTGAGGACAACCCACACTGAAATCTGCAGGTGTTTGCAGGAAACATTGCAAACATTTTTTTTCCCTTTTTTAAGGGGGATTGAGTGCAGATTGATGGGGTAATCTTGATTTTTTCCTTATTTTAGCACAAGGCCACAAAATAACAATATGTGAAAAAAGTGAGAGGGTCTGAAGACCGAATGCGATGTAATACATGTAATAAGTTTATAATCCATTATATACACTGACCTCCCACAAACGTAACTTACCAAACTGTCATATACTATTTTCCATCCATCCTTAAGTCTCATAAAATCCTTCCGAATTCCTTTAAATCTAGGAACGGAATCAAGACGGCATATTTCATCCCATGATTTCTGGGGCAACCACGTGCATGGATTGGAGTGAGGATTGTCCAGTCCTAGGCCACCAGTCAGCAAAAACATCCATTCTACTTCATCAATCTACAATAATAATATTAAAACATTAGACTGCTGAGGAGTGGGTGAAAAGTGGGTGGTGCTGTTTCTGCTGGCTTACACATTATCTTCTTTTGGTAAAGATTTTGAATTGTACACCATTTCCTTAGGGGCTCATACACACAGCCGTGGTTTTTGTCCTATTCCGATCTGCATTTTTGCAGATTGGATGTGGACCCATTCACTTTAATAGACCATGTCCTATTCTTGCCCGTTTTGCAAACAAGGATAGGACAGTTCTATAGACGGCAGGATGTTCCTTTCTGCAAAATGCGGAACGCACAAGGCCGGTATCCATGTTTTGCAGATCCGCAATTTGCAAACTGCAAAAATGGCAACGGCCTAGTGCATGAGCCCTAAGGCAGAAGCTTGAAACACTCAAAGAGCATTGTAAAAAGCCAAACTTTTATTGTTTACAAAAGGTTGAAGAAAATACCTCTAAACTTTGAGTGGATCCAAAAGATGTTATAACCTTCCCGTCGTCATAATCCACTCTTGGTTTTGTCTCTAAACAAACTTACAATTACAAAATCAAAAGAGAAATGCCTTGAATATTCCCATAAAAATATATGACTTTAATAAAGTCAAGTTTTTATGATAATATTAAAGGCTTTTCGATTATATAATTGTACGCTTGTACGGCTTAGTTCCCAGTTATTGAGGCAGACAATATGCGAGGACGATTTGTGTATATAAAAATAAACTTCTGAAAAAGCTGTATGGCTCCGTACACAGTGTAGTGGTCGTCCCAGGTTACTTCAGCATTGTTCTCATTATCTAATGACAGGTAAGTATCTAATTGATGGGGTCTAACTGCTGGTACCACCATAATCATTAAAACGGAGTCCCGTAGTCACCAGAGTAAACGGAAGAACAGGAAACTCCGTTTGTTCTTTACAGGACTGCCAGAAACAGCCAAATACAGCACTCATGGCCACTGCAGTCAGGTAATAAGGTGTCTCATGGACGTCACATCATTAATATATCAAAATATATAGGTTGAGTAAGCACCAGTTTTTGTTCTTCAAATGGAGCAAAAGGGGCAAATGGGGCCAGTCAGCAAAATCCCAATTCACACAGGTAAAGACTGCAAGCACACCCCAGGGCCATCATTCCAAGCATGGTAGTCCTGTGGTGTGCTTGTGGAAACTACGTATACTGTGGTTTGTAGACAAGAAGAAATGGGATGAACATGCACTGAATCATTAAAGTAATGCTTAGCTATAATGGTGTAAAAAGCACACCACTGTCAGACTCTGGACTACTGTCTACATATTTTTGAACAGCCTGGCAACAACCTAAGAAAATATATTATTTACTTACATAGGCATTAACATGTTTTTATTACAGTACTAAATATTTCTTACCAATTTTTCATGCTTTAACAGGTTTACTGTTAAGCAAAAAGAAAAGAGAAGCTTGTCTTTTTCAAATAGTGAACGACATACATTTGTGTACAGTGAGTATGTAAAGTGATCCTTCAGTGTTTGCAACCTTAAAAAAAAAAAGAAATTTAGTTTATGACAGAAATTGCTTTATGTATCATGTATTGCTTCAGCTAATACAGCAGTGGGGGTGTAGTCAGAATGCACATCAGGGGCGCATTAA